>OZ059827.1:45863244-47063244 GCA_964057195.1 Orthosia cruda
TTTCACCCAAATTTGAAACATTATTATTTAGGTTAGCATATCCATTGGTTAACTAGGGATAAAAAACTGGATATAACTCAGAAAGACCCCAGAAGAAATCACTTACTAAAAATAAATCAATTTTATAATGATTACCGAAAGTTCTAAAGTAGTTATAGTGAAGTGATTGGGGCTAATAGGAAAATAAGTGTATGTTCGCTGGAGACATTTTAGGTGCCTTACATATTTATGAGGTAGACTGTATTATCAATAAAATATTACGTTTGACGGTTTTGTTTGCCTAACATTTAAAGTTTGATTGCGGCCTTGAGTTTAATTTACATTATGATTGTGGACACAAGTCTATGTACTTAAGCATAAGCAGCTATGTACTTAATTATTATGATGAGAGACAAAAAAGAATTACCGCCTCTCGTATTAAATACTTCATTATTTATTACCGAACAATTGTCGAGATGGGCAGGTATCTTTGTCCAGTTATCCTAATGTCTGCATGTTTGTGTTTCAATCACACAAAAACGGCAGAATAGATTTGGATAAAATTCTGAACACAGGTAATTCATAACCTGGATTAACACAATCAATCAATCTACCTGGCCTTTTCCCAACTATGTTGGGGTCGGCTTCCAGTCTAACCGGATTCAGTTGAGTACCAGTGTTTTACATGGAGCGACTGCCTATCTGGCCTCCGTAACCCAGAAACTGGGTAACACGGTACCCCTTGGCTAGACTGGTGTCAGATCTCAAGCTTCTGACTACCCGTAACGACTGTCAAAGATCTTCAAATGACAGCCGGGACCAACAGCTTAACGTGCTTTCCGAGGCACGGAGGAAACTCGGTATGTTGAAATGGTCACCCATCCACGGACCGACTTCGTCAAGAGTTGCTTAACCTTGAAGGTCGACCCGTGCGGCTGTTATTATTTAGCCACGAGCTCCTTCCAATGGACCATAAACTTGGTCAATAACCTGGATTAACACACAGGATACAAATGTTTATCCCGGTATAATCTTCCTTTGGGATAATAAAATACTATTCACGCGGGCGAAGCCGGACCCAGAAGCTAGTTATTAAATAAAAGTTTCAACTTTGATTTCAAGTAAGTATCAACAGCTGAGTACGAGGTCGGCTGCCATTGGTCGCGTAATTACTAGATTGAAGTTATGAGTTTTTGTTTCATCGTCATAAAACTTATCGACTCCTATCACGTCTGTGGAATGTGAAGTTTGATTTTTTTACAGCTTTAAGGGACATTAGACCTGAGTATTTGATATAATTTTCAGTTTGACATCTTCACGCGTTCCTGAGAAAAAGGGTCTTGACAGACAGACAGACGGACGGACTGACGGACGGACAACAAAGTAGGCTTTATTTTAACATTCGTATGTAGTTTTATTATTTTGGTTTTCTATTGAAGCGTGTTTCTTATGTTTGCTAAAACGTGATTCAGAAGTAATTTTAAAGAAACATAATCAAAATTAACTAAATAGATTTGGCTTTGGCTTTTTGAGTTTTTGATAATGATATCCCCTTAATTAAATTTGACTCTGCCTTTATTGAGTTAGCCGCCATTTTACAAAAATTCACACGCCAAACTAACACAGCATACGTTCTACTTAATTTAACAAATAAGACCAGCACTTCAACGCTTTAATTCTACTTAGTCCGAATACCGCATGGCCGTTCTAGCTAAACAGGCGTTGTTAGGCCAGACCCGTATTTCAAATGCTAAGGCCTCACAACCAAGCCGACCAATAAAATTCTGTCCTAAAATGTCAGCACTATTTCGTTTCGAGCTAGCGCTTGTACCTACTTTTCTTCGGAATTGATTGCCAGTACTTACATTTTGTGGATACTGGATAGACCTTATTTCGGGAAAAATTTATGTGAAAAACTGTGTGATGTAAAAATAACATTAGTATATAGTTCTTAAAACATTTTAATAACTACATATTTTAAGATATTTGTGCTGTTTTTTGAGTTTACTTCTTTATAAACAAACTTTCTTACAAAAATAATACCTACCGACTTCCAAATAAGAAAACTACGAAGTGAAAAATAGCTTTATTTTTGGAAGTCGGTGTCTTTGGTAGGTACCAATTTTTTGCGTTATGGACACCTAATAGGCAAGTAAAGGTATCTAAAATGCCAAAATAGATTACCCAAATATCATGAAACTGAACATAACTGGTGAAATGAGAGTGGACCAAGGTGAACCGTACACACATGCGCATCCCTTTATATAGAGCGTACTGGCGTTATGTTATGTTATGCAATAGTATAAACAATAAACAGACATGCGATTGCAGCAATCCCGAGAGAGATTTGCCGTTATTTGTTGATGAGTTCTGTTGTATAAAAAAAAATACCAAATCAGTCCACAATTGTCGGAGATATCGGTGAAAACAAACAAAAAGAAAACAAACTTAAAGTTGAACATAGAACCTCCTCCTTTTTGGTAAGTCGGTTAAAAATTATATTTTCATACGTTGTTTAGTGAACAACGATGATCTGGAAGTGATATTTTTTATTTGATATGGGTTTGCTCTTGACTCAAGTCTAGATCATAGGTGACAGAGTCAAAGTCGACGATGGAGTGAGCATACCCAGAAGGAGCCTATTTACTCTACCTGGTGACTTTGAAAAGATTAGGGTTAAATGCGTTAGGAAACACAGACGCAGTTATTGAGTTCCACTCTGTCGCTGTGCGCATTAATACGCATACACCTCACTGACCGACACATCTGCCCGACCATATCATCAATAAATAATATAATAACTAAGTAAATCAATTCATGTTGTGACTCTTGGGAGCGCCCTATGTTCAGTAGTGGGCAAGACGTCCAAGTTTCGGCTGAAATAAACTGACATGAAAATTTCCAACAGAAATACTTAATCCTCCCAAAGCTTATCGTACTAATATATTTTATATTCGGTTTAGAAATGTTCTATGCATCAAAGGTTATGTCCAATATGCCCAAAACTTCAGAGATCTTTGATCCAACTTACGCAAATTTTCTCTCTGACACATATCTTTACAATCTTCCAAAATGTTACGCATAAGGCCGAATCTTGAAAAGGCCTCTTAAGCTAAATAGACGAGTCTATCGGTCAAGTTAAGATAATTTACTAAGATAGCCTTTTGTGCGGTCTAGGTTTCAGAATCAGATTAAGACTACGTTTAAACTTGCTTAGACTGAAATTTATATACGCACTTAAGGCGATGACACGAGATAAACACTGAGAATAAAAAAGTTTTCAAGAAAAAAATTGCTTTGCTAGTTTAGATTAAGTCTGCGGGTAAATATAACGTGTTTTTTTTATAAAAACGCTGTAACCTGAATATTATTATATATCTGACAACAAATAAATCTTAACTCTTTTTTGGCTTTATAAAATATTATGTATTTCCTACCAGCGAATTAGTATAAATAATAACAATAACATATAAAATATCGTATCTAATTGCAGAATATGGTCGTTTTTAGGGTTCCTTACCCAAAGGGTAACAACGGGACCCTATTATAAGACGCCACGATCCGTCTGTCTGTCTGTCACCAGGCTTTATCTCATGAACCGTGATGGCTAGACAGTTGAAATTTTCACAGATGATGTATTTCTGTTGCCGCTATTACAACAAATACTAAAAATATAATTAAACTAATATTTAAGTGGGGCTTCCATAAAACAAACGTGATTGTTTGGTCCGTATTTTGCAATAATGGTACGGAACCTTTCGTGCGCGAGTCCGACTCGCACTTAGTCAGTTTTTTATTTTTGATTATTCAGCACTTTTTTGAGTACGTAAATAAATGTATAGTAAAAAACAAGCGTTATACTAATCACGAATATTTTCCTTTCTACTTGGTCTTGCACTGCCTTAACGTGGGTAATTTATTTTATTTTTATACCATTTTAAGTCCAGACAAGAAACTTAACAATTAAACCTTTTCGCTTTTCTGAAGACTGCTCAACTTAATTGTTTTTCAAATTCAGGCTCTTTCTTAGGCAGACCTTTTTACCTTGATTTTTCTTTTGTTTTCTCTATCAAGATGGATTCAATTTCATTATCTTTTTACTAATAGCTATTGGACCCGTTTTCTATTAAATGGTTGGATCCAATTGATGCGGGTAATATCTGATAGAATTACCTCCATTAGTGCTTACAAGGATAATTGGATTATTATCTTGTAGATATAAAGAATTAAAGAAAACCTATGTTTTTATCCAAGAAGATTTACCAAAGCTGAGGCAATAGACAAGTGAGATTCTATACACGAAAACTATGCGAAACGATTGGTAAATGTCAAAAAATTCGGCCAGGTGAGAGTCTAACTCGCGCACAGAGGGTTCCGTAAAAACAGCTACATTCAACTTAATAATTAGGTAACATTACTAACTTCATAAACAACGAAAACACCGAACATTGCTCTAAGGAAGGGACAAAATTAACTTTACAGTTAGAAAACTGTTGTCCCCATACATCATCAATTTACGACATTTTTACTTTCTCTTCCATAAATTGGTCGACTTTTACTTGTAAACTTGTAAAGTCTACTTAGCTGCGTGATTTTATTCACATATGAAAAAATGAACAAAAGCAATCATTTAGCTGTCTTGACTCTTACAAAAAATTGCCATTAAGGCTAAACAAGTCAAAAATTCTTCCATACAAACGTAGTCTAGAGATTACTCCACTGTTTGACGATGTACTTTCAAAATAAAAAAAGATATCAATTTGTCTCATCATTATCTAGCCCTGTATGGAACCGAAATAATAAAAAATTAAATATTTGAAAGTTATGAGCGTCGAAAGTTCCATATTTCAACACTAATTTTAACGTATCTTTGGGCGCAAATAAATACCATAAGAAGAAGGAAAATTAAAAAACGGCCTCCATACAGGGCTAGATTAGTAATTCAACAATCCAAATAATTTTATTTTGATCAGATACATTCAGTAGTTTTTTCATGAAATCTAGACTCCCAAAGGTCTGTTTATAAAATTTCGCGCGCTCGTTTTCGTCCTAAATCATCATCCATTTCGATAAAAGATTGCAGAAGTGCTAATTCGTACGCGAACTAGCTTCTTACTGCTCATCACAGCATCTATATATTTCGCACGTGTTGTGGGATGAGATAGCATGCATTTTAACCTCGCGCACAAAATAGTTCGTGCCGTCGACTAGTTTAACCTTAAAGATTAATTTCAAGCAAACGGAACCCTGAATCGAAAAACGGTTTTTCACAGACCCGTTATATTTTTGAATGGACTATTCAACGATACCACACTATGCCCAGAAAAAAAAAATACATCCCCACTTTACGTGTACAGCAGGTAGGTACACTTTAAAAAAAAATGGTTTTATTTCATTACTTTGTCGGCATTATTTTTATGCCAAATTATAGCTTTCTAGTACTAAGTCTTTGAGCTAAGCTGCGAACGGAGGGACGGACGGACAGACGGACATGGCGAAACTATAAGCGCTCCTTGTTGACTATTGGACCCTAAAAATGTATGGGAATGTTTCGGTAGAGCAAATTAATCCAATACAGTAGATTTTTTACAGTTGCCAAGACACCAATCTTGCCAAGTTATAATCGTGCTACCCAGTTACTGGGTATCGCAGGTCAGATAGGCAGTTGAATTATAAACAAAAAACCCGACTGTTAAAAAAGCGAACTAAAACGACGTAAACAAGAAGAAAATCATGCTGTGCAGTCGGAGGATACATATTCGCGAGCTGGCTGACCAAAACCAGATGCATCCTCAGACTGCAAAGCATGATTTTCTTCTTGTTTACGTCTTTTTGTTCGCTTTTTAACAGTCGGGTTTTTTGATTTTTTAATAAACTTTTTTATTTAAAAACTTTTTTGTTATTTTTTTTAATTAGGTACATTTAAACATATTAGTGTGATATATTTTAAAAATCAGCTCTTAAAACCCTTTATTTTGATACCCCACACGGTTAGGAAGAAAAAAAATGTTGGCCCCAAAGAATGGCGCGCAAAATCCGCCATTTTTATCTTTTCCGATTTTTATGTAACCAGTGACACTCGCAGGGTTAAGACGAATCGATTGACGTAAGAATCATCAAAATCGGCCAACGCGTTTGGTCTCTAGAACGCCACATAGGAACAAATATACATACATACTTACATAGACTGATAAACACATTACCCTCCTTCCGCAGTCGGGTAAATACTGGTATAAATCTGCATCCGATCTCAACATAGTTAAAATGTTTATTTATTTTTCGTTACGGACGGACAGACGGACGGACGACAAAGTGATCCTATAAGGGTTCCGTTTTTTCCTTTCGAGGTACAGAACCCTAAAAATGTAATTAAATACGCGCTAAAAACCAAAAAACTATGATATTTGACATATCGGAGACCTCACGCCATACCAGCGCCTCTAGCAGCAAATTCATACTCGGTAGCCTCCATTGAATGCCAATCAAACAAAAAAACATTACAGTTATCGCATAAAGTTTATAACTGTGCTGACTAAAAATCTGTATTTTCAGTGGCAGGCTAAACAGGCGGTCGACCGAAACCCAAACATCATGCATGCCACGTCATTCATACATGTCGCCTAGGTCGTTGAACTTTCCACCTAGATTTAGAACTAGAATAGCATTTAAAGCTTTGGAAGAAACGTAAATATTCCAAGAGCTTTCCTCACTGAAAATATTTTTCTTTTCTTTTGCTACGAAGATTTTATAGCGGGAATTATATGCATTAGAAACGTAATGGATTTTACGTGAGGTTTGGAGTTGGACGTTTTATGGGATTCTATATTTTTTGTTTCCTTTATTGTTACTTTTATATCTAGCTTGTTGGCTAGAAAGCAACCAATAATAATATAAAAGTGAGATTTTCAGTATTGTTTTAAAAACCGGCCAAATGCGAGTCGGACTCGCGCACCAAGGGTCCCGTACCATTACGTGCCGGGTGCCGTTTTTTTCGCAAAAAAACGCCACAAAAATCACGTTTTTTATATGGGAGCCCCACTTAAATATTTATTGTATTCTCTTTTTAGTTTTTGTTAATATAGCGGCAACAGAAATACATCATCTGTCAAAATTTCAACTGTCTAGCTATCTGTCTACCCTAAAAATAAATATTGTTAAGGCCCAGCAGTGGAGACTTAGAAAATTATCAGTACCAGTCATCATTTTTAGGGTTCCGTACACAAAGGGTAAAAACGGGACCCTATTACTAAGACTCCACTATCCGTCTGCCTGTCTGACTGTTTGTCTGTCACCAGGCTGTATCTCATGAATCGTGATAGCTAGACAGTTGCAATTTTCACAGATGTGGTATTTCTGTTCTCCAAAAACAGAAAAGAAAAATATTTAAGTGGGACTTCCATACAACAAACGCGATTATTTTGCTGTTTATTGCGATAATTGTACGGAATCCTTCGGTTGCGCGAGTCCGACTCACACTCGGCCGGTTTTTTGAAATATAAATAATTATGTACCATCATCATCATCCTTAATTTTGATCAAATATAGCAGGCATTGGATCAATATTCTCTTCATCTCTTTTTTGATCCCTGACAATAATAATAAACCAACGAAACAACACGACTCGTAACAATTTCCATTCATACAAACGCAGAAATCATATCATCTTGTATTGTGTACATTGATTTCCCTTTTCAATTACAAGAACACATACACATCCCCGCAAACTCCTAACCAATAAATATTAACTTTACCTACACAATCGAATCTACAAGGAAAGGGAACGCGTAATATAATAACAATGCGTTTGACATATACTACACACACTCACATACATACACATATATTCACACATGCATACACATACACACATATAAATACACATGCCGTTGTTAACTTGAAGAAACATCGTGATGTTTGCTCTGTTTAACCAAATCTGAGTACACTTAATTGATGGAAGGTAAATAAAGGGTTTGTTTATTTCGAACTGTTTTGGGATCACTTAAGTGGGTTAGCAATTTGGCTGCTGAAAATTTAATTTTGGTATTGTCACGGCATGTAAGTGCTCGTTCACACAGGGTTTTGTTTTACATGTCCGTTTTATCGTATACATTTTTATTCGGCGCTGACGTATGTAATTGTAGGAGCGACTACACAAGTACACATGACAGTATTCCAGCTGCAGTAAAAAATACCGATACGACAAAATATACAGCTGTCCACTTTATCGTACACGTTTTTATTCGGCAATGGCGTAGGCAGTTGTATGAGGAAGTTCACACACTCAATAGTATTAAAATACTGATCCGTTTTATCGGATAGAAGCCACGCGTGGTGTGCCATTACCCTCAGTAGCGATGGATCCGTTAAAAGGGTACTGTAAATGTGCTGAGAACATTACCACCGTAGCGACGAATCCGTTAAAACGGTAGATACTATAAATGCGATGTGAATATCACCTCCAGTAGCGACGGATCCGTTAAAATGATCCTGGAAATACGGACGTTCTGTGTGAACGAACCCTAAATTGTTTCAACGAGTTCCCTGAGATATTTCACTGTCATCATGTTATTTGAGATGTTCTTCAGAAAGGCCAGATATTATAGACAATGTTACAAGTGGTAACATAATACCCTTTTTCACTGTCAGTTGGAAACTTTCAAAAGGCACCTGGACTTTTTGGGGAAAAGACCAGAGATTGTGGGCCACACTTAAACCACCCCGGTGATCAGCACATGAAAGGGGCGTTACCTCTTAAAATACCACCCCGGAACCCCCTCTGTGCAACGCCTAGGGCACAACCCTGGGGAAACTGCGAGGCGTCAGTCCTGAGCCTCACTTTGCACGGCAGCACATGACTACTGCACCACCGCCTTACCTGGAGTCACATGCTGGGCGAACAGAGTCTCCAATCTGGCCGCCCGTGACTCCGGAGGCCAGCCTGCTTATGATATAGATGGGGTTACGGCGTTTTAGGCGTCGAGGCGGTTGCCTCCACGATGCCTTCTTCTCCGAGCGGCATCAAAGTGGCAAGTATCCTATAATTGAAAGCGACTCGATAGAGATTGGGGGAAAATGTGAAAAATCTATGGGACCGTCAAGCGCTATGAAAATGCCACATAATCAAACCCATCCAATTCAAAAGGAGTATATAAGGATCGTAGAAGGTAAGAGTTCTGTAGATTCTGCCTAACCCGATGAGGAAAAGGCCTGAGTGAGAGTATTATCATTATTGGCAGCTATAAGATTGCGTTAGTGGAAGGTGTTGGTGTGGGTGAATACTGAGCTGGGCAAGGTACTCGTATTTAAATAAGAAGAGTCTGTTTGTCGTCGACGCTCTATGGAGAAGATTAATTGCAGCCTCTCTGTGTCATGCTTCCCTACATACTTTTATACCAAAATCCACAAAATCAACTGTCAACAAAGTGACGTTACAAGACCCTACTCGTGAACTTTGATGCGCTTTATCTTTGTCAATTTTTATTATTTATTTGATAATGCCAAAAATACGGGTGCAATATATATAATCTGATAATCTCTCTGACGGACTAAATACCCAGGAAACATCCCTATTATTTTTACCATACACTGAGCTTTTTTTTTTTTATCTATTATAGGCTCGCGCTTGACCACTATCTCACCTGAGCGATGATGTGGTCGACGGTGGAGCACGCTTGCCTATTCACTCTTGACTTAAAGACCCCTAGATTGTAGCTATCGGCTAGCTGTTCTTTTAATAGATTTTGCCAACAAGGTATAAGAATTAAAAAGGTAAAAGAATTTGCCCATAATTCGAAGTAACATGATTCTGGGAACTAAATAATACTCGTAATGCTATTGAAGAAATATGAAATAACCATGTCTTTTTTCTGTAACAAAAACAGACATCACCCATCAAGGTACCAAACAAGCAAGGTTATGGCAATTTTCCTTTTAACCATTCATTGAAGTGTTCATCGGGGAACCATATTCAACGTTATACGAGCTGGTAAAATTATAATGAATTAAGAGTTCCGTATCTGGCCACAGATGTACGAAAATACCTGTGAATAGGTCGGCTAACAGCCCAAGATTAAAAGTCTGTATAAATCGTCTCTAAAAAAGAAGACTACGTTGAAAAGAAGACTAAACTTTTTGCAGAAAAGTTACATAAAATATAAATATTAGCACAAACGGGTAGGGTTGCCCTTTTTCACAAGTTGTTCCCTTCAAAGTTTTCGGGAAGATATATGGTTTGGGCCTATTTGTTTTGTCGACCTTCCTTTTTTTGTAGAAATAAAAACTTCCAAGGGTGTAATAATTCCAGTCGTATTTTATATTCCACAATGACGATGTGTAAAAAAATTCTAAGTAGAAATGACGTAATCGGTTATTCATAGGGCTGGAAACATGAGTTTTAAATGTACGCTTTCCGTAGGCCGGAATTATCCCCTAGATGGCTGTTGAGCAAATTAAAATAAGCTCCAGCGAGTGAATATTTCAGCGATAAAAATACTTTGTAGGATCAGTCCGTAAATCATGCAGCAATTGTGAAACTTTTTTTTTCATATCTCTATTTTTCCTGTGGTAAAAATATTATGAATGATTCGAATTTCAAAAGGAAAAATCTTTTCTTTCATACCAGCTGAAATGTATCTTTGTAATCTCTTCCTTTTAGATGATGAAATTCGAAAGCTGTTGTTATTTATGTTTTCGTTTTCCATCTGAAGTATAAAAGGTAAAACCTTCTTTTTTGAGCGTTTCTACGCATGAAAATATCGATTATAAAATCATGATCTCCTAAAGATTTATGGAGAAATGGTTGACGATTGTTAGAAATTTCTAGACACATAAGTGGCTAATTACAGACGTAAAGCAATTAAGCCACTTATTTTTGGAACAGTTTTCACGTAGTCATCTTTACCAAACAATTATTTCTTTTGTGGATACAATTTACCAAATATTGAGTTCAAATCTTTACAAGTTATTAAAATCTTAAAATGAACAAGCTACTTGTATGTGGAACCGCAGCCAAAAATACAATATGTTGTCATGGTCACACTTAATATTATAAAGGCGAAAGTTTTTGAGTGTGTGTTTGTATGTTTGTTACTTCTTCACGCCCAAACGGCTGGGCGGATCTGGACGAAATTTGGCACAGAGATAGATTATAGTCAGGAATAGCATATAGGATACTTTTTATTCCGGGAATACGTTCCCTCGGGATAATTTTCGACACACACGCAGGCGAAGCAGCTGGCAGAACCTAGTAATGTAATAAATCCAATCTCGACCAGTTGAGCATTAAAACCAGACTCTCAACGATATGCTACCAATGAGTTGCGAGTGACATCGCCCAGAGACAACCTGGAAAAACTGGTTGTAGTGGGAAAAGTTATAGTATAGAAAACGACCACCAGAACATTGCACTACTCGCTGGTCTGATCCGAACAGGGTGATTACGAGTTTCACGGTAACAACTGCCCTGAAAAAAACCGGAGCCAAAGACAGAGTGGCTTGAAAGCAGCTAGTCAGTGGTTCCGTAAAAGCATTCCAAGACGGACGTTCGGCATTGAAAACAACGAATATTTTATTAATTTTATTTCACAGTTTTAGGAAAACTTACAGCTAAAAAAAAATTACACAAATGAGAGTAACAAAAGTAAGGCCAATTAAAAGTTTTCACAGATAGAAGAGAGCTCATAAACAAAAAAAATGAGAAGGTAGACAGTTTTAAGTAAACACAGTAACATAAGCATAAAGAAAACGAATATAAAACCGAATTGAGAACCTACTCCTTTTTGAAGTCGGTTAAAAACGTGACTCAAACAGCGTGAATTTTAGTAAATTAGTTAACATCATCAAAGAAGAGATCACAAAGAGTCCTTTTTAATTTTGAAATGCTAGTAATGAAAACATCGATGTCGACGCCCCGGCAGATCCCATTATATGTATGACTCGCTCTTATTAAATATGCATTTCGTCTGTAATTCGTTCCTACCACAGGAGTATGCAATAGACAGGGATTGCGCCGAAAAGTAGAAGGAATCCGCAGTCCAATTTTGCTCAGCAATTCTGGCAGCTCGGTTGAACCATTAGCGATTCTAAACAAAAACACCAAGTCTGCAATTCTTCTACGTTCAGAAAGAGGAAGTAGATGGAACCTTTTACAGCGAAGGGGATAGGTGGGCGAATAAGTTTTAGACCGGAATTGAATATACCTCAAAAAATTTCTCTGTCTTCCAATCGATTGATGTATATGTTGTATTTGGGATTCCAGACTTGAGAGGCATACTCGAGATGGCTGCGAACAAAAGTACAGTAGAGAATTTTAATGGTTATATGAAGAGAGTCATGGTTTGACAACTTTGAAACCAGTGGTAAAGCTAACCCTACCTTACTGAGGGAAAGGGTTACCCCACTTGTTTTACGACGCGCGACCTCAAGTGAACTACATAAAATTATCATAAAAATAATCTAAGTAATTATGAATCCAGTTAATATGAGTCATAACAGCTTTCGTCACTTTAACAGGAATAAATTATAATGGAAATAGTACGGACAATATTATTAACAATACTATTAACCCACTTAGGCAATGACGTCACGAAAGTAGTAAACATTAGTATGAAGTTGTTTACGATATTTGTATTTTGTTTTGTTTTACGGTACGACTGGGTTATTTAGAGCTAGGAATTGTAATTTATATTACTGAGTCTATGAATATTTTGCTGTGTTATGCATGGTGGTAGAAGCATTGCTTTCTTTTATAACAACCCGACTTTCCAAAAAGGATGTGGTTCTATGTTCGGCTGTATTATTGTTTTTTTATTTTTTGTATTTTTATTGATTACTCCGTCAATTATGGACCGATTTTAAAAATTATTCTTTTGTTTGAGAAGGTATTTTTTCGAGATAGTTCCATTGTCGAGTAACTTTATTTTGAATGTGTGTAAGAGACAGATGTATAATATGACTTGTATAAATCTTTCCCTTATGCACACTCAAAATATCCTTACTTTAAGGGCTTATGGTCAACCTCCTGAACTTTGATGAGCTTTTTCTTTGTCAATTTTAATGATAAAAAATACGTTAACAATATTATTTTATAATCTCAATGACGGTTTAAATAGAATTATCATTTTTTTTCAGGATACATCCCTATTATGATTTTTAGACTCGCCTTCATTTACGTGTGTCCTAGAAACCTGAATTCATTTCACACGTACTGATATAGGCCAGGTCAATTTATTTCCCCCAAAAAATAAGCGCTTTCCTCACCCGATGCAGAACAATTTTTCAATTTTAAAAATTGAAACACCTCTTTGCCTCTCTCGAATTGATTTGAAGTTTACGTTTAAGCTCTCAATTGCTACGAAATATAAGCTGTTCATTTGTGAACTGCGCTAAGACGATTGATTTAATTTTTGAATAAAACTATCATGAGTAGACACACAAATGTGTCCAATTGATTACCAAAACTATGCTAATTTATTGATACTTATGTTTAATCTTAAGCGAATAAATTGAAAAACAATATATCACGAGCACATCGCGATGATTTCGATTATATATTTACCTATAACGTCGGGTGAAATAGGTATATATAATCGAAATCATCGCGTTAAAGTCCCGTGATATATTGTTTTTCAATTATGAAACGCGAAAGTTTTGAAGTTAATATTTTTTACATTTTATTTGTTATGGGTTTGCTCTTGACTCTAGTCTAGGTCAGAGGTGACAGAGAGAGAGTCGACGATGGAGCGAGCTTACCAGAAGAAGCCTGTTCACTCTAAATTTGAAGAGATTCGGGTTCAATGCGTTCGGAAACACAGAGGCAGGTAGTGAGATCCACTCATTCGCTGTGCGCATTATGAAGGATGTTTGGAAGCGCTTGGTGTGAATTGGTGGAATGGCAACCAGGTAAGGATGGTAACTTGCAATGCGTCTAGATGTCCGACGGTAAAAGGGGGCCCGTGGGATGAGGTCGTGGAGTTCGTTGTGCACACTCAGCGAATTAATTGCGAATAAATTGTTTGTATTCATATTGGTATGAACAGATTAGCTAACACTGTTATCTGTCTAACCCTAGGTAAGTCTTTTCGAAATATGTTTTTACTAAGAAAAAAGAAATGATGGATTGATAAAAGCAATCTGCTGACAAAATGATATTGTAAAGGTTTAGGGACCTACAATATAAAGAAAAATAACAGAGGTTTTAGCTAATTACGAATCATTTGCAAAAACGAAGGTAGATCCTAACTAAACAAGAAAATGTGCCAAGGACGGCCAGGTTAAAAAGCTAAGTGAGAATTTGAGATAACATTCCTCTGCGTTCAAAAATGCGTTTTTCACAAAAAAAAACCGACTTCCTTTTTCTTTTAAGTGTATTAAGCAAAACACTAAAAAGATCAAAAATAACTATCGTTTTGGAAGTCGGTGTCTTTTTTTGTCGTTTTGTGACACCGACTTCCGAATCGAAAGTTATTTTTCTTTTTTTCCTCCATCACTAAAATGTGAGCAAGTTTTATAATAAGGTACCGAAAGGATTGAAAAATACCCATAATAGATCAATTTACACATTCGTGCTGTTTATCGTTAAGGAAGTCTGTTGTATGTTCCATATCTTGAAAAATGCTAAACGGATTTTAATGAAACTTGTATTTTTCCCTAAGTTATAATATACCTAATCCAATACAAAAAGGATGATCACGATCCGATTAATAGTTTCGGAGATATGCGTGGACAAACATACACTTATGAAATTCGGCACACATATTTAGAACAATGTGAATATTGTGCAATTCCAACAATATTATACACCTAAGTGTCGAATTGATATACTCCTTTTTTTATAAGTCGGTGAAAAGAAAAAGAAACACGCACGGATTATAATTAAGTCTCATTTTACGTGGCGTGGCAAATAATAAATCTAGAATCTCTGTCCATGGTTGTCTTTAAATCTTATATACTGTCCTACTTCCTAATAATATTAAAAATCAAAAATTTTGTATGTTTTTGCTTCAGTCACGCAAACACAGCTGAAAGCATTTGGATGAAATGGCACACAAATAGTTTATAACCTGGATTTAAACATAGTATACTTTTTATTCCGATAAACTTCGTATCTTTGATCTCTTAAGATAATAAAATACTTTTCCCGCGGGTGAAGTCTTGGTAGAAGCTAGTATAAAATTATATTTTGAAGTTAGAAAAGTAAAGAATACTACACATTACGGAAACTCTTCAATAAAAACCGGTCAAGTTTTCATTTGGGAGCCCACACTCAGGGTTCCGTAGCATGAAAACTTTTATAAGTCTATCTTTTTCTATGTTGCCAAGAAAGAAGGCAAGCAAGAGAGAGATATCTGGAAAAGCCTTAAATTCAATACACAACAAACATAAGTGTGCCTAAAAAGACACAACAGTTGCCGTAATAACTGAAATGGCTATTAGTTAAATAATTGTTTTTTTTCATTACATTTTCAGTAATTGCTCACCCAGTAGGTATATGTATGAGACCATCACGAAAAACCAAAGGATTTAAAAAAAAACTTTTCCCCATACGTAGGTAGTGAGATACAATACATCCCTTGCAGAGGAAATATTGTTCGTTTACCTACAAACCTTAAACAATACTCCTCTGCAAAGGATTACCGTCACATGTCATCTTTACTGGCAGGCAAGACAACGTCGCTATCCGGATAGATAAGAAAATTTGTCTGTCTATTGGATTCCAGACGTAATCCAATTTTAACCATCTTTAGAAAAAGGGATGGTTATCTTACTAATATTATAAACTAGCTTCTGCCAGCGGCTTTCCCCGCTTATTTTTTTATTCTTATCCCAGTAGAACATTATGCCGGGATGAAAGTAGCCTATGCTGCTGTGCTGTCAGCGATAAGGCGGCCTTTGTACCCGTATAAATAAGTTTTTCTTGTAAATGTCTGTAACTTTGATGGTGTACAATAAGGTATATTCTATTTTATTCTATTCCTATGTGCTATTCCAGACTATAATCTGTCTCTGTGCCAAATTTCATCCAGACCCGTTGAGCCGTTCTGGCGTCATTGAGAAAAAAACATCCATCCATCCATCAAAACTTTAGCATTTATAAAATTAGTAAAATGTGAATGTTTGGATGGATAGATGTTTGTGTGGATGTATGTTTGTTACTCTACCACACCAGAAAAGCTGAACGGATCTGGATAAAATTTGGCAGAGAGATAGATTGTGATCAGGAATAACACATACAACTTTTTACCCCGAGAATATGTTCCCTCGGGATAATTTTCGACTTACAAGCGGGTGAAGCCGCTGGTAGAAGCTAGTAGAGTTAAATCAGAGCCAAAGAGTAGTAAGGAACTGAATAGGAGGTGTTGTAAAAAAGTATTACAATATGTTTGACTATAAACCATCTATTATGCCTATAGTATAACAAAAAATCACTGGCAGCTTTCATGAAAAAATGTAAAAACGCTAAAAACAAAATAAAATAGAACTGTAATAAAAAGAAAACCCAAATAAAAAATTCTATTTCCTAAATGTTGTAATCGCTTTCATTTGTTTGCCAAAAATGTCGGAGTATTTACAAAAGCTATTAAGCAAACTCGCCTTCTATTTTAACTGGGCATATTTTCACGAACAAAAATATAAAGCTTATACTAATATTCATTTTTATTAAAGCAGAACACCATTTTAATAATAGAGATAACCATTTTCGAGATACTAAGTAACGGTTAAAGGCTTTCCCTTACAACTGTTATCAATGACCGGGTCTTTAAACCGGCTAATAACTGTACTTTCACAAAGCTTTCTTATCTCAACGGTCCATTAGTTACCGGCGCTTAACGTTTACGTTCCCGTCTGAAATAAAACCTAGTACCAAAGTGGTGGAACTTAAACCTACTTTATTGTTGAGTAAAAGGGCTTTACCTGTAAAACGTATAAATTATAAAACCACGAGAATAAAACACAAACACGTTCACAGTTTAGTCACTACACTAAGTAGGTTTGAGTCACTCGGTTCGACTGTACGGTTGGGTTCGACTCGTAGCACCGTAGCAACGTAGCGGCGTAGCGCTACACGTCCGACTTGCTACGACGACGCGGTGGCACTGGCTACGCGGGGCTACGCGGGCGCGCTACAATCCTCGAGTTCCAGTTGGGATTATTGCTCGTAGCACAGATTCTACAATCAATAGCTTTAGATAAAATAGTGTATTAATTTTAACGAAATTCTGTTTTCAAACTTCAGAGGTATTGCTTTTATAAAATTTAAATTTAGAATTATATTTAATTTTGCTCAAATAGATGTTTACATTGTTTTTTTTTGTAATTGAATAAGTGTTAATTGGCTGTAGAGGCTTTAAACGTGTTAATTGGCTATACATTAAATTGGTGCTTATTTCGCTATGTATTTGCGTTCTTTGTTTTTTGTTTTAATCTAAGAACCAATTAGGTAAATAGGGTAGTAAATAATAAAAATATATACAATTACCACGCCATTGTTTATGAGTTTACTTGTTTATCGTTTCATAAGTAAAATCAATTTACATAGGTGAATGGCCTAACCTAAAAATTTACGTTATTGAGTACCAGCACATTGTAGCTTTTTATATGACTTACCTAAGTTGTGTTAAGTAATCAAAGTGAGGATTAAGTCTGGATTTGATTCGAATAAGTTAAATTAAATTTGACTATTACAGACAGTAAGAAAGCGTTGTTGAACATTGTTTCTAAGATTCACGACGGTTACCTTCGATTAGTTAGCTAACATCAAGAACTAAAACCAAAGCATCATCAGAGCCGCTTGACACTTGGCTTCATTACCAGAAAATCAAAAATGTATGGCATATTGTAGTGTATCCGTTACAAGATGATTTGCAATGAAGTATTTTTTAACGAACTTCAAGAAGTTGAAGAAGTTTGTTACCTTAGAACGTTTTACTAGGTAAATCGATTTTGATGATTCTATTTTATTTGAAAGCTGGTGCTTTTTGTACGGTTCCATTTAAATGAGGTTATGATGTGATGAAGAACTTCGGAGATATACAACAGAACTCTTCAATAAATTACTGTAAATCTCTCGGGATAGCTGCAATCGCATGTCTGTTTATTGTTTACACCATTTTATAACACAAAAATCACTTTACACTTTAATGGGGTAAGCAGATGTGTATAGCAACCTGGTACACTATCATTCCACCGGTTTTGTTCAAGTCTCATTTTATCCGGGTAATCTATTCTGGCATTATAGGTACCTTACTATAGAACTTACCCATTACTTACCGCATCGTAAAAAGAGAAAAACAAAAATATATTTTACAAAAAAATACAACCGACTTCCAAATAAAAGCACTACAAAGTGCGAAATAACTTCAATTTTAGAGGGGTCATAAAACGAAGGAACGAATATTGGAACACCGACTTCCGAAATTGAGTTATTTTTCATTTTGTAGTGTTTTTATTTGATATCACAAACTGGCTGGTTACATCTTCTCGAATTTTAAAATTACGACTGATCAATTACTTAAGTGAACATTTCTGAATGACAATACTTAATTTTCAGGAGATACCGTTGTGGAATGGACAATTAATTTTTCTTAAATTTTTAAGTGATCACTTACGTGTATTGTCTTCTTGTGTGCGATCGTGTTGTCCCGCGAATATGCAGCTGTTAAAAGCGTCGAAACTTATTGGACTGTAACTTTTTGTATTTTTACCTTAAAACAAAATTATATGTGGCATTATGTGTTTTCTCTTTTTTATAACGCCACAATATGCACTACCGAAAAGTCACGTGGCCTATTTCAAACATTTTGACTTTCAACAATTGCTATCAACAATAGACTGTGACTCTGTCTAGATCCTTAGAACCTGCAGTCTTTTCATTATCATCATCAGCCTTTTAATGTTACCACTGCTGAGACATCGCCTCCTTCCTATGAGAGGGACTGGGCCGTAATCCAACACGCGGGCCCAGTGCGAGTTGGTGGATGACACATGTCTTCGAAATTTTGGTTTTAGAACATGCCTTTTAAGTGTGTGCTTTAAATGACAAATTCACTGTACTAATAGATATATAAGTTCTTTTTCTTCCAACTATGCTTTAAATTCATCACAATCACACTAAAACTCAGTACAAAGCGAGTCTTTAATGCTCTAGAGCAATAAAAATGTATGAAATTTCATTATTGCACAGTTTATTTTTTAATCGCACCAAAAGGTGCCAATCTCAATGGATTAGCTCTATTCAGCCAGCCGATATCAATACTTTTTTTTTACTTACGTATTATTCGTTTCTATCCTTCTTGTTCCAAATTTAAAAAATGATTGCTGCTAACTCTGATTTAAAAATTAAAGAAATTTAAAAAAGTGATTTGGCGGGATCTTTGTTAATTTTGCTTGACAATATTTTTGGAAACGATAAAGTGTGATACTATCTGATTTTGAGTGCTTCGGCTTCGAATTAAAATGAAATCATCTAGCGACACATTAACTCCGGAAAACGTTCTAAATGAAGACGACAGTGTTATAGAAAATCTTTTGATTTCAATAATTAAACTTCAATTTTAACTGTTTGATATGAGTTTCTTTTATCTACTATTCCTATAGGTAATAGTTGAAAGAAAAGCAGATTATGCACCTCGCCTTAAGTAATTTATATTGCCCTCGTGCCTGTTGGATTAGAGCCCTCGCTAACGCTAGGGCTCTAAATCAGGCACTCGGTGCAATAATAAATTACTTTATGCTCGATGCAATAATCTACTATTATGTTATATGTATTAGTAAATAAGTCTTTGGAGTACCTTCACATAAAAATAAAATAAAAATGCCGGTTTCTTCACGGTTAACCAGTGTTTAGTAGCCCTAATTTTACTCTCTCACAGAGAGGAGGCCTGTGTCCCAGCAGTGGGAACATTAAAAGGCTGATATGATGAATTTGGAGAATTATTTTCTTATTTTATGAAATATCACGTTCTCACGGCCTATTACCACAGGAATCGTTGATTTTTCGGGAACCAAAAATAATCTATGACAGTCAGCGGTAGTGTTGCTTTTTATCATCATTCCAGCCGAAAGAGGTCCACAGCTGGACATTGGCCTCCCCCAAACATCGCCACACTGATCGATTCTATGCATCTCGCATCCAGCGGATTCCCGCAGCCTTAACCAGATTATCGGTCCACCTAGAGGGAGGTCTTCAGACGCATCGCCTTCAAGATAGCGGTTACCACTCCAGACCTTTTCCATCCGTTCTGCTAGCGACGCGCCCTGCCCATTGCCACTTCAGTTTGACAATTCTTCGGGCTATATCGGTGACCCTGGTTCTCCTGCGGATATCCTCATTTCTAATTCGATCACGCAAGGAAACTCAGAGCATAGCTCTCTCCATTGCCCTTTGCGTGACTATAAGCCTTCTGATAAGGCCCATTGTGAGCGACCACGTCTCGGTGCCATAGATACACACTGGTGACTTTACCTTTGATAAACTGTAGTAAGTTGGACGAGAAAATACCGCACAACTTCTCGAACGCTGTCCAGCCGAACCGGATTCGATGATTGACCTTTTTCTCAAAGTTAGATCTGCCTTTCTTTCAGTGTAATAATATACTCAATTGGATAGATAGGTTGTTTCCAAGGATTACCTTTTAAAAACATAAAAAAATCAAAAATTACCTGTTTATAAAGTTAGGTTAGAAAAACGAATATGACCACCGCCCTTGTCAATGTGTTTTTATGAGCTTGCTTTAACTTTCCTTTTAGTAATTTGTTAGTAAATCATAATCTTCTTGGCTTGCTAAACTTGCAACTGAATTTTAAATCAGATTTGAATTTGAATTTTGTATAAATGTGTGTACTTTTTTATTTAATAATAGGCTCACGTTTTACCACTATCTGGCCTGATGGTAAGCGATGATGTGGTCTACGGTGAAGTATGTTTGCCTAGAATTAACCTATTCACTTTCGACTTAAAGCCCATATTATTAGGCTTGGATGTTATTGCACGGTTAGTTATAAGACTTCATTCCAAATCCTATATGGCAGATTTTCCAAAGACGAAAGAGCTATTATATTTTATGCACCCCATATGGGTTTCTAATGAAAAGGTTTACTTAAAGAAATGCGAAAAAGTTATTATTTTTGTACGTTTTTTTTATTTACCAATAAATAGCATGCATGATGGATTTTATCTTGATGTTTTCTTTTTAACCCCCGACGGAAAAAGAGGGGTGTTATAAGTTTGACGTGTGTTGCTGTGTATCTGGGTGCCTGTGTATCTGTGTGTCTGTCTGTGGCATCATAGTGCCTCAACGGATGAGCCGATTTTAAAACAAACTAAATCAAAATCGGTTCATCCGTTGAGGCGCTATGATGCCACAGACAGACACACAGATAAACAGACACACAGCAACACACCTCAAACTTATAACACCCCTCTTTTTCCGTCGGGGGTTAATTGAAACAGTTTTTTATGATTTAATTAGGCAATAAATTTTATATTTGTGTATTGAATATCTTTGCTCATAGGTATAACAAGAAAAACCTTGACAAGAAAATTTGTTCATGTGTAAAAAAAATACAGGGTTACCGTTCAACTTTTTTTTTCACCTCTATTTTGTGAGTTGACCCAACCGAAGAGATTTATTTTTCCTATTGGTGTACGGGTCAACTATTTTATGAGTTAGGTAAAACATTGAACTTTTTGTAGATTCTTACGTGTTGAATTGGTTTTCGTAATGTATTAAACCTAACACTGACCCTTATTTATGTGTTTGTATTAAATGATGGACTGATAACCTGGTGAATGTCCCGAGAATTTATTGAATGGAATGAGCTCAGGAGCGGTTGACGTTGCGGTGCATGAAGGGAGCATAACTATGTCCATCATTGAAGTTTCTCTGGCTTAGATTATTTATTTATGTAACAATAAATAAACTCATTATTTTAATAAAAAGTAAGACAATAGATGCAGTAAAAATATTGCCACTTATTTTTTTACTAATAATTAGGTTAACTCTCAAATAGACTCAGTCATTTATAAACTTTTACAACACCATCGCCGAGTTGCCAGCTTGTCGGTTTTCATCGGTTACATTTCGGGGAGTGTGCGATGGCATTACATGATCTAATTCCACCTAGCCCGTTTCATCACCGGACTACCAGACGTACGGCGATGCGCCATGTGGTGGACATCCCATCCATACGCACAAAACGTACTGGAAACACTTTTATTATACGTACAGCTAAGATGTGGAAATCTCTGCCAGAGTCTGTGTTTTCCGACAGCTACAATCTAGGAGTCTTTAAGTCAAGAGTGAATAGGTTATTGCTAGGCAAGCGTGGCTCACTGTCGACCACATCTGCTTACCAACAGGTGAGATAGACGAGAAGCGAAAGCCTAAAAAATAAAATAAAAACTAGCTGAAGAAATGGGAAAGACTCCTGGCATGAACTATGCGACATAAATAGTATCGGATACCCTTTGGCCCAAAAGAGATCTACTAAGAACTCTATGTGATTGGTAGATACTAATGTAACCAATTTAAAAGCAGAGAAGTGCTGAGATGCACTTCAAGTTGTACCTAAAAAAAACTACCTATAAATATATATAATAATAATTCATTGTTTAATGATAAGATTTCAAACTTAAATAACGAGTTTTTGTTGGATAATAAGTTGTTTTCTTCTTTTGGTACTTATTACCTATATAATTATTATTTACCAAAGGAACATTGTAAGGGCCGCGACTTATAATTTGTACGGCCGCGACTTATAATTTGTACGTAGTGGGTTCGAACCCAAGCAGGCGCCTTGCTTTGTGTAAATTATTTCATCACCCCTGACTTTAAAACGGTAAAGGAAAACCTCGTGAGGAAACCGGTATGTCCTAAAACCAAAAATTCGATGATATGTGACACCAGAGTGGTGGATTACGCTCAATCACCTATCACAAAAAGGTAGCCTGTGCCTCAGTGCGAACATTAAAAGGCTGATGATGATGAAGAGAACATTATGCAGATTATGAACTTAAATCAAGCAAAAGGAGTATGTAAGGATCGTAGCAGACGTCGTTCTGTAGTTTCTGCCTACCGCAATGAGAAAAGGCCTGAGTTTATGTATGTATATGAATGTACCAGTTGTTAGGTTAAATTTGATACTACTACGTACTGTTCACATATTACAACCTAATATTATTATAGCCATTATATTGATGATTGGTTAGTTAAACTAATATGATCAATCAAATGATACGAAATAGATTGTCTGATCAGAGATTTGGTCAGACATTGAGTAATAACTAATACCGAGGTATTACAGTCATGTACTATATTTCTGAAGAAGCTCAGCTTACTCTTCTTTCCTCTTTATATATTTTCTTAAAAATCTGTTTCTCTTCTTAGGTCTAGTTTATTGATCCGTCTCAACTAATGGTCAATAAGTAGACCAAGTTTTTTTCACCCCAGAAGTTTTTACTAGGTGAACCGATTTTTATGATGTCAAAAAACGAAGAAACGAAAACAGAATCTAACTTCAATTTTAGAAGTCTGTGACTTGTGACCGTGACCCAAAGTGGGAGTAACATCAAATTTTATCGCCAGTAAATCCACTTATCAATTTTATTAGAGCACTGGCAAAAACTACATAGCAAACACTACCACTTTATTGATTGTACAAACACAACAATTTATTTATATAGCCACCATCATATTATTACACTTTAATCCATCTTCTTTTTCTTATACGGAATACATGAATGTGTTATCCCACACGAGCGTATCGTTAAATTCGGTAGAGCGAAAAAGGTTATCCAGCACTTGTTGGAGATTGGCTAATGGTTCTTCCCTATCTAGACACTGACTTTGTATTTGGCTTGGCTTAAAGGCATAAGGTGTTTTCTCGAAACTGTTGTTGCTTTCCTTAGCATGATTAGTATGTAATCAATATAACAATAGATCCCGACGAGGTATATTCCTTGAAAATGTATAAATTCACCCACATAAATTCACAAATTCACTTAAGTTATTTATTTATTTCAGGTTGGTTTGACTCTAGTCTAGGTCACAGACGCAGGTAGTGAGTTCCACTTCTTCGCTGTGAGCATTACGAAAGATGTTTGGAAGCTCTTGGTGCGAATTGGTAGAATGGCAACCAGGTAAGGATGGGAACTTGCAGTGCAAGCACACATTTTGCAAGCCCATTGCCATCAAACATCATGAGAGATCACCACCTTAGACTTGTCTTAGCTATGTTGAGCTCGGCTTTCATTCTAATCGGATATAGCTGTATCCAGCTAACTGGTATTAAGCTGAATACCAATGTTTTACATGGTACGACTGGTTTTCAAGACAAGGCAAGGCAAGACAAAGATATTTTATTTAAACTAGGCCACCAAGCGGCACTTTTGAACGTTAGATACATTAAAATTTACAAGGAATAGAAATTGATTCTACCGTGCATTCGGAAAGTAGCTTGTTATGGAGAAGAACGCACAAGAAACTCCATATTTACAATATTGAGGTACATAGGTGATGGGCTCAATTGGGACTTTATAATAAAATAGTAGCTGTATTAACATAGGTATATTACTATAATTTACACTATCAACTCAGATAGAAATATGTACGAAGAAATGCCCGTAATGGATGGCGTCTGTGAGCTGAGTGGGGTAGCGGGTGCGCAGCCAGCCGTCGCGTCGCGGGTTCGGTCCCCCGACACCCCGCGCCTGCGCCGCGGACGCCCGCGCATCGTGTTGCGCCAACAATTACATACATTAATAAATTCATATGTCTGAGGACAATGCACCCACAATCACTACACACTATACTACGTACAGGTACAAAGTATTAAAAGTACTCACACATGTACTGTGCAGTTACATAATAGGTACTAGAAAAACATTAACATCCGAAGCAGTTAAGACCAATCCCAACTGAAGGAATGAAGGAAAACAATGCCCGTTCACGAACATGACGCATGTATCGGCACCACCCAGCTCAACCATCATGAAGGGAACCGAATGATCCAACACACGCGCCACCATCAGAGAGACTTTTGAGAGAGCATGACACACTCAACTGCCAATGCCCTTCTAAGCCAATGCAATCAAAAGATACAGCCGTTTATGCCGCAAGTTTTCGACACTCGCAAGGGAACCAAAACCTACAGGGTTCTTCCCGTGAACTCAGAATCTTGAATTTGGTACGAAGCAACGTCTTATAGCACAGACAATGGAAAAATACAACATAGGAACAATGGAAAAATATAACTTTCCTCATAAACGCATAGAGGTATTAAATTGAAATTCATATCAAATTCTCAGGTCTATAATACCTTTAAACTGAGATTTGTACGGAACCCTCGGTGTGCGAGTCCGACTTGCACTTGGCCGGTTTTTTTTATTTACCAATAAATAGCATGCCTAATGGATTTTATCGTGATGTTTTTTTTACAGTAAAACAAATCACAACAAAAACAGGTTTTTATTATTTAATCAGGCAATAAATTTTATATTTGTGTATTGAATATCTGTCTATACACATAGGTATACCACGAAAAACCTTGAAAAGAAAATTTGTTCATGTGTAAAAAAAAAATACAGGGTTGCACGTAATTTTTTTTTTCTCCTCCTATTTGTGGGTTGACCCAACCGAAGAGATTTATTTTTCCTGTTAATGTACGGGTCAACTATTTTATGAGTTAGGTAAAACATTGAACTTTTTGTAGATTCACACGTGTTAAATTGGTTTTCGTAATGTATTAAACCAGTTTTTTGTAATTATAACACTGAACCTTATTTATGTGTTTGTATTAAATGATGGACTGATAACCTGGTGAATGTCCCGAGAATTTATTGAATGGAATGAGCACAGGAGCGGTTGACGTTGCGGTGCATGAAGGGAGCATAACTATGTCCATCATTGAAGTTTCTTTGGCTTAGATTATTTATTTATGTAACAATAAATAAACACATTATTTTAATAAAAAGTAAGACAATAGATGCAGTAAAAATAGATCCACTTATTTTTTTACTAATAATTAAGATAACTCTCAAATAGACTCAGTCATTTATAAACTTTTACAACACCATCGCCGAGTTGCCAGCTTGTCGGTTTTCATCGGTTACATTTCGGGGAGTGTGCGATGGGATTACACGATCTAATTCCACCTAGCCCGTTTCATCACCGGACTACCAGACGTACGGTGATGTGTCATCGGTACATGGTGGACATCCCATCCATACGCACAAAACATACTGGAAACACTTTTATTATACGTACAGCTAAGATGTGGAATTCCCTGCCAGAGTCTGTGTTTTCCGACAGCTACAATCTAGGAGTCTTTAAGTCAAGAGTGAATAGGTTATTGCTAGGCAAGCGTGGCTCTCTGTCGACCACATCTGCTTACCAACAGGTGAGATAGTCGAGAAGCGCAAGCCTACAGGCTTGCGCTTCTCGACTATCTCACCTGTTAAATAAAATAAAAACTAGCTGAAGAAATGGGGAAGACTCCTGGCATGAACTATGCGACATAAATAGTATCGGATACCCTTTTGCCCAAAAGAGATCTACTAAGAACTCTATGTGATTGGCAGATACTAATGTACCCAATTTAAAAACAAAGAAGTAAGTGCTGAGATGCACTTCAAGTTGTACCTAAAAAACTACCTATAATATTATGATGCCAGGATAAACTTCAATACATTCGTCGTAATAGGTACCTCATATCATCTGAAAAGGTGAGGAAGACTGATGATCGAGATATAAGAGATACATGATACCAGAAAACATCATGGCCAAAAGATATGTAATAAGAACTCCGTGTGATGAACTACGTGTGTATAGGTACCAAATTAAACTACACTAAGGCCTGAGACACACTCCAAGTTGTACTCAAAACAACTACCTACAATATAATAATGCCAGGATAAACTTCTAGATGGAAGTTGTACAGTAAAATCAGCTGCCGAAAACAATTAGAGCTTTGCCGCTAAATGCGAAGCGACTGCATCAAACTTTAAAACGGTCCCAAGTTTCGGTTCCCACGAACGATTCAAAATAAATTTCGGTGGCTATTTAAGTGAAATCCGGTTCTCGAAAGTTTTGCAACGCTTTAAGAATTATATTCATTGTTTAATGATAAGATTTCAAACTTAAATAACGAGTTTTTGTTGGATAATAAGTTGTTTTCTTCTTTTGGTACCTATTACCTATATAATAATTATTTACCAAGGGAACATTGTAACGGCCGCGACTTATATGTTGTGCGTAGTGGGTTCGAACCCCAGGCAAGCGCCTTACTTTGTGTAAATTATTTTATCAACTCACTGCCTTCATAACGGTGAAGAAAAACCTCGTGAGGAAACCGGTATGTCCTAGAACCAAAAATTCGATAATATGTGACACCCAGCGTGGTGGATTACGCCCATTCCCTCTCACGAAGAGGAAGCCTGTGCCTCAGTGTGAACATTAAAAGGCTGATGATGATGATGAAGAGAACATCATGCAGATTATGAACTTAAATGAAGCAAAAGAAGTATGCAAGGATCGTAGCAGACGGCGTTCTGTAGTTTCTGCCTACCCCCACGAGAAAAGGCGTGAGTTTATGTATGTATATGAATGTACCAGTTGTTGATACTACTACGTACTGTTCATATATTACAACCTAATATTATTATAGCACGCCAATTATACTGATGATTAGTTAGTTAATCTAATATGATCAATCAAATGAGATGAAATAGATTGTCTGATCAGTGATTTGGCCAGACATTGAGTAATAACTAATACCGAAGCCTTACATTTATCTACTATTTTTCTAAACAAGCTCAGCTTGCTACTTTCCTCTTTTTAAATATTCAACTCAAAAAATGGTCAATATATTAACCAATGGTTTAAAATTTCGGTAAAACGGGCTTTTTGATAAATTTTTAGCCTCACAAATGGTCAAATAAGTTGAAGAATTAATTATTTGAACATTTGTTAGACTTAAAATTTATGATACAACGCTGTTTACCAAAATTAGAAACCATAAACGTTAACTATGGATAAAAATACTGGGCCTTGGAAATAACAACGAATACACGTTTAGCTAAATAGCCGCACATTTCTAAGAAACTCTAACAACTACTAACACATGTAATCGAGACCTTATCACTTGAGTCGCCTCGCACACCCAGGACCCATATTGGGCGTCAAATCATACAAAATAAAATTTCTCATGAAACCAGGACTACTAAACAGAAACAGAAATAAGTTTACATTATGTCTTTTATGAATAATAAATGTAGCTTATTTATTTCAAAAGTAACCTTTAGAAAGTTTTGGCTTCCGAAAACACTTTAGTTGACTAAAGATAATCAAAGTAAGAATTAGACGTGAACTCTCTGCGTTGCTGTAGCTTTTGACGTGGGAGTTTTATTTTATCCTCATACTAAGTCAAGTTTAATCACTGAAAGATAAAGCAGTATGTATTTGAAGTGTATTATAGTGATTTTTAATTTCGTAGACTAAACTGACACCTGCCTTAGTACCGACCTTAGTGTTTTTAACCCCCGACACAAAAAGAGGGGTGTTATACGTTTGACGTGTGATGCTGTGTATCTGTGTGTCTGTGTATCTGTGTATTTGTGTGTCTGTCGGTTAAAATTTCCTTTATAGGCCGCTAATTTATGACACGGGGGGGAGCGTGGAGGGTGGAGAGGAGGGTTTTTTTCCCTCCTTTACCATCCCCACCACTCGGAGCCCCATGGTTATGGAGATATCCATGGTTAAAGTTTTTAGGTTAGAATAAAAATTTCTATCAAAATCCATCGATTTTTGGGGCGGGAAGGGGGGTAGGAAAGTGGGGCGTAGTAGGACTACCCCACTGTGCCATTCCAACCCAGCAGAACCCCATGGTTAAGGAGATATTCATGGTTAAAGTTTTTACAATTACTATTTAACAACAATGTCGACGGAGCCCCGCTGTGCGGGGCTCCTATTTCTGTCTGAAGGGTCTAAAGTAACCTAACACGAAGAAGATGACGGGAGCTGAGTTTGCTCGCTTTGCTCGCTCACTTCAGCTCCCGTCATCTCTTCGAACTTAACCTGTCCGTGTCGGGGTGCCCTAAGCACCCGAGCTCGCTTCGCTCGCTCCTGGACTAATTCTCATGTTTTTACCTCACGAAAAACATACAAAAAAACATAAAATTTCCGAGTCTTGAAAATTTGTAAAAAGCTTTCTATTTATGAGTACAACCTATAAAAAAAAATTAACTTCCAAATCAACGGCCCATAATGGAAATTTTATCCTGTCTGCCTGTGGCATCATAGCGTCCAAACAGGTGAACCGATTTTGATTTAGTTTCTTTTTGTTTAGAAGGTGATTTAATCGAGAGTGTTCTTAGTTATGTTTGAATAAAATCGGTTCAGCCGTTCAAAAATTATGGGCATTTTACTGTTTGAATCGGGGTGTTTTGTCAAGATAACGTGTCATAATTACATATTCAATAGATTGCCGATCGAAGCGTGTCTACTATATCTATACTAATATTATAATGAGGTAAAGTTTGTGAGTTTGTGATGTTGTAAGGGGCAATCTCTGGATCTACTGAACCGATTTAAAAAATTCTTTCACTAGTAGAAAGCTACATTATTTCTAGGTGTCATAGGCTATAATACAATTTAAAAAAAATAGAGATCCTTATGAAAATTACAATAAGGTAACCCAAGGTAGCAAAATGTTGCCTGTAAAATACATTATTTGGCGTGCGATGAGAAAACTATTGATGATAGATAAAAATTAAAGGTAGGGTAGGCAGGGTAGGCAGGGTAGGCAGGGTAGCCAGGGTAGCCAGGTTAGCCAGGGTAGCCAGGGTAGGGGCAGGGGAGCCAGGGTATACCATGGTAGCCAGGGAAAACTGGGTAGGCAGGTAGGCAGGTAGGCAGGGTAAGCAGGATAGCCAGGGTAGCCAGGGTAGTCAGGGCAGCCAGGGTAGCCAGGGTAGGCAAGGTAGGCAGGGTAGCCAGGGTAGGCAGAGTAAGCAGGGTAGGCAGGCTAGGTAGATAGGTAGCCAGTTGACGGGCGCAAAGACCCGAGGGTCAGCTAGTACTAGATAAATTATGTAGCATGATATAATAATGTGTCGGAGGTTTTTAATTTTTGTAAGTTTTACTTGTTAAATGTTGCTAGCGCGGAGCATAATGTTGTAGGTAAGGCTCAATCATAAGTGATTCATCGAATCGATTTGACATGACTCCTCAATTTATTTTGACTAACTGGTGTAAATAAATGTTTAATGAATATAAACGTAATAATTTATTAACAGTATTAGTATACACATAGTACGAGTACGTAAACTTTTATTGTAATAAATAAATACGATCGATAGAATGAAGTCTGACATGAATCAGTAGAATTTAAATAAGGGCCACTAGTTTCTTAACAAATGTATTTTCTTTTTGCCGTGAAATAGTTCAATTTTCGATCTACTTCGATTTTCGATCAACTTTCGATCACTCAGGATGCGACACTATTTTTATGTAACGATAACTGGAAAACCTGGTGTTGCAGTTTTTTCAGTTGATTGGTAGGTGTGGCCAATTTTGATTCTGAGTCGATTATAAGCATCTAGAATACGGACTTTAGACTCTTTTTTGGCCCGGTAAACACATAAAGCTGCCCCACTGTCATTTGAAGAACTTTGACAGTCGTTATGGGTTGTCATTATTTATTACACGCATCCACGTCGATCTCAGCAAGCGTTTCTCATCCTTGAAGGTCGACCCTTGCGGCCCACGACTTTTTATCGCCAATAAATACACTTATCAATTTTATTAGAGCACTCGCAAAAACTACATAGCAAACACTACCACTTTATTGATTGTACAAACAAAACAATTTATTTATATAGCCACCATCATATTATTACACTTTAATCCATCTTCTTTTTCCTATACGGAATACATCAATGTCTTATTCCACACGATCGTATCGTTAAATTCGGTAGAGCGAAAAAGGTTATCCAGCACTTGTTGGAGATTGGCTAATGGTTCTTCCCTATCTAGACTTTGACGTTGTATCTGGCTTGGCTTAAAGGCTAAAGGTGTTTTCTGAAAACTTTTGCTACCTGCCGTAGCATGATTAAAGTCGTGACAATCTAAGACGTCGGATTTGGCAGCTATAAAAATACGTTATTTATGTTAATCTTGATGCTTACGATTGATAATCGTTGTTCTAGTGAACTAGCTTCTGTCGGCGGATTCGCCCGCGTGAAAATTGTTTTATAATTCCAAGGAAACATTATACCGGGATAAAAAGTGCTATTCCACACTATAATCTATCTCTGCGCCAAATTTTACCAGATCCGTTCAACCGTTGCGGAGTGCTTGAGTATAAAATATACATCCAAACTTCTGCATTTATAATATTATTAGTAAGATGATGATATTCTGATGTAGAAGCTATATTTCTTTAAAGTGTTTTCAAAATCTGTTCAGTAGTTTTCGCGTTAAAGAGTAAGGAAGATCCATCCACCCATCCTCACAAACTTTCGCGATTATAATATGTGAAGGATGCATGAATCACTAAGCATTCATACATGTGTTAGAAACTCTATTTTCAATAGTGTATTTCCACAATTGGTAAATTGTTTTTAGGCATTAAGTTTCATTAATCATGCATTACAGATGTATTTCTATTCTAGATCAAAGAATTATATTATCTGTAATTAAATTTATTATCTATGATTTATACTATTTGTAGAAATTGTAAAGTCAAAGTATAATCGCGCGCACCACTTCCGGATGTGCCCCACCACGTTACTTCACGTGTTGAAAACATGTGGTAGGAAGTGTTGCGAGTGTTTAAAAGGCAGTTGTCGTCGAACAGTCGGTTGGAACAGTTGTGTTGGATAGTTGTCGTCGAACAGTTGTAATGGACAGATGTAAAAAGTGATTTTGTGAGAACGTAATAAATATCGTGAAATTGTGAAAGTTTGTTTTAATTTTCTGAATCGTTAATAATGGTATATAATAATATCAGCTTTATTTTGTTGAAGAGTGCACAATAAAATCTTCTAAGAAATCTTCTTATAGCTATAAGTGTAGGATTAAATGCATTTTCATTGTTATTTGTCTATCTATGCTCAAATATTTTCATAAAAATGAAAAATGTTTGTGTATCTAAAAAGAAAACTCGGAAAGTACTGATCCGTTTTCCAAAATTCTTTCACTAGTAGAAAGCTTATCGCCTTTCATGTCGAAAAAAACTTACAGTTAATGTTTGGTTTGATAGATCACGGCAGAGAAATCGTAGCTAAATCTGTTTTATTTATTCATTGATTGATAATAAGAATCTAAAAACTATAGTTTTTAACGCTAACAGGTATCACTACAAAAACTTCTAAAGTTGTCAAAAAATAAAAGGCCCGTTTTGACAGCTATAAAAATACCTAATATTAAACTTGATGCTTGCGAATGATACTCGTTTTTATAGTGTATGGGTAAAATAGTAATACATTAGGATTATGAATTTGATTTTGCAATTTCTTACGTAGAATGTTATCGCGGCTTGTAAAATAAGAAACATCAACGGACTTCTTAAATTGTGGTGACTATACCAAGCTGCATAGTTTTCTAGGTTTCAAAAAAATGTGATAGATTAGATTCTCATAAAGCTAAGAAAGAGTACCGTTCATTCCACAATTAAAATCCCGCTATAATCTGGCTAAAATATTCTTAAAACCTTCTTCTTAAGGCCAGACTCGTTTGAAAAAACTTTTCTTGTAAAAACGAAAAAAGTCCGCGATATTTTTATCTTCAACATCGTTTTAGAAACTCGAGAATGTAGAAAGCGGAGTCAGACGTTGACAATAATACTTTTAAAGGCAAGCGCTTCAAAAGAAAAAAAGGAAAGCTATTACAGAAGAAAACATGCTCTTAAAATTTCCAAACAAAAATGGAAAGTTTAATAAACGTTACCGCTTTGGTAATCATTATTGCTGGATCCAAAATGGCGGACTCAGAAAGAAAGGAATTCGTGATGGTACGTCTGAAAGTGTTGGTCCAGTAATATAAATGTTAGGACGCGACTTTGGACAGGATTCCAAGAAGAAAAGTTTGATTCCATGTGCTTGTGCTTGCTTTTAAAAGTTTGTATAGGGAAATATAATTTGTTTTACAGTGGGCTGTGAGGATCCATTTTCCTTTATTATTTTTAATTTCAGTGTTTTTTTTTGTGGCACCCTGATTCAACATATCTTACGCTGATTGATCTACTTTTTACTGCAATTGCAATATACAGATGCTACGAGTAGATTGGTTTTAGTGATGTGGTCTGATGCGACAAGTGACGTTCAAAAGGATTGCCAAGAGCCTTCGATCAGTAATACACTAGATCAGCGCTTCAAAAATGGGCCGAAAAATATGGCCACAAATACGGTTGTGGTCTTATTTTTAACTTCTTAATGTTGGCTATGCTTGAAAAGCATAGCCAACATTAAGACGTTAAAAATGTCGCAATGTGCGTGCAAATAATCAAGGTGTTACACCTTGATTTTGGAAGCAATGTCTTTTTTTCGTTATGATTATATCATTAAGTGTTTTTCATAAAGTAAAAACCGAATTAAATAGTAAATATGAATCAATTACCAAATATAATGATTGTTAGACCAACGTTTGCGTCAAAAACGCAAACATTTTGCAGCAAAAATTCACTGTTCTGGAACTTTGTAATTTGAACTTTAAATGATGTTACGCGATCCACTACCATTACTTTAGTTTTAGTATTATATATTTTTAGCCCCAGTTCCATACTTATTCTTCTCCCCTACCGTTCAACTGCACCCTTGAAAAGAAAAAGCGATCTTCAAATATAAGTACCGAAAATCACACTGTCAAAATTTATAATATGAAAGTTTCGAAAATACATGTAAATTCTTCACCAACTATATCAAATTGAATCTCATTCAATTACAAATTCAAGTAGCCCGTTGATAGAGGGCAGTTTCACTAGTGTATTGATGCACCGACAGAGGGCAGGCTAGCGCAAACATATCCGGGTGGAGTGCATAGGTAAATTAATGATAATGATTGCTTTGCCTAACGAGATGCGTGTCCGCTTAGCCGTGGCGAGGACATGTCAATACGTCAGATAAATGTGTGACTAAATCAGATTGATTGAAAATTGACTGTAATGGTGTTGAACATAAGGGTTAAAATCTTATGACTTTTATTTTCACATCAGCGTATAGTTTATTATTGAATATAATTTAATCAAATTGATTGAAAAATGATTTTTATGCTGTTGAATATAAGAGTCGAAATTTTATGAGTTTTATTTTCACATCAGCGTATAAGTTCATTATTGAATATGATTTTATCAATGAAAAACATTGTCCGAAAGATAAGCAATAATTACAAAGGGTAGTGACTAATTGATGATATCATTCTCTTTTTACTAAGAAGAAAAAGCTAGTACCATACCTCGCCTCTCATGTAACATTTTAGATTCGATTTTGAGCATTACATTACAGTACTGCCTCCCTGACTTCATGATCATTTGCCTGTAATGTAACATTAGATTCGATTTTGAGCATTTAGTTGATTGCACAATGTTTACAAGTGGTGAGCATTGATGTTACAAGCTGTATTAAATTATTACACATACAATGTGTAATAATTCAACATACAATCAAATTGCGCACTTTAATGCTCGGTTCTCCTACCTTACCAATTTAATGCTTGAATCTGTAATATTACAGGTTGCGCACTGTAATGGTCGGTTCTTCCCCCTCACCAATGTAATGCTCAATGTGAGGGAGCACGTGAATGACGCGAATTACCAGAGGCTTTAGAAAAGCGTCATCAGTGATGATGAAAGGGATTGATAATGTAACATTTTGATAGCGCTTGACAATGCCACATATTTTTTAATTTTTTCCAATAGTTTTTCGACGCTTTTGTTGATAGAAATCTCAGTTATCTAGATAGATAGCTCTATCTATCTAGTTATCTAGATCTTCAGAAGTAATTACCATTTTAATTGTTCAGTAATTACGATTATTGATTTTGTCTTAATTTTATATAATAGTCGCAGACCCCTTCAAAGTAATCGTAGTTATGATACACTGGGTGTCTCAGTAAAAACGAACTTATTTAGATGCATAAAAAAATAACAAATTTATTTATAAATAGGTCTGTGCTACTCAACTTCTGAGACGTGATTTTATGAATGTTAGAAATTGCTTTGAAGAGTGCCAGAGTCGCAAAGGACGACATTTGAATACTGTTAATTTATAAAGTAATTTTAGTAATTTAATTATTATTTTTTGTAATATAACGTGTTTATATATGTATATTTGTCAATTTTGTATGCATCTACAAAAGTTAGTTTTTCTGAGACACCCAGTACTTAACATTTCATAATGAATTTTACTTACAAAACAGTTCGGTTTAACCGAACAAAATCTATTTTTACTTCAATAGAACATCTTCAATAAATTGTTCTTCGTGGTCCATGTAATCACTTCCAACAAACACGAGGGAATGAGAGCGACTTATATAAACATTCATATGTTAGACAAAGAAAGGGTTAGGCCATGCTGTAGCGAATTGCCTTCTCTCCCTGAGGACAGAATTTAATATCATAAACATTATTCCAAAATAACAGAAAGTCTTGCCTCAACAAATAATATTTGCGCTGTAATAACTTGTACAAGGGAATACCGTATTGAATAAAAACAATATGTCTTCAACCTCGCTTACTTTGCTTAAATTTGCGTTTTGAAAACGTTCGCATCGTGTTTTCATAGCGAACTTGCAACTTTAGAATAATATCGAGCAGCTCTTTCTGTGGTATTTATAGGACATATTTAAAGAGAAAATGAGTCTTATTGTATGAGTAAGAATAGATTTTTAAATTTCTTTCAGCCTTTTGGTGTTGGCAAAAGGGTACCGTGTTACCCAGTTTCTAGGTTGGTCATAAAGGAACACGCTCCATAGAAAATACTGGAATTGAATAGCATTGGGAGGAAATGGAAGCTGACCTTAGGTTTAGGCTTAGTTGGGAAAAGGCTAGGTACTTTGACCGGTTTGACTGGTTTGGTGTTGGTGATTTTTAGGGTTCCGTACCCAAAGGGTAAAAACGGGACCCTATTACTAAGACTCCACTCTGTCCGTATGTATGTCTGTCTGTCTGTCTGTCACCAGGCTATATTTCATGCAGAACCGTGATAGCTAGACTGTTGATATTTTCACAGATGATGTATTTCTGTTGCCGCTATAACAATAAATACTAAAAATAGAATAAACTAAATACAACAAATGGTTGTTGTATTTACAACAAACGTGTTTTTTTGCCGTTTTTTGCGATAATGGTACGGAGGGTCATCCTTCGTGCGCGAGTCCGACTCGCACTTGGCCGGTTTTTTTAATTACCAAACCACTGATTATTTCGACGACACGATTGGCGCAGTGGCTGAGTTATTTGCTGCTGAGTTGTGTGTCGTGCTCCCGAACAAACCGTATTCCGTAAAAGCTTCATTTTTTTTTTTCATGAGTTGCGTCTCGCAAACAGTCAAAGTGACCGACATATGCTTAACCGGGCTTCCCTGTGGAGACTAATCTCTTAGCCTCCGGCCAGGCTTCAAAAATACTAAACATAAAGCGACAGCACGGAGGGCTACCCCAGTTGGGGTCGGACCTCGGCTCAGGGCGTCGCTGGGGGGCTAGACTAAAGCCGGATCTAATAAAGTGATTCTACCATCCGTTCGGAAGAGCCTACGTGGAAAAGAACAGACATGAAACTCCAATGATTATCTAACTGGAATTTAACTATGACACAGCATTACGCAGGCTGGCTTACATGATTTGACAGGGACTTCGCGGCGGGCCTCGGCGGCGAGGGCGGAACGAATTCGGTCATTTTTTGTATGCTATGTGTGTATCGAATTTGGTGTTCGTACTATTTACGAACCCACTGACCGTCCTTGAAGACAAGGTTGTCGAGTTCCCTAGCAATGCATTCGTACCTCGAGAATAAGGCACTGCATGAAGCGGGGGAGAGAGAGCCTGCATTTCGTATTTCTGCATCCAGAGCACGGGCTTGAGGGGACATAAATATGGAATACGCGCTGATTATGTTTTCAGCAACGCTCAAATATGCCTTGTGCCCTGAGGGGGCGGGCACTTAGCGGCAGAGGTAGTGAGAGCCACCTTCTGGCTTTGTGCGGGCATGGGGGTTGCGGAAGGCATAGAGTCGGGGATTGAAATTGGCGCTGCGATGGGAGTGGCCATCAGCGCTAGAATGGGCTGGGAGTTAAGGGGCCACACTTTGGTGGTTCAGTTTACCCCATGGTGAAGTCCTCTGAGGGCCATTATCTCAACCTCCCCCCCTCGACTAGGGGAGGAGGTTGAGATAACGGGGCTGTGCGCGCTTGGCGCTCATTGTGTTTCTTGGCCATTTTAGGCGCAAGTTTTGGGGCTTTTGGGCAGCCCCGGTAATTAACCGGGTGCCCGACTTGGCCACAGAGCACGCAGCTGGGAGGCTCCGTGCATTCTGCGCGGTTTTTGGGACGGGGGCAGTCTTTAGAGCCATGTTCTCCCTTGCACTTAACGCACCTGGGAGTGGCGTAACAATTGATCTGAGAGTGACCGTCCGTATAGTTGGCAGTTGTGACCAACGAGATGGGGCGGTATGGCTTTTCTATGGAAATGCCTGATAGGGAGCATACTGTCTTTATATTAAAGATGGGATTGTGTTCCTCAGTAGGGAAACACACGACCAGAACTATGTCGTAAAGTTGCCCGCCTCTTGCTTTATGCAATCGGTGGACTTCAGAGACAGGGACTTTTTGAGTAGGGTAGCGAGTTAACTCTCGGTAATCTCGGGACGTAGGGACTTCAATTCTGATGCCTTTTTGGCATGCAGTAGCTTTACTGTAACTGATTTTGCGCTCAATACAAGTGCTAGAATTGGCATTCCACCTCCCTTTATCATGGAGATAAATGGGTGGCGGGGGAGGAGGCTTTCTAGTGGTATTATATACCAAAGGGCTGGGCGAGCGGTTTAACCACTGAAAAGGACTAGCGGGGACGGGGGCTGAGGAGAGGATTGCGTTACCGCCTTTTTGGCCTTGGTAGCGCGAGAGGGACTATTCCTCTTTTTCCTCTTGCCTCCAGAATTGACTAAAGAGTCGTCAGAATCGGAAGAGAACATGGTGGCATAGTCCTCTGACAGATCGTGGATATCTGGGTCTACTGGGCGGTTAAAAGCGACTGAGTCGATGTGCTAGTCGTCGTCTGCTACTGCTGCTCACTCAGTGCTGAGGGCTCTTTTCATTTCAGTGGGAGAGTCATGCTCATCATCAACCCACGATTTGGACTTGAGTTTAGACTCGGACCTATAAGAGGCTGTACGCTCCTTATACTTCTTATATTGAAGTCTATCGGAAGCGGAAATCCTACGAGTTGAGCGAGTAGGAGGCTTAACAGCCGAAGTCTAGGGCTTAAGGCGGCTACGATCTCTCTCAGAGGGACTAGTGCCTACTTTGGTGGACTTAGCCACACCCTGGGAATCGGTGGGTAAACTAGGCCAGGAATTTAGCCTGACGGGTGGGGAGGGTGACCTTGGCGAGTCCTTTTCCACGCATGACACAGGGGCCGTGCTAGGTTCAGGGGCCTCGGTCGGTACCGAATCGGGCAGGATGGAATCTATTAGTATCGCAATCCCTTCGGCATCCTTCGGAACCCGGAAGGGTTGGGCCGAACTTGTCACTACTAGTCACCGAAGTTACTAGTAGCGACACCTGGTGGCGACCGCAGTGACGTCACGCAGTGGCGCGACGAGTCGGGGAGGGGGCGCGGCGGGGCGCGCGGTGGGGGCTGCGTGCGGCAGCGGGAAGTCCTCTCGGGGCGACGGCTGGTGGCGAGAAGTAAAGGCTTCAGCACCGTAGACCACATACATATGCTGCAGCAGGTTATACAGAAGACTGAAGAGAACAACCTGCCTCTCTGTTTAGCCTTCGATTCGATCGAGACTTGGGCTGTATAAAAACGCCACCATGTCAGTTTGACTTCAGGATCAGACCTCGGAACCCGTACATTTGCAGTGAGGTTCCAGACTGGAGAGGGCTAGGCATCAATGTCAATGACGAGTACATCACTCACCTTCGGTTTGTCGACGATATAGTGGTTATGGCTGAGACCATGGAGGACCTCAGTACAATGCTTACAAGTACAGAGCTTCCGAAAGAGTGGGTCTTACGATGAACATGGACAAAACCAAGGTGATGCTGAATGCCCATGTTACACCCACTCCTATTAAGGTCGGAGACTCTACACTTGAAGTTGTGGGCGACTATGACTACCTAGGAGAAACGACCCTTAAAAAGGAACAAAATGGATCACAGACTAAAGGAAAACAATCCTCAGGCGGGTACCCTTGCGCAACGCAAGGGAGAGTCCCTGCCCTCTAGGCATCTCCTAGAGGGCAGCCCCATCGTATCTGAGGGGGGCACCAATAGTCTCGCTGGCCGGCAGACCAACGCCGACCTGCGCCACGAGCGAGAAAAGGAGCTCCAGGTTCACCTGGAGCAACTGCACGGCGTGGATGCACCGCTTGCCGTCGCTGACGGCAACAAGAGCCGAGAAGGCTCAGATCCTGGAGGCAACCTGTCTGACCAGGACTCGCGTGGCACCTCCAAAGTTTGGAGGAAGCGTCCGCGCAGTAAGGACTCGGGGTCTCTGGGTCTCTCCTCAAGTGAGGATAACCTGTCGGCCCCGAAGGTTTCAACGGGACGGAGAGGGCGGGGTCGCATGGTGGGGGCCACCGCTCGGGTGCCTGAGCGCGACGTGCGGGGTCGCTTCTTGCCTCGGCCCGACACGCCTGCCCCTACAGAGTGCGTGCAGAGCGACCCTGGGCACATGAGTGCGGACCAGAGCGGTGGCTCCACTACATCCCTGCTAGAGCCAAACAAGGCGGAGGTGAATGCCGCAAAGCGGGCGCAACGACGGGCTGTCGCGGAAGACGAGGTCAGTGAGTTGGCCCGACAGGCCGGAGAGTGGCGCTCGGCTCGGACGGCGGATGAATCGGCGGTGGCGCTCAGTAGCCAAGTGAGAGACGGCCTGGATGCCTTCTTGAAAGTTGCCACCAAATCGGGCAACCTAAAGGGCACGTTCACGCGTGCCTTGAAGGACGCGGTGGACAGCATCCAGGAGGCGGTTAAGGTCCTTACTAGCCGCACAACCACGGAGGAGACGGCGAAGTAATGGGAGGAGAACAGCCGTCTCATAATTTCTTCTAAGAAATCTCCTTATAGCTACAAGTGTAGGATTACGTGCAGTTTCATTGTTATTAGTCTATCTATGCTCAACTATTTTCATAAAAACGAAAAATGTTTATTTGTTTGTGTATCTAAAAAAAAAACTCGGAAAGTACTAATCCGTTTACGAAAAATCTTTCACTTATAGAAAGCTTTCATGTCTAAAATAAATTACAGATAATGTAGGTTTGATAGATCACGGGAGAGAAATAGTAGCTAAATCGGTTTTAATTATTCATTGATTGATAATAAGAGAACTATAGTTTTAACGCTAACATTATAAAAACTTCTACCAGGCTGCATAGTTTTCTAGATTCCAAAAAATATTTATAGTTAAATTCTCATTCAACGTTGATTCATACTTATTTCTAACTAAAGATTAAAGCTAAGAAAGAGTATCGTTCATCCCAAAATTAAAATCCCACTATAATCTGGCTAAAATATTCTTAAAACCTACTTTTTAAGGCTAGACTCGTTTTAACAAACTTTTCTTGTAAAAACGAAAAAAGTCCGCGATATTTTTATCTTCAACATCGTTTTAGAAACTCGAGAATGTAGAAAGCGGAGTCAGTCGTTGTCGTTGACAATAATACTTTGAAAGGCAAGCGCTTCAAAAGAAAAAAAGACCAAAAAAAAATTCCAAACAAAAATGGAAAGTTTAATAAACGTTACCGCTTTGGTAATCATTATTGCTGGATCCAAAATGGCGGACTCAGAAAGAAAGGAATTCGTGATGGTACGTCTGAAAGTGTTGGGTCCAGTAATATAAATGTTAGGACGCGACTTTGGACAGGATTCCACGAAGAAACGTTTCATTCCAAGTGCTTGCTTTTAAAAGTTTGTATAGGGAAATATAATTTGTTTTACAGTGGGCTGTGAGGATACATTTCACCCATACATTTTTTATTTCAATGTATTTTATTTTTTCCTTGGCACTCTGATTCAACATATCTTACGCTGATTGATCTACTTTTTACTGCAATTGCAATATACAGATGCTACGAGTAGATTGGTTTTAGTGATGTGGTTGGATGCAACAAGTGACGTTCAAAAGGATTGCTAAGCGCCTTCGATCAGTAATACACTAGATCAGCGCTTCAAAAACGGGCCGAAAAATATGGCCACAAATACGGTTGTGGTCTTATTTTCAAGCATAGCCAACAGTAAGACGTTAAAAATGTCGCAATGTGCGTTCAAAAATTATGCAAATAATCAAGGTGTTACACCTTGATTTTGGAAGTAATATCTTCTTTTCGGTATTGTTATATCATTAAGTGTTTTTCATAAAGTAAAAACCGAATTAAATAGTAAATATGAATCAATTACCAAATATAATGATTGTTTGACCAACATTTGCGTCGAAAACGCAAACATTTTGCAGCAAACATTCACTGTTCTGGAACTTTGTAATTTGAACTTTAAATGATGTTACGCGACCCACTACCATTATTTTAGTTTTAGTATTATATAATTTTTAGCCCCAGTTCCATACTTATTCTTCTCCCTACCGTTCAACTGCAACCTTGAAAAGAAAAAGCGATCTTCCAATATAAGTGCCGAATATCACACTGTCAAATTTTATAATATGAAAGCTTCGAAAATACATGTAAATTCTTCACCAACTAGATCAAATTGAATCTCATTCAATTACAAATTCAAGTAGCCCGTTGATAGAGGGTAGTTTCACTAGTGTATTGATGCACCGACAGAGGGCAGGCTAGCGCAAACATATCCGGGTGGAGTGCATAGGTAAATTCATGATAATGATTGCTTTGCCTAACGTGATGCGTGTCCGCTGTTACTTAGCCGCTGCGAGGACGTGTCAATATGTCAGATAGATGTGTGACTAAATCAGATTGATTGAAAATTGACTGTAATGGTGTTGAACATAAGGGTTAAAATCTTATGAGTTTTATTTTCACATCAGCGTATAGTTCATTATTGAATATAATTTAATCAAATTGATTGAAAATGATTTTATGTTGTTGAATATAAGGGTCGAAATGTAATGAGTGATATTTTCACATTAGCGTATTAATCCATTATTGAATATGTTTTTCTCAATGAAAAACATTGTCCGAAAGATAAGCAATAATCACAAAGAGCTAATTGATGATATCATTCTCTTTTTACTGAGAAAAAAAAGCTAGTACCATACCTCGCCTGTCATGTAACATTTCTGAATTCTGATTCGAATTTGAACATTACATTACAGTACTGCTTCCCTTACTTGACGGGCATTCGCCTGTAATGTAACATTACAGATTCAATTTTGAAAATTACATTACAGTACTGCCACCCTGACTTGATGAGCATTTGCCTGTAATGTAACATTAGTTTCGATTGTGAGCATTTAGTTGATTCCACAATGTTTAACAAGAGGCGCGCATTGATATTACAAATTTTATCAAAATATTACACATTGTATCACCAAGTTGCGCATTGTAATGCTCGGTTCTCTTCCCTCACCAATGTAATGCTCGAATCTGTAATATTACAGGTTGTGCACTGTAATGCTCGGTTCTTCGCCCTCGCCAATGTAATGCTCGACTATGTAATGTTACATTACAGGTAAATGCTCCAGGTGAGGGAGCACCTGAATGACGCGTATTACCAAATGCTCTAGTAAAGTCGCATTCGATGTCAGTGATGATGTAAGGGATTGATTACGAAACATTTTGATAGCGCTTGAGAATCCCATGTATTTTATACATTTTCCCGCTTTTGCGACGCTTTTGTTGATCGAATCTTAGTTGTCTACATATATATTTTAATAGTTCAGTAATTTATGATTATTGTTTTTGTGTCAATATGATTTAATAGTCGCAGACTCCCTCAAATAATCGTAGTTATGATATACTGGGTGTCTCTGGAAAAACTAATTTTTGTAGATATAACAATTTTATTTATATATCAGCCCAGACCTCATACCTACGTTTTTCCTTCAGATAGGAGAGTCGGGTGTATACAACAGTAATCCATCAACCTTATCTGAATTGAAGGAAAACATTAGACAAGAAATTAACAACATTCGTACTCAACTCGGAGGTGTGAGGTCTGGGCTACTCAACTTCTGAGGCGCGTTTTCATGAATGTTAGAAGTCACTTTGAAGAGTGCCAGAGCCACGAAGGACGACATTTAAATAATGTTATAGGACATATAGTAATATTTGTAATTTTTTTATGCATTTCATCTGCCTAGCCTTTATCCCAATTATTGTTGGGGTCGGCTTCCAGTCTTACCGGATTCAGCTAAGTACCAGTGTTTTACATGGAGCGACTGCCTATCTGACCTCCACAACCCAGTTACTGGGTAACACGATACCTCTTGGCAAGACTGGTGTCAGGTCTAAGGCTTCTGACTACCCGTAACCACTGTCAAAGATCTTCAAATGACAGCCGGGACCAACGGCTTAATGTGCTTTCCGAGGCACGGAGGAAACTCGGTATGTTGAAATGGTCACCCATCCACGGACCGACCTCGTCAAGCGTTGCTTAACCTTGAAGATCGACCCGCGGCTGTTATTATTTAGCCACGAGCTCCTCCCTCGAATTTTTTTTATGCATTTACAGTTAGTTTATTCTGAACCACCCAGTACTTAACATTTCATAATGAACTTCACTTACAAAACAGTTCGGTTTTACCGAACAAAATCTAATATTTTTTTAGTATTAAGTTTCTTTTTTCTTGTTTATTATTGTGTACAATAAAGTGTATATAAATAAATAAAATAAATTTTTACTACAATAGAACATCTTCAATAAATTTTTCTTCGTGGTCCATGTAATCACTTCCAACAAACACGAGGGAATGAGAGCGACTTATATAAACATTCATATGTTAGACAAAGAAAGGGTTAGGCCATGCTGTAGCGAATTGCCTTCTCTCCCTGAGGACAGAATTTAATATCATAAACATTATTCCAAAATAACAGAAAGTCTTGCCTCAACAAATAATATTTGCGCTGTAATAACTTGTACAAGGGAATATCGTATTGAATAAAAACAATATGTCTTCAACCTCGCTTACTTTGCTTACATTTGCGTTTTGAAAACGTTTGCATCGTGTTTTCATAGCGAACTTGCAACTTTAGAATAATATCGAGCAGCTCTTTCTGTGGTAATTATAGGACATATTTAAAGAGAAAATGGGTCTTATTGTATGAGTAAGAATAGATTTAAAAATATCTTTCAGCCTTTTGGTGTTGGCAAAAGGGTACCGTGTTACCCAGTTTCTAGGTTGGTCATAAAGGATCACGCTCCATAGAAAATACTGGAATTGAATAGCATTGGGAGGAAATGGAAGCTGACCTTAGGTTTAAGCTTAGTTGGGAAAAGGCTAGGTAGATTGACTGGTTTGGTGTTGGTGATTTTTAGGGTTCCGTACCCAAAGGGTAAAAACGGGACCCTATTACTAAGACTCCACTCTGTCCGTATGTATGTCTGTCTGTCACCAGGCTGTATTTCATGCAGAACCGTGATAGCTAGACAGTTGATATTTTCACAGATGATGTATTTCTGTTGCCGCTATAACAATAAATACTAAAAATAGAATAAACTAAATACAACAAATGGTTGTTGTATGGGTCTTCCATACAACAAACGTGTTTTTTTTGCCGTTTTTTGCGATAATGGTACGGACGGTCACCCTTCGTGCGCGAGTCCGACTCGCACTTGGCCGGTTTTTATAATTACCAAACCACTGATTATTTCGACGACACGATTGGCGCAGTGGCTGAGCTGTGTGTCGTGCTCCCGAACAAACCGTATTCCGTAAAGGCTTCATTTTTTTTTTTCATGAGTTGCGTCTCGCAAACAGTCAAAGTGACCGACATATGCTTAACCGGACTTCCCTGTGGAGACTAATCTCTTAGCCTCCGGCCAGGCTTCAAAAATACTAAACATAAAGCGACAGCGCTGAGGTCTACCCCAGTTGGGGTCGGACCTCGGCTCAGGGCGTCGCTGGGGGGTAGGCTAAGGCCGGATCTAATAAAGTGATTCTACCATCCGTTCGGAAAAGCCTACCTGGAAAAGAACGGACAAGAAACGCCAATGATTATCTAACTGGAATTTAACTATGGCACAGCATTACGGAGGCTGGCTTACATGATTTGACAGGGACTTCGCGGCGGGCCTAGGCGGCGAGGGCGGAACGAATACGGTCGTTTTTTGTATACTATGTGTGTATTGAATTTGGTGTTCGTACTATTTACGAACCCACTGACCGTCCTTGAAGACAAGGTTGTCGAGTTCCCTAGCAATGCATTCGTACCTCGAGAATAAGGCACTAAATGAAGCGGGGGAGAGAGAGCCTGCATTCCGGATTTCTGCATCCAGAGCACGGGCTTGAGGGGACATAAATATGGAATTCGCGCTGATTATGTTTTCAGCAATGCTCAAATATGACTTGCGCCCTGAGGGGGCGGCAGGGGGCGGGCACTTAGCGGCAGAGGTGGCGAGAGCCACCTTCTGGCTTTGTGCGGGCATGGGGGTAGAGGAAGGCATAGAGTCGGGGATTGAAATTGGTGCTGCGATGGGAGTGGCCATCAGCGCTGAAATGGGCTGGGAGTTAAACTGAGGGGCCATACTTTGGTGGTTCAGTTTACCCCATGTCTTGTTGATGTCTTGTTTACATCTTGTCCTCTGAGGGGCATTATCTCAACCTCCCCCCCATCTAGGGGCGGAGGTTGAGATAACGGGACTGTGCGCGCTTGGCGCTCATTGTGATTCTTGGCCATTTTAGGCGCAAGTTTTGGGGCATTTGGGGAGCCCCGGTAATTAACCGGGTGCCCGACTTGGCCACAGAGCGCGCAGCTGGGAGGCTCCGTGCATTCTGCGCGGTTTTTGGGACGGAGGCAGTCTTTAGTGCCGTTCTCCCATGCACTTAACGCACCTGGGAGTGGCATAACAATTGGTCTGAGAGTGATCGTATAGTTGGCAGTTGTGACACTGACCAACGAGATGGGGGCGGTATGGCTTTTCTATGGAAATGCCTGATAGGGAGCATACTGTCTTTACATTAAAGATGGGATTGTGTCCCTCAGTGGGGAAACACACGACCAGAACTATGTCGTCAAGTTGCCCGCCTCTTGCTTTATGCAATCGGTGGACTTCAGAGACAGGGACTTTTTGGGCTATTAAATCCTTGCGGATTTCTTCCGTAGGGATTTCCTTCGGAATACGCCGGATCACTACTCGGAGGGACTTTTCCTCAGAAAGGGAGTAGGTGTGGAACGAAGCGTTCACACCTTTAAGGTAGCGAGTTAAATCTCGGTAATCTCGGGACGTGGGGACTTGAATTCTGATGCCTTGTTGGCATGCAGTAGCTTTACTGTAACTGATTTTACGCTCAATACAAGTGCTACAAATGGCATTCTACCTCCCTTTATCATGGAGATAAATGGGTGGCGGGGGAGGAGGCTTTCTAGTGGTATTATATACCATAGGGCTGGGCGAGTGGTTTAACCGCTGAGAAGGACTAGCGGGGGCGGGGGGTGGGGAGGGTTGCCTGGCCGGCATGGCCGGTGGCAGAACTGGCTGAGGAGAGGAATGGGTTACCGCCTTTTTGGCCTTGGTAGCGCGAGAGGGACCATTCCTCTTTTTCGTCTTGCCTCCAGAATTGACTAAAGAGTCGTCAGAATCGGAAGAGGACATGGTGGCATAGTCCTCTGACAGATCGGGGATATCTGGGTCTACTGGGGGGTTAACGTCAGAAGCTCACCGTAAGGGTCCCACATGCCCAGAGAGGCAAGGATGATTTTAAGCCTCGACTGGTTTTCTTGGATCGGACTCGGATCGTCCGACATCAAGTCCTTGACGAGCTCTATCAACAACTCAACGGGATGCATTGTTGTCTAATAGAGCCAGTACAAAGAGAAAAGAAACAAAAGGGATAAGATAAGATATTGTAAACAATACCCTTTCTTATCTATCTATTAGGGACTGATAAAGTGGTCCCCGGGTGGGTGGGCCCGGTGATGTGTGAAAGCCTACCCTCCCAGTCGGGTTAGACCGGGAGGTGTGTTCCCTGTGAGCCCTAAGCTTGATATCCTGCGGTGAGCCACCCTCCTTCTGTGTACCGAAAGTCTGGCACGTCGGGGTAGAAACACCCGACCGTGCCAGGTGACTGCTGTGGGACAGAGACAGGGGTTGACTAGGCTATCTACCAAAGCCAACTATCCTGCTCCCGATTCCAACTTACTGCCGTACCCTGAAGGGGTTTGGCGAGTGCGTGGGGCAACACTCCAGCTGGCTTCGTTACCACCGTTAGGTTTCCGCCAGGGACCACGTAAGAGTGGATTTTACCCAGAAGGGGCCTATGGGCGTCCTTCCCAACCCGGAAGGGTTGGGCCGAACTTGTCACTACTAGTAACCGAAGTTACTAGTAGCGACACCTGGCGGCGGCGCGCGGAGACGCGGCGACCGCAGTGACGTCATGCAGTGGCGCGACGCGTCGGGTAGTGGGGCGCGGAGGGGCGCGTGATAGGCCTGCGGGTGGCAGCGGTACGTCCTCTCGGGGCGACGGCTGGTGGCGAGAAGTAAAGGCTTCAGCACCGTAGACCACATAAAACGCTGCAGCATCTTATACAGAAGACTGAAGAGAACAACCTGCCTCTCTGTTTTGCGTTTGCGGACTACGAGAAAGCCTTCGATTCGATCGAGACTTGGGCTGTACAAAAACGCCACCATGTCAGTTCGACTTCAGGATCAGACCTCGGAACCCGTACATTGGCAGTGAGGTTCCAGACTGGAGAGGGCTAGGCATCAATGTCAATGGCGAGTACATCACTCACCTTCGGTTTGTTGACGATATAGTGGTTATGGCTGAGACCATGGAGGACCTCAGTACAATGCTCGATGACCTCAGTAGAGCTTCCGAAAGAGTGGGTCTTACGATGAACATGGACAAAACCAAGGTGATGCTGAATGCCCATGTTACACCCACTCCTATTAAGGTCGGAAACTCTACACTCGTAGTTGTGGGTGACTATGTCTACCTAGGAGAAACGATCCAGTTGGGTAGGGCCAACTCAACAAAGAGTTCAACCGTCGAATCCAACTCGGCTGGGCAGCGTTCGGGAAGTTGCGTGGTATCTTCTCGTCCAACTTACCACGGTGTCTCAAGACGAAAGTCTATGACCAGTGCGTGTTGTCAGTGATGACATATGGCTCTGTGACGTGTTCGCTTACAATGGGCATCATCAGAAAGTTTACAGTCACTCAAAGGGCAATGGAGAGAACTATGCTCGGAGTTTTCTTGCGTGATCGAATCAGAAATGAAGAGATCCGCAAGAGAACCAGGGTTACCGACATAGCCCGAAGAATTGCCAAACTTAAGTGGCAGTGGTGAGAGCAGTGGTGGCCCAGTGGTATCGGCCGCGACTTACAAGTTGTAGGTCGTGGGTTCGAGTCCAGGCAGGTGCTTTACTTTGTGTAAATTATTTCTTCACCACCGCTCTCAAAACGGTGAAGGAAAAAATCGTGAGGAAACCGGCATGTCCTAGAACCAAAAAATCGAAGACATGTGACATCCACCAACCCGCACTGGGCCCGCGTGGTGGATTACGGCCCATTCCCTCTCACAGAGAGGAGGCCTGTGTCCCAGCAGTGGAAACATTAATAGGCTGATGATGATGTGAAGTGGCAGTGGGCAGAGCACATTGCTCGCAGAACGGATGGCCGATGGGGCAGAAAGGTTCTGGAGTGGCGACCGCGAACCGGAAGACGTTGCGTTGCAAGGCCTCCCACAAGGTAGACCGATGACTTGGTGAAGGTTGCAGGGATACGCTGGTTGCGAGACGCACGGGACCGGTCAAAGTGGCGCCGCTTGGGGGATGCCTATGTCCAGCAGTGGACGTCTTTCGGCTGATATGATGATGATGATGATTTGTGTCGTGGGTTAAATTCCCGCACGGGAAAATATTTGTGCAGCCTATAGATAGTTAAGAAATTTAACATTCAAAGTTATAGTTCGTGAGCACATTCGTAAGAAATTGGCAGTGGTATCGTCACAGTGCTAATGTTTTTCAATAATTTATTTTTTAATAGTAATGTTTAAGTATATTTAGTTTATACTTTTAAGTATTTATGGTATAAATATATTGTATTTATAGTTAATATGTATATGTAAAATAAACCTGATTCATTTTAAGTTTCAATATTGCACATACTTCTATTTGTCTCTGCATCACTCAAAGGTCGACTGGTAGAAAATGCCTAAGACATTAAGTTCGACTATCTACGTTTGTGTGCATTCAGTATTAAATAAATAAATAGTTCTTCCGGGTCGGGCTGTTTGTGAATGTGAGTTTAAAAGGTTGGAAAACTCACCCACAATACAAGAGTAATTTCTAGTGTGGTATTTAAAAAAACATTCATAGTGTGTAATTACTTAATGATTTTAATCTGACAAAGTTATTGCTTACACGCCTTATCAATCAAGTTCAGTATTAATAAAAGCAAACCATTGAATTTCATAAATTTTTTCATGCATACTAAATTATTATTAGTCATCACTAATAAATCAAAACCAATCTGATATCAGGAAATCGTTTTACCAAACGTTTTCCGTGTTTAGATGCTTATCAGACAAAATGGTGTTGATATTATGAACACTTCCTCCTTACTAATATCCTTTATACCGGAACACAAAACAACTACTTGACCAGAAAATTGTTAAAGTGAATAGAATAGCTGACATTTCATGTATTTATTAAAACTTGCATTGTTTTTTTATTTCGATTTTTATTTTTATTTCTGTTATTAGTTTTTGTATTTTTATTTAATTTAATTCAATGATATTCTAGTAGACAGATATGTTATGAGCGCGCGCATTGTGAAGACTAGAATACGTACTAATTGGTACGTATAGTCTTTAGTCTATGTCACGCATGGAGAAGAGCGATACGCTTTGTTGAAAATAAAACAAAATTAAAAAATATCATCGTGTGTATTTAGAAAGTGTATCAATTATGATACCAAAGTACATAAAACAGAAGGGATCTCGTACCATGTGTAAGTACGCAATATACCTCAATTTACATTTTTTTTATCCCTAATATTCTGATATTTATTTATTTATTATTTATTATATACTTTATTATACACCACAAAATATGTACAGGAAAAATATTCACAAAAACCAGAGTACAATGGGCGGTATTATAGCAAAGGGAAAAAAAAAAAAAAATTGTTGGTTAGATAAAGAAAAAAAAACATTGTTGCTCAGAATAATGTTTGTTTACATTCACACGTGTGAAATACTAGCTGTCTCTTTTTATCTTGTTGGTTTTATCAAGCCATCCCTTTCGAGTTGTAGTGAAATGTCAGATGAATGAAAAGTGTGTATGTGTGCTGCCGCTGCTGTGCGGAACACTTTTTCGGTTGTTTTGTGAGTGTATACCGTATCTGTTTACTACAATATCATTGATTTCATTTAATTTTACTGTCTAATTTTATGGTCTCAACATTATATAATAAACACTATGGACAGTAGCGAGATAGCTCCAACACAATTATAATTTATAACCAACTGGAGCTACCTTCCAATATGTAATGCTGTGTAATGTACGAGTTACAATAAAAACATTTTGAGTTTTGTTTTTTTTTAAGAGGCACCTGTATTTTTTTTTTTTTATTCTTATCACAAGCGGTCATAGTATTAATGGTTCTGCAGCTTAAAGATCATCAGAATTGTGCCGGCATTAAAGCAGTTCGTTGTGGATGATATAGACGTGAAACGACAACGACTTTCCGTACATGATCTGTGACACGATCTGCCATTAGGAGACAGTCGTCACGCAACCATCGAAGTGATGACGATAAGCTAGAGTGACAAACAGTATACAGTGTTATTCTTATTCCAACTTTTCGGTGGTTCCAGTAATCTCATAACAAAGTACACAGACTGGAGGCACGCATGCTGAGGTAGACATGTATACATATTGGTACACCTCACATAATAAACACAGGACAAAAATTACCTACTTGCCAGACGAGTGATTAGAGTGGTTTTCTAGACGGTTTGGAAAACGCATATAAAATTAAGTCACTGAACGGATTTTCATGCGGTTCTTGTTTTCTTTTCTTCGTTTTTTGACACCGACTTCCGAAATTGAAGTTATTTTTTACTTTGTACTGTTTTTTTTGGAAGTCGGTTGTACTTTTTGTAAAAAGTTTATTTTTTATTTTTCACTTTTTAGTTGTGGTATATAATGGACCAGTTATATAGGCTAGGTACCAATATTGCCCAAAGTGAAGCTAGAATAGATTAACCCGATAACATGAAACTTAAATAAAACCGGTGGAAAAAGAGTATACCAAGGTCAACTGTTTACACCTGCGTACTCTTTTAGAGCGTACCAGTGTGATGTTATGTAATGAAATGGTGTAAACAATAAACAGAAATGCGATTGCAGCTATCCCGAGTGATTTGCCGTCATTTATTGAAGATTTCTGATGTATATCTCCGAAGTTCTTCATCAGATCTTGATGAAATTTAAATGGGACCCCATGACAAGCACCAGCATTGAAATAAACAAAGAATCATCAAAATCGGTTCACCCAGTAACAAGTTCTGAGGTAACACACATAAAAAAAACTCCTCCTTTTTGGGAAGTCGGTTAAAATGAAGTCCCCCGCCGCGTTTGTACGTGATAAACTCAAAAACTATTGAACGGAGTTTTCATGCGGTTTTCACCAATATAAAGAGTGAGAAACGAGGAAGGTTTTTTTGTGTATAATTTGTCACGAGCGAAGCCGGGGCGGGTCGCTATACTTCATAAAAGATAGCTTGATCTCTGCGACAGCAGTCCGTATCAATACAGTAACAATAGCGGTTGACAGGCTATTGTTACTGTATTGATACGTCAGTTTGACATATGTCGCAGAGATCAAACTATATTTTATGAAGTATAGTTAATTATAATATAATATCTTTATCATTCTATCCAAAAAATCTAACCCTGATCAACAAACTGAACTTCACAAAATAGAACCGTCTGCGTCGCCCGTATCTTTACCGGCGACAACCGGTGGATTCCAGCTATTAATGAACATTTAACGAGACCACAGACCGCCACCAATTAAGTTCTGCCTTTGATCTTCTGCATAATTGAATCGGTTCGACGTACAGCTAGAGTACAACGTGCAAGCTCCCGACACTTGGACGAGGGATATTTTTTGAGCTAAGTATTTACGTAGTAATGGAGGAAGTAATGGGGTTTTGTCGCCGTTAGGGGGTGGGGTTGTGAAGGATTTATGCTGGTTTAAAGACATGATTACTATAGCAGTTTCTTGACTGGGTCAGAGAATAGGGGTCACGCTCAATAAAAGTGCGAGTGGTTTTCTTTCTACTGAATCACGTGTACAGATAGCAAAAGTTTTCTGTGGCAGAAGTGTTGACCATTTCTTTAAAAATCCTACGTCACAAACGCTATCTATGGTACTGCAGTCGTTACAACTATAAAATAATTTTAAAACACAAATCAAAACGTAAACACAATTACTAACAAATGTGTGCACGATGTATTCCCGCTGTCACTGTCTGGGCAGGACAATGTCACCTTTTTTATTTTAGGTTGGAAAATCATTCAATGACTTCTCCCGGTCTAGGTGAAGCGGAAGGGCGTGTCAGACTTTTACTGACTAAAACGCACCCGTGTTCCATCAGATGCTTGTGCCTGGGCCGCGGTAATCAAATTTATCCGCGGCCCAGGACAATATCACCTGAAAATATGTCTGCATGTTATATTTGACGGCTCCGGCGAAGACTGTTACCTCTGAGTTTGTTTCAACAATTCTTCTTAAGGTCGTTACTCCGGTTTAGTGCCGTAATACGGTTACTTACTAAAGCATACATTTTAGAAACGGCTAGGTTAAAAGGTTTGAAAAAAATATATTCATAAGGTACTGATTCATGAAGATTATAATTATGTGAAAAATGTTTTTTTTTGTAAGACTACTTTACTACATTTGCTTTAAAAAAAATATTAACAACTCGATATTTATTCGCTTCTTTTTCATACTCCTACAAAACGACTTGGATGTTTAAACATATTTTTACACAAAAAATTGACGGTTAGATTTTTTTTTAACCTGCATAGCTTATATACATGTAAATATTTTGAAAACAAAACCGTCCAAAGGAGGTCCAATATTGATATTCTGGTACCAAGCGGGCGCACAGCCTGCCTGTACCGCGTTAACATTGGGGATTTGAGGAATATAATTATAGTATAAAAAGTAGTGTAAAAAAGTTTGTCCTAGTATTGAAATAAATAAAACCAATTTATAGAAATAAAGATCATTTAAAACAATATTTTCCAAAACCAAAATCTTACAAAACACACCTAATGACATTTTTCTTACAAGAAAAAGTAATGACATTGTAATCGTTGCCACAAACCACTAAAGTCACTACTAAACCGATGCACTCGCAGCTCTAGTAATTAGTAATTAATTACATGATACGAGTGGGAGCAAGTTAGTGCCTAGGTAAGTAAGTGCGGCTTATTTACTTAACTTCACTTTCATTTCGCTTTGCAGGAACTGTAGGGGTGCTAAGTACGTTCTTGGCAGCGCTTGAAGCTATATTGTATGAACTGGTTTCAGGGATTATTCTGTCAGGTTATTGTTTGTAGTTATAGAGTAACAGTGTTCTCATTTATTTGTATTTCTTACTAAGCCATACTGATATTGTTACCTTTTCACGGCTAAACGGCTGAACCGATTTAAATGATATTTGGAATGGAGATAGTTTAAGACTCAGGGCAGGATGTAGTAATTTGGTCTGTCTGGGTCGCGGATAAATTTGAAAGAGTGTTACCGCGGCCCTGGCAAAAGCAACTGAAGAAACACGGGTGGGTTTTAGTCAGAAAAAGTCTGACACGACCTCCCGCTTCACCCAGAGCGGGAGAAGTCATTGGATGAATTACCAACCATAAAAAAAGGATGTAGTAGTTTTAATTGATAGTTCTCTTGAGACGATAAAACAATTATTACGCGGGTGAAGCCGCAGTCAGCAGCTAGTGTTATAAATGTCAAAGTTAGTGAGGATAGATATATGTTTGTTATTCATTAACGCGTAACTTTTGAATGGATTTATAAAGATATTAAGAGCTAATTCTACGCGGGTGGCAGCTAGTGGATACTAAAAGCTTTCATATATTAAGATAAATTTGTCTACAGTGATACTATATGAAGATTTTTTAAGTGCGTAACTGAGATTGCTACCGGGAAATCCTCTGTTGCGAAAAGTCGTGGCAGATTCGAGTTTATTAATAACTAGCTGTGCTCGCGGCTTCGCTTCCGTCAACTGCCTACCCTACCCTTCTTATCTACCCTATATACCTATCTACCCTACTGACCTGACGAAGATGGTCCCAGACACCTCGTAAGGGGTTGCCTGGTATAGTGTGCCGCTTTCCATAACGTAAGGTTGGTGAAGGAGGCCACTATAGGAAAACTCAGTAGACAAATAGGGTACGTGTCCGAGTATCTGAATTGCGTGTGTTTGATATTTTACTTCTTGAAAACGTTATATTCATATAGCTTTTGATAGAGTGTACCGATTGCGATGAAACAAAAAATTAGTAATACTTCAGTTACGCACAATTGTCATATATAAAAGGTTATAAAATGTTATAAAAGGTTATATACATTGTTTTCGTACATTTACGGGATGCGTGCACAACTAAACAGACAAAGACACAATAAATCCAAAAATTCTGGAAATGGGTTCCACTGGTTATCTTTTAACACCCTGGCTATTTTATTTTGTAAGATTTTCGATGTACAAAAACGACTTTTCAACAGATTTATTTATTTATTATATTCTTTATTGTACACCACACAAATATATATATACAGGACAAAAAATCATAAAAGCAAGTGAAAGCATTTACGTGTATTACATGTTTTGATGATGATATAATGATCAAAGTGTATCATTGGCATCTGAAAAAAAACTTCACCATCATTTCGTAATTAGCAAAATAACAACACAAAATCTTTACAAACTTTATCCCACAACATTTTTCATAACAAAATTACGATTTAAAAGCAGAGACTCGAAACAATATTCGAAGCTCTAATAAGCGGCGAAGAAACAGCTGTTAATTTTAATAATTCCCCTTATCTTCGCCCTGGTGCCGCGCCTTGGGATAATCTGGCCGTAGTCCCTTTTATAATTAACGACAAATAAGAAGCCTACTGAATAGTTTAGATGTTCGTATGGAGATTGGAGTAAGTGAACGGGGTTTAGAGCGATGAGAAGTGATTTTGGTAAAGAGTTGGTTGTAAGAACTTATGTTTTTTGTAAAAGCTAATTTATTTATTCTATTTTTATCACATCTACAATTACATTCCCCAATGCGATAAATGCGCTTATCGTAAATTAAGTTATCATTGGATGTACTTAAGTTACGTTATTGTTGAGTGCCATATCGACTCTTTAAGTTCTAACACTGCGGAAGTATATTTTTTTACGAAATACGTTTTGTATGTCATTCGATAGGGAATCACAAGACGCATCGTTTGACGAATCAAACACGAGAGTTTGAAGCAATGGTGAGACGTTATTCAAAAAAGAAAAAGTCGCGTGTGACAGTGTTGCACAGAAAAAACCACAGCAAAACCGCGTAACCTAGCTGTATTGCCATAGAAAAATCACTTTAAATCACTTAAGATTATTTTTGCTTGCGCGAAAAGTTTGATTTTGATATACGCGGTTTTAGAACTTAAGTAATGATATGTCTTACGTTTATCCCAAAAAGGGAAACCCGTGATGGTTCCTGTAGGATTTGCCGCGGGAGTGAAATCGTAGAAATACTGGATTTTCTTACAATAGAGCAGCCGATTTAATTTAGACAACATCACACAGAGATGAAAACACTGCTAAGTATTTGTACATTATTTCTTTGTTTCAGAGCTGTTTTCATCAATCAGGGAATTTGAGGTGACACCTCGAAATTTCCCTTCTTCTTCTTTTCGTTGATGATGCCACCTCTTGCGTCAGAGTTAGTTAAGCTGTCTCTGGGAGCCCCACAGGCCTCTTACTTGGCTATTTCAGACTTACATTAACTATATAAGTTCAGGTTTTCTCACGATATTTTCCTTTACCATTGCCTGTGATGTCCAAGATAAACTTAGAAAGTAATTGTGAATTTGCAAAAGTCACTTGCCCGCATTTGAACCCACGACCTCAAGCACGAGAGGCGATGTCTTAGCCACTGGACCACCGCGAAAATTCCCTGAATCCAGGCGTTTACAGTTATAAAGTTATTATGCCGGTTTATTGACTATCATTCTAAACCCTGTTCTACATACCAGTACTTAACTAGAACTTATTAAATTCTATTGAAGCATTTTCCATGTTTAATGGCTTATACGGTAATAACTTACTTAAACTTACATTTTTCATTTTCCTCGCATTTTTAACTATTTTCTACAAAATAATTACGGTTACCAGTTTATGAGGCCTATATAAATTTAATATATACTATTTGCGATATGAGTTACGCTGTAGGCTAGATTACTTAATCAAGGGATTTTATGAATCCCTAAGCAAATATAATGGAGAGGGCGTGTGGGTATCAAGTGTTAGAAGGCCTGAAATGAAGAAGAACCTTATGATATCAGTAGGTGTTAGTTCTACTAGGTATGTCAACAAATGTAGACTTATCTTTGTATTTACTGTCATTGATATTGTGGCTAAAACTTGAAGTGGTAATTTTATTTTCTTTGTCATAGTTTTCCAAGCTAGGCTCGTATCCATTTTATGTAAGCATAATTTGCTAACTTCCTTGGTTTAGCGATAGTGATGATGAACCTTAAGGTGTTTTTGTAAAAAAAATAAGATACAGCTTGTTTTACCCATCTATGGCACATAAAAAAGGTAAAAAACGAAAAGTAAAAATGTCACATTAATGATGCAAATAAAAATATTGCAAAGCACTTCAAGCGCGGGAAAAATAAGGCGATAAAAGTGGATGGAACCAGTAAATCAATTTATTTATAATAAAAAGCATCTCAAGACAGGACCAGAAACCAATTTGTTAAGATAGCATAATGCGGCCACAAACCACATTTTTTCACCCTTATTGAACGAAGAATTAATTAAAATTTCATTATTCAAGAAAAGATTATAACTTCCTTTTAGTCATTTGCATATTTGACTGAAATATTTAAAGAAATCCTCTTTAAGAACCGTCTTATTAAATTTGTTATAAGCGTTTCGTTTCGAGTTCGCGTTTCTCGTGAACTTGTATTTCTTTTCCGCTGCCCGTAACTCCGTACTGAATTGAACCCAACTTTTTTGGGTACAAATGAATTTTAAGTAGTATAAGTAACTGCTTAATTTCATGAATTATTTTTATATCCATCAGTCCGATTTTTTCAAATACTTTGTTCATTTTTTTCTGTCGGTTACTTGTTCGCATTGAGTGGAGTTCTTGTATTGTTATTAAAATTCCTTTTTCTGCTTCAGTGACCATTTCTAGATTGGATACATTTCTTATACTTTTGCTATTTTTAACTGTTAAGAGAAATCGAGTAAGTGTTCATAGAAGTGCTAATTTTACTTTAAGATATTCAAATTCAAGATATTAAATGTTTCCTCTAAAAAAATATTAGCCACTGTATCTTGCGAGATGTGATGTTATTTATGCACACTTCTGCCGAACCCGTTATAGTTTTTTGTATATATATGATTTTTTTTATTTAGCCCTTAACATTTGAAGATACATGCCACCAGCAAATAATCTTCTTTTCAACGTACGAATTGATCAATCAAAGTATCACCGAAGTTCAATATCAATCATCATTTTCTCAAGCCTCACTTTTATATCGAATACAAAGCACATCCAATGTTCTATCAATTTATTCTCTCTGAAACTTCCCGAAGTATATCAATCATACGTTTGAGGTGCATGATTGAAGGGAAAATCGTCGAAAGATAGGTAAACGTGTTCCATAGAAGTTTTTAAAAGACTTGTCATCGGAGAGAATGATTAATGCGTCAATTGTGGGACAAAGTGAAAATGTTACTTGTATTGGGAGAGTTATGAGGAGATTGTTTACTGGTGAATGAGTGAGTCTATCAGAGTAGGAGATTTGTCATCGAATTGATTTTTATACGAGGGAGGTGACTTATTCGTGTTATTGAAGAATCCAGAAAAAAGAGATCATTACCTTACATTTTGCCATTTCAACCATTGCCATCGCCGACATCGAAAATCAAAAAAGTGATATTCGATGTCGGCGATGGCGATGGTTGAAATGGCGAAATGTAAGGGATTGATCTCATGATATTTCGATAGCGCTTGACATTTCATACATTTTTTCCAATCGCTATTGACACGCTTTTGTTGATAGAATGTCTCTTGTCAGGGCCTCAGTAGATAAGTAGGTACCTAATAGGGCAGTGACACCACAGTTTACCTATTTTTTATGTTTGAGTAAATATTTGATCTAAGTTTAAGAATGGAGCAGGTCAGCGCCACGCGACAATGCGAAGACAGGGTTTCATAGAAATTTAAAGATAGAACTATATATAATAACTTGTTTACTTACAGTTGCTGTTGTCATGAGAATCATCGTCTCAATCACGGGTAATTTTTCCAAAATGATTAGTCTTAATTGGTTTGCAAATAGGTTGTTGATCGTAACAAATGGACCCAGTGTTTGCCTCAGATATTCGGAAGTATATTGATGAAATGAACTATCGCATACATAACGGATATGGGGAATCTCCCCAAGCAGTCCTGCGCATCCTGGGCAATTTACTTCTATTGATTGTTTATTTTTTCATCAATCATATAGCGCTAAGAAGAATCCAGAGGAGCTCGTGGCTAAATAATAACTGCCACACCGATCGATCTTGAAGAATAAGCAACGCTTGCTGAGTTCGGTCCGTGGTGCATGGATCTTTACATAGCGAGTTTCCTCCGTGCCTCGGAAAGCACGTTAAGCCGTTGATCCTGGCTGTCATATGAAAATCTTCTATGATAGTCGTTACGGATGGTCAGAAGCTTGAAATCTGACACCAGTCTTGCCAAGGGTTATCGTGTTACCCCATTACTGAGTTACCCCAACAATGGTACTCATACCCTAAAAGACGTGGCAGATCGACCTTCACCCATCAGATAGCTGGATGAGATATATTTTTTATCAAATGTAATTTATTAACAAACATGCTTATGATAACTTGCCTATCGAAAAGTTATTATACTTGACTTAATCTCCTATAACCCCTAGATGGGGCAGAGGGCGTCCACAGATGTCCTCCATCGCGATCGGTCTAGAGCTTCATGCTTCACCTCGCTTCATGCCATTCCGATGCTCGTCGCTTCGGCCAACACGGTGCGACGCAAGGTTTGACGGGGACGGCCACGCTTTCTTTTCCCTTGGGGATTCCAGTCTAAAGCTTTCTTGGGTATGTGATCTGTGACCTTTGAACTGTGACCTTCGGAGCGTGTGGCCAATCCATCTCCACTTGCGACGCTTGATCTGGCGGTCGATCGGGCTCTCGTGGTATTTCTCCAACAGCTCTACATTGGAGATGGTCCCGGGCCAGTAAATTCCGAAAATGCGACGAACACAGCGGTTGACGAAGACTTGTATTTGGCGTGAGATGTCCTTTGTGACCTTCCACGTTTCGCACCCGTAGAGCAGCACGGATTTGACATTGGAGCCGAAGGATTAAACTCAGTATCTTCGGGTCCAATGTCAAATCCGTGCTGCTCTACGTGTGCGAAAGTTTCCGCGATTGCCAAACAGGTCTCAGCTGCGCGAAGGATACTCGTGCTTTGGCAATCCGTGAAGCGATGTTCTCTTCACTACCCCCAGTCTCTGACACGACACTTCCGAGGTATGTAAATTTGTGGACGCGTTCCACTGCCTCTGTGCCAATCAGCAATGGTGAGTGGTTCGTCACACCAGTTCTCATTTCCTGGTTCTTCCGGATGTTATTTCGAGCCCCGTTTTTGCAGCTTCCTGAAGTAGATGGTTTAGCTTTGATTGCATATCGGCGTGGGTAGGACTCAACAGGCAAAGCTCATCGGCGTAATCTAAGTCTTCCAAAACGTTGGATAATCCCCACTTTATACCGCGGCGCCTGTTATCATAGATGCGAAACATGATTGTATCAAGAACGACTAGAAAGAGGAGCGGCGACAGATGGCAGCCTTGACGGACACCCGCGTGCACTGTTACGTCATCCGATATGAGGCCGTTATGAGTAACCTTAGAGGAACATTTCTTGTAAATAACTGCAACAGACGGACTATTTTCGGCGGTACTCCAATGTCCAGTAAGCGGGACCAGATACTATAAGACCACTTTAGCGTATTAAAAGGCCTTTTCGAAGTCTAAAAAGGTTAGATAGAGAGAGTGTATATCTGGTCCGTACAGGAGCGGTTCGAGCGGAAACCAGCCTACTCCTTGCGTAGAAGAGGATCCACGGCCTTCAACAATCTATCCAGGATGGTCTTGCAAAAAACCTTAGAGGGAATCGAGAGCAACCTTTCTTGATTTTTTTAAAGCTAAATATAAAATTATATAAAAATCTATATTATTTATTTTTCTTTTTTATAGTCATGAACAGAAATAAGTAGGCAAGCCTACCTAGGCACATTATGTGTGTTAAAAACTATCAGTTGAGATGAAATTCATTCGGTTATCAAAAGAGTGAAGGTGATGAAAGAAAATGAATTCAATTAAAAACAGCTATGAAAAATTTTCGATAGGCAAGTTTTCATAAGCATGTTTGTTAATAAATTACATTTGATAAAAAATATGTCTCATCCAGTTATCTGATGGGTTAAGGTCGATCGCCCACGTCTCCTCTACTATCAGATCTATCCGGCTAGACAGGAAGCCGACCCCAACATAGTAGAGAAAATGCTAGGCAGATTGATTGATTGATAGCGGTGTTCGAAGCAATCATTACTATCGACCACGTTTTGCTGACCTAGCGATACAATTAATTACCTATTTATTGTATTTTTAATTGTTAGTTTTACTCTAGACGCTTTTAAGTGCGTTTTTTTTTACATCGTTCTCACCTATATGTATTTTTCCTACAAGATTAGTGTAACCAAATACTTGTAAAACACATTTTTTTTTAAAAGAGTAAGTTTGGAGTTTCTTGTCCGTTCTTCTCCATAACAAGCTATATTTCCGAATGGACGGTAGAATCAATTATTATTACATTTAATTTTTATTTTTGACGTTCGAAAGTGCCGCTTAATGGCCTAATTGAATAAAGAAATTTTGATTTTTGATTTTTTTGAATGCGGTCGCACCAAAGGCGCCGCGAGCTCAGTGCATTACGGACAGCAAGCGGGTGCTGTCATTTTCATCATTTCCTCATTTTAGCGATAGCTTAGCGTAAAAGTAATCTTGTTAGCTCTCAATAATAAACCTTTAAAAGTGATTTGAGTGTTTAACTTAGTAGCGTAGCGAAACCCACCAGGTACCACTTAGGTCGCGCCCCTACATTTTGGTCCTTCGAGCCTATAGCAAGGACTTCGCTGTTGGACTTTAGTTTTTCGGGACTGACGGATCGTGAAGTGAACTTGAACTGAACTAGTGACACCTTGTATTGCAGTGTTTCTTAGCTTAGCAGTGACTGTAGTGGTAACCTTAGCAGCGAGACTTTAGGAGTGACTTCAGCGGCAGTGCAAAACATATTCTCTCAGCGGTATCAGCACTAGCGGTGCTCGGGGAGTACCGTTCCAGCAGCAGTGAGTTCACAGCTCACACTAGCGAGACCAGCGGATTACTGACGTGGGGAGCAACCCTCGTTAGTTTAGCAGCGGCAAAGGATTCTTCCAAGTAAGATCGTTCAATTTTCTTACACAAGCAGCGAGATGGAGAGTCTTTATTTTCTTCAATCCGAGATTGCGGAGGGCATTAGAAAACTCCTCCTCAATTTTAAAAAGGATAGCGTAGAGCGTAAGACGTTAGATTACTGTAAGCGTAAACTCGAGTTGCTTGAGAAGTATTGGAAGGACTTTCAAGTGAATCATGAAAAGATTCTTACTTTTGAACAGACGAATCATAAATATTTTACTAAGTCTGAATTTGAGAGTACGAATCAGCTTTATTTAACAGCTAAAGAGCTTATTAGTCAATATAGAGAAGAGTTGATGCAACAAGATCAGAAATCACCGTATCTTCCTCAACCAGCGCACCGAGAGGCACCTGGCACTTTAGCAAGCCAGCCGGGCGCACCAGCAACAGCAGCAGCAACTCCGACCTTCGAATCAAGAGGGTCCAACAGCAAGCTTGACGATATGCTTCATAAGCAGTCGGTCAATTTTAAAGCGTTTCTTAGAGCAGTCGACAATATTGATGTTGAAACTATTGTTGACAAGTGGGAGTTCGAAGACGCTCTTCGAAACCTGCACAGTCGGTGGACTACCATTGATAACCTTCATTGGGAAATCATTGGGGAATCCAGGGAAGATGTAGCAGGAGATTATGAGTATAACTTCACCAAGCATGAGCGAACTTTTTACAGCTTGAGAAAAGCTATTAACTCCAAGATGTGGTCATCATCTTATCGCGAGAAATCCACTCCTCAAATGGATATTACTGTATTTACAGGCCATTACCAGCAATGGATGCCTTTTAAGAATCTATTTAGCGAAGCAATACACAAGAACAACGCATTGTCAAACGCTCAGAAAATGCAATACTTGAAAGGCAAGTTAAAACGCGAAGCCGAGCGTTTGATTCAGCACCTTCCAATCAGCGCCGATAACTATGACGTTTGTTGGGAGCTTCTAAATCATCGATTTGATAACAAGAGGATTATCTTTACAGCGCACGCCAATATGTTCTTAAATATTCAAAATAACAACACAAAATCTTTACAAACTTTATCCCACAACATTTTTCATAACAAAATTACGATTTAAAAGCAGAGACTCGAAACAATATTCGAAGCTCTAATAAGCGGCGAAGAAACAGCTGTTAATTTTAATAATTCCCCTTATCTTCGCCCTGGTGCCGCGCCTTGGGATAATCTGGCCGTAGTCCCTTTTATAATTAACGACAAATAAGAAGCCTACTGAATAGTTTAGATGTTCGTATGGAGATTGGAGTAAGTGAACGGGGTTTAGAGCGATGAGAAGTGATTTTGGTAAAGAGTTGGTTGTAAGAACTTATGTTTTTTGTAAAAGCTAATTTATTTATTCTATTTTTATCACATCTACAATTACATTCCCCAATGCGATAAATGCGCTTATCGTAAATTAAGTTATCATTGGATGTACTTAAGTTACGTTATTGTTGAGTGCCATATCGACTCTTTAAGTTCTAACACTGCGGAAGTATATTTTTTTACGAAATACGTTTTGTATGTCATTCGATAGGGAATCACAAGACGCATCGTTTGACGAATCAAACACGAGAGTTTGAAGCAATGGTGAGACGTTATTCAAAAAAGAAAAAGTCGCGTGTGACAGTGTTGCACAGAAAAAACCACAGCAAAACCGCGTAACCTAGCTGTATTGCCATAGAAAAATCACTTTAAATCACTTAAGATTATTTTTGCTTGCGCGAAAAGTTTGATTTTGATATACGCGGTTTTAGAACTTAAGTAATGATATGTCTTACGTTTATCCCAAAAAGGGAAACCCGTGATGGTTCCTGTAGGATTTGCCGCGGGAGTGAAATCGTAGAAATACTGGATTTTCTTACAATAGAGCAGCCGATTTAATTTAGACAACATCACACAGAGATGAAAACACTGCTAAGTATTTGTACATTATTTCTTTGTTTCAGAGCTGTTTTCATCAATCAGGGAATTTGAGGTGACACCTCGAAATTTCCCTTCTTCTTCTTTTCGTTGATGATGCCACCTCTTGCGTCAGAGTTAGTTAAGCTGTCTCTGGGAGCCCCACAGGCCTCTTACTTGGCTATTTCAGACTTACATTAACTATATAAGTTCAGGTTTTCTCACGATATTTTCCTTTACCATTGCCTGTGATGTCCAAGATAAACTTAGAAAGTAATTGTGAATTTGCAAAAGTCACTTGCCCGCATTTGAACCCACGACCTCAAGCACGAGAGGCGATGTCTTAGCCACTGGACCACCGCGAAAATTCCCTGAATCCAGGCGTTTACAGTTATAAAGTTATTATGCCGGTTTATTGACTATCATTCTAAACCCTGTTCTACATACCAGTACTTAACTAGAACTTATTAAATTCTATTGAAGCATTTTCCATGTTTAATGGCTTATACGGTAATAACTTACTTAAACTTACATTTTTCATTTTCCTCGCATTTTTAACTATTTTCTACAAAATAATTACGGTTACCAGTTTATGAGGCCTATATAAATTTAATATATACTATTTGCGATATGAGTTACGCTGTAGGCTAGATTACTTAATCAAGGGATTTTATGAATCCCTAAGCAAATATAATGGAGAGGGCGTGTGGGTATCAAGTGTTAGAAGGCCTGAAATGAAGAAGAACCTTATGATATCAGTAGGTGTTAGTTCTACTAGGTATGTCAACAAATGTAGACTTATCTTTGTATTTACTGTCATTGATATTGTGGCTAAAACTTGAAGTGGTAATTTTATTTTCTTTGTCATAGTTTTCCAAGCTAGGCTCGTATCCATTTTATGTAAGCATAATTTGCTAACTTCCTTGGTTTAGCGATAGTGATGATGAACCTTAAGGTGTTTTTGTAAAAAAAATAAGATACAGCTTGTTTTACCCATCTATGGCACATAAAAAAGGTAAAAAACGAAAAGTAAAAATGTCACATTAATGATGCAAATAAAAATATTGCAAAGCACTTCAAGCGCGGGAAAAATAAGGCGATAAAAGTGGATGGAACCAGTAAATCAATTTATTTATAATAAAAAGCATCTCAAGACAGGACCAGAAACCAATTTGTTAAGATAGCATAATGCGGCCACAAACCACATTTTTTCACCCTTATTGAACGAAGAATTAATTAAAATTTCATTATTCAAGAAAAGATTATAACTTCCTTTTAGTCATTTGCATATTTGACTGAAATATTTAAAGAAATCCTCTTTAAGAACCGTCTTATTAAATTTGTTATAAGCGTTTCGTTTCGAGTTCGCGTTTCTCGTGAACTTGTATTTCTTTTCCGCTGCCCGTAACTCCGTACTGAATTGAACCCAACTTTTTTGGGTACAAATGAATTTTAAGTAGTATAAGTAACTGCTTAATTTCATGAATTATTTTTATATCCATCAGTCCGATTTTTTCAAATACTTTGTTCATTTTTTTCTGTCGGTTACTTGTTCGCATTGAGTGGAGTTCTTGTATTGTTATTAAAATTCCTTTTTCTGCTTCAGTGACCATTTCTAGATTGGATACATTTCTTATACTTTTGCTATTTTTAACTGTTAAGAGAAATCGAGTAAGTGTTCATAGAAGTGCTAATTTTACTTTAAGATATTCAAATTCAAGATATTAAATGTTTCCTCTAAAAAAATATTAGCCACTGTATCTTGCGAGATGTGATGTTATTTATGCACACTTCTGCCGAACCCGTTATAGTTTTTTGTATATATATGATTTTTTTTATTTAGCCCTTAACATTTGAAGATACATGCCACCAGCAAATAATCTTCTTTTCAACGTACGAATTGATCAATCAAAGTATCACCGAAGTTCAATATCAATCATCATTTTCTCAAGCCTCACTTTTATATCGAATACAAAGCACATCCAATGTTCTATCAATTTATTCTCTCTGAAACTTCCCGAAGTATATCAATCATACGTTTGAGGTGCATGATTGAAGGGAAAATCGTCGAAAGATAGGTAAACGTGTTCCATAGAAGTTTTTAAAAGACTTGTCATCGGAGAGAATGATTAATGCGTCAATTGTGGGACAAAGTGAAAATGTTACTTGTATTGGGAGAGTTATGAGGAGATTGTTTACTGGTGAATGAGTGAGTCTATCAGAGTAGGAGATTTGTCATCGAATTGATTTTTATACGAGGGAGGTGACTTATTCGTGTTATTGAAGAATCCAGAAAAAAGAGATCATTACCTTACATTTTGCCATTTCAACCATTGCCATCGCCGACATCGAAAATCAAAAAAGTGATATTCGATGTCGGCGATGGCGATGGTTGAAATGGCGAAATGTAAGGGATTGATCTCATGATATTTCGATAGCGCTTGACATTTCATACATTTTTTCCAATCGCTATTGACACGCTTTTGTTGATAGAATGTCTCTTGTCAGGGCCTCAGTAGATAAGTAGGTACCTAATAGGGCAGTGACACCACAGTTTACCTATTTTTTATGTTTGAGTAAATATTTGATCTAAGTTTAAGAATGGAGCAGGTCAGCGCCACGCGACAATGCGAAGACAGGGTTTCATAGAAATTTAAAGATAGAACTATATATAATAACTTGTTTACTTACAGTTGCTGTTGTCATGAGAATCATCGTCTCAATCACGGGTAATTTTTCCAAAATGATTAGTCTTAATTGGTTTGCAAATAGGTTGTTGATCGTAACAAATGGACCCAGTGTTTGCCTCAGATATTCGGAAGTATATTGATGAAATGAACTATCGCATACATAACGGATATGGGGAATCTCCCCAAGCAGTCCTGCGCATCCTGGGCAATTTACTTCTATTGATTGTTTATTTTTTCATCAATCATATAGCGCTAAGAAGAATCCAGAGGAGCTCGTGGCTAAATAATAACTGCCACACCGATCGATCTTGAAGAATAAGCAACGCTTGCTGAGTTCGGTCCGTGGTGCATGGATCTTTACATAGCGAGTTTCCTCCGTGCCTCGGAAAGCACGTTAAGCCGTTGATCCTGGCTGTCATATGAAAATCTTCTATGATAGTCGTTACGGATGGTCAGAAGCTTGAAATCTGACACCAGTCTTGCCAAGGGTTATCGTGTTACCCCATTACTGAGTTACCCCAACAATGGTACTCATACCCTAAAAGACGTGGCAGATCGACCTTCACCCATCAGATAGCTGGATGAGATATATTTTTTATCAAATGTAATTTATTAACAAACATGCTTATGATAACTTGCCTATCGAAAAGTTATTATACTTGACTTAATCTCCTATAACCCCTAGATGGGGCAGAGGGCGTCCACAGATGTCCTCCATCGCGATCGGTCTAGAGCTTCATGCTTCACCTCGCTTCATGCCATTCCGATGCTCGTCGCTTCGGCCAACACGGTGCGACGCAAGGTTTGACGGGGACGGCCACGCTTTCTTTTCCCTTGGGGATTCCAGTCTAAAGCTTTCTTGGGTATGTGATCTGTGACCTTTGAACTGTGACCTTCGGAGCGTGTGGCCAATCCATCTCCACTTGCGACGCTTGATCTGGCGGTCGATCGGGCTCTCGTGGTATTTCTCCAACAGCTCTACATTGGAGATGGTCCCGGGCCAGTAAATTCCGAAAATGCGACGAACACAGCGGTTGACGAAGACTTGTATTTGGCGTGAGATGTCCTTTGTGACCTTCCACGTTTCGCACCCGTAGAGCAGCACGGATTTGACATTGGAGCCGAAGGATTAAACTCAGTATCTTCGGGTCCAATGTCAAATCCGTGCTGCTCTACGTGTGCGAAAGTTTCCGCGATTGCCAAACAGGTCTCAGCTGCGCGAAGGATACTCGTGCTTTGGCAATCCGTGAAGCGATGTTCTCTTCACTACCCCCAGTCTCTGACACGACACTTCCGAGGTATGTAAATTTGTGGACGCGTTCCACTGCCTCTGTGCCAATCAGCAATGGTGAGTGGTTCGTCACACCAGTTCTCATTTCCTGGTTCTTCCGGATGTTATTTCGAGCCCCGTTTTTGCAGCTTCCTGAAGTAGATGGTTTAGCTTTGATTGCATATCGGCGTGGGTAGGACTCAACAGGCAAAGCTCATCGGCGTAATCTAAGTCTTCCAAAACGTTGGATAATCCCCACTTTATACCGCGGCGCCTGTTATCATAGATGCGAAACATGATTGTATCAAGAACGACTAGAAAGAGGAGCGGCGACAGATGGCAGCCTTGACGGACACCCGCGTGCACTGTTACGTCATCCGATATGAGGCCGTTATGAGTAACCTTAGAGGAACATTTCTTGTAAATAACTGCAACAGACGGACTATTTTCGGCGGTACTCCAATGTCCAGTAAGCGGGACCAGATACTATAAGACCACTTTAGCGTATTAAAAGGCCTTTTCGAAGTCTAAAAAGGTTAGATAGAGAGAGTGTATATCTGGTCCGTACAGGAGCGGTTCGAGCGGAAACCAGCCTACTCCTTGCGTAGAAGAGGATCCACGGCCTTCAACAATCTATCCAGGATGGTCTTGCAAAAAACCTTAGAGGGAATCGAGAGCAACCTTTCTTGATTTTTTTAAAGCTAAATATAAAATTATATAAAAATCTATATTATTTATTTTTCTTTTTTATAGTCATGAACAGAAATAAGTAGGCAAGCCTACCTAGGCACATTATGTGTGTTAAAAACTATCAGTTGAGATGAAATTCATTCGGTTATCAAAAGAGTGAAGGTGATGAAAGAAAATGAATTCAATTAAAAACAGCTATGAAAAATTTTCGATAGGCAAGTTTTCATAAGCATGTTTGTTAATAAATTACATTTGATAAAAAATATGTCTCATCCAGTTATCTGATGGGTTAAGGTCGATCGCCCACGTCTCCTCTACTATCAGATCTATCCGGCTAGACAGGAAGCCGACCCCAACATAGTAGAGAAAATGCTAGGCAGATTGATTGATTGATAGCGGTGTTCGAAGCAATCATTACTATCGACCACGTTTTGCTGACCTAGCGATACAATTAATTACCTATTTATTGTATTTTTAATTGTTAGTTTTACTCTAGACGCTTTTAAGTGCGTTTTTTTTTACATCGTTCTCACCTATATGTATTTTTCCTACAAGATTAGTGTAACCAAATACTTGTAAAACACATTTTTTTTTAAAAGAGTAAGTTTGGAGTTTCTTGTCCGTTCTTCTCCATAACAAGCTATATTTCCGAATGGACGGTAGAATCAATTATTATTACATTTAATTTTTATTTTTGACGTTCGAAAGTGCCGCTTAATGGCCTAATTGAATAAAGAAATTTTGATTTTTGATTTTTTTGAATGCGGTCGCACCAAAGGCGCCGCGAGCTCAGTGCATTACGGACAGCAAGCGGGTGCTGTCATTTTCATCATTTCCTCATTTTAGCGATAGCTTAGCGTAAAAGTAATCTTGTTAGCTCTCAATAATAAACCTTTAAAAGTGATTTGAGTGTTTAACTTAGTAGCGTAGCGAAACCCACCAGGTACCACTTAGGTCGCGCCCCTACATTTTGGTCCTTCGAGCCTATAGCAAGGACTTCGCTGTTGGACTTTAGTTTTTCGGGACTGACGGATCGTGAAGTGAACTTGAACTGAACTAGTGACACCTTGTATTGCAGTGTTTCTTAGCTTAGCAGTGACTGTAGTGGTAACCTTAGCAGCGAGACTTTAGGAGTGACTTCAGCGGCAGTGCAAAACATATTCTCTCAGCGGTATCAGCACTAGCGGTGCTCGGGGAGTACCGTTCCAGCAGCAGTGAGTTCACAGCTCACACTAGCGAGACCAGCGGATTACTGACGTGGGGAGCAACCCTCGTTAGTTTAGCAGCGGCAAAGGATTCTTCCAAGTAAGATCGTTCAATTTTCTTACACAAGCAGCGAGATGGAGAGTCTTTATTTTCTTCAATCCGAGATTGCGGAGGGCATTAGAAAACTCCTCCTCAATTTTAAAAAGGATAGCGTAGAGCGTAAGACGTTAGATTACTGTAAGCGTAAACTCGAGTTGCTTGAGAAGTATTGGAAGGACTTTCAAGTGAATCATGAAAAGATTCTTAATTTTGAACAGACGAATCATAAATATTTTACTAAGTCTGAATTTGAGAGTACGAATCAGCTTTATTTAACAGCTAAAGAGCTTATTAGTCAATATAGAGAAGAGTTGATGCAACAAGATCAGAAATCACCGTATCTTCCTCAACCAGCGCACCGAGAGGCACCTGGCACTTTAGCAAGCCAGCCGGGCGCACCAGCAACAGCAGCAGCAACTCCGACCTTCGAATCAAGAGGGTCCAACAGCAAGCTTGACGATATGCTTCATAAGCAGTCGGTCAATTTTAAAGCGTTTCTTAGAGCAGTCGACAATATTGATGTTGAAACTATTGTTGACAAGTGGGAGTTCGAAGACGCTCTTCGAAACCTGCACAGTCGGTGGACTACCATTGATAACCTTCATTGGGAAATCATTGGGGAATCCAGGGAAGATGTAGCAGGAGATTATGAGTATAACTTCACCAAGCATGAGCGAACTTTTTACAGCTTGAGAAAAGCTATTAACTCCAAGATGTGGTCATCATCTTATCGCGAGAAATCCACTCCTCAAATGGATATTACTGTATTTACAGGCCATTACCAGCAATGGATGCCTTTTAAGAATCTATTTAGCGAAGCAATACACAAGAACAACGCATTGTCAAACGCTCAGAAAATGCAATACTTGAAAGGCAAGTTAAAACGCGAAGCCGAGCGTTTGATTCAGCACCTTCCAATCAGCGCCGATAACTATGACGTTTGTTGGGAGCTTCTAAATCATCGATTTGATAACAAGAGGATTATCTTTACAGCGCACGCCAATATGTTCTTAAATATTCCCAACATACAGCAGCAATCGTTTTCAGTCTTTAAAAAAATGCATGACACCACGTTAGAGAGCCTTCACGCCATCAAAAACCTAGGTGTGGATATTAGCACGTGGGGCCCTCTAATTGCGCATATTATGTCGCAAAAGCTGGATAGTGAATCTTATTCCTGGTATATAGACTCGTTACAGAACCCTAGAGAGCTACCAGACCTGCAAGATTACTTAGACTTTTTAGAAAATAAATTCACTAGTCTAGAAACATCTCGTCGACGACAAGACACCATGCAAAAATCGCAGCAATCTCAGCAGAAAGCGGGTTCTTCAAAGCCATTTCTAAACAATCGAAAATTTAACACCAATCATCAATCGATTAATAATAATTCGAAGACCTCAAAAGCAATGCACGTGCAGGAAATCAAATGCCCTCATTGTTTTGCTGAGCATAAATTATACAATTGCGAAAAGTTTCATAAAATGATGCAAGAAATGAAACTTAAAACCCTCAAACAACTGAAATGTTGTATTAATTGCATTTTTAATCACAATGGAAAGAAATGCCACTCCAAGAAACGATGCCTCACGTGTTCTGGCAGGCATCACACCATATTGCATGATTGTTTTGCTGACGGTAAGCAAAAAAATACGATTGATGAAAATCTTGAGCAAGAAGAGCGTTCAAAGCAAAGCAGCGGCAATGGTGCTCACGCATCACAACAAAACCTCAACGAGATTCTTTTAGCTACAGCGTTAGTGGGGGTGATAGCAGCAGATAGCACACAGCTTGTCCTAAGGGCTCTCATTGATCAGGGCTCACAGGTATCGTTGATTACAGAGAAGGCAGTTCAGCAGTTAGGTTTAAAACGACAGCAATTTAATGGAGCAGTTTCCGGAATAGCAGAAAAGGAATCTAACTGTACGGGCAAGCTAAGCATTATATGCCAGGCTATGTATACTAGCTTTAAATTCCATATGGATGCTTTGATTATGAAAAGTCTAATCAAAAACTTACCAAATCGATCATTTGAAAAGCCTTCGTGGTCGCATTTGGAACATATACATTTAGCGGATCCAGAGTATCATACAAGTCGTCCAGTGGACTTGTTACTCGGGGCAGACGCCTATGCTCTCATCATGCTAGATGGTTTGATAAGAGGTGGTGATTCGTCTTCGCACTTAGCACAGCAAACACAGTTAGGATGGTTACTGTGTGGAACAATAAAGCCACAGTTCCATTGTAACGTCATCGTAAATAATACAGTGGATATTCATCAATTTTGGCAAATTGAAGATATAAACGAGCAAAATGAAATGTCAGCGGAAGATCAGCAATGCGTCGAGTATTACCTATCAACGACAAAACTTCTGGAAAGCGGTCGTTATGACGTTAGGTTGCCGATGAAGCAGCAAGCGAGCGAAAAGCTAGGATCGTCAAAGGAAATGGCACTAGCGCAATTAAAGAATCTAGAGAAAAAGCTTAGCAGGCAAGAATCTTTAGCTCAGCAATATAAGCAATTCTTAAGCGAATATGAAGAGTTGGGACATATGAAATTAGCGACTCATAGCAGCGACGGAATAGAGTGTTTTTTACCTCATCACGGGGGTCAGCGAGCGGAATCCTCCACTACGAAGCTACGTGTCGTATTTAATGCATCCGCAAAGACCTCTTCGGGACTAAGTCTCAACGATGTCATGCATCGTGGACCTAACCTGCAGCAAGATCTACAAGCTCTGTTACTTAAGTGGAGACAATATCGATACGTATTCACTAGCGATATCGAAAAAATGTATCGGCAGATACTAGTTAGCGAAGCAGATCAAAGGCTCCAACAAATCTTTTGGAGAGCACAAAATAAACAGTCAATTAGAGCATACCAGTTAACGACGGTTACATATGGCACGAAATCAGCTCCTTTTTTGGCGATGATGACCCTTCGAAAATTAGCAGCAGATGAGAAGAATAACTTTCCTACAGCAGCAAGAATAATACTAGAAGATTTCTATATGGATGATTTGGTATCCGGGGCTCATACTATCGACGAAGGGAGAAGCAGCATATCAGAACTCAATTCGTGTCTTAGCAGCGGCGGATTTTTGCTGAGAAAGTGGTCAGCAAACGAAAAAAAGCTATTGGAAGAGATAAATTCATCGCAGCACAATTTACAAGCACCATCATTCATTTTCAAAACTGAAAACACAGCTAAAACTTTGGGCTTGAGATGGGACGCCGAAACAGATGAAATACTTCATCAGCGAATACTACAAAGCTTACAAAAAGATTGCTTCTGTCGGAAATATCCAGGTTATTTGATCCTTTAGGTTGGCTAGCGCCGCTGACTACAAAATTCAAATTGTTGTTTCAAAAAGTCTGGCTAGATGAAATTCAATGGAGCGATGAAGTTTCAGCCGAGATCAACAATGAGTGGGTAAAATTAACTGAAGATATGGGATGTATTAGCAAATTAAAAATCCCACGATGGTTGCAAAGCAAACGAGATGACACTATCCAACTCCACGGATTTTGTGATGCATCACTTAAAGCGTACGCGTGTGTCATATATGCCAGAATAGCATCAAAAACTGAAGCATCGGTGGTACTAGTTGCAGCTTAAAACAAGATTAGTACCTAACAGGAAGACAGTATCGCTTCCTAGATTGGAGCTATGTGCAGCGGAACTTTTATCCAGACTATTTACAAAAGTAGCAACTAGCATGACAGCCATAGATTACGAAATCTATGCCTGGAGCGACTCTAAGGTCACCCTTAGCTGGATACAGCTATCCAGAACGTTGGAAGCCTTTTGTAGCGAATAGAGTGAAGAAAATTGTTAGCGTAGCATCGCCAGATGTTTGGCATTACGTATCGACTAAAGAAAATCCAGCAGATTCAGCGAGCAGAGGACTATCCATTACACAACTAATGGAGCATACTTTATGGTGGCGAGGCCCAGCTTGGTTATCGACACCTCACTTTAAGCCAAAGCAAGAGCAAGCAGAGTATATGACGGCAGAAGAGGTCCGGAAGCAAGTTACGATCGTCCAAAATAGCAATCCTGGCAAAAGCGTAATTGAAGATTTATTAGAACGTCACAGCTCATTCGCAAAATTAAATCGCATAGTAGCATGGCTATTACGTGCACTTGCCCGGACAAGTAAACAAAAACCGTCATATCTCACATTAAAAGAGCTAAGACAAGCAAAATTAATTATAATTAAATGCATACAGCGCAGTGAATTTGGCTCGGATATCGAGAGTTTGATGAAAAATTAGCAAATTATTAAATCTGCAACCATTTATAGATAAAAGCGGCATATTAAGAGTCGGAGGACGTCTTAAAAATGCCAACATTAACTCTGATATGAAACATCCAATAATAATCCCTTATAGTGGCAGATTAACGGAGCTTCTTATCCAGCAAGCACATGAGCACTCCTTCCATGGCGGAGCTCGACTTACCTTGTCTTTATTGAGACAGCAGTATTGGATAATCCAAGGAAACAGAGCAACCAAAAAGCAGCTTCGTAAATGCGTGACCTGTAAAAAACAAGAACCCAGAAAGCTATATCAAATAATGGGAGACCTGCCTGATTGTCGATCTAACCCAGCGCCTCCATTCTATCATACAGGAGCAGATTATACGGGGTCTATTCGAGTAAAAGCAAACAAAGGGAGAGGCATAAAAACGACTAAAGGATATATCGCCTTGTTTATTTGCATGGTTACAAAAGCGGTCCATATAGAACTGGTCTCCGACCTAAGCAGTACGTCATTCATAGCCGCGTTGCGTCGTATGGCGGCTCGACGAGGGACTCCAAAACATACATATTCGGACAACGGTACTAACTTTGTAGGTGCCAACAAGATCCTTCAGGAGGAACAGCAGCAGTTCGAGCGAATCTTTAACGACACCTTTCACCGAGAGATAGCGGAGATGAAGATAGAATGGCATTGGAACTGCCCTTCATGGCCGAGTGCTGGAGGGATCTGGGAGCGATCAATTTGGAGTCTAAAGCAACATATGAAAAGAGTAATAGGGAACCAAGCGTTAACATTCGAAGAATACAGCACTATCTTGTCTCAAATCGAAGCAAGCCTTAACTCAAGGCCATTGTGCCCAATATCTGAGGATATAGACGACATCGATTTCCTCACGCCAGCGCATTTTCTAACCACTCGTGCCGGTCTCACTGTAATAGAAACGGCACAAGATGCGAGGACAAGATGGTATTTAGTCAATAAAACGTTCCAAGATATTTGGAAGCGGTGGAAATCAGTTATCGATACGCAGCAAGTGGTTAAAAGCACAAAAGAATATAGAAATAGGTGATATGGTAACCATTCATGACGACAACCTAACCCCTGGAAAATGGCCCGTTGGTCGGGTTGTTGAGGTACATCCAGGAAAAGATGGAGCTGTCCGAGTGGTGACTTTAAAAACAAAAAATGGTTTTATAAAGCGGCCGATTATCAAGCTTTCTATCCTATTTATAGCAGAAAAGGAAGAAAGTAAACAAAAGCCAGAAAAAAGCGAAGCAAAAAAGCAGCATCAGCAAGGAAATGAGGCCAAAGCGGAAGGGAAAGCGAGCAAACAATTTAGCGGTTGTCCTAAAATCTATAGCATAGTATTATCATTGCTATTTTTATGAGCCATATAGGATCCACTGAAGCAAGTTACAAAGTAACTTCATTTGATAGCAATCAAACGTTGTATTTTGACCCTTTGGGACAAATGCATCTTATTCGTGATCAATGGAAAATCATAACTTACTATAATTTAACTCCTTACTGGCAAGGAGACAAAACGGTCAAACAATTTTCTCAATATCTCGAGCAAACATGCGGGAAAATTCAAGAGCAGAGTCATTGTAAAATTATCGTCCTACAAATACAACACGAGTACGATGAACTACAATATTATAATCAGCTGTTGCTCAATCAGCACTTTGGAGCGCGTCCGCGAACTCGACGCGGGCTTATCAACGCTGTCGGCTCCATAGCTAATTCATTGTTCGGAGTACTGTATCAAGAATTCGCAGAAAAATACAAGCGTGACATTGACCTAATACATAAGAATGCATTCCACCTTAGTCAGCTGTACAGGCATCAGACATCGGTCATAGAAGCGGAGTATAATATCTTAAAGAGAACAGAAGAGACTATTGAAAAGCAGCATAAGATAATTAATAAGCATTTGAATTATTTAGACAGCATCACCAATACATTGCAGCAAGAGATCGACGTAATGTCTATTCAGCAAGATTTCTCTTTAGCAGCGTTAGCGACCATAAATATGATTCAAAATTTAAGGCGGATTCAGGATACTTTTCTTGATACTATGACTGAGATCTATCATGGTCAGATCAACCTGCATCTCTTGACTCCACAACAGCTCCGTGGGAAGTTACAGATAGTATCTAGTCAAATTTCTAAAGAGCTTGCATTACCCGTAGATAACATTCAATTCAACTTGTATGAGATCTACAAATTGTTAAAAGTTAAAGCGAGGATGACTAAGGAATATCTCATATTTGAAATCACATTACCGTTAATTAGCAGAGATACGTTCCAGCTATACAATTTGATACCAGTGCCGGTTCAAATTAACAAAAGTATGATCAGCATCAAGCCAGCATCCGAATACGTCGCGATCAACTTGAGAAGAGACTCATACTTAACAGCCAGCGTCAACGATATTCAAGGTTGCGAATATCAAGCGGAATCTTACCTTTGTCGTCTGCGAGGACCTGTCCAGCGTTTAGGTCCAGATGAACAATTATGCGAGAAAGAGGAGCTATCTACTTGCCGAATCATGAAATCTAGGTGTGAAAACAAATGGGTTCCATTGCATGACCTTTCTACCTATTTGTATTTCTGTTGTGACTCATACTCTTTGAGAGTGATATGTGACGACGACCTACACGCGAGCGAAGTCAGCAAGGCTGGACTTATTCAACTAACTAAGCAATGCATTGTGAAGGGTCATGATGTAACACTTTATTCTCATCAGCAATTAGAGAATACGCTTAATCTTAAGCCAAATCTACTCGAGTCTAAATTAATTCCTATAAATCGTTTAATTAGTAATCTAACGCCACCTATCCAAAATTTCCAAGACTACGAGGTCAACGAAGATTCCACACCGATAAATGAATCTTTAAAGCATCTCGGTGAACAAATAAAAGCGATAAAGGAAGCAGCCCAACAGACAGAGGTTTTATCGACACATGACATATGTACTATGGGCCAAAGCTACATCTGATCACTTTGAAAACAAAATCCCGTGCACAAGATGACCACAGCTGCGTCCGCCCTTTTTAACCGACTTCAAAAAAAGGAGGAGGTTCTCAATTCGTCGGAATCTTTTTTTTTTTTTTTTTTTTATGTATGTTCCCCGATTACTCAAAGACGCCTGGACCGATTTCAAAAAATCTTCTTTTGTTTTGAAGGGTATACTTCCTAGTTGGTCCCATAATCATTAGGTTAGGATCTGATGATGGAATCCTACAGCAATCGAGGGAACTCCTCAAATATTATAGGCACACATATAGTGATTTTGGTATTTTCATCAACAATGCAATCACTTGCACTCAGAAAGTATAATTTGGTGAAGTGGAACTGATGAAGAAGACCACAGATGGCCACTGGAAGTCCTAAACGCTAAGTATGTCACGGGTATAAAAAAAACTCGAATAGTTAACCGACTATGATGAAGCAAATACTTATAAATGAATGGTACTGATGAAAATGGTACCATTGAACTGTTCTGATGATGAAGCCGGATGGTAGGCACTGGAACTCTGAAATAAAAAAATGTATCCTAGTCGTGCTTGGGCTTATTGGAATCGTCATGAGATGTTCTTTGGCCACAAATGATTATCATGTTAATTGGAGGTACCAAAACTAAAAAGAGAAAAATAAAAAACTTTTTAACAAAAAATCGAACCGACTTCCAGAACAAAAAACTACAAAGCAAAATATAACTTTCTTTTCCGAAGTCGGTGTCGAAAAACTGAAAAAATGGGTACAAAAGACACCGACTTCGGAAAAAAAAGTTATATTTTGCTTTGTAGTTTTTTGTTCTGGAAGTCGGTTCGATTTTTTGTTAAAAAGTTTTTGCGTCGACCATTGCCAAATGACTTATTTGATTTTTATGCCATCTTTTTTAATTACAAAAACAAGGGGCTGACAGGTACTAGAGAAACATTCACCCGATGCTGCGATGCTATTGGTTGATGAGTATGTCGGCGTTAATTTAGTGGGCGAGCCCTGCGAGCTAAAATAGTCCTTACGGTGATCAGATATAGCTTTGGCCAATTGTACATCAGTATGCGTTGTCATATGGCCTTTTAGTAGCAGCTGTCGCAGCCGTCCTTTGGTTCCTGAGGAGGAGGTGTCAGCGAGCCGGTGGTCCGACCACCCAAGAACGGAACGCGAGCGTACCAGCGAGTGTGAGTGTGTGCATAACTCAATCAGAGCCAGATCAAAGCTCTAGTGCAAGTGCGCGAAACCAATACATGCCCGAGCAAGGTCCATGTGTCAGTGATAGTGCGCGCGTAGCTTAATTTTCTAAACGGTGCTCTAGTTTGCGTACGAAAAGGCGAGACACATCGACATCTCCCCTAGCTAAACGGCAATCTGTATTCTCGATTAGTGACTCAAACGTTTGAGCATATATGTCTAGCTATAAGATCATGTTATGATTGTTCCTTCACCTTGTCAATCATCTCTCATCTAGTAATGTCTTAACTCCCTAGCGTTTAAGCTCACACTCACGTAACTCTTTATTTTTGTATAAGCTTATCTCATCAACTCATCTATTCCCCTCGGGAGCATGTTCGAAGCAATCATTGCAATCGACCACGTTTTGCTGACCTAGCGATACAATGCGGTCGCACCAAAGGCGCCGCGAGCTCAGTGCATTACGGACAGCAAGCGGGTGCTGTCATTTTCATCATTTCCTCATTTTAGCGATAGCTTAGCGTAAAAGTAATCTTGTTAGCTCTCAATAATAAACCTTTAAAAGTGATTTGAGTGTTTAACTTAGTAGCGTAGCGAAACCCACCAGGTACCACTTAGGTCGCGCCCCTACAAGCGGTAAGAAGATACCTATATCGATACATGGACCTAGTGTATCTTGTTTTTAGCGTGTCGATGTCAAACGGACCCATTTTAGTTACCTGACCTAGTATTGAGTCACGGCAAAGCCTTGACGCAGTTAAAAGGTCCTCACGTGAACAGGCAACAGGACAGGTCATGCGCCTTAAGATAAAAGGGGGCCATCGTCTGTGTAGTGACGCCCCACAAACACCGAACATGGGAACCATCCAAGATCCCATCCCATCCCATTCATGTCTTTGCTTAGGCTGATTTGAGTGCGGAGTCTGGTTAGAGTCTTAAACAAAAAAAACTATGTCGGCTACGGCAATAGGCCTTATTAGCTAATATAAAACAAATACCTACCTTACACTCAAAAAACCTTCTACCTATATCGGCTGATTTGAGTACAAAGAAGGGATAACAGCAATTTTCAACCTAAACTGAGCCCGCTGTTATAGCAAACTTGACTCGAAAACGATGAATAAAAAGAAGATAAAATAAAAAATATATTAAGGTCTATAAAGCCGAGAGCAGACTATGAATGTTTTATTGGTCGAGAACTCGCAAATCTATTTTTGAGTGCATGCAACTTAAATTTTCGTTTTTATAAATGTTATACTCGTATCCCTCCGGATTATTTCATATTTGCCGTTTTAGACGATGTTTGTGCTAGCACTATTTTAAAGCTGCTTATTTTGTTTGTTTTTAAACTAGACTTGTTTGTTTCAAGGATTACGGGTCATTCAACTTTGTGATGTTTGGTGCTTGCCAACTTTAAGATTTAAGAGCATTTTAAAGAGCATTGGTGGAAATCGATGATGTTTTCAACATCTCACTGATAAGATAACTAAGTTTTTATGCCTAAACTAAAAATATGTGATAGAAATAAGTCCTCCAAATAGTATTATTAGGAAGTAATGTTCGAGGACGGCGAAACATTTGAGAAAACTTTGGCAGATAATTATATCTGGGCGAAATGAACCAGATAGATTTTCTTAATGATGTTAGTATGGAACTTAACAGCTACCCCCAAGTCACATTCAAACAAGTTCTATATTCGTGTAACATGTTCATACCCAATAATTTCGGCTACATCCTAACGGAAACATGTTATACCCCCAAGCATATTTCACATGCGCAATTACTACATTCAAAATTTATCGCGCAATAACGATATAATGACGGAAACGTTAGCTTCGTACAAGACGTATATATTAAAGTTAACGTCCGGGCCACGATGAAGGGATGCCCCGGGATAAATTAACCTTTGCATATTGTTGATACGTGGGTTTGTCTGTATGTTGAACAATTTTTGTGTTATAAAAGACATCTAATGTTAAACTGACTGATCGAATAGGGACTGGGCAGGCAATGTCTGCCGGATGCAATCTAAGCTGTCGGTCCATATACCACCCATCAGTGTTTCTTTCAGGCAAAATTCTCCGGGGGGGGGCGGAGTAAATAAAGGAAACAAAGTAATATTTAAAATTAATTCCAACTATTATTAATATTTTAATGATTATAAGATGCTATAAGCTGAACCAAAATTATCAAAGTAACATTGTAAAAAGCCACGAAGAATTTTATTCTTTACAAAAATCTTATTCTTCGTGGCTTTTTTCTTGCGTACACATAACGATAAGGACACAGCTATAATTTTCATTCTACGAATTTTGCGAAATTACTATCTATAAACAGCTGTTTAGAGTGAAAGAAGACTAGAGACTGTTGAGACTGCTGTTGAGTGGCTGTTTAGAAGCCTTATGAGAATATCGCCATCTATTTTCTTCTAACGCTATCCGCGTTAGAAGAAAATAGATGGCGATATTCTCGAAAGTGTCTCGTTCTTTCTGGGCGCTATTCTGATTTCTGATTGGCTTCTTTAATATTTCATGCACTACTCAATTCCTGATTGGCTGATTGAGTACCAAGTCACGTCAATAAAGGGTTTCCAGCTCTAAAATGAAACCAGGTTTAAGCTGGTTGCCGCTTGCTTGAGAATTTGCGTAATGAAGCACATCACCGAGAAAAAATTATAAAATGCGAAGAGGTCTTTGCCGAGAAATGAGACGATTGACGCATCAAAAATATAAATAGAATTTCATGATCATTTTAGTGGTAGACGTTCAATGAAAGAAAGAAAGTATAATAATATTTAGTACAGGCTAAAAACACACAGCACACACTGGTGGACATAAGGTTTCACCAAGCGTCGTCACCGCTACGATAGAAAGTATTATGTTCGAACCCATTGATGTTATATAAATACTGAGGTAGATACGTTTTACCGACATATGTGTTGCAATTTACCGACATTTGTTTGTAAACGCACCCACGATACAGGAAGAAATTCCTAGTGTGGGGCAACGTTTTTTTAAAAATAAAAAAATACAAACACAAGCTGACTAGCTTGAGTGAACTCAGTCCGTCCTGCGTCTAGCCGTGACACGAACGTCTTTCTGACAACGGGGTTCTATTAATATATCTGTGATATTTTAATCTACTTAGTGATAGAAATAAAGTTCCACTTGCCATAGGCCCTATGGAGAAAGCTATAGTAAGATATCGCCATCTTTTTTTTCTTTACGGTGATGACGTCTGTATTGGTAAAATCTCATTGTTTGAAGCAAAAGAAGTAATAGGACGTATGTAAGGATCGTAACACGCTGCGTTCTGAAGTTTATCTCTACAAATATGAAGAAAAGCGTGTGTTTATGCAGTTTACATATGGAAAATAAAAAGAAGGCTTAGATGTGAGCAGCACAGAAAGTCAAAGTCAAAGTCAAAATTCTTTATTTCAATTACGGCACTAAGCGGAACATTTGAACGTCAAAAATTTAAAAGTAATAATAATTGATTCTACCGTCCATTCAGAAAAAGCTTGATACGGAGAAGAACGGACAAGAAACTCCATACTTACTCTTTTAAAAAAAGTGTTTTACAACATTTACATAAATACGTTAATTCATATACCTGAGGACGATGCACCCAGACTAACACTACTATACTACGTATAGGTTTAAGTATAAAAAGCACTAACAGCTAAATTCATTCATTTGATAAATACCAACATGGTTCTCACATACTTAAATAAAAATAAAACTTTTTAGAAGATATTTTAGATTCAAGCAAGAGTTGGTTGCGTCTAAACTTAGTGATCATCATGAAAAAAAATCAACGAACTTGTGATATTGATACAAGCAATAATAGTATAAAAACCTTTTACCAAGTGCTGTCTTGATAATCTCATTGCATCCTATGAAAATTTCGTCAATTCTCGGCATTTTATTATACAATTAAGAAGAGAATATATTATGAAGACGTTAATAAACGAAGCATGATCGTTTCAAAGAACATCGAGTCTTCCAACCATGTTCACTTCCATGAAATATAAACGTTGACTGAGTTTTCTTTTGTAATAAAAAGCGCTGCGCAAGTAATACTGGAAAATATTTATTTTTAATTCAAATAATATATACAATTGAATATTTCTAATCTTATGACTAATAACAAAACAAAAAAAAGCTTATTGCGCATCAAAAAATTCGTCCACATCGATGTCAATGGGAAACGAGCCCAGAACGCTGGCAGCATTGCCACGTTGAATGGCAATGCTGATTTTCTGGCTAAGGAAAAGGCCAGCGCTCTGGTCACGCGAACAGTCGACTAACCGTTTACTTATATCTCGAAACACTCGGTGAGCACTCGGACCCCATGGACCTAATGTCTCAACCCCAAACGGCTCAAACATATAACTGCCAGTAAGGTTGTTATATTTGCGCCGTTTGAGGTTTTCTGCACCAGCAGCAGCCGCCCCAGCACAGCCCGCCGTGCTAAGAAGATGAAGTAGTACTTAGTTATAGTTTTCAAATTCACAATCATAAATTACAATATTAAAAAGGGGGGAATAGTGTAAAAGGACGCTGACACAGACATTTCTTTGAAGTTGTAAGCTACGTGCGAGGTGAACCTCGGTTATACGGTAAACCCCACTATACACGCGCCACTTACGACCCTTTAGCTACATACAATGTGTTAGGCATCGTGATTAAAACAAAATATCGAAGTTACTTTCCACATTTTAGTTCTATCTGTACACACTACACGCACACAATAAAATTCTAGGTATACTAAGTTTAAGGCTACGATCGATAATAATTACATCACAATACCTATTCCTGAAAATCTAGTATTTTTCAACCGACAACGGAGAAGCCAAAAGGAGATTTAAGATTTTAACAGAATTTGATTTCATCTAGAAAAATGTTTCAGTCTAAAACCACAGGCCACAATCGTATATACCGACCATAACAGTACCTTTTTTCAAGCATATTCAAATTTGGGTCGGCCCCCAAATAAAATTGCTCACCCAGCCATATCCTGGGCCTCACGCTAGTAAAGATAACCCTGTTTTGTTCATATAATTATGTTGTATTCATGTCACGTTACGAGGGATCCGAAATTGAGATGGATGCCTGACGTAGGTGTGAAATTAACGTCCAAATTATTTTTTGGTAATTTATCAAAGTCCGTGATTAGGTCGTCTAATTGTGTGTAATGAGGGTTCACGTGATTATGTGTTGGTATTCCTTGATTTCTATTGGAGGGATTCTCTCTATGAAGCGTGTTTTACAACTCTACCACATGCAGTATTGTAGGAACATGTTTCTCGAACGTACGAGTATTAGTGATAAATATGTCGTAATCTCTGCCAAGTTTTTGATGGATCAAAGATGACTGGCTATGGATCAGCCTATAATATAATGATAATCAGACAACTTAAGGCTTCCGTAGACACACTCGACGTGACAATGTGACAACGAAAAAACGTTCAAAAAATTGTTCTTAGAATATATTTCTCGTGAGTCATTATTTTCATAAAATTGGTATAAAATCCAGTTCACCAACAGCAGTTCATTGATGATATGACCGTGCTCTCTTAGTAAGTTATAACAAGAAAAATGAGAGACAAAGACAAAGATATTTTATTTCAATTAGCGGCACTTTTGAACATCACAATTAAAATTTACAAGGCAATTTTTATAAATTGTTTCCACCGTGCATTCAGAAAGTTGTTTGTTATGGAGAAGAACGCACAAGAAACTCCATAAAATACATAATAATATCTTAAAAAACGGCCTTAATTTAAAAAGCTACATGCATTGTTTACTTAACAAGATGAATCAACTTACTACATATCAAATTATATCGGAAGATCGGAACCAGTACCTGCCGTTCGGCATATGACAATAATTAACACCTGTCAGAACACAATAGCGAATTGACACGTCGCTACTAGGCACATTGTCTGTCTCTGAAGCAATTCGTCCCCTCCGAGACACGATAGGATGATTATGTCACTTCAGTTTGTTGGAGACTTATTAATTTCTTTAGATGATCTAGCTAGGAACTTTTGAATACATAGGTGGCACATGGGTTTATTGAATGAAAGGTTTTAGTTACTAATGTAATGGTAAAATGAAGATGTTTTAAATGTTTTTTAATCGTGGTCGTCTTCCAGCCCTTACCCCTTTATTTGTGGTGGCGCAACATGATTTCTTATTTCACACATATAATTATATTAGACATCTCAACCAGATATCGTCGTTTCAAGCCATAAAATTATCATCTACGCACGGACAGTAAGTCGAGAAGATTTTTAGGCCAGTGAATCCTAAATCACTTCGGGTTTTTTTTTTTTTATTATACTAAAAAAAATATACTCGAAAATCATAATATTAATAAACGTGAAGTAAAGCCAGTTTTGACATGCATTTATCGTGCTTTACGATAGGTGCTCAGACCAAATAAAAAGTCAATATGGAACGTTGCAAACAACATGGTGACGCCGGTTAAAACTACGCATTGCCGTATACATACACAATTACACGCACATACATACAACGAAACTACGCCCTAGCTTGTCAGTCAAGCACTCAGATAAAATAAAAATCTCAGACCTAAGGATAGGTGTCAGAAGATACACGGCGTCACCAAGATAGTGGCGACACGATCTAGAAACCCACCATGAAGTCTGATTCAGGTGGCATCAGAAAGAAGTCTCTGGCAAGATATGGCCTTTGCCCAGCTGTATATAAATATATTTTCATACAGCTGGATATATAAACCATACTTAACACCATATTGTCATTAATGTTATCTATAAAGTAATATTAACAGCATATAACTTCCTACACTGACATACACATGTACATATACCAAGTAATTAGAGATCAGTCGGCTAACGACGTCGCAGCTTATTTGATTGCGTTGCTAAATATTATCTTGTGGCATTTCTGTTTCGACTCCCCTTTGAGGGTTGGTTGCGCAACCTTATCAAGAGTGGGTTAATTGCTGACTGTTTCTGTGTGTTTTGGTATTTTGTCTATAGGTGTTTGTGTTATGATGTAATGAAACTAATCTCTGGTTTTTAATTTCTTAGACTAAACAGACATTTGCCTGCCACTTTATCCTTACATGATTGGCAGTGTCGTATCCTGAGTGATTGAAAGTTGATCGAAAATCGAAGTAAATTGAAAATGGAAATAAATCAGGCAAAAAAAAAATTGTTATGAAACTAGCGGCCCCTAATTAATTTATACTCATTTATGTGTTTTGATTTATTTTATTATTAATATCTTATTTATTACAATAAAAGTTTATGTGCTATGTGTATTCATACTGAAAACATTCTATACATATTATTACGTTTATATTCATAAAACATTTATTTACACCAATTAGTAAAATTAAATTGAGGAGTCTTGTCACATCGATTGATCACTTATGATTGCATAGTGCCTTACTTAAAAGACTATGCTCCGTGCTTGCAACATTAAAAAAAGGTAATTGGCAGCTGTCATTTTAGCCTACGAAATTAAAAATCACAATATAATCGGCACCTACACAACTTGTTTATCGATTCCTTACAAATGGATAGTATAAAATGCTTTTCCTTAATATTAAAAAATATATACTAATCGGATTTGCCCGGATCGTCTTTTATTACGAAGTAACGGTCACGATGGTAGGTTTAGCTACTGAAAGCTGCACCCTTTTTTATCTCTCTTTCTCCCTCCGAAATTCTGTCAGGTCACAATGAATTCAACTTTTTCCTTTTCCATCTGCACTTTTTAGGTACAGTTTCATACTTTTTATTTCAGATCATTTGGATAAAAAAGCAGTACTACGCCAGGATATTTCCTACATTGCATGTTAAAAAGTCAACTTCCCAAATCCTCGAATCGCTGAATATCTTTCTAAAATAGTAGGTGGCCACGTTACTAACCTTCCCTCAATTCACTTTCTTTTACTAGAACGAAACTCCAAAGCGCAACTTCGCCTCCACAAAACTCGAGTCGTCCAAACTCAATAAAAATCTAACGATCAAAAAGAAAATAATTCTCCTTTATAATAGAGTTCACTTCAAATAGTACAAATAAAATAGGTCCTGCGACAACGGTCTCTGTTCTTACTGTAGGTACTTTGACGAAGTTATATTGAAGACACGTGTAGCCAATAACGTCTGTTATTGCATTCGAGCTTGCAGCATTTTTATTTTTTGTTTCTAGGTTCTTTTTCAAATATTTTATTCATTTTTATTGGCTCTCTCTTCGAATAGTTTTGTCTATTACAAATAATTGAATTTGGAATAGATAGATAAATTAATGATAATATGAAATAACGTTATGTTGGTAGCTCTTGTCTACTGAAACGATTACTTTTACGAAGTATGTAAGAAAAAGAGTTACTGAGACCCCAAGAAAATTGCGATAAGTGCAAAAAAACATGATGATTTTGAAAAAGGAAGGCTTTGGTTTTAGTGCCCTTTCAAAGCATAGATTACTCTTGACATAACCACACAAGAATGATATAAAAGTGTTTCTAAAAGTCAGTCGCACTGCTATTCTGGAATTTTGACTGCGGTTATACTGGTAACCAAAAAACCTTAAAATATGACAACCAGCCTTACCTAGAGGTTTTTCGTGTTTGCCTTTTAAGGTCCAATGGGCCATTCACTTCATCTTACTTCTTATATTAAAGATGCGAAAGTTTGGATGGATTCTATGTTACTCAATCACGCTAGAACGGTTGAACGTATCTGAATGAAATTTTAAACAGAGATAGATTATAGTCTGGAATACCAGATATGCTACTTTTCATTCGGGTATAATGTTTCCCTGGGATAAAAAATACTTTTCACGCAGACGAAGCCAATGACAGAATCTAGTTTAAGATAATTGTATTCAACTAAAGGTGGTGCAGCTGAATGATGATACCATAATTAATGAGAAAAGAAAACAAAAATGTGAAAATACTAATGTAGAAGAAGAAAACTCACACAAGATTCAAATATCTTAAAATAAGAACTGTTACCAATAAAATACACGCATTTACTTCAAAAGACACGCATTATCAAAAAGCGTCGCTTCAAACAAACGTATAACACGGTACCTAAAACCCATGAAAGCCATGATTGGCTATAACACTCGCTGTAAACGTAAAGAAAAGAAAACATGACAGTTAATGGTTATGATCACGGTGTGTGAAATAAAGATGGCGGGGAAACGGTGGTAAAGACAAAAGACGACTGAATAAGAAAGAATAAAGGAATTATTTTTTTCCTTAGTCTTTTTGAGGTTTAAGTGTAGGTTTTAGAAAGTTTACAGTCTTATATCTTAATTTACAACCATAACATTCTTAGTCTTAGTTTCCTCTACTCGACTCGACCTCGACTCAGTCTTACTCAATCCATAAAGTTAAAGATTAATAATTAATTATTATACAATAGAGAAAATGCGGTCGCAGACATTATCCGACTGAATTTCCTAAGTAAAAAGTCATAGTTCGAGGTTTGGCTCTCGGCTATTTCCTCCTCCGATATTATACCAATTTTAAAGATATTCCTTAAATTGAAGAATAAAGATATATACTGACTGACTATACAAATTTGACAACTATACTATAAGGGCACAGTATACACTCAGTTTATGAGTAGGTTTAGAAAAATAACACAATCTTAATACGAAGAATGTCGTTACAAAAAATGTTGACGGTAGCAGAACTAAGACAAAATTTAAGGTTGTCCAATATTTCGATGGCTCAAGAAATTTTTATTTTTATTTGAAAACTTACCATTAAGGTAAACAGAAACCCGCACTAGTTTATAAATGAATAGGGCAGAATACCTATTACACAGGCCCGGTAAGCAGTTTTTGATGCGTTTCCGACCTCACGTATCTTTGAACAGCCCAATACGAACCCTATTGAAGCACCTGATACATTTTATGTGCTTCGTAAAAATGATAGCATCAATCACGGTAGTCATAACACTATAGCTGTCCCTTTTTTTCTCAGAATGTTTTTTTATAAGCTATATTTTCTCTCTCACTCTCTCTGTATTTTCAAGTCTTGAAATACGCAAGTGGTGGTTGTGTTGACGGATGCCTGAAGGATGTTTTGTTGGTAAACAAGAGCTAAGAGGCACACAAGACTGACATTGGCAAATATACGCTCGAAGCATCCAAGGTTTCAATTTGGTTAGTTGGTGCTATTATGCATACAGCACTGAAGCAAGCATGTGGATTACGAATCAATGTTTGCTGGTTGTAAATAAATCAGTTTTCATGTAAAAAATAATATTAAAAATTAATTATTGAAAAATTAATTAATTTATTATAATTAATTATTGTGTTGAAAATAATATTTCACTAGGAATAAATCATATTTTCATCAAAAACCGTATTTTGTTTTGGATTGCGCTAGTCTGTTTCTTCTTTATTGTACAACAATACATTACATTTAAACAATTGATAACAAAATTTATGTATGGTTTGGTAAATGGTTTTTTTTCCAGCAAACCTTTGAGTGACAGAGGGCAGTAAATAATCCAGTGTACAATATAATTATATACCTATATAGTATGATGAAATTAGTTACAAAATAATACTTATAAGACCTATCTAAGTTTATAAAGACAAACACATATATTATAATTTATTGTGTTGATAGGAAATGCTCCTTAATTTTCCTCTTGAAGACATCGAGAGAAGGATGGATATGGAGTGTGGAAGAGAGTTCCAGAGATGCACTGCGGTAACAGAGAAGGAGCCATCGTAGCGGCTGGAAATGTGACGCGGAGTAACTCCAACCGAAGGAAGAAGAAGAGGGGCGAAGGTATTGAGGAGTAGTAGGATAGTGCAGGATAGTACAGAGAAGGGATACGATATGGGTATCTCGCCGACGCCGAATTGGCAGCCACTTCAATCTGGTCTAAAATTCCGACACACAGTTGTACTTTCAGAGGCCAAAACTAAAGCAGTTACACAAGTTCTGCATTCGTTCTTCATGTAAGTATCCGTTTTAGTTAATAACCAAAGTAAAAACAGAAATTGTGGGTAAATACAATGTCACACCCCAAAAAGGAAACCATTATAGTTGAAGCAAATCAAATAGACCAAATCTGTAAACAAACTACAACCGTTCCAAAACCAAATTATCGGAAAAGTAAACAAGAAAATTATTGACCTCGGTGACATAATTATTGCAAGTAAACATTTACATTACCCATACTACAAACAAGTAACAACATACAAACCAACACATGTACGAAGTTGTAAATTAAACTCCAGAACTGCAACGCAGTTTGTTCGCAATCCGAGGAACTGTTAATCTCGGTTTAAACCTTACTAACTACTGTTGTTAAGTATGTGACTTCAATATACAATGTAGCTTGAGTTACGTGTCTTTAAATAAATATAGCTTTAAGTAGGTTGTTTGCGTTTGTGGTACTTTCTAGACTGAAGAATAGAGCTGATAGTTGTAACATTGCGTGATGATGATGACAGAACAAGTAATAATGGGTTATGTTCTGGGATTCTTCTTTTCGATTCGATGGATGAAATCATTAGATTGTCTGGGCACAATAGGTGGCTACGCTTGTTGCAGCGTCAGAAGCACTGTAGAGGTCGTCCAGGGTGCAAGTGAATGGACAGCCAAGACACTCCAGCAACTGGGACATAGTCTGTACAGGGGCACCACACTCTTCTGGGATGAAAACGAACTAAGAATATCAAAAGCCAATCGGGACTTAGAAAAATAACAAAATATTTTGATATTATTTATATATAACTGTATCATAAATATATATTAATAGTCGATGCGAAAAACTCATAAACTAAATTTTTTAAATTTATTAAAAACAATGACTAGGTCGTCGCTCCACCTAGAGGGAGGCCTTCCAACGCTGCGTCTTCCGGTACGCGGTCGCTATTCTAGAACTTTTCGGCCCCAATGGCCATCTGTTCTGCGAGCAATGTGCCCTGCCCACTGCCACTTAAGTTTGGAAATTCTTCGGGCTATATCGGTAACCTCTTGCTTGTCTTAATTTCTGATTTGATTAAGCAAGGAAACTCCGAGCATAGCCCTCTCCATTGCCCTTTGGGTGACTTTAAGCTTGGGGGAGGCCTATATCCAGCAGGGGACGTCTTTCGGCTGAAATGATGTTGATGATTAAAAACAATTAAAAAATTATAAAATTGATTGATTGGGAGCCGTCGGCGTGTTTTCGGTTCTGTTTTCAAAAATATATTTTTAATTTGATAATTTAAGTTTAACTATAGCGAAAAAAAAACTTAAAATTGTTCAACAACCCAATTACTGATCTAGAAAATAATTACCTTTATGAAAAAAAAAACTCTCATATTATTAACAACAGACAAGATTGACCTGGTTAAGGGAATCCGGCGGATGTGAGCCGCATCGATGCAGTGACACTTGGGGTAGGCATATATTCAGCACTGGATGTCTTTCAACTGAAATTATAGTGATGATAATTAACAACGTAGAATGCTCGCATGGTATCGGTCATTTTACCAACAAAAATATTTTTTTACATAGAAGTACAATAATGCTGCAAATCGGCAAAGCTGTATTAAGAGGTTTTAAAACATAAATAGAAATAGCTTCAGACATTTTAATTATAATATTGTGATTAATTAAATAGCTAGTTGACGAAGAGTTTATAAAGCCAACAGACTATTTTAACAATCTCATTTACTCTAAAATATCCTAAACCAAGAAAATTAAACTTCGAAGAAATCCATGTCTACAGCTAATTGCCTTTTTAACAGTAAACAACAGAGTCACGCGACAAGACATCGCAATGTCCAGCTAACATAGTGTTTTACGTCTAACTAAAACGAGACTAACATAGCACCATGAACAGCTTTATTGCTCCGAGTAAAACAGTACCTAGTGTTGGTAATAAGAATTTAAAAGGGGTAGTTTGAATTGCATTAGGAGGTAAACTACTGTGTAGGAAATTTGTACAAAATAAGAAATAACAAGACCACAAGTCTTGTAACCTACTTAGTGGTTTTAGTGCTTACAGCATGTTTATTAGGCTGCAAACAGCGAGGCTGATGAAATTTATAATCGAAAAACATGATGAGCTGCCATGCTCACTGCCATCTCCAGTTCCATCTCTAGGTTAACTTCTGTGGTCTGGAGCCAGGGGTTTAAGTTGTGTATGTGTGCATTGACCGTCAGTGAAAGAAAGAATATAATTTTCGAAGCTGAAAGAAGTAGATAAAATGTAATATTTGACATTCGTAACAGATAGTCAGAAAATCAGACACTAGTGCCTATAGCCAAGTTGACAATCTACAATCGATCACGTTAGTAGAAAACGAATAAATGTATATGACACATCTGAACGTTAAGTCACGTGGTCAGACCATACAGAAGGCGTTAACGATTGTAGAAAGATATTCGATATTAAACGTTTGTAACTTGGCTAACTTACCTTTAATCGTGATCATGTTACCCAGTTACTGGGTTGTGAATGTCAAATAGGCATTCGCTCCATGTTGATTAAATAATGGTACTCAGCTGAATCTGGGTAGATTGGAAGCCAATCCCAACAAGAGTTGGGAAAAGGCTAGGCATATTGAATTTATTAATGAGTTCCACAACACACTATATATTACCACAGATAATGTAATACTAGAATACAGATGCCTCATCCATTCAAAGAAGCTGTCGAGGTAACTAGTACATCGATCGTGTTCGGTTCCGTTCCACGGCTATAGATGGTGTTAACAGCGACTTTGAAGTAAAAGGGTTTACTCGGTTCGTTCGATTCTTTAAATTCGTTGACGATTTGTTTTATAGTATTTTTGCACGTTTTTTACAGTTTCATTGTACCAAAATTTGTAACAAAACAAAAAATCCTCCTCAGCCTCAGAAATTTAAAACCGTTCCATCTATTGGTTTTTTTATTTTTTATAACTGGCTTGCGCTTGACTACTATCTCACCTGATGGTAAGCGATGATGTGGTCGACGGTGAAAAAAAACGCTTGGTAAATGAAAACCCAATTTTAAATGATCCGTTTATAATCTTTGAAATGTTAATTAAGAGCCCAATATTCCATAACTTCGTGCTTAAGAGAGTTGAATAAACAAGAACATACAATTTTTATTATCAATTCTAGAAAATGTTAATTTTACACAAAATTCAATAACAAATCGCTGCATATCCATCTGGTGATATTTATTTGAACCAAATTTTCTTTCTTAGCACTTAGACCCCGTGATATTACCTATACACATTATACTTTCATACAAGTTAAATTAAAAAAAAGAACACCTGACACATTTTAATTTCATGCTTCATAATTTATCTAGTATATAATAGACGCGCTACGATCGACAATCAATTGAACACGTAATTATGACACGATATCATGTGAAAACACCCCAATTCAAACAGTAAAACGCCCATAACTTTTGAATGGCTGAGCCGATTCTCATCAAACATAATTATCTAAGAACACTCTCGATAAAGTCAACTTCCAAACAAAAAAAAATACGAAATCAAAATCGGTACATCCGTTTTGGATGCCACAGACAGATACACATAATTACACAAACACACAGGTATACACGTCAAACTTATAACACCCCTCTTTTTCCGTCAAAGAATTAAAAACAACATTATTTGGCTCTTCTGTTAATTAAACCCACTTTACAGTCAGTTGTTAACAATTTCCTTAACTAAGGCGTTAGGTTTTTGTTCAGAACAGAACAGTTAGCAATTGTTCAACATTTATGTTCAACTGTCAAACTGCTTACTTGCGGTACGAATTCTGGTGTTGTACTCCTTTGTGGTCCAGCTCATAATTTCTATACTGGTTTTAGGTTTATCTCGTGCCGTATCTTTAAAAGGAGTATTAAGGCCAGATTCAGAATAATTAAAATATAAAAATTTAATCCACCGCATAATAAAAAATAAAAAAATGGTAAAATAAAATAAAAAATTTCCGGATTTTTGTTTATGTGCTGTATATGTTGTCGCTCTATGTAAAATACTGATATTCAGTTGCTTCTAGTTAAGCAGCTGACCCCAACTATCATCTTCCCGACCTTAGCCCATGTTGTGTATGTGTCCTTCCGTACCGTCCTGTCCCTCGTCACGCTATCACTGACCCACTTTTCTTTCATATCACTCCTCACACAGTCCATCCATCTTTTCTTTGGCCTTCCTCTCCCTCTCCACATTTATATTCATTACTCTTTTAGTAAAATGCTTTTCATCTCTCCTCATCACGTAAATATACCAGGACAAACGGTTTCCTTTTAACTTTCTGTCACTGGTGCCACTTTTAAACCTTATATAACATAGTCATTTCTCATTTTATCCATTCTCGTCACTCCGCATATCCATCTCAACATTCTAATCACTGCTACAAGCAATCTCTTTTCATCCATCTTTTCCACAGCCCAACATTATGTCTGATCCATACAGTATTACAGGTGTTATAGCGGTTTGAGAAACCTCTTCATCCTTGTGTCTATCATGAAAAGTGGACTGTATTTGAAGGGTTCTGGCAATAGTGCGTTGAAAATAAGCGGGAAAATATTCACGGATCAATTCGGGCGATCTAGTATGGAAATGAGGGAAGTAGTACGCCTTACCTTGTAGTGGTCGATGCCAGCCCACGTGTGGCAGCGAGCTGGTGTTCTTCTACTCCAAAATGGCTCCTTCAGGATCCACACACTTCACACAATTGTTTTATATCCGCGAGGCGGGTTAATAGACACGGTTCACAAGGTTCTCTGCAATCTAACTAATTAGATGCATCAGTCTCCAGCCAGGTGGCTTGGAAAGCTGGCGGTTGAGATACGAGGCCCGTTCACGTTGAAGTTTCAGTTCGTTCTGGCAACCTGTCATTAAGGCGTACATAAAGGGAAAAGGAATGAGGAAGGAACGAGATAATTAGGATATCGATCGCCCGCGAAATCTCAAATGCGTTTGTCTATGTGTTTTTGGTCATTGATTTATGACATTTACAAGAGATGGCGCTACCAACAGGTATAATCACGAACTTGTAGATTTTCCCCTTTAACTTGAGGGGCACCCGTGGGTCGCAAGTTGTTCCAATGACCTGTGGCCACTTCATCCATCCTGAGTTGATCAGGTGCGTTACGTCTCAGTCTACCTCGCCAACCCCTTGGACAAGCTACCCTAGGTACTGGAAGTCGGAGCAGATTGGTATGGGCGTTCCAGCGAGAGCTATGGGCACGGAACTCTAGAGATCGCCAAAATCGCAGAACAAGTATTCAGCCTTGATTCTGCTCAATTTCAGGCCAACATTCTCCAGAGCCACACACTTCTAATCTGCTCTGGGCCTCTAGGCCACTTTCGGCAACCAGTACAATGTCATCGGCAAACAGCATACATCATGGTGTCTCTTCCTGAACGTCCGACGTCAGCGCGTCCATTATTTTCAGGAAGAGGTAGGGACTGAAGGCCGACCCTTGTAGCTAGCCGACTGCCACACTGAAGCTGCCAGTATTGCCTACTGCATACTGGACTTGGGTACTGCATCGACTGTACATCGCTCGGACCAACTATACATACTTTCCCGGCACTCCTTTCTTCTTAAGGGCCCACCACAAAACCTGACGAGGTGCCCGGTCGTAAGCCTTAGCCAACCTCAACATAGTAAGAAAAACGCACAAATTTTTTTTTTTTTTAGTCACGTAAAGCTTCATAAAAAGCATAATTTATATACGTCTACAAAAAAATACATATGCATTTGGCACAAAAAGCCAGACAATTTCACAAGTGCCTACCTACTGAAAAGTTAAACTTATTGTCATTTATCTAGCAGCATTAAGTTTTCAAGAACACATGCAGTGTGCCCCTACGTTGTACTACGTTTTTTTATTCGAAAACTTTAGCTTTTTACCTTCGGGGATATAAAGAGAAAGGCGACTGACAGACTGAGAGAATAATAGCTCCGTAAGGCACTGTTTTTTTCCTTTTTTGAACTAAGAATCCCAAAGGGTCTTAACACTTTCGTATACATACCTTTTTCTTTTTCTAACCTTTTTAAAGCGTGTTGAACTCTCTGCGATGTTACATTAATCATCATATATTTTTTTGTGTAAGGCCAAAATTTTTAAAACAAGTTTTTCTCTTAAATATTGAAGCATAGTTAACGCGATATAAGCTGTTTTTTTTGTGAATTGCTGACATATTCTCATGAACAATTAGTCCATCAAATGTATCATCATCATCATCATTTCAGCCGAAAGACGTCCACTGCTGGAGATTGGCCTTCCCCAAGCGTCTCATCATTGACCAAAACTAGTCTATTACTGTTCTGAATCTAAGGTATTCTTAATAGTTATAGATTAAGGTTTTTATTGAAAGAGTTGTATACTTTCAGGATATTTATTCAAATTAATTGAACGAGTGGTTACAAAACAAAGACCTGCGCGACTTGCGCGTTACCACATGCGTGTTTCTCGACATTCTAGCTCTATCAATAATAGTACCTATAGTTGTTTATTTTTAGAATGGCAATAGCGGTTATTTTTCCCTATCGCATGTTATAGTTCTGATTTATTTGCATGCTGAGGGGCTAGAACAAAAAAGTGTATTAATGAAAAATCTACACCAAAAACCGACACTTTTTGCAGTGATTTTTAGGCACTACCCGTTCACCTAGGAAACTAAAACATTTTTTACTTAATTCTGCATGCCGTCAATTTTGAGACAACTCATAAAAACAAAAACAAAACTATAAATAAATATAAATAATAATTTTGCATGATAAATTGTGCGGTACACAGCGTGCTGCATGCAGGATAGTACAAGCGAAGATCCGCACTAAAGGGAGAAGCCACGGAGAGAGCCGGAGGCGCAAGAAGAAAATCGAAGACGTACGAGCTCACGCTGACTAGACACATACAGTACCTACGCTAGCATGAACTGGCAAGAGAGGGCTCAGCAAATGATTTTGTGGGTCCAGAACCATGTGTAGGCATTTCGACGTGTCTCGTAAAAGCTACTTATAGGGAGTTTGCAGATCACAGACAACAAACACATTGGCTGTCTAATACCGGTCTAAAACACTCCAAGAAATTTCCAGGATCTACGTTCAAAGCCCGGGAATGCATTTGGAGCAGGGGGCAAATCCGCTACCTGCTTGGGGCCTTTACTGGGCTTTTTGGAACCAACGACATGCTCATGAAGATGGGTCTTATTTTTTTTTTTATAAATCCTTGCCCCACACTAGGAATTTCTTCCTGTATCGTGGGTGCGTTTACAAACATATAAACTCACATACACAACACCCAGAGCCGGAACAATTATCTGTAGGTCATACAAATATTTGTTCCGTGCGGGAATCGAACCCGCGACACGCAGCGCAGTAGTCAATCGCTCAACCACTGCGCCAACCGTGCGCCTGGCCGTGGTCTAGCCGTAACACCCATGTGCAGGTTGTGTGGGGAACATACGGAACGCATGGAGCACCTTCTGTGCACATCCGATGCACTGGTTGGTAAGCGAATGAGTCTTCTAGGGGTTGGATATCCAAAACCAGAAGAGAACTCATATCTCCTAGTCTCGTTGTAAAACTCATAAAAAGAGTTTTCAACGAGATTGGGGAGGTGTAAGTTATCTAGGGGACTACAATAGATCCCAATGGGTCGAAGTGTCCGAGTAATTTCTCGGTCCCTCCACAAGATAAGATAAGACTTGCGCTAGCAGCCGCTACTGAGTGTTAACACTGAGAATCAGCTGTGTTGTTGTTATTTCAGTTTGATCATATATTACGAAACTGAAAGACTGTAAATTTTATTAATTGAACTTCATCTCTCGTTTTTTTTTTATTGTTGTTGCCCTACACTTGGAATTTCTCCTATATCGTGGGTGCGTAAACAATATAATTTACCTCTCAAATAGTAGCCATTCATGGGCTTCCAGCTTTAGCAGATAAACTGGCAATCCACAAATTGTCCTATTTTCTACACGAATGTTTTTCTTTCAAATGACGTTGGAATCACTTGAAAAACTTGTATATTGTGTACTAACTATCAAACATACATTACAATTTATTTAATTTAGGTAATTGTGGCTAAATGTTTCCAGGCAACCCTATATAAATCTACTCTACTATCAAGTATCATTTTTAACCGACTTCCCAAAAAGGAGGAGGTTCTATGTTCGAGTTCATGTTTGTTTTTTTTTTTTTTTTTTTTATGTTCACTGATTACTCCGTCAATTGCGGACCGATTTTGAAAATTCTTTTTTTGTTTGAAAAAGTATGTTCGGAAATTGGTCCCATTTTAAATTGGTGAAGATCTGATGAAGAACTTCGGAGATATACAACAGAACTCTTCAATAAATAACGGAAAATCTCTCGGGATTGCTGCAATCGCATGTCGGTTTGTTGTTTATAACATTTCATGACATAAAATCACGCCAGTTCGCTCTTAAGGGGTAAGCAGATCTCTCATTTCACCGGTTATGTTCAAGTTTCATGAAATCTATTCTATCTATTCGATTATAGGCGAAATAGTTCCCTTACTAACTTGCCTATTAGGTACGTACAACTAAAAAGTGAAAAATAAAAAAACTTATGCAAAAAAATACTACCGACTTCCAAATACAAAACTACAAAGTAAAAAATAACTTAATTTTTTGAAGTCGGTGTCCATAACGCAAAAAAATGGTACCTACGAAAGACACCGACTTCAAAAAATTAAGTTATTTTTACTTTGTAGTTTTGTATTTGGAAGTAGGTAGTATTTTTTTGCAAAAAGTTTTTAATTAAAATATATTATTTATTTTAATCAGTTTAAAAAATAATAATTGTAAAATAAGGTAGAAGCGTCAATAGCCACTTTTGCAATGCTAAAACGTAACAGTAATACAATTTCTATCGAATATTTCTGCAGCAAAACCCAGAGGAAAATTAAATAAATTCGCAATAAAATAAAGTACCTCAGATCCAATCGGAGCAAACCATTCAAACAGGAACTAACTATAAGCTGCCACCACAACCAGATTATTCTATCCTAAGGTTTATCTATAGGTTTGATGAGAAAATCGTGTTCTGGTTTACAGATTAGGAACAACTGAGTTATCAGTAGCATTGGAACGGTGCCATTGTGTAGTCTATTGAATATTCTAATACATTTAGCGATAAATGGAGTGGTACATGTGATTGGTAGTACATTTTATTGTTTTATGTATCGGTTAGAGTGAATTAAGAAAGTGGTTTTAAAGTTTTTGAGATAATCATTTTTGAAAACATAAAGAGACACTCCAAAATGTTTAGATTTTCATGAAGATTTTGGTTGTAAAAGATTTGGGACGACAGTCAGTTATAGAAGATCACTTGGCTGGTTTAGGAGTTGAAACGACACTTTGCTGCGATAGTGGGTTTCGGTATGAATGTATAGATAGATAGGTAGTGGTTTTATTTACTTAAAAGTTTTGTCTAGTGAAGATATTGAAAGTTTTATTTTGTATATTGAAATTGCATGTATAGTGTCGTTGAAAGTTCTTTGGACATATTTGTTTTCAGATTGTATGACTAGTTTCAGATTCCAAAATATGTCTTAGTTCTGACAAAGTGACTTTCTACTGCAATGCAATTGGCAAATGTTTGCATGTGACATTTCAGTGACGTATTTCAATACGATACATTTCAGAAACTTTTTGTAAATTTTTATTATTTTGAGTGTGCGTCAGTAGATTTAAGATTAGTAGATTTAAGTAACTTGTATACATCTGTCTCATTTTCGAAGTCGAACCATGAGCAGGGGCTGATCTGATCTAACCTATCACTTTAACTCTTAATTACCTTTTTTAATTAAATGCTGATTGAGTACACCAAGTTGGATTAGACTGAGCTGGGATGTATTTTAGCCAGAACTTTTGTTGCGAGCGATATTTTTTTTTGTTTCAATAAGAAATGATTAAGCTAACGCATATTGAAGAAACATAAATAAATGTTTCAGATTACGTATATCTATCGAAGTAAAATAAAGAATATTGTTTCGAATAAAAAAATGTAACCTTTGACATCGTTCACCTCAAAAGTTTACTTCCCGTTTTTATGAGTGCACAGACAGAAAAATCCCGTTGTGCTCATAAAATAAAGTGAAATATAAAATGTACAGTTTTAGGACCAGCACTTAAAGCTGGCCATGATATACTTTTATAACCCAGCAAAAGACAAATTTTAAATACTACGTCATTGTTTACCTTACGAAGTTGTTTTACAGATTGATATAATTCCCATCGCAATATTTGGGATCAATTATATAGTATACCTACTGCTGTTCCTAACAAAGAATCTATGTACATTGTTCAATATTTGTTGTCTAGCTGTATGGTTAAATTTCAAATGGGAATTTGAACATACTGGCCGCAAATAAGACAAAATCAATCATGAAAATGTTTTAAAAGTTTGGAAAACTAACGAAACGATATGAATGCGGGCTACCGCGTATGAATTCACCGCTAGAGGCGCTGGTGAATTCATGTGAGGTCTCCGATATGTCAAATTTAATAGATTTTTGGGTTTTCGCGAGTTTATTTACAATTTTTTTATTGGTGTGAATATTTATCAAATATGGTAGATTAAGATTGGTACGGAATTTGCCAACCACTGATTTAATACTCGTACAGTCTTATTACAAAAAACGAAATAAACCATGGTTTAAATCTGTACTATCAAGTCCAGGCCTATCTGCAAAACCATGGTCTAAATTTGTTTGTAATACAAAACTCAAAAAAACCGTGGTCTACTTAGTACCGTCATTTGAACCATTTTCTATACATCAACCACAGATTAATACAAATATCATTCATTCATCATAATATCATTCTATTGCAACGTTCCGTATGCTCAGAAAAGAAAACGTTTTGATAATATGACAAGGATTAAATGATGTTTAGGAGTGTTAAAAATATTGAGACTTTGTTACTTTGCATAGATTTAGGGCCTAAACACATAACCGCGTTGCGGCGCCGCAACGCCGAAATCAGAGTTGTATTTCAGCCCAAAATGTTTAGAAATGCATAGTTTACCCCAGAATTTCCAACGCCGACTTCGGTGTTGCGGCGCCGCAACGCAGTTATGTGTTTAGGCCCATAAACATTTGTTATTTATCGATGGAAGTTTTGTTTAGATTTAAGCAAATAACTTAAATTCGTATTAATTACTAATAATAAAAAGGGGCTGCGTAAAACTGATTTTATATTTAATCGCACTTCTAAGGCATTAGAAATGATTTTAATTCAAACTTTGCTTCCGTGCGCGTTATAACAACGTTCAACAGCTATTTTTATGGACCTAACTAAGGCAACGTTCTAAGTTTAAACTGACTCCGTATCAAAATGTCTTCTCCATAACAAGCAACTTTTCCGAATGGACGGTAGAATCAATTATTATCAACATTTAAATTTATATGTTTGACGCTCAAAATGACCCAGCAGCAAAACGTTTTTAGTTCTTCTCCTATAGTTAGTTATTTATGCTACAAGTGCGAAAGATAGGTGATTCCCGATGAGTGGCACGACCGAGCGAAGCGAGTGAGTGAATAAATCGACACGAGTCGGGAATCATCTTACGTACGTTTACAACATTTTACTATGCATTGTGCGAGGAAATAAAAAAAAAAATCTGACCAAGCAAGAAATTAATAAAATGGCGGGCTTATTCAAGCGCGCTCAGCAAACCTACAGATTAACTAATAGTTCCTCGGGAATATCTACTGTGCATGTGCAAATAGCTGTCACGTCGTAACGAAAAAAGGCACGAGCAAAATATACGTTCTTCGAAACATATTTAATGAATATTTTAAATAAATTTATTGATCAAATCTAAATCTAGAGTAACTAAAATCGCCTTTAATGAATTATTAGTAATATATATTTTTAGGAACCAGAAGCGAATTTTAAATAAAAAAGACAACTGGCAGACTATAGCCTACCTTACATTTTATTTACATACCCACGAATTACAGAAATAATTACGCACTATTTTATTGGAAACAATCGACAACGACAGCACACATTAATCAAAGGAAAATAAACCGAATGAACCTAATAACTTAGCTGTGATCCGAGACGAAATCCAACGACCATACTGCGCGAGCGCTGATTGGTGAAAAAAAGGGCCGCGGAACGATTGACAACCGCTTTTATAGGTGTTGGGTGAATCGTCAGGGATGACAGCTGTACAATCATTCGAAATATCGATTATGTCCTAATATTATCGATCATATCCTAATACGGCTTCTCCTGACTGTGCGCCGTCCACGGGCACGTCTGCTTGGAGCAGTATCTTGACCTGGATCCTAGTCCTGGCTCGCAGGTGACTCGTTCAAGGGGCGTGACGCGCTGGCTTCGGGTACGTCAGCAAGAACGGTATCTTGAGCTGGATCCCTGCCTCGGCTCGCAGGTAGCTCGCCGTGGGTCCTGGCTGTAAGACAACATCATCCTCGCCTGAAATCATGAGATTAATACGAGTATTAGTGAGGAAACAAAAGCTTATTTTTGCCTATTCAATCATTCATCACACATTCGAGGCCCTATTCCATTGAAACAAGCCAGCTAAGATATTTCACTTTCAGTCAGTCACAGCTATGTTGTTCTGACATTCATCTCTCCATTTCATTCACTGCCACACATTCCCATACTAGAACGTGTCTACATAATAAATGCACCGCAGCGCATTTCTACATAATATCGAGATCATGATACCGCAGCACATGTCCGACAATACGCGCACGAGTCGCGTCTGCAAGACAGAGGCACCGCAGCGCATGTCCAAAACTGACAAAAGAGTACCGCAGCACTAATTCGTCCTCATCACACAAGACAGGAGCACCGCAGCGCTCAACTGTCCTCCAAACCAGCACCGCATCACCGGTCGCCAGTCGCCACACATATATGGCAGCCAGTCTGCAATATCGCACCGCAGCGCGCAGGCACCATCGAGGTGCGGCAGCGCACAGGCACCATCAAGGTGCGGCAGCACAGGCACCATCGAGGTGCGGCAGCACAGGCACCATCGAGGTGCGGCAGCACAGGCACCATCGAGGTGCGGCAGCACAGGCACCATCGAGGTGCGGCAGCACAGGCACCATCGAGGTGCGGCAGCACAGGCACCATCGAGGTGCGGCAGCACAGGCACCATCGAGGTGCGGCAGCACAGGCACCATCGAGGTGCGGCAGCAATGGCTCCATCGAGGTGCGGCAGCGATCAGGCACCATCAAGTTGCGGCAGCGCACAGGCACCATCGAGGTGCGGCAGCACAGGCACCATCAAGGTGCGGCAGCGATCAGGCACCATCGAGTTGCGGCAGCGCACAGGCACCATCGAGGTGCGGCAGCGCACAGGCACTATCGAGGTGCGGCAGCGCACAGGCACCATCGAGGTGCGGCAGCGCACAGGCACCATCAAGGTGTGGCAACACAGGCACCATCGAGGTGCGACAGCGCATAGGCACCAAGCAGGTGCAGCAGCGTGCAGGCACCATCGAGGTGCAGCAGCGCGAAGGCATCGACCAGGAGCAGCAGCGCTTAAGCACTAACCAAGTGCGACAGCGCACAAGCAGCACCTTAGTGCGACAGCGCACAGGCACCAACTTGGTGCGGCAGCGCAAGAGCACCAGCCAGCAGCAGCAGCTCACAGGCAGCACTTCATTTAACTGCGCAGTGAAGAAGACAACAGGCGGGCTCCATAAGCAGGAGTCCAACTTGCCGGTCGACTGGGCTTGTTTCCTGACAAAAACTTGGATCAAGGGCAAAAGTACGAGGAAACTTCCTCCCCGCATTAAAAAAAAGCGTCTTGTACGTTTTAATTTGTTTAAGCCGCTCCAAAGCCGTTTGTCAACTCTTCTCATATTTAGCCTCTCTGAAAGAGGTAAAAATAAAAAAAATAAAAAAAAAGTAAAATAACGCTTTGTTTTTATTACATGTCGGTCTTACCTGACCATGACTAATATAACGCCCTAGATATGCAACTTCCGATAATCGAAACATGGCCACATCCTATATGATCAGTCTTTCTTTTTCACGGGAATTATTAAGGCGGAACTTTCCTCGATTGCATTTAGACGTGAGGTAATCGTACTCGTATGCAATGCCTGTTTTACAGAGCTTACCCGGCTACGATTCGATCGCTCACGCGACTTACGATGAGCTCGCTAACATGAGACGCGATGAGGACGAGACGGGGACGGGGTCCGACCGCGAGAACGGCGACGGGGCCGTTTACGCGATTTTCTACACTTTTGGTTGTAGATCGAGTCGGACGATACACTACGCGATCTCGATCGAGGCATTATTCAAAACAACAATAGTAGCCGATTGTTTCCAAGTGCAACTAAAATATTGTGGACACGGATTTATCCAACTTCTGATTTTAGGAAGCTAGTCCGCCAGTTGTCTTTTTTATTAAAAATTTGTTCCTGGACAAATTTTTAATAAAAAAGACAACTGGCGGACTAGCCTACCTTACATTTTATTTACAAACCCACGAATTACAGAAATAATTACGCACTATTTCATTGGAAACCATTGACTACGACAGCACACATTAATCAAAGGCAAATAAAACAAATGAACCTAATAACTTAGCTGTGATCCGAGACGAAATCCAACGACCTTACTGCGCGAGCGCTGATTGGTGAAAAAAGGGCCGCGGACCTTTTTTTTTTAATACGTGGCGTCTCACAGTTCGACCAAAGTGGCCGTCTTCTGCTTAACCGGGCTACCATGTGGAGACTAATCTCTTAGCTTCCGGCCAGGCTTCAAAATACTAAACCTAAAGCGACAGCGCTGAGGGCTACCCGAGTTGGGTTCGGACCTCGGCTCAGGGCGTCGCTGAGGGGAAGGCTAAGGCCGGATCTAATAAAGTGATTCTACCATCCGTTCGGAAAAGCCTACGTGGAGAAGAGCCCGATTGACAACCGCTTTTATAGGTGTTGGGAGAATCGTCAGGGATGACAGCTGTACAATCAATCGAAATATCGATTATGTCCTAATAATATAGATCATATCCTAATAATATATATATATATATATTTATTTTACCTTTTATATGAATGACAATCTGTACTTAACTAATTTGTAAAAGCTTTTCTCTAGTAATAAAATCTCTATGCGTCTGGCTGACGACGGAGTTAAAAATTTTACATGGGCGTTGGAGTGCTTGCACAATTCATTCTGGCACCATACTCCCCAAGTTCCCAAGTAGCAGCCAGCCATCATGTCACGATTTTCGGTGCCCGGAGCGTCTGCCACGGATACGGAGGAAGATTGTATCCTCTCGCTCCCTTTCTGCCGCCTCCTTTGCGACCATCACTTCCTCGCAGAAGGAGCGACTATGTCCCACGCGCTGTCACTTCCAACCATGGACTGGACCACGACCAGAAGCAAGTCGTTATTCGCAGCACCAACCGCCGCGATGTGGTCACGGAGCTGCACAATCTAGGCTGAGAACTTCTTCAGGTGGCGTCGCCTCCGCCCTAGAGTGTAAGCACACACTATTTTTTTTTGTTTCATTGAACCCTTCATCAGATCTGAAGTATTATGGAAGAACACCACCATCAGACGGTTGACCCGCCATAATGCAATAATTATTTTTTTAATAAATTATATAATTAGCCATGGCGAAAAATCGATAGTAATTTTTCAGATAACTGTACTTTAACAGTGGGACTTTCTGCTAATAGGACGATTTGCTAGTAGGTCATTTTGAGAATATGACGTTCTGCTCATAGGTCCTTTTGATACGGAGTCTTTTAAATTATGTTTATTAATTAATCCTCATTGAGATAACGACAAATAGAGACGAATGGAAGAAAACCTACCAAAACTAACCAAATAAAGTGGAATATAGACGGGAAAATGAGGATGATCTTCTTTTCTTTTCGTGTGAGGTGTGGCCACCTCTGGTGTCAGAGTTAGTTAAGCCGCCTCTGGGACTCCACAGGCCTCGGACTTGGCTATTTCAGACTTACATTATAACTATATAAGTCCAGGTTTCCTCACGATGTTTTCCTTCACCGTTGCCTGTGATGTCCAAGATTAACTTAGAAAGTACATATGAATTTGAAAAAATCACATTGGTACTTGCCCGGATTCGAACCTACGACCTCAAGCACGACAGACGAGGTCTTAGCCACTGGGCCACCACGACACTTATGAGGATGATGTAAACTCAAGTATTAAATTATATTTGTATTTGTTAGTCCGCCACGCGTGGGTTCCTGGGTTCGATCATCAGGTTGGGCAAAAATGTTATTGTGTTTTTCCATCAGAAATTCCTCAAAAGCAGCCTTTTATATATATTTTTTTTGCTGTTTAGAAGAATTTGATGTAAACAGGGAGTGCTTGTGTGATTACGTACACAACTGTGCCCTAATGGAGATAAACCAAGCACGCTGGAGATATTTCTTGCGTATGTACTTATACTCAGTTATAGAACTGACCGATGGAAGGTTCAAAAACTACATCAAACGTATCCTTATTAACAAAGCATATTATAAAATCAAGGACTACGTTGAAGATAAAAACATTTGGCCTTAGCTCCTTCTGCGCATGCAGCTTCCCTGGTAACTTGTAAACGGCACAAATAAGTGGATGTCTCTAACTATTCTCAATCTCATTTTTTCTTTCCTTCTTTTAATTAGACTTTTTACAATGGTTTTCAATCATCTTTATAGCCCTTTGCTAAGAATAGTTACAGCACTGATAACAACATTTGTGCCACACGTTAAATTTAGTCTTGTTATACTTATTTTTTTTTTACCTTTGTATAGATTCTTTTACCGATTATTTTGTGAATGTGTGAACATTGTAGGCCTTCTTGATGCTAGTTAACATTTGTTAACTTTTTTATTTAATATATAATCTTTTTATTTTAATTGTTTTAGTTTCTTACGACTTATTGTCATAAGTCGGGCCTGCGTTGTCCCCCCATATCTAAGTACTAATGCTGTAACATGGAAATATTGTAAAACCAAACCATTTTTAAAAGAGTAACCATGGAGTTTCTTGCCGGTTCTTCTCTATAGGAAACGACCAACCCGAACCGTGCACCTTTTGTCGACGTTTTATAAGTGCCCATGTAGGCCTATGTGAAATAAAAAAAATTGATTTGGATTTTGATTTTGACTCGTAATCTCTATTGATATTGTCCACCACGACCTAAATTTCGTCGCAGGCATAATTATTAGGTATTATGTAATGTAATTTAGAGCCTAAAGATATGACTTCATCATTAAACAAACAAACATTCAAAGAAATTAAATATGTACGTCGCTGTCGGAGGACCCAAAAAAAACCAAAATGATTTTAAACTATCTTTAATTAAAGTAAAATTACAATGTTAATTATAACTAAAAATAGAATTCCTATTCCGATCGATACTAGATACAGAATGACTCGCTAAAGTTCACATAATCACTTATTTCTAGAAAAACACCTGCATCCGGTAAACAGGGGCATCGTATGACCTGCGTCACTGTGCGGCGTCAGCGCTTTAGGCTACACGTGTAAGGCTGTTTCCATGCACTGTTTCTAGGTCGCTGCAATCTTGCCGTTTAGGTGTTGGCTCATACTATAACACCTCCACCGTCAGATCAGCAATTATTTTTGAAGTTTGAACTGAGAAAATATTGCTGAAGTTGTCTTCGGTACTCGAGATGCTCCAGGCTCCGCATAAGTCCCATCTCCTGTAGGTTGTTTCTTGATTTCAGATTTTGATTTCATACGGTGTCTTAGAATGATGAATGTGCTAAGTGCAAGTGTACTGGATATTACGACGTAAAACGGGATCGTTGTATGATATAAGTATTCCGTTGGTAACTGTTGCACCTGCAGGGGAGGCTGTGACATTGCTTTATATTGGGCATCGTGTAGTTTAGTAAGATCAATCGAGTTGAGGTTGATCTATACTGGTTCTGGGTGATCTTCTGCCTTGTAAGTTAGTTTCGTAATTTTGATTGGTTGTCCTTCCACATGATCGTTGAGATTAGTGATGGTGAATTCTGGGGTATACAGGAAGCAGTTCACGGGTATGGTAGCCAAGTAACTACCATTCAATATGGTATATTCTTCTCGTCCGCATAAGGTGTGTATTTGTGTTGTATTGGGGAATGATATGACGTAATGCTTCTCATCCAATTCTTCCATAGCTATTCTTGATAATAATGTAGTTACAATTTCGCAGCTTCCATCGAGGGACTGGTCCATAATAAGTTTCTGTATGCAATCTGGGTCTTTCCGCAGGTGGTGACTCATCTTTTCTCCGCAAAGATACCAGTTGTCGTACTTCGGGCATTCAGCCTCTATGTACACGTAACCTTTCCTGCTTGTTGCAATCAAAGGATAAGGGGGGATAAGGGATTGCCTAAATTTATTCGGGGCTATTGACAATTTATAGAGATCGTATATTTCTGTAGCAAATATCGGGAATTTAAATATAATTACTATTTGACTGCCTGAATAATAATAGCCTGGTTTGATAACGTCATAGTATTCTCTGAGTTCTAAATCTATTACCTTATCTCTACCGTAGATTTTAACTAATCTATCAATCATATGGCGTAAAACATCTATGCTGATCATGGAATGATGTGTACTTGAACTATGAATAAATGCTAGTATGTTCTCAATTCTTACCAACTCGTTTAGTACCTCATCTAGATTTTCAGTTAATATAGTTAGACACTGTCCGAATTTTGCAAATCTTATAAGACTATAATCCTTGTAAGCATTTCTGTCCAGTAATAATTTTAGTGTTTCATTAATTTTAATTTGGTTAGCTACTAACTGCTCGATAACATCGGAATGCTGGGCCATCCATTCCTTACTGAAACTGATATGGTTATTTAGTTCTTCAGTGGTTCTATAGTCATTTTCCTGAAGGATTTTGATAGTATTATCATATTTGACCGCGTCTGAGTAGTCTAAATTTCCTGTGATACTTTTTATTATAGAGCCTAGCCCATCTAAGAGACCTCGCTTTACACGCCCTGGTTTTATGGTTTCTAATTGGTGTACGACGCTTTGTAGTTTTTTTGAAAGATATTCTAATTGAATCTCATACAAAGCATGCGTATTACTATCTAACTCTTGCCTAAAGTTATCTATCTGATCCTGTAACATTTTAATATTTAGGTCGATGTCTCTAATTTGAACGTATTGCAAGAAGGTATGATAATGAGTTATAAGTTTAGTTGCACCAAGCCGAAAGGGGAGTATTCCTGGACCATCGTCCAAACTTTCAAGTGTTATCTTTTGGTATGTTTCCTGGGCTGCTATCAAAGGAGCAGTCAGGACCAGTAGCACCCTGTAACAATAGAGCGCTTTTAGGTACTCTTTTTAACCGACTTTTAGCGACGGGACCTCGCTTTTTGGATGTATAAATATGTATGGGTAGATCGGCTAATACGGTATCGTGAGTGTACCTAGCGGCCAATTTTCGACGACTCGCTGAAGGGTTACTGATGAAAATACGTTGTTGAGGCTGATATTCGGTTTCAGGCTCGCGACTTTTGTTTCGGTTTTCTATAATTTTCGTACGGTTTGCGAGGGAGGATTGATTTATTAAATTGTAGACTAACTTGATCTTTTCTTTATGGTTCAGTGTATATTGCTGCAAGAGATGTTTGGATAAATCTACATCAAAAGGATCTCGCGGGTCGAAGTGTCCAGTTATAATATCAAATGGTCGACATTTGGTAAAACTGTGTATTGCGCTATTGTATGCTAAAATCGCATAAGAGACGAGGTTAATTACGTCATCATCTTTATGAGTTAGTTTTAAGATACGTAAATGTTCTAATAGAGATGAGTGAAAACGCTCCACAATCCCATTGTCATTTGGGGCATGTGGCAGAGTTTTATGGTGAATTATTTTGTGTAGGTTAATGAATTCGCTAAATAGTTGGTTGGTGAATTCCGTACCGTTATCCGATACTGTCACGTATATAAGACGTGAACAAGAAAAGAGAAGAAATGAAACTCAGTTTGAAATTATAAAAAAAAAAAACGGTATATTAAAAAAAAAAAGTAAGGTTCGGCCTAGGTCGTTGCGCACTTGTCTAGCCTTCCACACTTCCCTGGCGAAGTCCCGTCCTCCAGGCGTAGTCCCGGTCAGCTCGGCCACTCCACTCAGGCGATGAAGGAGACAGAATGAGAATCCGGCTCAGTCAGTTGAACCGTGACGTAATTCCCAAGTTTGGGAATCACGGTCACTTAATTAATAATTACAACTGTTTTAAGTATATGGACAAAGGCAATCCACTCTTAAGTTGATAATATAGTTTAAATATTCGTAACTAACTTCACGTGCAAAATTGATATTTCGCAATGACGGTAGAACAGCGAGAAAATTAGTCAAGGCGACAGCGTCCGTGCCTCGAGAGGTTCGGCTACGGACTGCCTGTGTTAGCTACGTGCGCGCGCGACGCGCGACCGCTGGCGGGCGGCGATGAGGAACCGGTTATTTCCGTATCTATAAAATAATGTGGTTGTCCGCATTACTTGTACACTTTGGTTTTTTTATTTTTATTTTTAATAGTTACATTTCAATAATAGTTGAATATAATTGAATAATTATTTTATAGCTTCAAGTAATAGCTTTATTTAGATTGTTTATTTTTTGTAAATAGTTTTATTTAATTGTTTATTTTTAAGTTAAGTTGTTTTTTTTTTTTAATCAGTATTAATGAACACTATGTTACATTACCCCTCTCCCCAGAAAAAGGATTTCAACTTATTGAAATCCGCAAAAAAAAAATGTTATTAACTTACTACGGGTATCTCTTAAGCTTGAGGTCCTTAATATGCCAAACGCCAAGGTCGCGACCATTCATGTCTTCTAGAACGTAAACTAATGGTGATCGTTTAACTTTTACCCGGCATTTTTGAAATTTAGGAGCTAATTTTTTACTAAAATGAGCATCTTTATCGCTCTGGAAGTAGCAACGCTTCCAAACGATATCGCCCACACTGAACTCTGCATGTTTGCGGCGCAAGTTATAATGCTGTGTATTTTTTACATGAGCTTCCCACAAAGCAACCTGAACTTTATCGAATATTGGCGATAATTGACCCAGGTTTGCAGCATAAGCATCGCGTGGTAGAAATATAAGGTCTGCTGCATCTGGATATTCGATGTAATGAGAACCACACACGACTAACTCTCTTCCGTGTACCAAGAAGGATGGAGTATAACCAGTGCTTTCGTTAACAGAATTATTAATAGCGAATTGGATTTGAGGAAGGTTGGAGTCCCAAGATCTATGATCCCCATCTACGAAACTAGAAACAGCAGTTATTATTGTTTTATTATATCTTTCCACTGTGTTGATTTGTGGAGTGTACTTTGGAGTAAAATGTATGCTAGGAATTTTGTACTTTTTGAAAAGCTTATCCAAATCTCGGCTAATAAACTGACTTCCATTATCAAGAATAATAGTTTGAGGAATTCCGTGGACGAGAAAGACGTCATCCTCAAGGTGTTTAACTATTAAATTTGAGGTAGCTCGACGAAGTGGAAAAAGAAGGCAATATTTAGAAAAGCAGCAAGTCACAACGAAAATAAACTGATTCTGTTTCCGAGAAGAAGGCAATGGACCAACCAAGTCAATTGATAGAACCTGGAAGGGACGAGAAACGTCTTTAGGCCTACCCATTTTTCCAGAGACACCTTGTGTAGAATGCTTATGAGCTAGACATGTTTCACAGTTAGAAACAAATTGAACTACGCTAGAATACATACCGGGCCAATAAAAACGAAGTGCTAAGCGCTTATATGTCTTAAACACGCCGAAATGGCCAGAAATAGGTTCAGAGTGGCACTCAATTAAAGTGTCTGCTTGTTGTTCTTTAGGAATAACCTTCTTCCAAGCAAATTCAACCGTAAGGTCAACCTTAGTTTTCATGTACCTATATAATTCATTATTCTCCACCTTGTAATTTGGGAAATTAATAGGATTAGCCTGGCAGCCCTGGAAGATCTTCAGATACCAAGAATCCTGAGTATCAGGGCCTGAAGCCGCGGGAACATCGCCGTTCGAAATAACCTCAACTGGAACACATCTAGAAAGGGCATCTGGGATAACATTATCCTTTCCACGGCGGTGTCTTATTTCAAAATTAAAAGAAGAAAGGCGAACTCGCAAGGTGGGTTGCGAGCCGACCGGTTGGATTAGTGAGAGACATAAACCATTTAAGCGATGAATGGTCAGTGTAGACTAAAAAGGTTTTGTCAGTCTCAAGGTAACAGCGCCAGTATTCAAGGGCCGTAAGAACGGCAAGAGCCTCCCGTTCTGTTGTGCTGTAGTTCCTCTCCGGCTTACTTAAAGAACGGCTCATGTATGCGATTGGATGTTCCACACCATCAATAGTTTGGGCCAACATTGCACCGATACCAAAATTGCTAGCATCAGTGTGCACCTCAAAAGGAAGGTTAAAGTCAGGGCAAGCAAGGACAGGTGCTTGAACTAGTTTGGATTTTAATTCTAGAAAAGCCTTGTCAGCCTCAGGGTTCCATTGAAACGCAGGGGCGTTCTTTTTATTAGAAGTAAGCTTATTTAGAGGACCTGCTACGGTACTGAAATGTGGAATAAAACGCCTATACCAAGACGCTGTACCCAGAAAACGCTTAACCTCCTTCCTATTAGTAGGAGTGGGGAAGTCTAATATGGCTTTGACCTTATCTGGGTCAGTCCTTAAGCCATGAGCATCCACAATGTAGCCAAGATAACGTAATTGACTTCGGAAGAAGTGACACTTGTCCAGATTGACAGTGAGATTAGCCGAACGTAATTTTTGGAAAATCTTCTGAAGCAGTTCTACGTGTTCCTCGAAAGTTCTGCTAATGATAATTACATCATCTAAATAAGCAAAGACCTTGAGCTCGAATTCAGGCCCGAATAAGAGATCAACAAGTCTCTGTTGCGTAGCAGGGGCATTGGTAAGTCCAAAAGCTGTGACTTTGAACATAAAAGTTCCTCGACCAGGAACATAAAACGCAGTCTTCTCTCTGTCCTTTTCATCGATTAATATCTGCCAAAAAGCTTTAGATAAATCAATGCTGGAAAGATAACGCGCATCCTTTAGATTATCCAATATTTCAGACACATATGGCAGCTTATATGCGTCCTTCTTTGTAACAGCATTAAGTTTACGACTGTCTAAGCAGAAGCGGGGCTTTCCATCCTTCTTGCCGACCACTAACACCGGAGAAGACCACGGGCTCTCACAAGGTTCAATAACGTCTAACGCTAACATCTCATCAACCTGTTCAGCAACAATGCGTTGCTTTTCTGGTGACATGCGGTAATATCGCTGTCGAATAGGTTCAGCGTCACCGGTATCTATACGATGTTTAATGACGTGAGTACGACCTAAACCTCTCTCTGCGTACGAAATGTCCTTAAAATGACTTATGATATTGTCAGCTAACAGCTTTTCAGAAGAATTCAAAGCGTCATAGCCACACAGGTGATGAATAGATGACGAAGAAATTTCCGAGAGCCCGGGGTCAGTTAAGAATAAGTTTTCTTTCTCTGACAAATACTTAGGGCACAGGTTAAAAGTGTTCCAAAAATCGATTCCTAAGATTAAAACGGTTTCGATCGCTGGAATAACATGCGCCTTAATAATAGAAAATTTTTCTTCGAAGGTCAAGGGTAGAAGAATATAACCAAGGGATGTTATCCTTTGACCTCCTGCTGCAGTAACAGTTATTCTCTCATCGTTGCATAAAATCAGACCTAATTTTATTAAAAGTTCATGAGAGTTCTTACCTAGGATAGTGACGGCGGAACCAGAATCCAACAAACCATACAAAAACAAATCCTTATTGATTCCTACCTTCACATAAGGCCTAGGGTCATTAGTCGGTTTGACATTGAAAATTGTAGAAATATGTTTTCTAGAAAAGAAGTTTTTTACAAACATGAGCCAATCATTCCAGTTCGAGCTATCTGTATGACTAACCGCATGTTTCCTACAATTTTCAGAAACTAGTTTTTTGGTTTGCAGTTTGGACACTCTGGTGTGCGAACTTCCTTCATGCCACACTTAAAGCAAAAAATTTTACGCTCAGCTGTGCAGGCTTTCATAGAGTGAGTATTAACACGGCAACGATGACAGTAGGGAACTATGGTGATAGCCGAAGTTTCGACTTCAGGAGCCTGAATTTCAGAGACCTTGTGTGACCCTTGATGGTGAGCACCGTCATACCTACTACGACCGTAAAAATTACCTTGGCTACTAGTCGTCGACTTACATTTTGAAGACTGGTAGCCAAATTCTGGAGCCAAGGTATTAGCCGAAACCGAAGGTGGTTCCTTAAAGAATTCTGAACGAACCTTTATTTGTTCATAATTCTTGCAAATTAATTTTAAGTCTTCAAGTGATTTAATATTAGGACTAGCAGCTATAATAGTAGAGTAGCAAGGACGAATATTATGCAGAATAATTTCGAGTTTAACGTCTTCCTCTAAAGGTTTACTTAGCCTAGAGAACATGCCTTGCATTATAGATAAATAAATTGTTATGTTCTCTTCCTCGCCTTGTGTACGCTGACGAATTTCTGAGGCCATGCGATAATCGTAGTCAGGGACGTCGAAATCATTCTTTAACGCAATTAGTACCTCATTCCAACTACCGATACTACCCCTGATGTTACGGTACCAGTGAAGTGCATCACCAATGAAAATATCAGTAGCCGAACCAAGCATTTTATTTTCAGTTATATTTTTAGACGTACGGAATTCTTCAACTTTCTGTATAAATGATCTGACACAAGATTTTCCGTCATATTTAAACTTATTCAGTTCTCCTATTAACCCGCGATCACACGAAACTGCAATATTCATCCCGGATAAATTAGGTTTATCTAAAAAATCCTCTTCAGAAGTAACTGAAGACGTGGGCTGCTTCTGGTCTTTGACCCTTGGCTTATCAAGGCTCAAAAGCATCTCATAATACCCCTCGTAAATTTTCTTTATTTTATCTAATTCCGATAAATCATCAGCCGCCTGCGGTTTTTCAATACGTTGAAGCCTATAATATAAATGATGTAGAAGAGACTTAGTTCTACTAAAAAGAGATTCATCAAAGTTAAGTTTTAAGGCATCCAGATTAGCCCTAACCTTCTCTAGCGTCTCTTGAGAGCCTTTACTATCCTCTGAAAACCGGAAAACCGAATCGATTATGTCATCAGACGAATATAATTGAGTCAATTTAGTGACTTGACGTCTTAAACCCGCTACGTTGTCAGAGGGAAGTTCTCCACGGATAGCAACTTCATACATGAGCTCAGATTTCTGAAGCTGTAAATATTTTATTGGAATTGCCATATTGTTATTTAAATTTAAAAAACAAAAAAAAAAAAATATGATAAAAAACTGGGTAGGTTATGCACAATTTACTAACATAAATCAAGTAAAATCCGCTCTGTTACAATTTATTTAAGGACAAAAACCAATCATAAAATAATAAGACAGGTGAAGTCAGGTGACATACACTAAGTTACTTTTATTTAAGCGACTCAAAATTTTATAACTACCGTTCAACACAATAGAAATAACGGTAAACTGCACAAAGTTTATGTAATTAAACCTATCATTTAAATGACAGAATTACTTAAAGTTCTAAGAAATTTAAGACAAGTAGGCAAACACTGCAAAAAAAAACCACCACCACATAGAACCACTAAAAAGACCAAAACCAAGTGCGAAAGACCTTAAACCACGTTTATGGGCGCCATTGTCACGTATATAAGACGTGAACAAGAAAAGAGAAGAAATGAAACTCAGTTTGAAATTATAAAAAAAAAAAACGGTATATTAAAAAAAAAAAGTAAGGTTCGGCCTAGGTCGTTGCGCACTTGTCTAGCCTTCCACACTTCCCTGGCGAAGTCCCGTCCTCCAGGCGTAGTCCCGGTCAGCTCGGCCACTCCACTCAGGCGATGAAGGAGACAGAATGAGAATCCGGCTCAGTCAGTTGAACCGTGACGTAATTCCCAAGTTTGGGAATCACGGTCACTTAATTAATAATTACAACTGTTTTAAGTATATGGACAAAGGCAATCCACTCTTAAGTTGATAATATAGTTTAAATATTCGTAACTAACTTCACGTGCAAAATTGATATTTCGCAATGACGGTAGAACAGCGAGAAAATTAGTCAAGGCGACAGCGTCCGTGCCTCGAGAGGTTCGGCTACGGACTGCCTGTGTTAGCTACGTGCGCGCGCGACGCGCGACCGCTGGCGGGCGGCGATGAGGAACCGGTTATTTCCGTATCTATAAAATAATGTGGTTGTCCGCATTACTTGTACACTTTGGTTTTTTTATTTTTATTTTTAATAGTTACATTTCAATAATAGTTGAATATAATTGAATAATTATTTTATGGCTTCAAGTAATAGCTTTATTTAGATTGTTTATTTTTTGTAAATAGTTTTATTTAATTGTTTATTTTTAAGTTAAGTTGTTTTTTTTTTTTAATCAGTATTAATGAACACTATGTTACAATACGACGGTTAAAGGTAGACCATGGTGCGTGCAGAACTTCAGTAATGCCTGTAAGACACTAACTGCTGTACCATCTCGTATATAATAAGCCTGTGCGTATTTGGAGAATACGTCCACAATTGTTAGGTATTTTTCATTGTGGATTGTTAACAGATCAATGTGAACGGTCTCAAATGGTTTGGTGGCCGGGGGTACTATATTAAAACATTGTTTTATAGGATGACGATCATACTTCGCTTGGCCACAGATAGTACAATCGTTAATGAATTTAGTTATTTCATTTTTCATTTTTGGCCAATAGTAACGCTCGGAGAGGGCTAAGTAGCATTCATTTATTCCACGGTGGTTGGTTTTACCATCGTGGTAATGCTTAATGATTTCTTGCTGCCTTAAATATTCCTTAACGTTTTCGACGATTTAATATAAATTTAAAAGCTCGGCAATGAACCTTGTTTTAGCCAAGAGAGAGCTCTTGGCTAAAACAAGGTTCATTGCCGAGCTTTTAAATTTATTTTGAATAATAGGTATGATTTCGTACATTGCCAGAGGTGGATTTATAAGTAACGCTGTCTGAACTTTTGGGTTTACATATTCTTTGATAATGTTGATAATATCTGATTCTAAGTTAGATTGAGATACTTGGACAGCTGTTCTGGTATGTGTATCAAAGGGCTTGGATGCTGTAGGGCGTTTTTTTATATCGCCAACTACGGTTATGCAAATCTGTCTATGAAACTTGTTTAACGGTTGGTCAACAATCGGAACCTCGAGAATGGGATTTTCCTGACTGGTGTGGGCTTATACCGTGGACGAGTTGTCTATTGAAGCTGGGCGTTCAGAAGTATTTACTGCTCAATAGCAAGTCTCCTCGTTATGTATTTGAATACGGGAAAGGGCGTCCGCGTTTGTGTTACTTGAACCCTTCTTATAGATTACAGTAAAGTCATACTCGGATAGCTTAAGCTTGCACCTAGTAAGCCTGGAACTGGGCTCTTTCAGATTCATTACCCACTGAAGTGGTTTATGATCTGTAATGATCTTAAATTTTCTCCCGAACAAATACGGTCTAAAGTATTTTGTGGCCCAAACTATAGCGAGAAGTTCTTTTTCGATCGTGCTATAGTTTGTTTCACTTTCGTTGAGTGTGCGGGACGCGTAGCAAACAGGTTTATCAGCGCCAACTGTTCCCTGTGATAGGATAGCACCTAACGCGACGTTAGAGGCGTCAGTAGTTAAAATGAATTCTTTATGGAAGTCAGCGTATTGTAGAATCGGATCGTTGGTTATTAGGGTTTTACATTTTTCGAAGCTGGCGGTGTATTCGGAGTTAATTATTACTTTTCTACCTTTCTTTAAGCATTGTGTTAGCGGTTTTATTACGCGGGCGAAGTCCGGGATGAATTTTCTGTAGTACCCAACTAGACCAAGGAATTGTTTAATTTCTTTGGGAGTAGTTGGAATGGGGTAGTTTTGTATCGCGATAATTTTATCTGGATTTGGCTTGATGCCTTATCTTGGAATAACGTGTCCTAAATAAGATGTTTCTAGCTTAAGAAACTCTGACTTGTCTAATTGTATTTTAAAATTTGACTCTCGTAATTTTTTGAATACTTTTTCAAGGTTAATTATGTGTTCTTGTAGGGATGTACTAAAGACCACGATATCGTCTAAATAAACTAAGCAGACTGTGTTCTGGAGATCTTTGAGAACATTGTCCATAACACGTTGAAATGTTGATGGTGCGTTTTTTAACCCCATGGGCATTCGTAAAAACTCGTAATGGCCATTTTCCACATTAAATGCGGTCTTGGGGATGTCGGTGGCATCCATCTCCACTTGATAAAATCCACTTGCAAGGTCAAGAGTTGTAAAGTATTGACAGTTCCCAAGTTTATCCAGAACGTCATTGATATTCGGAATGGGATACTTGTCATCATGGGTTTTCTCATTCAACTTCCTGAAGTCGACTACTAAGCGCCACTTTGCCTTCCCAGAAGCGTCTGTCTTCTTTGGAACGACCCAAATAGGCGAGCTCCAGGCAGACTCTGATGGTCTTATAATGCCCTGATCTAACATTTTGTTTATCTGATCTCTGACCTCATCCCTATGTATATACGGATATCGATAGCTTTTTGTGTGAATTGGGACTTCATCGGTGGTTCGAATACGATGTTTTATTTTATTAGTGAATGTTAAAGCCTCTCCGTCTATGTAAAATATATCAGAATAATTTCCGCATAAAGTTTCTAAGTTAATACGTTCTTCGTCATTAAGATGGTCTGTCCGCAAACGCGATATGACATCTTTTGCCCTTGCGGACATTTGTTCGATGTGCGTTTGATGAATATCATAAGATTGTTGTTCGGTACGTTCGCACTGAATATTATAAGTCTCCGCCTGCACGGCACGATCCATTGAAAATATCAAGTCATGTGAAGTGGGGTTAAAGACTTCCAAAAAGCCGCGGTTATTTGTTACCGTAGTTATACAATCTCTAATAATGCAATTCGCTATGGTCTGTTCGGAAATTACCGCGTCGCCGTCATGTAAATTAATTGGTACTCGCAGTATTTTTGATGAGTTGGCTGGTATGACATCCTCATATAGGTTTACATTACGCGAGTTGTACATACTAATTGAGTTAGTAGAATTACGCGTTATTAACAATTTATCTTTAAGATCGATTTTAGCTTCCCATTTTGCCAGTAGATCCAACCCTATAAGCCCGTCAAAGAAATCATGAAATTTGTAAATAAATAATTTAATATCATCGTGTTCCTGAAATTCAGTAAATGTGGGAATGTTTATAGAATAATTATTTCTTGTTGTAGCATGTACATTTGTGACCTCAAAGGGATCAAAATTTAAAGGAAAGTTGCTGAAAAATGTTTGTACAGCTTCCGGGCTAATGAAAGACTGATTTGCTCCCGTATCGATTAGTAATCTTAAGGGCGGTTGTGAAATTTGAATGAATGGAAGCTGTCTTTGTGTCTGTAAATTTAGTTCTATTTTGACTTGTCTGATATCGTCCGCCTCTGAAAATCCTCATCGTTAGCAGATTTAGATGTGGATGTTTCGGTTTCGTTAGTTGAAGCGACTGGATAATCTACAACGACATTTTCATGACTCAAATCGGTGCCTACGCAATATGCTGGTACCATGTTATAATATTCAGGATCTTCCGGGTAACAATAATAACCGGGTTCAATAGAGTATTCTGGATAGTAATAAAGTTGACCTCCGTCATCTACGCATACGTTCATATTCATCTCTTTAGTTTTAAAGTAATTAGAAGGCGGTGGGTTTCCGTTCATACGCCAGTCACGATTTGCTGGTTGGCCAAACGTTGGCTTTTATCTAGTGATATAATGGCTAACGCCACTCATAGGCTTATGGCCAGAACTTTGAGGGGCAACTCGCGGTTGCATTTGGAAATTATTGTTGAAACGATTATAATTCGGCGGAACCGCGCGGAACATTTGCTGCGTATGTGACATCGGCGCGCGGTACATTTGCTGTGAATGCGAAGGCATTCCGGAAACATTCCCAAACGGGATAGGCTGATTAACCCGATAATTCGGTCTCCATATCTGAGGCGGCTGAAAGGTTGCAATAGGCTCCGCTCGTGCATTAAAATTGAACGTTTTAGGTATAGAGTTAACATGTGTCGATGAAACCATCGGCAACGTCTTGTTTAACTGTACATTTGATTTTTTATCAGTTACTGGTTCATGACGGTTTTGTAAATAAAGAACGTTCAATTCTTCTTGCACAAATTCAAGCGCCTTTTCGACACTATCAGGACGCATGCATCGTACACGTGAACCCAGCGGTTCTTTTAAACCACGAACAAATGCCTGCATGGTTAACTTCCGATACAGGGTACGTTTAGCCTCTATGGTTGTTTGAATATTCTTGTGTAGAGTAACATACGTCATAATGGTGCTGAATAAATTAAGGCATATATCATAAAACTCTTGAGGTGAATTGTTTCCCTGAGTTGCCAGCATAAGGTCATTGTAAAGAGCGGTCTCATCTCTCTGATCAGAAAAATTATTTATAAGACACGTTTTAATACTATCCCAATCTTCAGGTATGCCGTTTGAATTTATGATACGCGCAGCTGGTCCAGTTATTTTATTTAAAATGCCGTTTATTAGACATAGCTTAGCCAACGCATTTTCGGGGTTAGCTCCTAGATACTCAGCAGCAATTTGATCGCAAAGATGTATAAATCTTGGTAAGATGTGTGGATTACCGTCGAAATCCGGTACTAACCGTAAGGTCTTAAAAATTAGATCGGGGTCGGACATTATGACAGGTTCAAAACTCCCTAACCCTAATGAATTCTCTAACGTATCAACTGTAGTATCCAAATCTACACTGATATCTCTGCTATTAAAATTAACCACTATAGATAAGGGGGAAGGGGATTGAAAGCAACTCACAGAAACGATTGTCAGTGTACTTACATAAGCTGCATTTTGGTACCTCTGGGATCGATGTCTGGATTTCTCCTCCGCGCAGGACGTCAGGTTCTTGTTCAGGATACTCGGTGATCGCGATCGCTCACGACGGCGGTAGCGAATTAGCGGAACGGTATTCGATATAAGAATAGCCCTATCTAGCTTAACTCGAGACGCCTCGAGTATCCTACCGACTGCGCCAAATATGTACGTCGCTGTCGGAGGACCCAAAAAAAACCAAAATGATTTTAAACTATCTTTAATTAAAGTAAAATTACAATGTTAATTATAACTAAAAATAGAATTCCTATTCCGATCGATACTAGATACAGAATGGCTCGCTAAAGTTCACATAATCACTTATTTCTAGAAAAACACCTGCATCCGGTAAACAGGGGCATCGTATGACCTGCGTCACTGTGCGGCGTCAGCGCTTTAGGCTACAAGTGTAAGGCTGTTTCCATGCACTGTTTCTAGGTCGCTGCAATCTTGCCGTTTAGGTGTTGGCTCATACTATAACAAATTTCGTCAACAAAACAACAAAAACAAGATACATTATTATATTATTTCGTTTTCTGTGTTTTCGCCTCCGTATTCAATATCGCTCTGAAAATTACTTAGATCTTTGCGAGAAACGACATCTACAATCACTTAGGAATCGGCGTAGGAATCGAGTAAAGATCTTAACTTGTTGTGTAAGGAGTTTTTGTTTGATATGTTTACCACTAAAAGCTCATCAGTGCGTAAGCATCTTAATCTTGATTTTTCAAAAGTGGATAAAAGAAAAAAAGAAAAATTGTTTATTTGCGCCGGGCACGACGCATACCATAAAAATAACAAGAAATCTTAAATACAATAATTACAAAGTATGCGTCACAACTACGCAAAACGGTCATCGCTCAGCATAATGCTGGGAATCGTGTGCGAGACAGAGCCACAGCGCTGTTTTTAGCGATAGCCGGTGTCGACTGGGTAACTCCGAACCAATGTATCCTTAGTGGGAAGTAGCGGAGCGAACAGTTTTATTTATGAATATATGAGTAAACAATAGTAGGTAAATGAGCGTTTGAAAGTTTAGATGTAAAAATGTTGTTTAGTGTAGACAGTGAAGTTATACTTTTTTTTAGTGTGGGTAGTATAGTAAGTAGTGGATACAGTAAATATTATATTCAAGCAAAGGAAGGTATGATTATAAAGAAGTTTAAGGTTGAATAATAAGAAAAAATATTATGACACAACAGCACCACTGGACTGGGGACACAGCAAAGGGACAACAAATGTAAATATTTTGTGTGACACAGATGGAAATGAGTACTAGATAATGTGGGCATTTTATAAAATTGAAATATTAAGTGTTACCATGTCTTGTTTGCGTTGAGCATCTATCAGATACTGCCGCAAACGCGATCTGAATGTACGTATGGTACCAAGCACCCTTAACGGTGGTGGAATATTATTCCACGCAGTCCTATGAGACTGTGTTGAGAGCTGCTGCGCACAAAGTCTGGGCGTACATTCCCGTTTGTTAGCCATCGAACTGAGCTTGTCGTATAAGTACCGCGCTTTCTTAGTCTTAATCACACCAAAGACAAGCCAAGTGCAACTTACACCTCGACTTTATTTTAATAATGTAGTGTTTGTTTAAAAATGGTGTGACATGACTTCTAGGGGGAACTGAGTAACAGAAACGAGCACATGAATTTTGGACTCTCTGTATAAGTCCATCAGTTTGAGCCAGAAAGCGTGGGCCGTAAACCGTATCAGCGTAATTCAATTTAGATAGAACAAGGGTTTCGACTAGCTGCTCGCGAAGCAGATAGTTTGCAATATTGTTTTCTAGCGTTGGTGACTTATTTTTTTTTTGTTCTGGTTGTTGTGCCCGCTGCTTGTGATCCCTAAGATCTCTTTAAAATTATAATATTTCTAGCAGTGAGAACCTGTAATGTACTCAACTTGTTTTATTCATTTTATGAATAGCTGTTGGTTTTTCACCTAATAAATCAATAAACAAATATAGCTCGGTCAAGATAACTGAGCACCCGAAATGTCAATGTCACTCTGACGTTCGACTCTCACTATTGGTTCAGGAGGCAAACGCGGGGCGCCGCGCGGGTACCAGGGAGAGGGGTCGTTTGATATTTCATGTGCACAGTTATCTAAACCAAGCTATACAACTCTCAACAGCCCAGTCGTACTTTTTCATATACTTGACGAAGTTCCTTACTCTATACTCCACCGAGTTACGTTTCTTTCAGTAAGAGTAACTATTTGTTTCACTGCCAGTACAAATCTGAGACAAACGCAAATAAAACAATTAAGGCAAATAGCGCTTAAGTGAACGTTTCAAAGAGGGAGGAATAGGGAAGGTAATTTTATCTGGAATGGCGAGCTAGCCAGGGTTTGAAATAGGTGTCCTATTTTTAAATACACTCTAAATAATTTAAAAGAGTCGTCTGGATTGGTAGGGAACCGGTAGCTACGCTATAGAATCTGATGATACAACATTGTCACGACGTTTCATAGAAAAACGTTGACGCAGGATTAACTTCATTCATTCAAAATAAAATATATTGCTTTTAAAATGTTAGTAATTAACACCCTTTTATTAGGTTGGTATGTATGTATCTATGAATCTATGTAACGGAATCTTTGAACGTAATTTTCACCCCCTTAAAAATGTCGGATTAATTTAAATGTTGCACACTTGTCAAGGACCGTCGACAATGCAATAATTTAATTAGTGTGTCCCATTATACTTACCAGGATCTTCAGGATTAGCAATTGAACTATAAAGTTAAAAATAGAAAATAGTTTATTAAAAGGGTAGAAAATAATTATCAATAAATTTAAATTAAGAATAGTGTGGATAAGAAAAACAAAAAAGATTGTAAAAAAGCGTGGATTGCTTTTTTTAGGATATTTTCAAATTATCCCAAGGGAACATATTTCGGGGATAAAAAGTATCCTCTGCAATATTCCAGACAATAATCTATTTAAATTATAATATTAGTGTGATAATTAATTATTAATTTAAATAAAAATCCCCTCACTAGGAATTTCTTCTGTATCGTGGGTGCTTTTACAAACATTCAAATTCACACAAATAGCCGAACTGAAATGGAATACAAAATGTTGTTTGATATGGGATTTAAACCCGCGAAAAGCAGCTCAGCTGTCAAAATCATTTTAAAATTGCTTGATTTTATTTTTCTATATCGTGTCTAATGTTTAAACCGTTATCAAATCGTGCCATCGTCATGTTAACCTCATGTAATCGCTATGAATCTTAAAAATATTTTAGAGAGTAGACATATTTGCTTGTGCCTGTGTTTTGTTTACGCAGGTACATGGATGATGAATAATTAATGTTAACGGTAAATGGAGAAGCATTTGCCTATCTAAATTCTCTTGTTATTTCCTCAAACCAATGTGTTTAACTGAGCTGGGCCTGATCAATTTGAGACAAGATAATATCAGAAACTGAGCTACATAATTATGAAATCTGATAATAGAAACAAAACGCGTAGGTAAATTTCCCGGGAATGAGAGAGAATACCACGTGTACGTACGTAATACATGATAAGTACGAATTACTTGTATCTACCACTTAAAAATCCATCTTAAATGTAGTCATGTACGTCATCTCGTGATCCCGTGATTTCAACTCCTTCAAACTCTCATAAAATTGAACATAGAAAAGAAGTATTTCATCATAAATACTGTAAGAATTAAGCTATTACTTGTTTATAAGATCTTTTGCAAATGTTCACCGAGCAGTGAACTTACTGGATCTTCATCAAGAATGTCAGATGTCAACATTATACAGCGCAAGGTTGATTTCCCTAAGGTTTTCAAAAGGTTACATTTCATATTATGTTCTACGGAAAGTATATTCTGTAATAATTTTATTATTACAACACTTTTACCCGAAGCGAAAAACCCTGTTTAAATAAAAAAAAAAGAAAATTCAAAAATGTTATTGTTAGTGACGTTCCATGCACGACTTCGCTATGATAATTATTCATAAAGCGAATATGCCATTCTGTTTCAAAGTTCCGTCACTAGTGAGGCAAAAAAAAAACATTGAAATGTTACTCCTTAAAACTCGTTTGCTTTGTCCACTCTGACCTAGATAGTAAGTTTGCTAATTAGTGCTGGTAGCCAACATGTATGGAACTTCTGCCTCTCCAATGTTAACAAGTTGCCTCTTTTTACTTATGTAAAGTTAAAATTACTGTACAGTGCTTTTTTCATGCGCTGACTTGAAATTGAGCTTGGAATATAAATTTTATGAGAAGATTCTTTTATGTTTGATATTGGTAGAGGTGATAATATGTAGCAATGTACTTGGTTTCTAGACATACTCCTAGCTGTAAGACAATACCTAATTTCTTATATTGTCTTGTAGGACTTTTCTGTCACCTCAAAGTGAACTCAGAGCTGTTCAATATTTGATATTGACGCCCGCGGCTGGGATTCAGTTGTGGCATATATAATGCACTTAAAAAACCCAATCAAAAATATCAAACAATCTCTTAGAAGAACACAATAAAGAAATAGGACCACCTGGTATTCACACAATTATTTAGAAACGTATAAACAAAAACAATTTGCGTAACAAACCAATCAAGTCCTGCACTGGGTAGCATTTTCAATTTAAACTGTTTCCCTGCACTTCGTACCGATTCGCACTAGATATCCCTTTCCCCCTATATGCAAAAGAGAGAGAGAGGATTGTATGCTTTCGGTCTGAAATTCAAGTAAATTTACTCGGCACAGCACCACAGCTGGGCTGGATGTTAGTGCAAAAGCAAAAGTTTAGGTTAAAAGCCGTGTGCGGGCGACAACCTCGTAATTAGACAATGTACCTAGGAAAGAGGATAACGAATTAAATCCTTTGTTCAACTGTACATCAGGACACTCTGTTTCGTTAATGCCTGTTGCAGGAAGGTTCAATTGAATGTATGCTGGTTGACTTCCAAAGAAAAATCTGTTGTAACAATATATTGGTATTTGTAAGTAATAATAAACAGAATCACCCAATTTCAAGTTCATAGATCGATAGGCAAACATTGAGTTAAATGTACTACGTACTAGAGAAGCTATTTCAAACAAAAGATTGCTCGTAATTCGGTGATAGCGGGGCAAGCAGGGGGTGGGGAGGGGGTTATGTTCTCACAGATAAACAATCAATGCACGCAGATGAACTTTTTCTTACTCTTTGACATTTACCCAAACATGGCCGCCCTCCCGCCTCCGCGGTGACGCGACGTCACGAGATACAAGAAATTGATAAAATATAATTAAATTAAGAGTGTTTTCACACTTACTGTTGAAAACTCATTTCTTGATTTTTATTTATATTAATCGAGTTGTTTGATCAGTATCTCAATACACACGAAGGCATTTTATAAGAAACAAAACTTAGTACTCAAACGTGTCACGTTGCAGCGAGCGCTTGCCACCACAGACTAAGAGAGTTGAAGTACGCGTGCTCTAACGCGTGTTACAAACAATTGAGTTGAGGGGTCTCCTCTAGTACGAAGTACATTTAACTCAATGGAGGCAAATGAATAATTTATAAAAAAGCTGACTTTGGTGGCTTCTCATTCCTTTGTTTTTCAATATTTTTTAAACAAAATATACAGTGTTTATCTACTCAACAATTTCTAAACATCAAAATTTATTTTTATGCATGGGACAACAACTTAAAAAAAAATGTCATTTGGTCAACAAGGTGCTTATACTGTGGGAATTTGAAGATTGTAGCTCCAACCATTTGGAGTACTGTTCTCATCTCTGGGATGGATCTGCCAAATACCAGCTTGATGCACTAGAGTCGATCGAAAAGCGGGCCAAGAGGCTCATCGGCGACGAGGCGCTGGTCAAGTCAAAGCTCCAGAGTCTTGAACATCGTCGCCGAGTTGCCAGCCTGTCAGTTTTTTATCGGTTACATTTCGGGGAGTGTGCGATGGAATTGCACGATCTAATTCCACCGAGCCCGTTTCATCATCGGACTACCAGACGTACGGCGATGCGCCATCGATACATGGTGGACATTCCACCCATACGCACAAAACGTTTTGAGAACACTTTTATTATGCGTACAGCTAAGGAGTGGAATTCCCTGCCGGAGTCTGTGTTTCCCGACAGCTACAATCTGGGGGTCTTTAAATCAAGAGTGAATAGGTTATTTCTAGGCAAGCGTGTTTCACCGTCGACCACATCATCGCTTACCATTAGGTGAGATAGTGGTCAAGCGCGAGCCTACAGGATATAAAAAAAAAAAAAATTGTCTGTAAAACTTGAGTGACCGACGACGGACAGACTGACAGACATACAGACACGTGAGTGACAGCAATAGGGTTCCGTCTGGACCGTTCGGGTACGGAACCCTAAAAAGTTTTCCCAGACAATGGAAACATTTTCTTTCATCGGTAAGTGGGACGCTTGGTTTTCATACAGATGGAGGGACGTTATCTAGTTAGATTTATGTTTGTGTTTGTGATGGTATTTTACAGCCCGCTTTGTTGGCATTTCGGTTTGTTGAGACGGGTTTGAAAATCGAAAAGTACTTTACTACATTTTAAGTAAATGGTAGATGCAGTACGACACGACTTCGAAGTTGCATTGGTAAAATACCTCATAAAAACTTTTCTAATTGTTCGACGTGAGTCTAAAAAAGTTGCAGGAATGACATTGTTAAGAACGTTTAGTACTTCGTAAAAAAATTGCTATTAAGAACTTCATTTGGACTACCCATGTGGTAGGTACCTGACATCTACATACATCTTTAAAAGAAAAAGAAAGATAACACATTTATTTGACACAAGCCATTAAAGCACACACTAAAAACATAAAAAAACACATTTATCTTGCGAAAACACCCCGATTCAAACAGTAAAACGCCCATAACTTTTGAATGGCTAAACCGATTTTATTCAATAGCTAATAACACTCTCGACAAAATCACATTTAACAAAAAAACTAAATCAAAATCGGTTCATCCATTTACGAGCTATGATGCCACAGAAAGACACACAGATACACAGCAACATACGTCAAACTTATAACATCCCTCTTTTTCCGTCGGGGGGTTAGAAAAGAAAACTTAGTAAACTAAACAAAAACCTAACCTAACCTTTGTAATCTAATGCCACAGAAACTTTGAGTAGACATATTTGAATTGAAAACAAGAGTTAAATAATACAAAAAATGATAGTTTCAAGACAAAATAGCTATTTATGCAACTGTTACGTTATGGACGGTCTTTTAATACGAGTACCATTTTTCGGTACAAGAGTAGCGCGTACCGAAATAGGTGGGCACGAGTTATTAAAATACCAATAACGTACAGTTGCATACAAGATTTTATCTACGAAGGAATAAAACACAGAGATAGACAAATAAGTATTTTTCTCATATACATGTCTTGATTTTTCTGGTAGTAAATTATTTGTGGCCGTAACTGCTCTATTTGTTATATCTGGTGGAGTATTTTCAACATTACTCGATGTTGAAGACATTTTTAATAAAATTTGGAATAAAATTTCACTCAGAGTTTTTTTCCCGCGTCCCCTTTTATTTTATTTAGTTTTAGATCAAGATCTTTGCCTTATACCTAATAAAGCCGCAATAGCGCAATAGCCAAATAGTTAAGATACTTTTGTTCTAAACTTGTAAATGATGTTTTCAAAAATGGAACAATTTAGTCTCAAGTATTGTCTCGATTTCGAAGTAATATTATAGGTACCTGGCTGTATGTTCAGAATGTCTTTGCTTGTGTTTTAGAATTTATGACGATTCGCATAATGCAACCCGATGTCGTTATGGGTATCACAATGAAACCTCTGTCAATATTGTGATTCGAATATAACGAAATCGAAGTAGATAAATGTTTTAAATGAAACTCCTGGTAGAAAACTCCTAGATTAGAAATAATTTCATAATTCAACATCTACCTCGAAGCAGAACTTTAAACTTAAAACTTTATTTATTTTTACGCGAAAAATCCAGTCAACATTCAAGCAGTATTAGTGGCAAGGATCTCAGCGAACAAATGGCCAGTGCTATTGAACACTCTTTTACAAGACCGAACCTCGTTGTTTCAACGAAGATAATGGTACTACAGGTTATAAATCTTACGTAATAGCTTAAAAATAAATAGTCTAGAAACAAATGCCGGCGCTCGTACCGCGAGACGGACGTTCGAAATTTAGAATTTTACGTTCCATTGCTTTTTTTAATGACCAGACTAGAATAACTGTTAAACCATGGTGACAGGAGTTCGCTGGTATCTTGAGACGGATGTTCGAAATTTTATATTGAATTTAGTTTCCATTGCATTTTTAGCGACTTCGAAAAAGAAGGAGGTAATCTATTCGACACTTATGTATGTAATGTTGTTGGAATTGCAAAATATTTACATAATTATGTTTCTCTATATGGGCTTCTAAACATGTGTGCTAAATTTCATAAGCGTATGTTTGTATGTATGTATTGTCCATGCATTTCGCCGAAACTACTTATCGGATCGTGATATTTTTTTTTATTGGATTAAGTCAAGTCAGAAATATTTATTTCAACTAGGCCATTAAGCGGCACTTTTGAAAGTTGTTGGATTAAATATCTCTTAACTTAGGGAACATTGCAAGTTTCAACAAATCGGTTCGGCAGTTTTTAAGATATGGAACATTTAACCTAACTCCTTAGCGACAAACAGCACGAAAGTGTAAATCAAGTTATTATGGGTATTTTGTCAATACTTTAGGTACCTTACTATAGAAATTGCTTATTTTTTAGTGATAAGATAATAAAACTAAAAAGAAAGAAATGAAAATCTTTTCACAAAAAAACCGACTTCTAAAGAAAAACACTAAAAAGTGCAAAAATAACTTTCGTTTCGGAAGTCGGTTTTGAAAACTATAAGAACAAGAGGTAGCAAAGACACAGACTTCCGAATCGAAAGTTATTTTTGCACTTTTTAGTTTTTTTTCTTTAGAAGTCCGTTTATTTATTGTGAAAAAGTTTTTATTTAATGATGTTGAAGGAATCCCGCAATGGATGGTGAACAGAGTTTTGCCCTGTGGTTTTCCATTCCGGTAGTGGATCACTTTGTTCGCATGCCGATTGTGGTCTTAATGCTTAGTTTTGGAAGCTTATAGTCCCCGTGGCGTGGTAATGAAGCCATTTTGAATAAATCCGTGTTTCATGGTAATATTCTAGTACTTCCGTCTGAACCGCATTGTATAATAATTTAATACTCTGTTATGACGGTTTGTAAATAAAATTGTATTCTTGGATATTATGAAAAATACAAAACTGTGTAGAAATGAAGCACTTACCCAGGTACGTGTGTTTGAAAAAATAATATCTTATGAAGACAATATTTTCCATGTTAATTTCAGGTATTTTGATTGATTCTTTGATATAAAAATATTTTTGCTATCAGCTCTTAATTTTGATTAGCCACCCGTTGGCACTTTAAAACGAAATTAAAGATAAACCTCTTGTATAAAGAGATAAAATTCAGAAGGTCTAGCTAGGAGTTAAAACAAAGTATATTTCCTGTAATTTATAAGGAAGGTTTTTGTTGGTTCGTGATGAGCCAACTATTGGCCTCGTTCTTAGTTCCAGCACTACTAAAAACAAAATAAGTGCATAATCAAATACAAATATCGACAAATATTGCACATAATAGTCTAAAAAGACAGTCCACATAACAAACGCCCGTATAAATCCATAATAAAAAATAAAAACTGTTCAAACCGACCACCACGCGTTGCATCCGTGCGACTTCCTGACTTGTCAAGGCTTCGTTTAAAAACAAAAGCTAGCTATGAACACACTACCTGACAATGCCATTATGAAGAGTGAATAGACAGCTTTCATAATTTTGTAAACCTATAATTTAGTTATATCGTGTGTTTTATTTTTCAGTCACCAGTTACATTTTTTGACAAGGTTACAGTGACCATAATTTAATCTACCTTACCTTACCTATCTTTGATACCTGCCACAAAAAATAGCTTTGGGCCCTAGACATAGTGATATTTTATCAGCAAAAACGATTGTCAAAATCTAGAATGCTTTTGACTGACCACGTAATATTTAAAAAAAAAACAAAACTAGTATTCAGTTAGTTATATCGACCAATATTGCAGGCAATAGTCTAAAAAGACAGTCCACATAACAAACGCCCGTTTACATCCATAATAAAAAATAAAAACTGTTCAAACCGACCACCACCTCGCGTTGCACCCGTGCGACTTCCTGCCTTGACATGGCTTCGTTTATAAACAAAAGCTAGCTATAAATACACTACCTGACAATGCCACTATGAACGGTAAATAGACTGCTTTCATATTTTTGCAAACAGATAATTTAGCTATTACATTGTGTTTTATTTACAGCTGCTAAACTTTTAACCAATTTAACTATTTGTGTCAGATTTTATTCGTTTTCTAATTGACAAATTTGAAAATGTAATTAACGACAGATTCTTCTATTTTTTATCGCCACCTCCAGTCTAACAGACCCAAAACGTTAGGCTACCTAAGAGTACTGCGATTCACTACACGAAGCTTTATTATTTCGGTAGGTATATCTCACATCAAACCCTAAAAAATCTAATAAAATCCAAAAGCAATAGGATCAAACAAAATATTTAAATCAATAAAAACCGAACTAAAATAACACTTTTCGTCGAAAAGTTGACCGCTCAGAAATTGTTGAACACATTATGCCATGTCTCTTCCGAACACCAAAGTTTTTCCTTTAGAAGCCACGGGCCGCATGAGAAACTTGGGGCACCATCTGCTAGGCATCTTCGCAAGTAATTATATGTATTTTGAGCTGCGTACTGTGCTTATCCTTCTGTGTTTTTACAAGGATTTAGAGTTCATAATGTAGAAGATTTTGTAGTTTTGTGATTACCTACATATTTATGTGACTTTTAAAGCCATAAATGTACAATTTAAGATAATTTTGGATATCAATGACATTGGTGAAGAAAAACATCGTAAGGAATCCAGGAGAGTAATAAGCTCTTACAGCAAGATTATTTCGAGAGTGCGTAAGGGACAGATGTATATGACTTGTATACATCTGTCCCTTTTCCACAGTCGTACCATGATAGTTTTGACACATCATAGTACCCCGTACTGCCCCGTTTTCCCTTACTACCCGCTGGACTAACAAAAATTTACATAAGTCTGAAGTGATTAATGTTCGTGCTTTCTCTGTATGAGAAGAGGGTTTTGCCCTGCAGTGGGACAGTTACAGACTAGTAAAGTAAAACTTGGTTAAGTGGGACCTCGATAAGTGAGGCACCTCCATAGTTGGATCTCATGCTGAGGTCCAACTATTACACATTAATACTGAACTAACTGTGTAAGCCCATTAACAGATAAAACAAACCTTTCTAGCTGGTATTAGTTCTTTCGATTTTATCGTCATAGTTACCTATATAATCGAGACAGCGATAGTATTTTACCTCTTTTACTGAAGCTATATTTTAAAGAATACTTTTTCTAAATTGTTTTCTTTGAATTGTATTGGTGAGAGGTTAACTGAGATAAAGTCAATTTATTACCTCTCTAACTGGGAATTTATTGCAGATAAATTTCTGTTTTGTTGCCTAAATGACCTGCAGCCTTATTGCGTAATGAATTCGGTAAGGCATTGGGTAAAGCGTATGAACAATCTGATTGACCAATCACATAGACGTCTTTCATCTGACATATAATTGGTAGATTGTTCGTACTCTTTGCCCAATGCCTTACTGAATTCATTACGCAATAAGGCTGCTGCAGTTTCACTTTAGTTTTCAGTTAAATGTTTATTTGAAAAATGTCAAAACGAAGGCTTCAGTTTTCATCAATAGTGATAAACTAAATTTAATATCCTTTTATGAAAGTGGAAAGACACGCGATGAAGTCTGTGTCGACTTAAATTTGCACCTCTATAACTGAAATTATCTCTATTCTCACCTCTATTAATGAACCCTCTGTAAATGAGACATAATCATATTAGTTTATTTATACCTGGATATCTGAGATACTGGGTAAGTGGAATACCTCAGTAAGTGAGAAAATCTGCAGGTCCCTAATGTCCCTGTCATCCAGGTTTCACTGTATTATTGAATAAGATGCCTACCTATTGAAAGACTACATTTTCGCATTCTGGCTGCTATACAAACCACCACTGCAACATTCACTTTGAAAATTTCCTTGAATCGAGAATAATCTCAGAAAAAAATGGTCTTTGTTGGCAGTAGATGTAGAAAATTATAAAATACGAGTATAACCGCTTTTTATATATATAAAAAGCGGTTATACTCGTATTTTATAATTTGCCTCGGTTTTATTCTTATTCTTTATTGTACACAAAACAAAAATATACAAATACAGTAGGACAGCTTATGTACAAAGGCGACCTTGATACTATTACAAATATGAGTCCTAACTCTTTGCGAGCTATAACAAAAAATCAGCAGTAACAGTGCCAAAATAAATAAATTCAACCTTTTTCACCACAATTTTTCCATTCAATTACCCCTAACCCGTTAGAACCACATGTAAAACATTCTAAAAATGACATTGAACAAAACACTGCTGATAGAGGTCACAATTTATTTGGTCCATTATCGGAGCAATTCTTGCATTTGCCACGATTCAGCCAACCAGTCCCCCGAGCCTTTCGGGACAATTGCCGATCTGTGACGAAGATAGCCGAAACACAAATGGACCATATCACATGGTATTTCCTTCGTTCTTTTAAGGCATGGAAAATGTTTAAATAGCAAAACTGGTTAATAAAGACAGGAATGCTGATGCGACAATTATTGGGAAAAAGAAGGTCTGTTATGATTAAATGGACAATAAATCTTGTGAATTATTGAGAGATAAAGTTTGCTCATTTCTGAGATTTCCGTTAGTCTTATTATTATTTACACTTGGAAATATTTTGGTAATGACAAGCCCACGGCGTAACCGTTCATTTTAGGTTATCGATAAATTCAGGATTCCTCACAAAGTCTTTCCTTTTCAGAAACTAAGGAATACGTGGCAACCTGAATATATGAATCTGAAATGACAAACCCCTAACAATCTACCGTTGTGATCAACGCTTGTTCCTTTTTAGATTACAAAAATGATTTCTTATTTTCAATATATTTAAATAAAGAATAGTGTGACTAACAAAAAAAAAATATAAAAGCGTCGAATGATCTTTAAGATATTTTCAAATTGACTCTACTTTTACCAATATCTGTCAATACAAAATTATAACAATTGACATCAAGCACCCCACGCTTTTTTTATAATATTTTTTTTTTTGTTTATTACTCTATTTCTAATTTAAGTTTATTGAAATATAATATAAAAAAGTATATTAAAATAATTTTCTACTTTTAGTTTGGCTTTCTATTAAATTGTATTTTAGTTTTTTTTATATTATTTATTTTTTACTTTTGAGTTCAATCGAAGATCCTGGTAAGGATAACAGGACAAATTATTGAAATGATTGCATTGTCATTGGTCCTTGATAAGTGTGCAAGGTTTCAAATTAATCCGACGTTTTGAAGGGAGCAAAAATCACTTTCAAAGATTCCGTTACATAGATACATACAAACCAAGCTAATAAAAGCGTGTTAAAATATTATCAAATGAGATCCACTGTCCTGATCTCCTGCACACACTGCATTTCATTGATCCCGAGAGATCAGTAAGATTTAATCCGCCTATCTCCATGCCCTCCTCTTCTTCTAAATACAGGTGCAATTCATACTTAGTGCGAGCGAGTAAAGATCCTAACTTATTGTGTAAGGAGTCCTCGTCTGAGGCCTTAGTGCGAGTTTTTACTCACGCTCACTCGTGATAACGTAAGCGATCTCTTATGTCAAAATGTATACAAAACAAGAGGTTTCTCCTAACCGTAACCAGGTGGCGCTTATCCAGTTTCAATACAAATTGATGTTTACGTTAACGCGATTGAGCGTGAGTAAAAACTCGCACTAAGGCCTCTGATGGGTTTACCACTAAAAGCTCATCAAAATCAAAAATCAAAATCATTTTTTTATTTCACATAGGCCTATATGGGCACTTATAAAACGTCGACAAAAGGTGCACGGTTCGGGTTGGTCGTTTCCTATGGAGAAGAACCGGCAAGAAACTCCATGGTTACTCTTTTAAAAATGGTTTGGTTTTACAATATTTCCATGTTACAGCATTAGTACTTAGATATGGGGGGACAACGTAGGCCCGACTTATGACAATAAGTCGTAAGATTCTAAAAAAAATAAAATATTAAGATTATATATTTAAAAAAAGTTAAGAAATGTTAACTAGCATCTAGAAGGCCTACAATGTTCACACATTCACAAAACAATCGGTAAAAGAATCTATACAAAGGTAAAAAAAAAAATAAGTATAACAAGACTGCATTTAACATGTGGCACAAATGTTGTTATCAGTGCTGTAACTATTCTTAGCAAAGGGCTATAAAGATGATTGAAAACCATTGTAAAAAGTCTAATTAAAAGAAGGAAAAAAAAAATTAGATTGAGAATAGTTAGAGACATCCACATATTTGTGCCGTTTACAAGTTACCAGGGAAGCTGCATGCGCAGAAGGAGCTAAGGCCAAATGTTTTTATCTTCAACGTAGTCCTTGATTTTATAATATGCTTTTTTAATAAGGATACGTTTGATGTAGTTTTTGAACTTTCCATCGGTCAGTTCTATAACTGAATTTGGCAACTTGTTATAAAAGCGTACACTGTTTATAAGAAAAGACTTGCTAGTTTTCGTTAATCTGAATTTGGGTATTACAATTTCGTGCTTACTGCGTGTATTTAAATTATTTAAGTCGCTTCTAGTTTTGAAAAGCCCTCGATTTTTACGGACATACAAAATACATTCCAAAATATAAAGTGAAGGTACAGTCAGTATATCGATCTCTTTAAATTTTTCTCTGAGGGACTCGCGAGGACCTATTTTATAGATTGCGCGGATTGCCCTCTTTTGTAGGATGAAAATTGAGTCAACGTCTGCTGCTGATCCCCACAGCAGAATGCCATAAGACATAATACTGTGGCAATAAGCATAGTATGCTAACCTAGCTGTAGCTACATCGGTTAGCTGCCTTATTTTCCTTACTGCATATGCAGCCGAACTTAACCTACCCGAAAGAGTTCTAATGTGCGCGCCCCACTGCAATTTTGAATCGATAGTAATCCCTAAGAATACAGTTTCCGTTATAACTTCAAGATTTTTGCCATCAAGATTTAAGTTTAGGTCATGTTATGGTACATTTGGTAAAGAGAACTTTAGACATTTTGTTTTTTTCGCATTCAGTAAAAAATTGTTAGCTGCGAACCATTTTGAGAAAACAATTAGACTTTCGTTTACATTTAAGACATCCGTATCTTGCCTATCTATTTTAAAAATTAGCGAAGTATCATCAGCAAATAGAATTATATCCGATAATTTGGCCATAATAAAAGGGAGATCATTTATGTAAACAAGAAAAAGGAAAGGGCCGAGAATTGAACCTTGGAGCACGCCCATCGTAGAGACCGGAAGGACGTCGCCCCATTAACATTTACTTTTTGCTGTCTGTTTGATAAATAGGAAAGCATGAGATCAGCAGATTTTCCACGAATTCCGTAGTGGTGTAATATACAGATCAGTGTGTTGTGGTCGACGCAGTCGAAAGCTTTTTTGAGAGATCACAGAAAATGCCAATGGCATCCTGGGACTTCTCCCAAGCTTCCAAGATGTGGCTGATGAGATTTACTCCCGCGTCCGTTGTCGACCTACCTTTCGTGAAACCAACCTGTTGACTATGCAGGATCCCATTTGAATTAAAGTGAGACAACATCTGTTCCAGCATGATTTTTTCATAGATTTTACTCAATGCTGGAAGCACGGATATAGGTCTATAATTAGAAGGATCACTCTTACAGCCTGATTTGAAAATTGGTACTACTTTATTCTGTTTCATTAAGTCAGGAAAAGTGCCGCTGTCCAAACATTGATTGAATATGCCTGTTAGGAAAGGAGCAATTGAGTCAATAATATCTCTAAGAACCCTAACGGATATCCCCCACAAGTCTTCAGTATTTTTTATATTGAGACTTTTGAACGCGTTTTTAATTGTATCAATACATATTGGTTTAAATTTAAAGGTTGGTATGTCTTTAGTCATCAGTGCGTAACCAGCTAAACCTTGCTTTTTTTTTAAAGTGGACTGTTGTTTAAATTGTTCGTTAGCGTTGGTGATATCAATTTCACATTTTTTCTGATTGTTGCGCCTGCAATATTTTCACCTCGTATCCAATGGTCACTAATTTCTTCTTAATTGAATTATGCTTCGTCCGGTTCGAAGGATCAGCATGTAGGGGCGTGTTTGATCATCTGTCTACCGACCTTCGACTTTTCTAAGATTTTTGAGGAACTTTACAATAAAATACTCTTTTTCCAATGAATGCGTATATATTTATCAAAAGTTTACATGATTCGAGGAAAATCCCGATGGGATCAATATTTGTCACTGTTTACGTAGCCACGCGCGATTGTGATTAACCTACGATGATGACAGATGACACAGATAGTATAGAATGATAGTTTGAGACCACAGATAATGAATACCAGTCATCAACACAACACAATTGGCCTAATGTAATGTACTCAACTTGTTTTATTCATTTTATGAATAGCTGTTGGTTTTCCACTTAATAAATCAATAAACAAATATAGCTCGGTCAAGAAAACTGAGCACCCGAAATGTCTATGTCACTCTGACGTTCGACTCTCACTATTGGCTCACGAGGTGAACGCGGAGCGCTGTGGAGTGGAGCAGAGGGGAGTGGAGCGTGGAGCGTGGATTGGTGAGTGGAGCGGAGTGGAACACCAGGGAGTGGGTTCATTTAATATTTCAGGTGCTCAGTTATCTAAACTGAGCTATACAACTCTCAATAGGTCAGTCGTACTTTTTCATTTAATTGACGAACTTCCTTACTCCACTGAGTTACGTTTCTTTCAGTATTAGTAAAATAAAATATTATATATAAAATTAAATATAATATATTGCTAATAAAATGTTAGTAATTAACACCCTTTTATTAGTTTAGTATGTATGTATCTATGAATCTATGTAACGGAATCTTTGAACGTAATTTTCACCCCCTTAAAAACGTCGGCTTAATATAAAATGTTGCCCACTTGTCAAGGACCGATAACAATGCAATAATTTAATTAGTGTGTCCCATTATACTTACAGGATCTTCAGGATTAGCAATTGAACTATAAAGTTAAAAATAGAAAGTATTTTATAAAAACCAAACATCACGCTACCAAACTAAAGGATAAAAAATCAATATAAATACATTTAAATTAAGAATAGTGTGAATAACAAAAAAAAAAGATTGTAAAAAAGCGTGGGTTGCTTTTTTTAGGATATTTCAAATTATCCCAAGGGAACATATTTCGACCGGACCATAATCTATCTAAATTATAATATTAGTGTGATAATTATTAATTCAAAAAAATGTTTCCCCTCATTATGAATTTCTTCTGTATCGTGGATGCGTTTACAAAAATTCAAATACACACAAATAGCCGACCTGAAATGGAATACAAAATTTTGTTTGATATGGGAATTAAACCCGCGAAAAACAGCTCAGCTGTCAAAATCATTTTAAAATTGCTGGATTTTATTTTTCTATATCGTTTATAATGTTTAAACCGTTATCAAATCGTGCCATCGTCATGTTCACCTCATGTAATTGCTACGAATCTCATACCTGCGTAAACAAAACACAGGCACAAGCAAATATCTAAAATATTTAAAGAATCGTAGCAATTACATGAGGTGAACATGACGATGGCACGATTTGATAACAATTTAAACATTATAAACGATATAGAAAAATAAAATCCAGCAATTTTAAAATGAATGATGAATAATTAATGTTAACGGTAAATGCTTTCCTGCCTACCTAAATTTTCTTGTTATTTCCTCAAACCAATGTGTTTAACTGAGCTGGGCCTGATTAATTTGAGACAAGATAATTTCAGAAAGTGAGCTATATAATTATGTAATCTGATAATAGAAACAAAACGCGTAAGTAAATTTCCCCGGGAATGGGCGAGGATACCACGTGTACGTACGTAATACATAATAAGAACAAATTACTTGTACCTACCACTTAATAATCCATCTTCAAACTCTTATAAATTTGAACATAGAACAGAAGTATTTCATCGTAAATACTGTAAGAATTAAGCTAGTACTTATTTATAAGATCTTTTGCAAATGTCCATCGAGCAGTGAACTTACTGGATCTTCATCAAGAATGTCAACGTCGACGCAACATTATACAGCGCAAGGTTGATTTCCCTAAGGTTTTCAAAAGGTTACATTTCATATTATGTTACACGGAAAGCATATTCTGTAATACTTTTATTATTACAACACTTTTACCCGAAGCGAAAAACAGTGTTTAAATAAAAAAAGAAAATTTAAAAAACGTTATTTTTAGTGACGTTCCATGCACGACTTCGCTATGATAATTATTCCTAATGCGAATATGCCATTCTGTTACAAAGTTCCGTCACTAGTGAGGCGAAAAAAATACATTAAAAAGTTACTCCTTAAAACTCGTTTGCTTTGTCCACTCTGACCTAGATAGTAAGTTTGCTAATTCGAACTGGTAGCCAACATGTATGGAACTTCGGCCTCTCCAATGTTAACAAGTTGCCTCTTTTTACTTATGTAAAGTTAAAATTTCTGTACAGTGCTTTTTTCATGCGCTGACTTGAAAGTGAGCTTGGAATATGAATTTTATGAGAAGATTATTTTTTGTTTGATATTGGTAGAGGTGATAATATGTAGAAGTTTGATAAAGAAGGCATGTGAAAATGGCTAGTAAACAATTGCAATGTACTTGGTTTCTAGACATACTAGCTATGAGACAATACCTAATTTCTTATATTGTCTTGTAGGACTTTTCTGTCACCTCAAAGTGAACTCAGAGCTGTTCAATATTTGATATTGACGCCCGCGGCTGGGATTCAGTTGTAGCATATATAATGCACTTTAAAAACCCAATCAAAAAATCAAACAATCTCGTAGAAGAACACAATAAGAAAATAGGACCACCTGGTATTCACACAATTATTTAGAAACGTATAAACAAAAACAATTTGCGTAACAAACCAATAATGTCCTGCACTGGGTAGCATTTTCAATTTAAACTGTTTCCCTGCACTTCGTACCGATTCTTACCGCACTAGCTATCCCTTTCCCCCTATATGCAAAAGAGAGAGAGGGTTGTATGCTTTCGGGCTGAAATTCAAGTAAATTTACTCGGCACAGCACCACAGCTGGGCTGAATGTCAGTGCAAAAGCAAAAGTTTAGGTTAAAAGCCGTGTGCGGGCGACAACCTCGTAATTAGACAATGTACCTAGGAAAGAGGATAGCGAATTAAATCCTTTGTTCAACTGTATATCAGGACACTCTGTTTCGTTAATGCCTGTTGCAGGAAGGTTCAATTGAATGTATGCTGGTTGAAACGATGTGTACTTTTTCTGTTGATGCTACTTTGTGATCACAGATATAAATCTAACTAGATAACGCGAACATTTATAATTCGTGTGTCAAAAAAACGAGTAAAAGTGAGAGCAATGCTTTTACTTTGGGCTGTTTCATTTAGCGCTATCGTCGGCAATCAACCAAAATCTCGAAAATGTTTAATTATGCTGTTAAATCTCTACAAAAAGCCGGCCAAGTGCGTTCTAGACTTTGAACCGCAAAATCAATTTGTTTGTAATATCAAAAATGAGGGAATTCCAAATAAAAATCAGATGTAACAATATATTGGTATTTTTTAGTAATAATAAACAGAATCACCCAATTTCAAGTTCATATTTCAACTTACTGTTGAAAACTCATTTCTTGATTTTTATTTATATTTATCGAGTTGTTTGATCAGTATCTCAATACACACGAAGGCATTTTATAAGAAACAAAACTGAGTACTCAAACGTGTCACGTTGCAGCGAGCGCTTGCCACCACAGACTAAGTGAGTTGAAGTACGCGTGCTCTAGCGCGTGTTACAAACAATTGAGCTCTAGTACATAGTACATTTAAGTCAATGTAGGCAAATGAATAATTTATAAAAAGCTGACTTTGGTGGCTTCTCATTCCTTTGTTTTACAATATTTTTTTAAATAAAAAAATACAGTGTTTATCTACTCAACAATTTCTAAACATCAAAATTTATTTTTATGCATGGGACAACAACTTAAAAAAAATGTCTTTGGGTCAACAAGGTGCTTATACTGTGGAAATTTGAAGATTGTAGCTCCAACCATTTGGCTGTAAAACTTGAGTGACCGACGACTGACAGACTGACAGACATACAGACACGTAAGTGACGGCAATAGGGCTCCGTCTGGACCGTTCGGGTACGGAACCCTAAAAAGTTTTCCCAGACAATGGAAATATTTTGTTTCATCGGTAAGTAAATTGGGACGCTTGGTTTTCATACAGATGGAGGGACGTTATCTAGTTAGATTTATGTTTGTGTTTGTGATGGTATTTTACAGCCCGCTTTGTTGGAATTTCGATTTGTTGAGACGGGTTTGAAAATCGAAAAGTACTTAACTACATTTTAAGTAAATGGTAGATGCAGTACGACACGACTTCGAAGTTTCATTGGTAAAATACCTCATAAATTTTTTTCTAATTGTTCGACGTGAGTCTTAAAAAAGTTGCAGGAATGACATTGTTAAGAACGTTTAGTACTTCGTAAAAAAATAGCTTTATTTGCTATTAAGAACTTAATTTGGATTACCCATGTATAGGTACCTGATATCTACTAACATACATCTTTGAAAGAAAAAGAAAGATAACACATTTATTGGACACAAGCCACGAAAGCACTCAACAAAAACATAAAAAAACAACATTTATATTGCAAAAACACCCCGATTTAAACAGTAAAACGCCCATAACTTTTGAATGGCTAAACCGATTTTATTCAATAGCTAATAACACTCTCGACAAAATCACATTTAAAAAATAACTAAATCAAAATCGGTTCATCCGTTTACGAGCTATGATGCCACAGAAAGACACACAGATACACAGCAACACACGTCAAACTTATAACATCCCTCTTTTTCCGTCGGGGGTTAAAAAAGAAAACTAAACAAAAACCTAACCTAACCTTTGTAATCTAATGCCACAGAAACTTTGAATAGACATATTTGAATTGAAAACAAGAGTTAAACAAAAAATGATAGTTTCTAGACAAAAATCTATTAAATGAAACTCCTGGTAGAAAACTCCTAGATTAAAAATAATTAAAAAAGTCAAATCTATCTCGAAGCAGAACTTTAAACAAAAATCTTTATTTATTTTTACGCGAAAAATCCAGTCAACATTCAAGCAGTATTAGTGGCAAGGATCTCGGCGAACAAATGGCCAGTGCTTTTGAACACTCTTTTACAAGACCGAACCCCGTTGTTTCAACGAAGATAATGGTACTACAGGTTATAAATCTTATGTAATAGCTTAAAAATAAATAGTCTAGAAACAAATGCCTGCGCTTGTACCACGAGACGGACGTTCGAAATTTAAAATTTAATTTTACGTTCCATTGCTTTTTTTAATGACCAGTCTAGAGTGACTTTTAAAGGAATCCCGCAATGGATGGTGAAAGGAGTTCGCTGGTATCTCGAGATGGGTGTTTGAAATTATATATTGAATTTTACGTTGCATTACTTTTTTACCGATTTCAAAAAGAAGCAGGTAATCTATTCGACACGTATGTATGTAATATTGTTGGGATTGCACAATATTTACATATGTTACTCTATATGGGCTTCTTAACATGTGTGCCAAATTTCATAAGTGTATGTTTGTCCACGAATTTCTCCGAAACTACGTATCGGATCGTAATAATTTTATTATTGGATAAAGTATCTCTCAACTTAGGGAACAATGCATGTTAGATCAAAATTGGATCAGCAGTTTTCAAGATATGGAATATTTAACCGAACTCCTTAGCGACAAACAGCACTAATGTGTAAATCAAGTTATTATGGGTATTTTGTCAATTTATCATTTATAAAAACAAAACGTAGGAAAGACACCGAAAACGTTTTTATTTAATGAACAGTCTTCAGTTAAAGTTGAAGGAGTCCCGCAATGGACGGTGAATAGAGTTTTGCCCTGTGGTTTTCCATTTTAGTAGTGGATCATTTTGTTCGCATACCGAGTGTGGTCTTAATGCTTAGTTTTGGAAGCTTATAGTCCCCGTGGCGTGGTAATGGAGCCATTTTGAATAAATCCGTGTTTCATGGTAATGTTCTAGTACTTCCGACTGAACCGCATTGTATAATAATGTAATACTCGGTTGTGACGGTTGGTAAGTAAAATTATATTCTTGAATATTATGAAAAATACGAAAAAGTATAGAAATGATGCATATAGGTATTTATTTTCTATAAATAACATCTTTACAGGTTCACAGCCCCATAAGCCACATATGGTCTGTTGTATTGTTTTAGCTAATAGGACTGTGAACCTGTTAAGAAGACAAAATATTCCATGTTGATTTCTGGCATCTTGATTAGTTCTTTGATATGAAAATATTTTGCTGCCAGCTCTTAACTTGTGTTAACCGCCCGTTGGCACTTTAAAACGAAATTAAAGATATATATTATCTTGTATAAAGAGATAAAATTCACAAGGCTAGCTAGGAGTTAAAACAAAGTATATTTCCTGTAACTTATAAGGAACATTTTTGTTGGTTCGTGATGAGCCAACTATTGGTCATAACAGTCTTAGTTCCAGCACTACTAAAAACAAAATAAGTACATATTCAATTACTCATTTTGACAAATATTGCACACAACAGTCTAAAAAGACAGTCCACATAACAAACCGCCGTTTAAATCCATAATAAAAAATAAAAACTGTCAAACCGACCGTCACCAAGCGTTGCATCCGTGCGACTTCCTGACTTGTCACGGCTTCGTTTAAAAACAAAAGCGGGCTATGAACACACTACCTGATATGCCCATTATGAACGGTGAATAGACAGCTTTAAAAATTTTGCAAACCTATAATTATTTAGGTATAACGTGTTTTATTTTTCAGCCTCAAGTAAAATAATTAACAAGGTCATAGTGACCATAATTTGATCTAAAAAGCTTTTTTGGGACCTGCCACTAAAAATGGCTTTGGGTCCTAGAGAAAGTGATACAATTTATCAGCAATAATGATTGTCACAAAATAGAATGCTTATGATTAGCCACGTAATATTTCAAAAAACAAAACTAGTATTCAGTTAGTTATATCGACCAATATTGCACACAACAGTCTAAAAAGACAGTCCACATAACAAACGCCCGTATAAATCTATAATAAAAAAATAAAACCAGTTCAAACCAACCTCCACCACGCGTTGCATCCTTTCGACTTCCTGACTTGTCACGGCTTCGTTTAAAAACACAAGCTAGCTATGAATACACTACCTTTTTTTTTTTTTTGGGTGGGAAATCATGAATCACCTATGACTTCTCCCGCTCTGGGTGAAGCGGGAGGGCGTGTCAGACTTTTACTGACTAAAACCCACCCGTGCTCCTTCAGTTGCTTGAGCCAGGGCTGCGGTAACTCTTTTTCAAATTTATCCGCGACCCAGACAGGCATTGGCCCTAGTAGGCCCCGTCAATTTTGCTGACATCACTTTGAGGCGCGCGTGGAACACTACGCGCCGTCGACTCGGGCCTGGTCCTTTTCGGACGGCGAGCTACCCATTACTCGCCGTCCGCAAGCCCGCGCCTACGGTGGCTGGGAATCAGCTTGCGACTCCCGACGCCCAGGGCGTCTCTTGCGGCGGCTTGGGGCGTGAGGGTGCCTCCGTTGCGTCTCCCTCACGCGTTCTACCTCCTCCTTTGCGAGCATTACTGCTTCGCAGAAGGAGGTGGCAGCTTCCCATGCGCTCTCGCTCCGTACCATGGTCTTGACTAGGGCCGGACGCGAGAGGTCGCCACCGCCGATCGCCTCCACGAGGACACGGGCGTTGCTCCGCCCAAGCGGGGCAGACCTCCACCGTGTGTTCTACCCGGGCGGTTCCTCCCGCCTTATCCTGAACAGGAACCTCCCGAAACAGCCGTGTCCGGTAAGGACCTGCGTCAGGCGGAAGGTGCGGGCGCCGTGACGCCTCTCAAGCCACTCCTCAAAGAGGGGCCTTACCGCCGCAATTGTGGCGTGCCCAGCGCTGGGTTGCGACAATCGTCCACTCCATGTCGCCATGAGATCCTGCCGGAGCTCTGTCCGCTGAGCCGCGATTTGTCGCGGCAACGGAGTGTCGCCTCCTCGCACCACTCCCATATTTGCGCGAGGACTTTTGCTTCTAGATCCCATGGCGGTAATCCGGCAAGGAGGCTCGCCGCCTCACCGGAGACCGTGCGATATCCCCGGACCAGCCGGATGGCCATGACCCTTTGGGACGCGTTCAACTGGCGGGCTGGTCGCCGCCTCAGGGAACGAGCCCATACCGGTGCCCCGTAAAGGGCCATGGACCGCACGACCCCCGCGTAGAGCCTCCGGCAGGAGGCGTTTGGACCCCCTAGATTGGGCAGCAACCGCTTGAAGGCAGCCCCCGATGAATACACTACCTGACATGCCCATTATGAACGGTAAACACACAGCTTTCATATTTTCGAAAACAGATAATTTAGCTATTACATTGTAATTTATTGTTCAGCCAGAAGTTTTTACTAGGTTTTATGGCCCAAAATTTGGTTTTTAAAGGCTTTCTTGTGGTTTGTCAATAATTATTATCGTCAATAAAAAATATATATCAGCGATAACGATTATCAAAAATCACTTGACCATTAATTGATTCTCAATTATGGCCCATACATTGAGGCAAAGGCTCAGCAGGCTACCAAAAAGTTGGGGATCCTTGCAAAGGTGGGAAAGTACTTCACGCTTGGACAGCTGCTCAACTTGTATCAAGCACAAGATCGATCATGCATGGAGTACTGTTCTCATCTTTCTCCTTGAGCGCCTTATCGTTCCACGGTTGCTACCGGACGGACCAAAATTTCATAATAATCAATTCGGTTTCACTATTGGAAAATCTACCGTAGACGCGGCCCTTACTGTTAGGAAAATAGTTAATACATCTGAACATAATAGTTTCTACTCGTATATAGTGTATAACATTATTTATTATGTGGTATAACATCATCTTGGAAATACTGTAAGATGTTGTACTTGTTGGTGTCAAATAAAGAAGTATGTAATTGGGATTTTTCTGGATATTTCTGGGGCTTTTGATAACGCATGGCGCCCAATGCTATTACTTAAAATGAAAACTCGAGGCTGCTATAGAAATATATACAATTTAGTTTACTCTTACTTTTTAAATGGTTCTGCGAAACTCAAACTCGGTCATCATTCCATGTCGAAGTCTCTCACCATTGGGTGTCCTCAGGGTTCGGTTATTGGTCCACCTTTATGGAATTTAGGCTTTGATGATTTCCTCGCGATTCCACTTCCAAGAGCTGTTCATTAACCGGTTACGCGGACGACGGTCTTCTGCTCATTCAATCAAGTACTCGAGCTGGTCTCGAGAGCCTACGATTAATATCTCAGTGGGGCGATCGAAACCGCCTGACCTTTGCTCCGCATAAAACTTATCAGCTCATTTTGAAAGGTAATCTTAAATCGTGTCCTACTATTAAATTTAATAACGTTCCGGTAAAAAGGAAGCAGTCCGTGTGCTATCTTGGTCTAGTATTAGAGAGGAATTTTGCATTTATATATCATATTAAAATCGTCGGTGAAAAAGCAAAAAAGAACTTCTATGCCTTAACGAGAATATCTAAATCTACGTGGGGTCTGTCTTTTTTGACTTTGAAGACAATTTATGGGGCTACTTACTTGGGTTGTATCTGCTATGGGGCGCCTGTTTGGGCTGATAGCGCCACAATAGGGGCGGTACGACGTAAATTACTTCAGAGTCAGCGTTTGGCTTTGATATTCTTATGCAAAGCATACAGGACGGTTAGTACTGAGGCCTTACCGGTACTTGCTGGCGTACTTCCGGTCGACCTTGAAGTGCAGCGACGTGCTGCAATATACTATTCCGCAAAAGAGACCATGGACGCGGACTTTTTAACGCGGAATGACCGTGACAAAATCTCTAGATTATTTAAACCACATATTGACATCTGGGAGGAACTTTCATCCGAATGGCAATGTAGGTGGGATAATTCCATCAAGGGCCGACACATCCACCAATTCTTACCATCTGTTCGCGTGCGGCTGGCCAGGACGTGGCTGGAGGTGGATTACTGTGTTGCCCAATTTATCACAGGGCATGGTAACTTTAAAAGTAAATTATTTTCCTTTAAGCTTGTTGCCTCACCATTATGTCAGTGTTCTACATCTAACTGCGAATATGTACAATCTGCACATCATATCTTATTCTTTGGCCGAATGAAAGCAATACTATGTTGAATAATGTACAGGCTGTATCAGGAGCTGTTTACTATACGGACCTTGTAGAAACTAGAACAAATTTCCGTGCGTTCAAGCGTTTTTGCCATACCTATTATTGGAATCAAATATAACAGCTCACAATGTTAGGACCCATTAATATTAATGCAAATGTTTATCCGTGGTGCTAGACAACTGGGCTTATCCCAGTTGTAAACGACCCTTTGTGCCTATTGGCCTTGTTTGTTCTGTCTCCTGCTTGATATGGAGGGAAGTGGAAATTTGTATTTTTCTTACTCCTCCATTATTCTTTTCTGATTAATTTCGTTGCGGGATCCAAGACAGTTAAATTCATTCTCTGGAACTTCGTCGAGCTTCATTGCCTCGGCGCTTTTCTGGTGGTTGCCACTGTTGATTCTGGCTTTCAGGAGTTGCAGTGGTTTGGGAATAGTGCGGTGGGTATGTTCTCATCTTTGGGAAGGATCTGCAAAAGAGCATCAAGCTGGTAAGCTAATATATTATAGCTATAATTATTTTGGCATTTTAATCCAATTCGATTCATTTCGATTTTAGAGTATTTTGTAGTTTTGTGATAACCTACCTATTTATATGACTTTACAATTCGTAAATGTTCATTTAAAGATAATTTTGGACATCAATGACATTGTTGAAGAAAATTCATCGTAAGGAATCCAGGAGGGTATTATTTCGAGTGTGTGTAAGGGACAGATCTATATAACTTGTATACATCTGTCTCTTTTTCACAGTCGCACCACGATAGTTTTGACACATCATGGAACCCTCGTACTGTCCCGTGCTCCCGTAATACCCGCTGGACTAACAAAAATTGACGTAAATCTAAAGTGATAAATGTTTGTGCTTTATCTGTATGAGAAGAGGATTTTGCCCTGCAGTGGGACAGTTACAGACTAGTACAGTAAAACTTGGTTAAGTGGGACCTCGATAAGTGAGGCACCTCCATAGTTGGATCTCATGCTGAGATCCAACTATTACACATTAGTACTGAACTACCTCTGTAAGCCCATTAACAGAGAAAACAAACCTTTCTAGCTGGTATTAGTTCTTTCGATTTCATCGTCATAATTACCTGTATAATTGAGACAGCGATAGTATTTTACCTCTTTTACTGAAGCTATATTTTAAAGAATACTTTTTCTAAATTGTTTTCTTTGAATTTTATAGATTTTGTACTGTAACTGAGATAACGTCAATTTATTACCTTTCCAATTCGGAATTTATTGCAGATAAATTTCTGTTTTGTTGCCTTACCGAATTCATTACGCAATAAGGCCAGTTTCAGTTTGGTTTTCATAAATAAACTTACTCCTATTTTCCATACGCGTAGGCAGAAACTACATAACGCCACCTGCTGCGATCTTTATATAGTTCTTTTGCTTCACTCACGGTCACACATCTAGTCATACATGCACGCCGGTTATGAGTATTTAATCACCAATAAGGTGTAGGCGTCCTGCCCCGGCGTTTCTATTCACGTCTGCCTTGTAAATACCTTTCGTTAGTCGCCTTTCATTCATCATCTTAACATGGTTTTCAGGTAGATGTTTATTTGAAAATGCCGAATCGAAAGCTTTACGCTTTATCAATACGCGATAAACTAAAGATAATACTGAGCAAATGAGATACCTCTTTAATTGAGGAAATTTGCAGGTCCCTCAATGTCCCAGTTATCCAGGTTTCACTGCATTATTGAATAAGATACCTACATATTTAAAGACTAAATTTTTGCATTCTGGCTGGTATTCAAAAAGCCTTCACCATTCACTTTCAGAGTTCCCTTAGATCGAGAATAATCTCAAATGAATTGTTCTAGAATAGTTAGTAGTAGAAGTAGAAAATAATAAAATACGAGTAAAGCCGCTTTTTTTGTCTATGACTCAGTTTTGTTACTATTACAAATATGAGTCCTAACTCTGCGAGCTGAAACAAAAAATCAGCAGTAACAGTGTCAAAATAAATAAATTCACCCTTTTTTACCACAATTTTTCCATTCAATTACCCCTAACCCATTACAGCCGCATGTAAAACATTCTAAAAATGACATTGAACAAAACACTGCTGATAGAGGTCACAATTTATTGGGTCCATTATCGGAGCAATTCTTGCATTTGCCACGATTCAGCCAACCAGTCCCCCGAGCCTTTCGGGACAATTGCCGATCTGTGACGAAGATAGCCGAAACACAAATGGACCATATCACATGGTATTTCCTTTGTTCTTTTAAGGTACGGAAAATGTTTACTTAGCGAAACTGGTTAATAAAGACAGGAATGCTGATGCGACAATTATTGGGCAGAAATAAAGTCTGTTATGATTAAATGTACAATAAATCTTATGGTTTATTGAGCCACAAAGTCTGCTGATGTTCTGAGATTTCAGTTATTCTTATTATTATTTACGCTTGGGTATATTTTGGTAATTACAAACCAACTTTGTAACCACAAGTTCATGGTAAAATTCAGGTTATCGATAAATTCAGGATTCCTAAAAAAAGTCTTTCCTTTTTAGAAAATAAAGAATACGTGGAAACCTGAACATATTGGTCTGAAATGACAAACCCGTAACAATCTACCGTGGTGATGAACACTTTTTCCTTTTTAGATTTAAATAAAAACCTAAAAATAAACAAGCCAAGTGCGAGTCAGACTCGCGCACGAAGGGTTCCGTACCATTATTGCAAAAAAGGCATAAAAATTACGTTTGTTGTATAGGAGCCCCACTTAAATAATTATTTTATTCTGTTTTTAGTATTTATTTTTATAGCGGCAACAGAAATACATCATCTGTGAAATTCTACTGTCATAACTAGCACGTTTCATGAGATACAGCCTGGTGACAGACAGACGGACCGTGGAGTCTTAGTAATAGGGCCCCTTTTTACCCTTTGGTTTCGGAACCCGAAAAAATAATTTTCAATAAAGTAAATTAAGAATAGTGTGACTAACAAAAAAAAACATTTATTATAAAAGCGTAGGGTGTTTTTAAAGATATTTTAAAATTATTCTACTTTATCAATATCTGTCAATAAAATATTATAACAATTGACATCTAGCACCCCACGCTTTTTTATAATAAAATGTAGTGAAGGGAGTGAAAATCTCTTTCGAATATTCCGTTACATACATACATACATACCAAGCTAATAAAAGCGTGTTAAAAATCAATCCTAATTTCGACTGTCCTAATCTCGTGCACAAACTGCATTTAGTTCACCAGAGATCTGTAAGATTTAATCCACCTCTCTCCATCCCCTCCTCTTCTTCTAACTACAGGTGTAATTCATACTTAGTGCGAGCGAGTAAATATCTTAACAGGGACTTGAAACGTTACTCAAAATTGCGAAGTAACGATAATGTGTAACCTTTCCACCAGGACCGTAACAAAAAGTCCCTGGATCTTAACTTGTTGTGAGCTCTCGTTTGATATGTTTACCACTAAAAGCTCATCAGTGCGTAAACAGCTCAACCTTGTTTTTTTCAAAAGTTTCGCTAGCGTTTGTACGCCCACCACACCATACTTCACGTAAAGCCGCATTAATGTTAAGGGTGCGACAGTACATGAAAATATATGATAAGTTTAGGACCTACTCAGACCTAACAGCCTTACAGTCCCTACGACCCTAAGACCTATAAGCCCTACAGCCCTAGCCTACCATATACCTAGTGTGTGATAAATAAATATAAAGACACGTTCAGGACGTCCGCACCATGCAACCTAAGGTAACATAAGATAGTGGGCAGGAATTCCAGGTTCGGGAAGGGTACACTCACTGCCAGTCCAGCAGACTCACGAGACTGATTAGAAATGGCTAAAGGTGTCTTGGCCACAGTGAGGGGTAATGAGACAAGAATATAAATTGAAATCTGATTTATTAACAATACTTTACAGTTTATTTACTATTTTGTTTTAATACACACTAATGTACAAATTTATCGGTGTCATGCGTGTAAGATGCAACCAAACAGTGTTTTATCTGCGCCGCGCGTCAGACAGACCGAGTGCCGAGTCAATGTCCAAAGGTATTGAACAGCGTTGGTTATATCAATTTCACATTTTTTCTCATTGTTGTGCTAATGATCCCTAAGATCTCTTTAAAATTATTATATTTCTAGCCGTGTAACGTACTCAACTTTTTTATTCATTTTATAAATAGCTGTTGGTTTTCCATCTTATAAATAAATAAACAAATATAGCTCGGTCAAGATAACTGAGCACCCGAAATGTCAATGTCACTGACGTTCGACTCTTACTATTGGCTCACGAGGCGAACGCGGGGCGCCGCGCGGGTACCAAGGAGAGGGGAAGTTTGATATTTCAGGTGCACATTTATCTAAACCGAGCTATACAACTCTCAAGAGCTCAGTCGTACTTTTTCATTTAATTGACGAACTTCCTTACTCCACTGAGTAAAGTTTCTTTCAGTAAGAGTAACTATTTGTTTCATTTCCAGTACAAATCTGAGACAAACGCAAATTAAACAATAAGGACAAACAGAGTTTAAGTGGACGTTTTAAAGAGGGAGGAATAGAGAAGGTAATTTTATCTGGAATGGTGAGCTATCCAGGCTTTTAAATAAGAGTCCTATTTTAACTACACTAAATAATTTAAAAGAGTCGTCTGGATAGATAAGGAACCGGCAAATACGATGGATATGTATTCAACATATCCATCGTATTTGCCGGTTTGGTAGAAGAAAGTTGATGCAGGATTAAATTAATCACTTAATTAAAAATGAATTGAAATATAGTGCTTAAAATATTAGTCATTTTTATGGTAAGTAAAGTCACCGGCATGTAACTTGGCAAGGTTTTGGCGTAGTGAGGATAAGTTTGCGCATAGTGCGTCAACTGACCACCACCATATAGAGCGAATGGAACGTGGACGCGACGCGATTGGTTAGTCAATCCTTGTACCATATGACCAACCAATCGCGCGCTCGGAACGGTGATAAACGTTCCCTGCGTCCCGCTTGGTAACCAAAGAGACCTAAAAAAGACTTGTACGCATCTAACGACTCTTGCCAAGTTACGTGCCGACAACTATACTTAACTATTATTTTTTAAATTAAAAAAGTCGTTTCTCCACCCTAGGGAACCGTTTCTTCTGTATGGATGCGTTTAAAAAAAATTGCTGGACCCAGAACGGAATACCTAAAAATATTTGTTCCATGTGGGAATCGCAACATGCAGCCGATCGCTCAGCTGTCAAAATTATTTTAGCATTTGTTAAGTTTTATTTTTGTTTGTCTTTCATTGACGTTTAAACAGTTATCAAATCATGCTATCGTCAGGTTACCCTCATGAGTTCATTAAGAATCTTAAAAACGTTAAGACGAACCTACATAATAGATAATTTTAGAGAGCAGACAACACAGACACAAGCAAATAGCTTGTGTCTGTGTTTTCTTTACGGAGGTACATGCATGATGAATAATAAAGGTAAACAGTAATCTGCTTCCCTGTCTACCTAAATTCTCTTGTTATTTCCTCAAACCAACCACGATGGCTAACATGAGCTGGGCCTAATCAATTTGAGACAAGATAATTTCAGAAACTGAGCTATATAATTATGAAATCTGATAATAGAAACAAAACGCGTAGGTAAATTGCCCGGGAATGGGAGAGGATACCACGTGTACTTACTTAATATATAATAAGAACAAATTAATTGTACCTACCACTTAATAATTCATCTTAAATGTAGTCATGTACATCTCGTGAACTCGTGATTTTAACTCCTGCAAACTCTTATAAATTTGAACATAGAACGCAAGTATTTCATCATAAATACTGTAAGAATTAAGCCAGTACTTGTGGATAAGATCTTTTGCAAATGTCCACCGAGCAATGAACTTACTGGATCTTCATCAAGAACGTCAGATGTCAATGTCGACACAACATTATAAAGCGCAAGGTTAATTTCCCTAAGGTATTCAAAAGGTTACATTTCATATTATGTTCCACGGAAAGCATATTCTGTAATACTTTTATTATTACAACACTTTTACCCGAAGCGAAAAACAGTGTTTAAATAAAAAAAGAAAATTTAAAAAACGTTCTTTTTAGTGACGTTCCATGCACGACTTCGCTATGATAATTATTCATAATGCGAATATGCCATTCTGTTACAAAGTTCCGTCAGTAGTGAGGCAAAAAAAATACATTAAAAAGTTATTCCTTAAAACTCGTTTGCTTTGTCCACTCTGACCTAGATAGTAAGTTTGCTAATTAGTGCTGGTAGCCAACATGTATGGAACTTCAGCCTCTCCAATGTTAACAAGTCGCCTCTTTTTAATTATGTAAAGTTAAAATTACTGTACAGTCCTTTTTTCATGCGCTGACTTGAAAGTGTGCTTGGAATATGAATTTTATGGGAAGGTTATTTTATGTTTGATGTTGGAAGAGGTGATAAATTGTAAGATGAGTTTGATAAAGAAGGCATGTGAATAATGGCTAGCAATAGCAATGTACTTGGTTTCTAGAGTACTCGTAGATGTGAGAAATTACCTAATTTATTCTCTTGTATGACTTTTTTGTCAGCTAAAAGTAAACTCAGAGCTGTCCAAGCTGCTCGTCTGTGGAATGCATTGCCCGACCCATTAAAACGCGCCCAGTCATTGCCTATATTTAAAAGACTCTTAAAAGACCTGTAAATGTGATTGTCGTTGGTCAACATTTACTTTCATTGCCTATATATATAGTTCACCGTTCACCGTGCACCTTTTGTTGACGTTTTATAAGTGCCCATGTAGGCCTATGTAAAATAAAAATAAAAGATTTTTTTGACATATTGAGTATGAGTATGTATGTATTTATGCATCTATTATATAACATATATGTATGCATTTGTGTATCTATTATAATATTATTGTATATTTGAAGTAAATATTCGTAATTTTATGTGTTACGCCAATGTCAACCCCACATCATGTCAGGCTATCACTGTTCATTCCAGGTTGCCTGGAAGAGAACGCGGTTAGCGATAAGGCCGCCCGTTATATGTATTTTAGTTTTAAGTTTCCTTTTCTGTTTAAACTTGGTGTACCTACAATAAAGCATATATAAATAAATAAATATTTGATATTGATGCCCGCGGCTGAGATTCAGTTGTCGCATATTATAATGCACTTAAAATACACAACAAAAAATATCAAAACATCTCGTAGAAGAACACAATAAGAAAATAGAACCACCATTGGTATTCACACAATTATTTAGAAACGTATAAACAAAAACAATTTGCGTAACAAACCAATCATGTCCTGTACTGTGTAGCATTTTCAATTTAAACTGTTTCCCTGCACTTCGTACCGTTTCTTACCGCACCGCCTATCCCTTTCCACCTGTATGCAAAAGAGAGAGAGGAGTGTATGCTTTCGGGCTGAAATTCAAGTAAATTTACTCGACACAGCACTACAGCTGGGCTGGATGTTAGTGCAAATGCAAAAGCTTAGGTTAAAAGCCGTGTGCGGGCGACAGCCTCGTAATTAGACAATGCACCTAGGAAAGAGTATAGCGAATTAAATCCTTTGTTCAACTGTACATCAGGACACTCTGTTTCGTTAATGCCTGGGGCAGGAAGGTTCAATTGAATGTATGCTGTTTGAAAAGAAGTGTATTTTTTCTGTTGATGCTACTTTGTGATCACAGACATAAATCTAACTAGTTAACGCGAACGTTTAAAATTCGCGAGTAAAAGTGAGAGCAATGATCTTACTTTGGGCTTTTTAATTTAGCGTTATCATCGGAAATCAATCAGAATCTAGAAAATGTTTAATGATAGTATATTCAATATTGAGCTGTAATAACTCTACAAAAAGCCGGCCAAGTGCGTGTCGGACTTCCAACCGCGAAATCAAGTTGGTTGTGATAGAAAAAAATAAGTAACTGATTTATCAATATATACGAGTAGGTATGTGTTAGTAAAATATACGTAATAATAAACAGTATCACCAAATTTCAAATTTTGTGCTGACGAATTTTTATTTTAATGTAAACGAAAATAAAAATTCGTCAGCACAAAATGTTATAAAAAAAGCTGACTTCAGCGGCTTCTCATTCCTTTGTTTTACAATATATTTCAAAATAAGGGATACAGTATTTATTTACTCAACAAATGTTGTAAACAACGATACCCGGTACAACGGTACAACATTTTTTTTACAGGACCCCCTTTTGCTATAATAATGGTAGCACCAACTAAAAAAAAATTACCGTTTGTATGGGTTTTGGGTTAAAAAGATGCTTATACTGCTTAAATTTCAAGACTATAACTCTAAACATTTGATTGTAAAACCTGTGTGACAGATACGTGAGTGACAGCAATACGGAGCTCCCGTTTGGGCCCTTCCAGTACGGAACCCTAAAAAGTATGCCCAGACAGTGGAAACACTTTTCTTCATCGGTAAGTAAAGTGGTACGCTTGGTTTTCATACAGATCTAACTAGATTACGTCCCTACGTTATCTAGTTAGATTTATATCTGTGTTTGTGATGGTATTTTACAGCCTGTTTTGTTGGAATTTCGATTTGTTGAGTCGGGTTTGAAAATCGAAAAGTACTTAACTACACATTATAATGTATATGGTAGATGCAGAACGACACGACTTCGAAGTTAAATTGGTAAAATACGTCATAAAACTTTTTAAATTTTTCGACGTGAGTCTTAAGAAAGTTGCAGGAATGACATTTTTAAGAACGTTTAGTACTTTGCAAAAACTAGCTTTAATTGTTATTAAGAACTTCATTTGGGTAGTTCATGCATAGAAGGTACCTGATATCTACATACATCATTGAAAGAAAAAGAAAGAAAGAAAAATAAACATAAAAATGAGAAAGCTTAGACTAAACAAAAACCTAAGCTAAGATTTGGAATCTAAACAGAGAAACTTTGAATATACATCTTTGAACAAAAACCGGCGTGTCGGGCCAAGCGCAGTAATAGGGTTCCGAAGTTGTATAATAATGCAGACTAAGAAGAGGGTTTTATTGTTGTTACATGAACATTAAAACGGTTTCAGCGGCACACAACGTCTAAAACCGGCCAAGTGCGAGTCGGACTCGCGCACGAAGCGAAAAAACGGCATAAAAATCACGTTTTTTGTATGGGAGCCCCCCTTAAATATTTATTTTATTCTGTTTTTAGTATTTTTTGGTATAGCGGCAACAGAAATACATCATCTGTGAAAATTTCAACTCTCTAGCTATCACGGTTCTTGAGATACAGCCTGGTGACAGACAGACAGACAGACAGACGGACCGCGGAGTCTTAGTAATAGGGTCCCGTTTTTACCCTTTGGGTACGGAACCCTAAAAACGGGCCCACAAAGGATGATGATTTTTTTTAATTTTCACTACATCGCCTGATGGTAGGCGATGATGTGGTCTATGTTTAAGCACGCTTGCCTAGAAGTAACCTATTCACTCTTTACTTAAACTAAATAAGGACTAACTGGTAACTGAAGAAGGAGTTATAAAATCCAACTTTGCAACTGAAGTTAGAAAAATATTATCTATTTGAGTACCACCGCGGGTGCAAATTGCGAAAGGAGCCGATACGAGCGCGCGTTAGAGCCACAGGGAATGGTATGGTTCGTTCCTGGATCCTTGCGCGCAAGCTCCTTGTTTATTTCTCTTTCGGAATTTGAAAAACTTCGTATGTATTCACCGCTAATCTGCAGTATTCACTATTTTGTTCTGGAAAGTTATACGCTACTCAATTAGTGATGTAGTCGGGTCAAATATTGACTTTATAGATGGATATATTCGCTATTATATATTTCGCTTTATTTTCGGGCTTCGTAAATATGATCACATTTCTTCCTTCCGTTCTCAGCTTAAATGGCTGCCTATCCGTCAGAGGAGATCCCTAAGATCCCTCTGCATGCTCTTCAACATCATGAACGATCCTTGTACTCCTGATTATTTAAAACAATATTTTAAAGTGTTCGGCAGTTCTCACGATCTTAACCTTCGAGCTTCCAAAAACTTACTTCTCCAAATTCCTTCTCACCGCACTGGGTTTATATCTAATTCTTACGCTGTCTCTACTGTAAAACTCTGGAACGTCCTTCCCCTTGACACAAAAAACACTGAGAGTAAATTTTCATTTAAGCGTAGAATCCGGAACTATTACTTGTCCTCTCTTACATAGCTCGGTCTTCGTCTTAGTTATTATGTATAATTTCTGTTTCATTTAGAATATGATATTTATTAGTCTATTGTTTTAGAAATTATTTATGTATTTTATTTGTTAGATAGTTTATTAATATCCGACTTTAATTATTGTTCATTTTTATTTTGTACTCCTACCACCTGTTTGTCCTTTTTAACCCAAAGGTTGACTGGTAGAGAATGCCTTGCTGCATTAAGTCCGCCTATGTATCACCATTGTACATGAAGTTTAAATAAATAAATAAATATATACAAAACTAGAGGACGCCTCGCGGTTTCACCCGCGTTTTTCCCGTTCCCGTGGAATTACAGGGATATAAAGTAGCCTATGTCACCCGGGGATAGAGAAGCTTCATAACGGTTAAAGAATTTTTGAAATCGGTCCAGTAGTTTTGGAGCCTATTCGGTACAAACAAACAAAAAAATCTTTCCTCTTTATAATATTGGTATAGATAAAATAAGTGATTTGCTTGGCTATTGACTTTAGATTACAAAACGTCGAAAATACTTCTGCACTAACACAAAATAGACTCCCCCGCGCGCATGCACCGTATGGACTACGGACCGGTACTGCCAACGTCTCCGGCCAACCCAATGCGTTATTCGAGCTTAAACATTATTCATTTAGAAATCATTACTATTAAGGATGTTATGATTTTATTTTTGTTTTTCATTACATGGTTCATAAGCATATATTTACTATCTGTTTTACACAGCTAACATCGTTATTTAAGTAATTTTTCAATGGCATTTGTACAAAAATTTTACTGTGAGTACATTTTATAAGTTGGTCGACTATTACTCGTAAACTTGTAAAGCCTGTTATGATTTAATTTTTGTATATTTTTACATGGTTCATAAGCATATATTTACTCTGTTTTACACAGCTAACCACGTTATTTAAGTAATTTTTCAATGGCATTTGTAAAAAAAATTACTGTTCCAAGTACATTTTATAACTTGGTCTCGTAGTCGTACTCGTACTCGTAAACTTGTAAAGCCGACTTATCTTTGATAGTTTTCCTTTTAATTTCGTTACATTTACTATTGCTGTGAATTTTTACACATAGCCAAGAGCAACCATTTCACTGGCAGGGGGTCAAGTGTCCCACTTGACTCTAACATTAATTTGCAATTTAAAGCTTAATTTTACGCAAACAGATCTCTGAATCTAAAAATGGTTTTAACAAACCCATAATATTTTTGAATGCCCTATCCAACGATACCCCACAACATGGGATAGACGAGAGAAAAAAAACATCATTACACTTTACGTCAGTAGGAGGAAAGCAAAAAAAAAATATTTATCTCTATTTTCTTTTACCACTTCATCGGGATTGTTAATATAAATATCCATGCCATATTATAGCTTTCTAGTATTTAGATTATCTGAGCTAAGCTGCGGACGGACGCGACACAGGCCGAAACTATAACTGTTCCTTGTTGACTTCGGAACCCTAATAAAAATCAAGCGTTAAACAAATAATAACAGTGACAAGACGAAAATCTATTAAATTAAACTTTCGGCAGAAAACTTCTAGATTAAAAATAATTTAAAAAAGTCAACATCTACCTCAAAGCAGAACTTTAAACTTTATTTATTTTTACGCGGAAAATCCAGTCAACATTCAAGCAACATTAGTGGCAAGGATCTCGGCGAACCAACTGGTGCTTTGAACACTCTTTTACAAGACCGAACCTCGTTGTTTCAACGAAGATAATGGTACTACAGGTTATAAATCTTATGTAATAGCTTAAAAATAAATAGTCTAGAAACAAATGCCTGCGCTTGTACCTCGAGACCGACGTTCAAAATTTTAAACTGAATTTTACGTACCATTGCTTTTTTTTTAATAACCAGTCTAGAATGTTAAAGTAATCCCGCAATGAATATGACAGGAGTTCGCTGGTAACTTGAGACAGATGTTCGAAATTTTATATTTATATTTAATTAAATTGAATACCGACTTCAAAAATAAGAAGGTAATCAATTCAACACGTATGTATGTAATATTATTAGAGTTGCACAATATTTACATATTTTAATCTAAATGGGCTTCTAAACATGTGTGCCAAATTTCATAAGTGTATGCACGCATTTCGCCGAAACTACTTATCGGATCTTGATAATTCTTTTTTTATTGTTTTAAGTCAAGTCAAGTCAAAATAATTTATTTCAACTGGGCCAATAAGCGGCATTATTGAACGTTATCGGATTAAGTATCTCTCAACTAAGGGGACAGTGAAAGTTTCATCAAAATCGGTTCAGCATTTTTCAAGATATGGAACGTATAACCGAACTCCTTGCCGACAAACAGCACGAAATTGTTGGCGAACAAACGAAAAAAATCGACTTCTAAAGAAAAACACTAAAAAGTGTAAAAATAACTTTCGTTTTGGAAGTCAGTGTTGTAAAACTACAAAAACAAGAGGTAGGAAAGACACCGAAAAAGTTTTTATTTAATGAACAGTCTTCAGTTGTTGAAGGAATCCGCAATGGACGGAATAGAGTTTTGCCCTGTGGTTTTCAATTTCGGTAGTGGATCACTTTGTTCGCATACCGATTGTGGTCTTAATGCTTAGTTTTGGAAGCTTATAATCCCCGTGGCGTGGTAATGAAGCCATTTTGAATAAATCAGTGTTTCATCGTAATGTTCTAGTACTTCCGACTGAACCGCATTGTATAATAATGTAATACTCGGTTGTGGCGGTTTGTGAATAAAATTTTATTTTTGATATTATGAAAAATACGAAACCGTAGAAATGAAGCACCTAGGTATTCATTTTCTACAAATAACATCTTAACAGGTTCACAGTCCCATGAGCCACATATGGTCTGTTTTAACTATTGTTTTCGCTAATGGGACTGTGAACCTCTTATGAAGACAAAATACTCCATGTTGATTTCTGCTATCTTGATTAATTCTATGATATGAAAATATTTTTTCTGCCAGCTCTTAACTTGTGTTAACCGCCCGTTGGTACTTTAAAACGAAATTAAAGACATATTTCTTGTATAAAGAGATAAACTCGTAAGGCTAGCTAGGAGTACAATAAAACAAAGTGTATTTTCTGTACTTTATAAGGCAGGATTTTATTGGTTCGTGATGAGCCAACTGTTGGCCAAAATCTTAACTAAGTTAGTTCCAGCACTACTAAAAACAAAATAAATAATAATAATAAATCGACAAACCTCCCTAGCGGCGTCAGCGTAGTTTGCTACGCTGACGACACGCTGGTCCTGGTGCAGGGGAGGTCGCACCAGGCAGCGGCCGAATTAGCGACTCGCGGGGTTGCGACAATCGTCGAGAGGATCCGGCAATTGGGACTCGAGGTGGCCTTGCACAAGTCCGAGGCCATATGTTTTCATGGTCCTCGGAACGCGCCACCGGGTTCCCAAATAACGGTAGGAGGGCTTCCGACGTTTGGCTCCCAGACTGGAGCGGGCCGGGGCTGCCCTCAAGCGGCTCCTGCCCAATCTAGGGGGTCCTAACGCCTCCATCCGGAGGCTCTACGCGGGGGTCGTGCGGTCCCTTTACGGGGCACCAGTGTGGGCGCGTTCCCTGAGGCGGCGACCAGCCCGCCGGTTGAACGCGTCCCAAAGGGTCATGGCAATTCGGCTTGTCCGAGGATACCGCACGATCGCCGGTGAGGTAGCGAACCTCCTTGCCGGATTGCCGCCGTGGGATCTGGAGGCAAAAGTCCTCGCGCACATATGGGAGTGGTGCGAGGAGGCGAAACGCCGGGGCGAAACACCGTTGCTGCGACAAATCACGGCTCGGCGGTCAGAGCTCCGGCAGGATCTCATGGCGACATGGAGAGAGCGACTGTCGCAACCCAGCGCTGGGCACGCCACAATTGAGGCGATAAGGCCCCTCTTTGAGGAGTGGCTTGAGAGGCGCCATGGCGTCCTCACCTTCCGCCTGACGCAGGTCCTCACCGGACATGGATGTTTCGGGAGGTTCCTGTTCAGGATAAGGCGGGAGGAAACGCCCGGGTGTCACCATTGTGTGGATCGCCCGAAAGACACGGTGAAGCGTACGGTGGAGGTCTGCTCCGCTTGGGCGGAGCACCGCCGCGTCCTCGTGGAGGCGATCGGTGGTGGTGACCTCTCGCGTCCGGCCCTGGTTCAGGCCATGGTACGGAGCGAGAGGGCATGGGAAGCTGTCACCTCCTTCTGCGAAGCAGTAATGCTCGCGAAGGAGGAGGCGGAACGCGTGAGGGAGACGCAACGGAGACGCCCTCACGCCCCAAGCCACCGCAGGACCGTCCCGGGCGTCGGGCGTCGCAAGACGATTTCCGGCCACCGTAGGCGCGGGCTTGCGGACGGCGAGCAGCGGGTAGCTCGCCATCCGATAAGGATCAGGCCCGAGTCGAGGCTCTTTGAGGCGCGTAGTGTTCCACGCGCGCCTCAAAGAGATGTCAGCAAAACTAACGGGGTCCGCTAGGGCCGATGCCTATCTGGGTTGCGGATAAATTGGAAAAAGAGTTACCGCGGCCCTGGCTTAAGCAACTGAAGGAACACGGGTGGGTTTTAGTCAGTAAAAGTCTGACACGGCCCCCCGCTTCACCCAGAGCGGGAGAAGTCACTGGATGATTTCCCACCCAAAAAAAAAAAGGGAGTACAATGAAACAAAGTGTATTTTCTGTAATTTATAAGGCAGGATTTTATTGGTTCGTGATGAGCCAACTGTTGGCCAAGATCTTAACTGACTTAGTTTCAGCACTACTAAAATAAAATAAGTAATAATAATAAAATCGACAAATACTGCACACGACAGTCTAAAAAGACAGTCCACGTAACAAACGCCCGTTTAAATCCACAATAAAAATAAAAACTGTTCAAACCGACCACCACGCGTTGCATCCGTGCGACTTCCTGACTAGTCACGGCTTCGTTTAAAAACAAAAGCTAGCTATGAACACACTACCTGACATATCCATTATGAACGGTGAAAACACAGCTTTTATATTTTTACAAACTGTTAATTTAGCTATAACATTGTATTTTATTGTTCAACCAGAAGTTTTTTGACTAGGTTTTAGGGGCCTAAATTTGGATTTCAGCGATAACGATTATCAAAAACACTTGACCATTACTTGAAAACCGGGCTATGGGGCTCATCGGCGAGAAATACAGTCAAGGCTAAGCCTTGAACATCGTCGCTAAGTTACCAGCTTGTCGGTTTTTTATCGGTTACATTTCGGCAAGTGTGCGATAGAATTGCGTGATCTAATTCCACCTAGCCCGTTTCATCATCGGACTACCAGACGTACGGCGATGCACCATCAGTACATGGTGGATATCTCACCCATACACACAAAACGTTTTGGGAACACTTTTATTGTGCGTACAGATAAGGAGTGGCATTCCCTGCCGGAGTCTGAGTTTCCCGACAGCTACAATCTAGGGGTTTTTAAGTAAAGAGTGAATAGGTTTTTTTCTAGGCAAGCGTGATTCACCGTCGACCACATCATCGCTTACCAACAGGTGAGATAGTCGTCAAGCGCGAGCCTATAGCGTACAAAAAAAACCGTTACATTAGCGGTACCGCATATTTTCATTCCCATACATAATTAATTTGGGCTTTGAGTCCAATTCGATTCATTTCGATTTCAAATTGTATCAACGAAAGATTCTTCTTTTTTGTCATCGTCACCGCCTCCAGTCTAACAGACCCATAACCATTTACAGGCTACCAAAGATTACTACGTTTCACTACACGAAGCTTTGATATTTAGGAAGGTAAACCTAATCCCTAAAAAGTTCTAATACAATCAAAAATCAATAGGATCAAACAAAACATTTAAATCAATAAAAACCGAACTAAAATAACACTTTTCGTCAAAAAGTTGACCGCTCAAAAATTGTTGTACTCATTATGCCATGTCTCTTCCGAACACCAAAGTTTTTCCTTTAGAAGCCACGGGCCGCATGAGAAACTTGGGGCACCATCTGCGAGGCTTCTTCGCAAGTAATTATATGTATTATGAGCTGCGTACTGTGCTTATCCTTCCGTGTTATTACAAGGATTTGGAGATTATAATGTAGAAGATTTTGTAGTTTTGTGATTACCTACCTATTTATGTGACTTTTAAATACAGAAATGTACATTTTAAGAAAATTTTGGACATATCTGACATTGATGAAGAAAAACATCGTAAGGAATCCAGGGGCGTAACCATAAGCTCTTAGAGCAAAATTATTTCAAGTGTGCGTAAATGACAGATTTATATGACTTGTATACATCTGTCCCTTTTTCACAGTCGCACCATGATAGTTTTGACACATCATGGTACGTGGGCTGGACAAATAAAAATTGACATAAGTCTGAAGTTCATGCTTTTTATGTAATGTTCGTGCTTTCTCTGTATGAGAAGAGGATTTTTCCCTGCAGTAGGACAGTTCCAGACTAGTACAGTAAAACTTGATTAAATGGGACCTCGATAAGTGAAAAATCTCCATAGCTGGACCTCATGCTGAGTACCCGACACATTAGCACTGAATTACCTCTGTTAGCAGTGGGCTACTAGCAGACAAAAAACCTTAATTGAGACAGCGATTGTATTTTATATCTTTCACTGAAGCTATATTTTCAAAGAATACTTTTTCTAAATTGTTTTCTTTGAATTTTGTAGGTATTGACCTCTGTAACGGAGATAACGTCAATTTATAAATAAATATATAATAATTAAACGACAAATTTCTGTTTTGTAGCCGTATTCACCTGCAGCCTTATTGCGTAATGAATTCGGTAAGGCAAAGGGCAAAGAGTATCAATAATCTTATCGACCAATCATATTGACGGAAATCCACAACACGTCTTTCATCTTATATGTGCTAGGACGATTTTTTATACTCTTTGCCTTAATGAATTCATCTATACTGATTAGTGATACTTATATTTTAAATGTGAATTTAGGTTTGTTTGTTACGCTTTCACGCGAAAACTACTTAACCGATCATCATTAAACTTTGTACACATATTCTTGGAGGTATTAGAAAAACATAGGTTACCTTTAAAAAATAACGAAAGATATCACTTTTTCCGCGATAACCGATATTCACGCGGACGAAGTCGCGGGCAAAAGCTAGTAATATTATAAAGAGGTAAGATGTTCCTATATAGCGAATAAACATTAAAACTACTGGACCGATTTCAAAAATTCTTTCACCGTTGGGAAGCTACACTATCCCCGGGTGACATAGGCTACTTTTTATCCCTTTATTACCACGGGAACGGGAATTGGTCTAGATTAGTTAGCAGTAGAAGTAGAAAATAATACAATACGAGTTAAACCCCTTTTTTGTCTAAGATTCAGTTTTGTTATTATTACAAATTTTAATATGTGTCCTAACTCTTTGTGGCCTTTAACAATAAATTAGCTATAACAGTGCCACAATAAATAAATTCACCCTTTTTCACCACAATGTTTCCATTCAATTATCCCTAACCCATTACAACCACATGTAAAACATTCTAAAAATGACATTAAACAAAACACTGCTGATAGAGGTCACAATTTATTGGGTCCATTAACGGAGCAATTCTTGCATATGCCACGATTCAGCCAACTAGTCCCCCGAGCCTTTCGGGACAATTGCCGATCTGTGACGAAGATAGCCGAAACACAAATGGACCATATCACATGGTATTTCCTTTGTTCTTTTAAGGTACGGAAAATGTTTACTTAGCGAAACTGGTTAATACAGACAGAAATGCTGATGCAACAATTATTGGGAAGGAATAAGGTCTGTTATGATTAAATGGACAATAAATCTTATGGATTATTGAGAGATAAAGTTTGCTGATGATCTGAAATTTCAGTTATTCTTATTTTTATTTACACTTGGGTATATTTTGGTAATGACAAGCCCACGGCGTAACCGTTCATGCTATATATCAGGTTATCGATAAATTCAGGATTCCTCACAAAGTCTTTCCTTTTCAGAAAATAAGGAATACGTGGAAACCTGAACATATTGGTCTGAAATGACAAACCCCTAACAATCTATCGTTGTGATCAGCGCTTGTTCCTTTTTAGATTTAAAAAATATTTTGAATAAATTTAAATTAAGAATAGTATGACTAAATGAAAACATTTTTTTATAAAATCGTGGGGTGCTTTTTAAGATATTTTCAAAATTACTCTACTTTTACCAATATCTGTCAATAAAATATTACAACAATTGACATCAAGCAACATCACGCTTTATATATTAAAATATATTTTTTTGTTAATCACACTATTCCTAATTTAAGTTTATTGAAAATTATTTTCTACTTTTTAGTTTAGTTTTCTATTAAATCGTTTTGTTTAGTTTTTTTTACTATTGAACTGCCGAGCAAAGAAAAAGTTCCACCCACAAAATGCCGACAAACACCTTAATATCACCTAAGACATAGAACCTAGCTTCATAAATTAAAAAGTATAATGAAATCTATTTTATTATGCAAACTTAAACTCTTTAAATAAAGAAAGTAGAAAAACAAAATTTTGGGGTTTGAAAATTTCGGAATACGTTTGTTGCGTTTTTTGTTTTTCTTTTGATTTCATCCTTGTTTTCGCCGTTGTGAAAGAATTCTTAAATATGTAAAGTCTTACGGCTCTCGTACCCATAAATCATGCCTCTATCACCCGAGGATTGTACGAGAATAATCACTATGGTGGAATTGGGGACCAGCCAAAGAAATACGCCCAGAATCATGGGCGTGACACATATTACTGTCCGACAAGTAATCCAAAGGTTTAGGGAGACTGGATTAAACCTGAGAAGACCAGGTACTGGCAAGCCAAGGTGCACAACAGTCCGAGAAGAGCGTTTCATTGCGGCAGCCATGTTAAGAAATCGACATCAGACGGGAGTTGCGGTTCAACAACAACTTCTGCAAGTTCGAAGGGAGCCAATAAGCGAGTGGACAGTCAGGACACGTCTTACGGAAAGAGGATTGAAGCCTTACAAGCCACCAAATGGCCCAAAACTGGAACGGAATCATAAAGTTGCCCGATTGCGATACGCCCGCGAGCATACAGCATTCTGTATGCTCGCGGGCGTATCGCGGGTGAGGACGAATGGGACATATTGATGTTCTCTGATGAGTCAAGATTTATGCTGTACCATCATGATGGGAGGAAAAGAGTATACCGACGATCAGGAGAACGTTTTGCACAAGCATGTTTTGAAGAAAAAGTTGCACGGGCCACACTGCTCAAGTTGTAAATGAGTATCTTCAGGACGTAGGAATCCACAAAATTGAGTGGCCAGCAAGGAGCCTCGATTTGAATCCTATTGAGCATGCTTGGGACGAGCTTGACAGACGTGTGAGAAAACGAGTTCCACCTCCAATTACTCTTCGTAACTTAAATTACGTGCTCATCGAAGAATGGGAGAACATTCCTCAGCATATGCTGAGAAATAGGGTATTCAGCATGCCCATCGCGTAGAAGCTGTATTGAGAGCACATGGAGGAAACACCAAGTACTGAGTTATCAAAACCTACGTTTACACCTAATAAAACCCCTACTTAGAGATTTGGTTTTATTTGCCAAATCGCCCCAATTTTTTTAAATATTTAATTTAAAATTTGAACACAATATTTACGTTTTTAGTTGGTAATATTCTGATGCGCTGTTAATTGTACTTTAATATTGCAGACGGCGTCATTAAGCTAGCCTTTCCCGTTTAGGAGTAATTTGGTGCTATGTCACTGGAACTTTTTTATTGCTCGCGAGTGTATTAATTTTTACCTAAATATCCTGGTAAGGATTATAGGACAAACTATTTAAATTATTGCATTGTCATTGGTCCTTGATAAGTGTGCAAAGTTTCAAATTAATCCGACGGTTTGGAGGGAGTGACAATCACTTTCAAATATTCCGTTACATAGAACCAACATACGAGTACCAAGCTAATAATAGCGTGTTAAAAAAGTCTTTACCCAACAGTCAATTTTTTTTGGTAACTTGACCCTCAAAATATTTCTGCAATGATTTTTATTATAAACCTGACTCTGATCATCTTTTTAAATTAAATACGTATTCGTCTATATTTACTGCCTGCCATCCCACTATGTTTTCTTCCTAAAGTAAGACTTCGCGGTCCGTCTGTCTGTCTGCCACCAGGCTGTATCTCATTAACCGTGATAGCTAGACTGTTGAAATTTTCCCAGATGATGTATTTCTGTTGCAGCTATAACAACAAATTCAGAATAAAATAAATATTTAAGTGGGGCTCCCATACAACAAACGTGTTTTTATACGTTTTTTTGCGATGATGGTATTGGTTGCCGATTCGCCAGAGAAGAAGTTTACGCGCTTTGACCACGCTTTTCACCTTACTTAATTCTCCCAACCCTCCTTCCTATCTTATGTCTAAATTCAAATATCTATGTTCTTCACATGCTCGGGATTTGCGTTCTTCCAATAATCTCCTCTTGCATTGTCCTTCTCATACTAGTGATTTTGTTCACTCTTCCTTCAATATTCAGTCCATTCTTCTCTCATTCCTCTCGAGATCAGGACGCCTACAAGTCGGTCGGTTAAGAAGAGTCATCTCACTTTCTTTTTCTCTATTACTTCTTAAATATATATTGTATATAAGTATATATTATATTCAATATATATACGTGTATTTTACCTATTTTAGTATGTTAATAACAACTTTTTATCTTTTCAAATTCTTTAAACAATGTACCTACCTGCCTTGTTATCTCTTCACCAGCCTTGGTTGACTGGTGGAGAATGCCTAAGGCAGTAAGTCCGCCTTTGTACCTTTTTGGCAATAAAGTCTGAATAAATAAATAATAAATAAATGGTACGAAACCCTTCGTGTGCGAGTCCGACTCGCAAATGGCCGGTTTTTCTTATAGTAATGGTATCAACATTCGCTAAGAGCTTCCCAAAATGAAAACACATCCCAACAGTTTATAATATATTCCCCTTTCTTTGCCATTTCTGGTTTCCGCAATACATTACACCTTCAGCCGTCGTATCACCAACTTCATCCATATTTTATAAGTTTTCGAGTTACTTCCAATATAACTTAGTAAGGGCAAGTATATTTTTTGACTCCGTATGCTTTTCTTTTCTTTTTATGTAGTTAGATAATTTTGGTATAGTTGTACATTAGTTTTGACTTTTGATGATGTATGACGAGGAGTTTTGTTTTTCATGTGATATTTCGTTATGTGCGTGTGAACTGAGGGACCAAACTGGTATTTCGCAAAATAAAAATCGTAGGCTTCAGTAGTAGATTTAAAATAATTGTAGAACAAATCTGGCAATTTGTAAACAAACATATTAAAAAGTACAGCTCTTAAAGTGCGGTCTCTCAGTCCTCACAAATCATCAGCCAGATCACGGAAAGTATCTGAAAAATGAAGGTGTTGTGACTACAGACTTTTATTTAAGAATTTGTAAAGATATTTACTAACTAACAGACCACAAAGCTTCAAAGATAAAAGATATATAACGACTAAACTGTGGTAATCCACAAGAAAGATACATATTTTAATGAATATTATCGAATCAAACGACATGCTATGCTATCTATGTGGTAGAGAATGCCTAAACGATTAAGTCCGCCGCTATATCTTTGCGCATGAGTTTAAATAAATAGTGAGTTTTATAAGTTTGACGTGTGTCTGTCTGTGGCATCATAGCTCCTAAACGGATGAACCAATTTTGATTTCGTTTTTTTGGTTAATTAAATAAAAAAAAAAATGGTTCATCCGCTTAAGCCTTTCAAAAGTTATCCGCATTTTACTCTTTGAATCTGGGTTTTTCGTAAGATATCGTGTCAAATTTATATGTTTCGATAGATTATCGATTGAAGCGTGTCTACTACTAGGTATATTATTATTTATGTAGTTAAAAATAATGATATAATATATAATAAATTGCTGTGAACTTTGGCAGTTCTCCGAGTTATATTTTGCTTTTTAGAGGTTTTATGTCGGAGTTTTTTTTGTTAAAGGTTCTTACAGATTGATCGTATTTCTTTTGCAGTTATCCCAACATCGGATCGAGAGAACATATTATATCGTTTTCTCATTCCATTAACAAAACCTATGAATGAGAATGTACATCTTACTAAAACAGTATTATAAATTCAAAAGTTTGGATGGATGCATGTTTGTTAAATGATTTTTTTTTTATTAACATATATATAATTGAATATGATAATAAAAAAACAAAACTATATACAAATACAAAAAAAAAACAAAAATCCCGACTGCTTAAAAAGCGAACTAAAAAGAGGTAACTGCTTTTTAAGCAGTCGGGTTTTTGATTTTTTTAATTATCTTTTTTTATTTACAACTTTTTAGTTATTTTTGTTTTAATTAAGTACATTTAAACATATAAGTGTGTATATTTTTGAAATCACCTCTTAAAACCCTTTATTTTGATACCCCACACGATGGGGTTGGAAGAAAAAATATTTTTTTTCCCCCACAAAATGGCGTCCAAAATCCGCCATATTTTTTTCCAATTTTTATGTAGTCAGTGATACTCGCAGGGTTAAGACGAATCGATTGACGTAAGAATCATCAAAATCGGCCAACGCGTTTGGTCTCTAGAACGCCACATAGTAACAAACATACATACATACATACACTGATTAACCCTCCTTTGGCAGTCGGGTAAAAAGGGAGACGGAAAAGAGCTCATTGTGCATCAAAAAAATCGTCCACATCGATGTCAATGGGAAACGTGCCCAGAACGCTGGCAGCATTGCCACGTTGAATGGCAATGCTGATTCTCTGACCGAAGAAAAGGCCAGCCTTTGGTCACGTGAAGAGTCGACGAGCTTAAATTGTTACTTAATCACGCCAGAACGGCTGAACGGATCTGGATGAAACTTGGCACAGAGGCTACTTTTCATCACGGTGTAATGTTCTCTTGGGATAAGAAAACACTTATCACGCGGGCGTAGCCTCTCGCAGAAGCTAGTAGCTTGTATGAATCAAGCAAAACTGCCAAGATGAATTATCTAAGGCAGGGAAGAAAGCTACCATATGAATTTGTAATTAAACCTTCCTACTCTCAATTTCTTGTGGTTCTAACGTTGTGTAACTTTTACACGTGTCCCTTACCACGTGTAGGACATAAGAACTAACGCCCTTGACATCTCGTAAGTGGGACTGTCCAAGCCAATTGCGCCGGGTATCATGAGTAGCCGCTATGATTTTTGGTTATGTATAAAGTACACGTGCCTGTTCTTCCTTGTGTAAAAGTATACGATACGTATAATATCGAGTGTTATTAGGTTTTTATGAGTCTGCTTATTTTTTTATTTTTCTTTATTTAATTTTGAACTTTCTCCTCAACTGTTACGACACCTTTAAAAGGCGTCTGTCTATTGTTTTTTCTATTGTTTCGCTAATTATGGCAGAGGAGTGCTCGACATGCGTAGAAGTCACATTGTGCCCTAAAAACATGAGTTCCTGCGGATTATTTTAGGCCTTGAACCAGAACTGATTTCTCGCATTATCATAATTTGGTTTCGAGAGAATTTTATGGAATATGAAAACTATTTATTATAATTATTAATGTCTTAATCTTGGTAATAACATGCAAACAAAAACTGAGGTCTTTTCCCCATGGGTGTAGATATTATAGAACGCCTCCAGCTATGATCCTTATACAGATACATCTTGGTGATTAGAGTAGTGAAAATACTATTTTGGGACATCCTCACAACGCTTCAGTACCTCTTTTGTATCCGTTATATCTGTCAGAGAGTCAGATAACAAAGAGTCCCCTGTGTTGGCGCACACAACGTGCGCTGTAATCAACATACATATTACTATTACATACATAGTACTCTCCTTGTTTCTAATAGACTTTTATTATTTTAAATCCTAAAAGTATGGTCCAATATTTACACCAACAACCAATCTTCCATTTATAAAAGATTTCCAAAACATTACTCCATAAATACGACAGTTTTCATGTACCAAGTCAATCACGGCGCAAATTATTCGACGCGGGCATTATATTCGTGGATCTATTCTTGTAATATCAGAATGGCGAGCACGTAGTGTCACCGAGCAGCGACGAGGACTCGGGTCAATTTCCTTTAAAGGTACGTTCACATGAATGATGCAGGAGAATATGGTGTAGTTTTTAAAGATGATAATTTTGCGGTATGAAAGATAATAATTGAAATTATAAGAAATATGGCAACCTTTGTGGGCAGACGACTTGCTATCCACAATATATATATAATATTATCTTGCAAAATAGAGAATCTGAATGCCTAAAAACATTGTCCCAAGGAGAACCAAGGTTACCGATTAGCCCGAAGAATAGCCAAACTCAAGGGCCTCCCACTGCTTTACGGCAAGTAAAACGGTTACTTTCCAAAACATACTCCTTAGTAACGGATAGGTTAAAAGATTTGAAGAAGAATAATGTAAAGATTCATGTACATTATTTGTGAAATATGGTTTTTTCATGTAACTAATAGATTCGTTTAAAAAAAATACAAACCGATATATTTTCGCTATTTTTAGATACTCCTCTAAAATGTTTATCTATAGAAATATTTATACACACAAAAATTGATGGCTAGAATTTCTTCATTACTGAAATAGCATATGTAAATCAAAGAATATTTTTCAAACAAAATTGTCCAAAAAGAGATTCAATATGGGCGCACGGCCAGTACTGCGTTAACTTCGGGAATATATATGCCTTAAGGGGCCGTGGGCTCATCGTAACCTGTAAAGCAGATTGGAAAAGGCCTCGTGGACGCAGCCCAATACGTTGGTCTGACCAGATCCGCACCGCTCTTGACTCTACAGTTCAGAACACCCTCCGCACTGCCATAGACAGAATCGGATGCAGAAAGATCATCAGATCAGAGAGAAGGTGATGTAGAAGGGAGGTCATGACCCTCAATATTGAGGAATACGACACAACAAGGAGGAAGGGGCAGTGGGCAGGGTACATTGCTCGCAGAACGGATGGCCAATAGAGCCGAAAAGTTTTCGAGTGGCGACTACGAACTGGAAGACGTTGCGACGGAAGGCCTGCCAATAGATGGACTGATGACCTGGTGAAGGTTGCGGGGATCCGCATGATGCGAGATGCGTAGAACTGGTCAATGTGGCGACACATGGTGGAAGGCTTTCGGCTATAATGATGATGATAATGACTGTCCTAAAATTAAATACGGTTGTTCTGGAGGATTAGACTTGAATTTTTAGATAGCTTAAGTTTGAAAATTTTGACATTAATGAGAATATTGGCTACCTTGTATTTGCATAAAAATATACGGTTGTAAGTCAGGCAATATTATATCTGTTCACTGTTGCACTTTTTAGTATCCTTTATCTCCTGCTGATAATCTCGTTCTTCGGCTATCCTCATACATTTTCAATATTCTGTAGAATTAATTAACTACTGTCTTGCCGTAACTGGGTACAAATAAAGTTTATTTTTTTAACACTTCCGTTGTCGCTTACTTAATTCGCTTCATGATGGCTTGACAAAAGCTACACAAGCTTGGAGATCACCAGCTATATTTTATGTTTGTTTCATGTTTTATGTTTTTTACCTGCCATGGAGCGACTTTCTTTACAGAGTGGCCACTTTATAGAGAAATTCGCTCTAACAAACGTCATGATATACAAGACTGAACATTTCGCTTTCAGTCCCGCCTTTCACACAACATTTTGATTTTAAAAGTAAAATCCTTACTTCCAAATACTGCGTTACCGTCTAAATACAAAACAATGCAGCCCTTCACTCCACCTTCCATTCGTTTCTCTTGGTCCTATACTTGACTGTTCACAAGTGTGACCTCAACTTTAGGAACTGAGAGTTGAGACAGGCAAGCGATTACTGTGAAGAGAATGTGTGTCAACAGTCGGAAAAGCTTTAACAAAGACGTGAGCCAAAGGACTCATCAGCAAACCAATTTAGTTTCAGCCTTTTGATTTGAGGAACATCAAAGTTTCTAGTGGTTGCCGAGTTCGGGTTTTCCGGGATGAAATGGATAAATGTTGTGTGTGACGGGCTTAAGAATTGTTTGTGTTAATTTTGTTTTTGTTCTTTACCTATGTATGTAGGGTGAGGTAGGTAGTTGTGGGGGAATTCATTTAAACTTTTCGCTTTGTTTCTGCTGCTATGCTTATCAAAATAATCTATTTTATTTTCCATCAAAACATTGTATACGTAATCCATTTATAAAAGAAGAAAAAATTTGGGTGTTTCATATCTATAGTTAACGTACATTATTTTAAGTTGGTCTAACGACAATAAATTCTTCGCATAAATATGTTTTTTTTTCGATTGACAAACGGGCGAAGAGGCTTATGGGCAACGATGCACTGGTGGCCTCAAAGCTCCAGAGCCTGGAACATCGACACCGAGTGGCCAGTCTGTCGGTTTTTTATCGGTATCATATCAGGGAGTGTGCGATGGAACTGCACAATTTGATTCCGCCTAGCCCTTTCCATCATCGGACAAGACTACGTACGGAATTGCGCCACCGGTACATGGTGGCGCATCCCACCCATACGTACAAAGCGTTTTGCATATACTTTCATTATGCGCACAGCTAATGAGTGCCAGAGTCTTTGTTTCCTGAAAGCTACAACCTCCCCAAGGTTGTAGCTCTTTAAGTCAAGAGTGAATAGGTTACTTTTAGGCAAGCGTCCTTCACCGTCGACCACGTCATCGCTTACCATCAGGCGAGATAGTGGTCAAACGCGAACCTACCACTAAATAAAAAAAACAAAAGAACAAACGTAGGTAAAACACCTTATTTGTTTTTCAATCAAGTAAATCAAATATATAGCCAACACAAATCTACTCTAATATTATAAAGAAGAAAGATTTGTTTGTAATGGATAAACTCAAAAACTACTTAACAATTTTTGAAGATTCTTTCACCAGTAGAAAGCTACATTATTCCTGAGTAACAGGCTATTTTTAACCGACTTCAAAAAAAGGAGGAGGTTCTCAATTCGACTGTATTTTTTTTTTTTATGTGTGTTACCTCAGAACTTGTTACTGGGTGAACCGATTTTGATGATTTATTTTTTATTTGAAAGCTGGTGTTTGTCATGTGGTCCCATTTAATTTTCATCAAGATCTGTTAAAGAACTTCGGAGATATACATCAGAACTCTTCAATAAATGACGGCATATCACTCGGGATAGCTGCAATCGCATTTATGTTTATTGTTTACACCATTTCATAACATAACATCACACTAGTACGCTCTAAAGGGGTACGCAGGTGTAAACAGTTCACCTTGGTGTATGTATACCTTATTCGACCGAATTTGTTTAAGTTTAATGTTATTGGGTAAATCTATTCTGGTTTCACTATGGGCATAAATATATTCTTTTAGTTTCTTCTCCCATATTTTTTTCAGTCTTTCAACGCTTTCAAACCTATATTCTTTCTTAAATACAAGTTTGACTGCAAAGTTGCTTTGGTACCTAGCCTATATAAATTGTGTAGCACAACTAAAAAGTGAAAAATAAAAAAAACTTTTTACAAAAAATACAACCGACTTCCAAATAAAAAACAAAAAAGTGAAAAATAACTTCAATTTCGGAAGTCGGTGTCAAAAAAACGAAGAAAATAAAACAAGAACACCGACTTCCGAAATTGAAGTTATTTTTCACTTTTTTGTTTTTTATTTGGAAGTCGGTTGTATTTTTTGTAAAAAGTTTTTTTTCTATTCCGAAAACAGGTTCTTTATCTTTGGGATGGGCCACGGGAGCGAAGCCATGGGAAAAAGCTAATGAAAAATATTTTAACGTTATTATATATAAAAAAATGAGAGCAATTAAACAGAGCAATATGAGAAACTCGTAAAGGAAAATGTCGAAATTTAATAAAACGTTTTCTTTTGTAGTCGACGTTTTAAAAATGGTATCATGTAGGAGGGGAAAATTAATAAAAAACTTTGGTCTAATCGCGACAATTATAAATTACACTGGCGAATGGGACCAGTGAGCGCATGGCACATTCTGAATAAACCAAGAGATCTTTGCAATTTGTGGACAAAAAGCGCTCTACGCGACTGGAATATAAAGCAGGCCGTTTTTAATTATTTTCCTGGCCATTTTTATATTACTTTATTATTTATGTGTTGTCTGGCTACAGAAAAAATAGGGCAATGTTTATTTTTGCCCCTAATATTTTTTATTTAATTAATTTTGTTTTTATGTTACTCTACGATGGATGATGATTGAAGATACGTGGGTTGATGATCGTTTGTTATGACTACCAACCAATTCGTTATGCCCTAAAATATAGGGGAGACTGTGAGATTTGATCCCACGCAAGACTTGGTTAATACAAATAATAAAGCTACTTAACAACTCAAATTGTTTTAAAATGGTTTTTCCAAGTCCACTAAAGTAATAAAGCTGGAGAATCAGAACTAATTGTAGAGTTAAGTTTGATTTGGGTGCTTTATAATTTTTTTGTACCAAGTCTCCCGTAGAACCAAGTCACCACAGTCTGCCATACATAAGTACCTATGGTGGTTAATTCAATAAATTCTAATATAAATTTAGTCTGGATTTGTGCCTGGTAGATGGCATTAGGGTCGCACCCTATTACACGGGACTTTAGGTGAAATGTGGTTGAACCTTGTTTATTATTATCAACTAACTGTTCCCGCAGCTTCGCTCCTGTCAACTGCCTGCCCTACCCTACTTATCTTCCTACCTACCTTACTTACCTTCCAGCCTACCCTACCAATTCTTTATTTCGCGGAGAATCTTAACACCGCAATTCAGAAAATTACTTCGAATGCACAACGCCATCTATCGAATATGGAGTTCAACTATCCGAGTATCTGAATTGCGTGTGTTGTGATAATTTTACTTCTTGAACACTTTAAATTCATCTAACGTTCGATAAAGAGAACCGATTGCGATGAAACAAAAACTAAGTAATACTTCAAGTTACGCACAACTTTTATGTATAAAAGTTATCTACATTGGTTTCGTACATTTTACGCGATGCGTGCACAAATTAACAGATAAACAGACGAAAATTCCAAAAATGCTGGAAATGTGTTCTGTACCAACATACTCGTAACTTTAACACACTGGCTATTTTTTTGGAAATATTTTCGATGTACAAAAACGACTAATCTTCAGATTTATTATATGTATTGATGGGATGAATCAGTGGACTTATCCTTAAGAAAAAAATCCCTTCAGAAAAAACAGTAATTATGTTTTGAAATAAATTTTACCTTTTTAGCTTAATGGCTATAAAACATTCCAAAAGCCGCATCTGAAAAAAGTTATCATTAAATTAGATACCGACACTGGTTAACAGTTGTTGTTTTACACCAATTACTTTCATACAACAGAACTTAGTAGACCTCAGAACAAGTCCCTCATCAACAAAACACTAGTTAACAAACGCAAACAAAGCCCAACTATGGCGTTTTATGGCAACATTTTCTGCCATTATGACGATCCAAAGAGCGGTAAATTGGCCAGTTCAAAATTCCGAATAAGCGCCCATAATTATAGTTTAAATTTCTACCCTCTATAATTTCTCGTTAACCCAGGGACTGTTTATTTTATGATTTCATAAATTATTGCGAAATCTAGTTGTATACGGGAAACTGAGACTAAAAAAACTTCATTGTTGGTTACTGTGGTAATTTTTAACTGACTTTCCCAAAAGAAGGAAGTTATAATATGTTTGACTTTTTTACACATATATATATACCGATTTCTCCGTCAATTGTGGACAGATATTGAAAATTTTAATTTTTGTTTGAAAGAATATGTTCCCAAATTGGTCCCATTTTATTTGGTGAAGATCTGATGATGAGCTTCAGCGATATACAACATAACTCCTCAATAAATGACGGCAAATCTCTCGGGATTGCTGCAATCGCATGTCTGTTTATTTTTTATACCATTTCATAACATAACATCACGCCAGTACGCTCTTAAGGGGTACGCAGATCTCTCATTTCACCGGTTATATTCAAGTTTCATGAAATCTGCAATCCCTAGACATTTGCCGTTATTTATTGAAGATTTCTGTTGTATATCTCCGAAGTTCTTCATCAGATCTACACCAAATTAAAATGGGACTAATTTCGAAACATACTTTTTCATACAAAAAAAAAGAATTTTTGAAATCGGTCAAATAAAATTTGGGTTCCGCGGTGCTACCAGACTTGTGGATCAGGTGGGTTATTCCTGTTTTAAGGAACTTGGGTAGCGAACCAGATTCCAAGGCTGCCTGGTACTGAGATGCCAAACGAGCGTGCGACCTTTGTAGCCACTTGATCCAGAAGTTGTGTAGCCCGCCCAGCCCTGGAGATTTCCAGTTTGGCAACGGACGGACTGCACGGGCTAATCTTGGGGGCTGATAGTGATAGCCCCCATTTCTTGTATTGGATACATACATTATTATTACATTACATTTATTATTATTATTACCTTTACTTGCGGTCTTCGCAACACATTTTCTTCCTCCATTTCTTTCTGTCAACCGCCATGCTATCACTGATCCCTTTTATTCCACAAACCATACGTCTTTTCTTTGGCCTCCCTCTTGCTTTTATTTATTTATTTATTTAAACTTCATGAACAATGGTGATACATAGGCGGACTTAATGCAGCAAGGCATTCTCTACCAGTCAACCTTTGGTTTAAAAAGGACACAACAGTGGTAGGAGTACAAAAATAAATTAAAATGAACAATAATTAAAATCAGATATTAATAAACTATCTAACTAGTAAAATACATAAATAATTACTAAAACAATATACTAATAAATATTATAATAAATACCATATCATTATTTATTCTAAGAGACTCGTGAGAACTCTGGCATTCTCGATATTTCTTTACGGCTCGGACTCTTGGGCAATTCGCACGGTGGATCGAAAAAAGATAGAGGCTTTTGAGATGTGGTGCCGGAGAAGAATGTTGCGCATACTATGGACAGCCAAGCGCACGAATAAGTCCATTCTCGACCAGTTGAACATCAAAACCAGACTCTCCACGATCTGCTACCAACGAGTCCTAAGTTACTTTGGTCACATCGCCCGGAGACAGCCAGACAACCTGGAAAAACTGGTTGTGGTGGGAAAGGTGGATGGAAAAAGACCACGCGGACGTTCACCTACTCGCTAGTCTGACCAGATCAGGGCCATTACGGGGCTCACTGTGACCAATGCTATAAGAAGAGCCGAAGACAGGATGGCTTGGAAGCAGCTCGTCGTTGACTCCGTCAAGGCTTTTCAAGACGGGCACGACCTTCAGAAATGAAGACAACGACTAAGAAGAAGAATTTATTCTAAATGAAACAGAAATTTAAATATAATAACTATGACGAATACCGAGCTATGTAAGAGAGGACAAGTAATAGTTCCGGATTCTACGCTTAAATGAAAATTTAGTCTCGGCTTTTTTTATGTCAAGGGGAAGCACGTTCCAGAGTTTTATAGTAGAGACAGTGTAAGAATTAGATAGAAACCCAGTGCGGTGAGAAGGAATATGGAGAAGTATGTTTTTTGAAGCTCGAAGGTTAAGATCGTGAGAACTGGCCAACACTTTAAAATATTGTTTTAAATAATCAGGAGTACAAGGATCGTTCATGATGTTGAAGTGCATGCAGAGGGATCTGAGGGATCTCCTCTGACGGATAGGCGGCCATTTAAGCTGAGAACGGAAAGAAGAAATGTGATCATATTTACGAAGACCGAAAATAAAGCGAATACAGTTGTTAAGAAGTCGATCCATTTTTTTATGAAGTTCTTGGGATGGATCAGAGTAACAAACATCAGCATAGTCGATTATAGGCAATACAAGAGCTTGAACCAAGGTGATTTTAGTGCTAGACGGAAAAAAAAATTTGAATCTATAGAGAGACCGCAGTGAGAATGTGACTCTCTGGCTAATCTGAGCGACCTGCTTATTCCAGCTTATCTTGTCATCAATGTATAGGCCTAAGTCTTTAACATGAGATGAGAGTGGGATGACGGTATTGCCGAAAATAAGCGGCAATAGAAGGCTAGTGTCCAAGGTTCGTAGAAAATACAAACTACCAATAAGGATAGCCTGACATTTACTGACATTGACAGTAACCCCAAATCTACTAGACCAGCCAGCGATTGCTTGAAGGTTTGAGATGCAGTTATTGCAGATTGAGAATGTCAGATTGCGCGTAGAGCTGCAGGTCATCAGCATACAGATGGTAGGAGCATTTCAGAATAGTAGTAATTGAGTTAATAAATAAAGCAAATAAGAGTGGAGAGAGTATACCGCCTTGTGGAACGCCTGTTTCCAGAGCGCACCTATCAGAGAATTTCTGATCAGCACGCACCGCCTGCTGGCGACCACGAAGATATGATGAAAACCAATCCCGTGCCAACGAAGAAACCCCAATTTGAGATAGGATGGCCAGAAGAATGTCGTGATCGATGGTATTAAATGCATTGGAGAAATCTATTAAAACAACACCGTTAACATCGAACTCTCCAAGCCGTTCCTGACGTCTTCAGTAACTTTAAGCAAGGCTGTGGCTTTACTATGGCCGGGCAGAAAACCAGATTGGAAAGGGGACAATAGGTTATTCCGAGACACGAAGGAGGATATTTGGTTCAGAGCAACTGTTTCCAGGATCTTAGATAGGAAAGAGAGAATGGAGATTGGTCTGTAGTGATTAGATAGGGTGGGGATGGAAATTTTTGGAAGAGGGATAATTAATGCCTTACGCCAGGTGGTAGGAAACTCACCAGCCTGCAGAAAGAAGTTGATGATGTGTGTGACAATGGGAAGGATATTTTTAAAAATGAGGGCTAACATAGATCTGCTCACTCCATCACAGCCGACAGCCTTGGACTTAATTGCAGTGAACGTTTTGAGGATCTCAGCGTCGGTCACCGGGGAAAAAGAAAAAGATTCGGGCGGTGCAATTGGCATGGAAGTAATATCACGAATAGTATTATTCTTAACAACAGCCGTGAGCATAGTTGACGATGAAAAGTGATTATTCAAATCATTCAGAGACATATGAGATGATACAGTATGAGAGGATGATTGAGTGACTCCAATTGATTTGAGAAACTTCCATATGTCAGCCGGTGAAGAATTAAGGACATTTCCACAAATGTATCGGCGTTTGGAAGCTCTTACCATCTGAATACAGCTGTTTTTAGCCAACTTGTACAGGCTCCAGTTCTCCTCACTGCGATCCCTTCTATATCTCCGAAAAGCCCTGTCACGCCGTCTCATCGCCAAACGAACTCCAAGACTAATCCATGGAGCCGGAGGGCGCTTAACACGGACAGCCCTGAGAACATTTCCACTTTCTCATCAACAGTTGCTGCCTGAGCAACTTCCACCCAATCAATATCTTTGGAATCACCATTAAGTTTGTCCCTGTTTAACCACGCAAAATGCCATAGAAACATAATGGCAGGCCGCTGTTTAGGTGGCTTAATTTTGTACGATAAGTAAATAAAATCATGTCTATATAGCCCAGAGGCCGCAATCTGGCCATGGTTAACAACTAGATTTTCGGAAGACGCAAGCATGAGATCAAGCCAGGTATCGCTTGAGTCAGGATTAAGATGAGTCGGATCGAATTGCTCGAGGATTGAGATTCGATTGAGATTATAAACAAGGGTAGAGACCCTTGTTTATAATCTCTATAGTATATATATATTATTTTCATCGACGAATATATTTTTAGTATCGATAAACTGGCGTCGCGTTCATCGCGTCTGGCCACCATCTCACCTGATGTGGTGAATTAGGCTGTTTGACATAATTAATTTCACTACAAAAACTGTTATGATTCCATTTTAATTCTACAAGTAAAATTTATCTGCATGTTGTCTACTGTTAAGTCGTCACAATCTAAGAAGTCCGTTGTCGTTTCTTATTTTACATGCCGCGATAGCTTACTACGTAAGAAATTGAAAAATCTAATTCATAATCCTAATTAATCACTTTGTTACCCACACACTATAACAACTTAGTAAGTAAGTATTTTTTATAGCTGTCAAAACGGGCCTTTTAGTATTTGACAACTCTAAGACAAAAATCTCAAAACTGGTGCAACAAAAATAATCTTTTCTAGCACAGGACACCAAATACTAGAACTATAAAATCACAGCGTAAAATAAATAAATAAATATGTTCAGAACCTGGCTACTACTTAAAAATTTCAGATAGATCAACGAAGTCAAAAGTATTGCAGCTGCATTTTGGTCAAAACAAAATATAATCTAGAAAACTTCGATATGACGAAGAAGTAGAAAATATATTTCAGTTACTCTTAATACGGAAAACGCTACTTCTTCAATCTTATAACATACTTTTATTAAAAGATACAGTACAAAATATCACTCGACAAAACAATACGTGCACCCCCGTAATTTTCAATCTCAACATCAAATACAGCGCTGTCTGAACAATTGCATTTTCCAACTACTTCACACAGTGGCAACACGTACCAATTTTATAACGACAAAACAATAAGTTTTTAATTTCCGAACACCGTGTCGTCACGTTTTCGCAACCTGTGCCATCGTGTGTAGGAAAAGAGGAAAATCACTTTGCAATGAAGTTAGATGCGCGCAAATAGCACCGGTGGACCGTAAAATTAGTTCAGAGTTTTCTTAAGACGCGTTTTCGCTTGGTGTTCTGCAAGCAAAGGTTTGTACGCATGGTAAATCTATATCTTTACTAATATTATAAAGAGGAAAGATTTATATGTTTCTATTTTCATTAAAAGCTACTGGACCGATTTCAAAAATTCTTTCACCGTTGGGAAGCTACAGTATCCCCGGGTGACATAGGCTACTTTTTATCCCCGTATTCCCATGGGAACAGGAAATACGCGGGTGAAACCGCGAGGCGTCCGCTAGTGAACAATACGAACAATAAAACATGTTCGGTTCTAGCTCGTTCGAATGCTTGCTTTCTTATTACCCGAATGCCTTAAAAGGAAGGTAAAGTTTGACACTGTTTTTTTTTTAAATAATTGCCATCAAAGGCGCTTTGACTCGAACAGTGTGAAAAATTTTCAAAGGCAGAGTACATTTTGCTCTTTCTCTCAAGAACACAGCTACAGCTGGTCACATACTCTAACCAAGAGCTAAGTTGAAGTAGAAACAGGTTATTGCGGTTCTAAACAAACTGAGAAGAGCTGTCAGACATATGATCAGAACAAAGGTGCGTTCAGAACGCTTAGTGTAAATGCTACTTTACGCGAACACTATGCGGTATAAACTCGCTTGGCTTTTTGAATTTCCAATAATTTTAAATAAGGTCCGTAGTTGGAAGTCTAGTGACCTGTTAAGAAGTTAGTTAAGTTTTTCTTTAGTTTTAAAACCTTTTTTATTTTCATATAAGTGCGGGACTAATACCCTTACTCCTCGCGTCGTGTTTCTTATTACTGAGGGTCATGATACCCCTAACAGGAGATCAACTTTTCTCTGACAATGATTCTCCATTTGTGTCTTACCTTGGCGTCGTCGTAGAGTGCAGCGCGTAGCTTGGTATTCGGCGTTGCACGAATTTGGTGAGACCATCTGATTAACCTGCAGCCCCTTGGCCTCTTGCCTTCGACCTTGCCAGTGATCAACAGCTGCTCGTGGTTATGACCATCCTTTTGGGCAATGTGGCTACAACACTACAGGTTTCTTCGCAGGCACCTAGGTGGTGCAGAGCCTGGATAAAACTCATTTGTGCGGAACGCAGTCAACGGAATTTGAAGCCTAATGCGCCAACACCACACCTAGGGACTAATAATATAGTTAAATTACGTGTCCGGTCCATTTGAGATAACATTAGGCATTTAAATAATCCCATTTTACAGCACGTTCAACCGATTTTGACTTCCATTGCACTAACGCAATGGAATTCAAAATCATTTACAGGTTAGAACTTAAAATCGGGTAAATGGACTGTAAAAAGGGGTTGAAAAATTTCTAATGTTATTTCAAATGGAGTAAAGATGGCAATAGGCTCCTCACCTATTACATGCTTATTGCAATTATGATTGTATCCCATGGGATACAAACATATAAATATAAAATATGCATGTAATAGGGATGATGACTAAAAATATATATTTTAGTCCGTCAGTTAGATTTCCAAAAAATATTGGACACGTATTTTTCTTTTATGAAGTTAAGAAAAAAATTATGACGATACAGTGCATTAAAATATCGCATGACGTCATTCCTTGGTACACTTTCTACATAGAAGTGACGTCACAAGCCCCCACTCCCGAACTTTGATGTGATTTATCTTGGTGATTTTCTATTAATTTGAATAAGCAAAAAATACGTGTCCAATATTTTTTGATTATTTAATCAGCGGACTAAATATAATTTGCTGTTTCGCACCCCGTCTTCATCCCTATTGGAGCAGCTCTGCTTAACGCTTCGGGGACTTCATGCGTGATGTTATGTTTGTGTCATTGTTTAAAAATATATTTAAAAAAAAAGAACAACCGACTTCCTAAAAAACACTAGCAAGTGAAAAATAAGTGTCTGTTTAGAGCATACTGGCGTGATGGTATATTATGAAATGGTTTAAACAATAAACAGACATGCGATTGCAGCAATCCCTAGAGATTTGACGTCATTTATTGAAGAGTTCATTACGGAGACGAAGTATTATGAACATTATTTGTACCCAGAGAATAATTAGCAATATTGTGAAAGCGCTGTTTACAATATTGGTGTACAAAAAAACCAGGCTTTCTATATTTTAATACTATCTTAAAAGTGTTTTCTTTTCCCAAGGATATATTATACCGGAATGATAAGAAGCCTATGCGCTATTCCAGACCAAAATCTATGTCTGTGCCAAATTTCATCCAGATCCATTCAGCCGTTCTAGCGTGATTGAGTAACAAACATACATCCATATACACATCTATCCAAATTTTCACATTTATAATATTAGTAAAATTGATCAGAAACTTCTAATAATGTGGCGTTTATTTTGTTTTACTAACACGACATTAATTTTGTCTACTTGGCTAAGTGAAGATACCTACTAACCCAATTCACTTTCTCAAAGTACGCATTGCGGGTCTTCAGATTACTTCTGTGTAAAATGTGGTAGAAATCTTATAAGTAGGTATTATTTCGTTGATTAATATCGTTTTTGATTAAGGCGCTACCCCGAGCAAAACGCCGCGCTAGCCGTTTTTCGTGCAGTTTTTAGGAGCTATCTACTCGTTATTTAAAATGAAATATCAACTAATAAAATACATTAAATTACTACATATTATTGATTTCAAAATTGTAGTTTTTTTTTTTTAATGTATTATATGTTTCACTAATCTCCTTCCAACAAAACCATAAAAATGAGAAATAATGATTGATAGCATGCATCTCCTCGTAAAGTGTTCATTAATATTTTTTTGTACTAACACTAATGGATAGACAATTTGATAACGAACATTTTGGTAGATTTATTTCTTTCAAAAGACCAATATTCGATTTTATAAAGAAGTTATTCTAAAATCTGGTCGTATTCACTACTTTAATTCATGCGCCACCAGTGCCGCTAGGCCAATAGGAATGCTCAAATCTCATGCTGATTTTTTAGTCAGGGTACGGCCTTAATATTATTTAACCGCAGAGGTACACTGACAAAAACAATCGTAAGCATACAAAAATATTCAAATATTTCATAATTCAACAGAAATCCACGTAAAAATTATAAGAATATATTTATATCGAATAGTTAAAAAAGTTATAGAGAGAAATAGTAAAGACACGCATGAAATAGAGAAGACTCACCTCGTTCGCACAAACGACATCTTTTTAAAAGAAAAATTATGTGGAGGTCTGATCTGACGCGAATGCTGGGACTATTACTCAAGGTGTCATCTCGTTTCGGGCTAGGAAACGGGAGTGACGCTTGTTTTCCTCCTCCTTGAGGTGGTTGGTGCAAGTTAGGAGTGAAAAGCAGACATTTTTATTTTAATGGATTACATTTTCATTATATTTGTATTTCGTTGACTGTAAGATGACACTTAAAGCGTATCTGATGTTTTATTGTTGCAAATACCCATAAATCTTATCTTAGCATGGCTTCGGTTGAATCACCCTAGCTGAAAAACATCTCTTCTCGTATCAGCTTTGTAGTCTCAGCACATGTCCGCTTTGTACGTCTCTGCACATGGTCGCTTTGAATGTCTCTGCACATCTCTCTCTTTGTAAGTCTCTGCACATGTCTGATTCATACGTCTCTCCACATGTCCATTTCGCACGTCTCTGTACATCTCCACTTTGGACGTTTCTGCACATGTTCGATGCATACTTCTCTGCACAAGTCCGCTTCGTACGTCTCTAAACGTGTTCAATTTGTATGTCTCTGCACATCGCCAACTTTGTAAGTCTTTGCACAACTTCGCATTGGTAGAGTCTTGGTGATGCAATGGAAATGGCAATTTAACAATACTCATTGCTTTATTAACGCTATCGAGCACATGCATTTTTCAAACATTGTGATAAGAGAACAAGATGGCTGAAATATATGGAAGACTAACAAAGTTTATAGTATTTCCGGTAAAATAAATAATAAGTTCTTATTTTTATTATTCTTGTAAGTGTGCTCAGCTTTTACACATTAAATACTTTGTTTGATAGCTAGGGACTTAAATTTAGTTCATGGGCAAATTTAAGTGCTGCTGCACACTAGTTAGACGACATTATAAGAGTAGATCCCCCTTGCTGTTCATTATCCGTCACAAGATGATTAAGAAATAGGAACCTATAATATGTCTACAATTTTGGCCATGTTTTAATTTAAAAAGATTCATTATCACCAAAGTTAAAAGTACAATAATTTACTTTTGAAGTACCTAATGCAAAGTTATTTTCGCAACTTGCTCCCCGCTACTAACTTAGGCCACACGTTTACCGACAAAAGGAAGGTTTCTCGAATTGTTACTTCGATGGTGTAAATTAACTGACAGGAATTTTATGGTTAGAACACTTTTACGATTTCGCTTGGGCACGTTACCTAAGTAATTTTTTCATTTGAATTGAGGAAAATGGCGGATGACATAGTGGTATTCTCTTTTACTACCTGTAGTTATCGGGAATCGGAGAAAAGATTGGTACTTAAAACCGCTTCATTGGTGTAGCGGTTGATTTTATCCGACTGCTCCAGCAGCTTTTTCTGCCTAGGCAAAAACTACAGAACGCCACCTGCTGCGTTCCTTACATATTCATTTAAAACTAAAAATACCTCCTTACATCGTTTTGTATATAGGTAATCTCTGGCAAGTACTGATATATTTGCAATTTTTTTTGACAGATTCAAAAGCTACACTGATCATCATAGGCTTTTCAAACTGGAATAATGTATGATTCCTGTGGAGTTGTCTACAGGGACGAAGGCTAAAAGAAAATACTACAATCTATGTATTGTTATAAAGTTTCAAAGAAAATATCTTGGTACTAGGAGCTGTCAAATTCTAAAAATCTTGCTGACGTAAACGATGACAAAGGTACAATTACGAGGATAGCAGCTCTGACGTCATTTACGTAGTGACACTGGAAATGAATGGGCATATGAGTAATACATTTCGCGGCGACAGTAACAGTGCTTTGAATCGAACGCCATAAGCCAGGCTTATTACACGGCGCTTAGGAGCTTTTACCCTGCGTTAGTGACGTCGGAACCGCTTTGCTCGTGGCAGTGCACCTTAAAACTACCTTTACTTGCAACGTTGTTGTTTGTCCTAAGACGCATAACTTTATAATATTGCAAGTTATAATCCATAATGCATCCTTTATAATTCAGAAAATTTAGGAACCGCCGGTTCTCAGCAAGATAATGTGCTCCATTATTGGTTCAGTGAATCTGGAGTTCGAGACAGTCTATTGTCTAAGATGGTAGGGAATCATGCACATGTAAGTGTCTATAAATTCACTTACTTGTAGCTCTCAGATTTTTTTAAATCCTGAAAGCTGCTGTCAGTTCTAAAAAAGGTATGTCAGTTAGTAAAACTAAAGAAAAAGAAAAATGCTTCGAACAACGTCAAACTAGAGGACCAAGACAAACATGAACAAATGAACTACCGAAATGAAAATTCCAAATATATAATAAAAATTTCACAATCTATATCGCTGGTAAAATATCCCTTTGCCTAGAGTAAGCGCTTGTTCTTTTTTATTAAAGCTCTCTAGGATCTAAATTACAAATAGAACCTTACAGCAAAATCTACTTTCAATGTAAAAGTAACGCTTTATTTCTGAACAAAAACTATTTAAAGGTGTTCAGAATCTTCCAGAATTAAAAACTCCACCAGGCAAAAACTAACTATACAGGGTGCCATTTAATTCATTGACTATTTTTACCCGACTGCAAGGAAAGGGTTATGTTTTTCGCGCGTATTTTGTATGTATGTAATATACTTTATTATCTCATATCTTTCAAACCGTTAGACGAATTTATATATTTAAGATGTCATTATATCCGTCTTGACCGCCCAAGCATTCTTAGATAAGTGATGTTAAAAAAACAAAAATGTATAATGTATAATAAACATATAATAAACATTTCACAGTATATATATATATAAATATAATTAAAAAGTTCTAATAAAAAAAGTAAATATATAAATCAAAACCCGACTGCTAAAGCAGCGAACTGAAAATAAGTAAACAAGAAGATAATCATGCTGTGCAGTCTGAGGATACATATTGGTGAGCCATGTCGTGAATATATAACTGTCCTCCGACTTCACAGCATGATTTACATCTTGTTTGCCATCTTTTTAGGTCACTTCATTAGCAGTCGGGTTTATTAAGGATGTGTTTTAATGATTATGAATAACCTTCATAATGAGAGCAACGCTGAAATATCCAAAAAATAACTGTTGCCTATATTTTTTTAAGTTTTGCTAACATGAATTTAATGAATAGCTAATTTTGACTTAAATATTTCAGATTTGATCCAATAGTAAAAGTTGTTTACATTCATGAACACCTAATTTTACCCCCTGAAATATCCAATGATTTAAAAACTACCCTGTATATTTCTCACTAATGTCTTTTCCCTGAACCTGTACACTCTTGAACAGAAATACTGGGTCAATAGAAAAAAATCTAACGGATCCAATAAATACGAGAAACATCCTTTATCCCATTGAATTGTAAATTAGATCTGTCAGCGAAAAGTATAACGTAGCCCGTTCCCTTGTTCAGGATACTGAGCTGGAAGCTCACTAATTTATAATACGATTTAAATATTGATTGATGAAGACTGTTAGACTGGTAACTGTTATTTGCTCTTCATAGTATAAGCTGTTAGAAAGAAGATTTTTTGTTTGTTTGTTATAAGCAAGAAACTCTGGTAAATTTGAAAATTATTTTACTGATACCTCTAGCTACACTTTCTATCCCAGAAATGCATGTTTCTTGAAGGATACGCGAGAGTGAAGCTGCGAGAAAGTGCTAGCCATTTATATTTTTAACAAGGGTACTTTGGGCACCTCCAATTTGGATTTGTGTTTTGTCTTAGTTTTTTTATTTTATTTATTTATTTAATTATATTTTAATACAGAGGTGTTACTTAATTCTAAACTCGCCAAACTTTTACGTTTGATGGCGAGAGACGCTCTTTTAAATCACAATGCACCACCTTACGCACATACATACTACATATATATATTATTATTATACTGTTATGCTTTAATCTTACGTACATATTTAGTTCTGCTTGCTATCCTGTATAATTTTCTTTAATTTTGTCTTAATTGTTCCTTTACTAATTTCTACATTTTCTCTTAATAAATCTATTTTGTTAAACACTTTAGGTACCAAATACTTAGATGTTCTCTTACCATAATAATTTGTTATCTGTGGTTGAACCAGTTTGTTCTCTCTAGCCCTACGTGTGTTGTACTTGTTTTTAACATTTACTTTATAATCATCACTATAATAATATGCCAGACCTACCAAATATTCAACTTTTTTATCTATGGGTATAATATTACAGATGGGAAATAACTTTTCATACTCTTTGTTGCACTTATCTTTAACATTTTTACTAACTAGAAACTTTATCAGTCTTATTTGTATGTCTTTAATATCTCTTAAATATGTAATAAAGGTTCGCCCGTACACAAGGAGTCCGTAGCATATTAGCGAATCGGCAAGTGCAAAATAAACCATTCTTAACGTGTGTTTGTTCAATACATTTTTTAAATGGTAAAACTTACTTAGCACCGATCTTAGCCTATTGCAAATATCATTTACATGTAGTTTCCAATTAAAGTTCTTATCTATTGTTAGACCTAAATATTATTATTGTTATTTTTGTGTGTACTGCTTACCTATAGAAACACTGGCAATGAGTATTACTTGAAAGGTAATATGAATTTAGAACATAAAAATAAGTGAAGATGTTTTTGCAAAGCTTTGGATTGTCAATTCTAGTGTAGCCGCCCAGAAGGCAGGCAAATTGTGGAATTCGTACAAAAAGAAACAGTGTCAAAAACTTGTCAAAAGTAAAGCATAGTTTTCATTATAAGAATTGGTTTGACATATAGTCCCATAAACAACATAATAAAGCACAGTGTTCACGCCATAATTAAATTTAATTATACTCTATGCGCCGTATTAGCCACAGATTAGTTAGGCCGGACCATAGATAGGAATACTCGGCTAACGGGGAGCCTTATAAAATAGCCTTTGTAAAGGATGTCGAGTTGACATCATTGGTCCAGTTTATGTCTGATGTTTAAAAAAATAAATGCATTTACAATAATAAACCCTGGTGCAAGCTCTATGAATAGAATTAAAATTCGATGCGATCCAGCCTTTCCTTCTCTGGCCTGATAAACGCACGAGATCGAAAAATTTTATAATATCTGAATTTTGAGATTAAATCCCATCCGGGTCGAAGTAGTTGACGCATCATTCTTGTTAGTGTTGGGAGGACGCCTTGTTCCTTTTTTAGAGGTTTTGGCCAAGGTGGTTCAAGCTTGACGGCTTTGATTTGTTAGTGCGAATGTGCACGTCAGCTGAAGTTAAAAGCACATATTGGAGCGTCCGATAACTCGTTTGTCATGATTAAGTCTTCCCTTTGTAAGGGTCGTATCTCAATTGTAAATATGATTCCTCTATTAGGTAAATGTTTGGGTTAGGGTAAGGTAGGATTCATGTAACCTTTCAAGACATAGAATAGAAGCGTTTCATATGATTCTGCGCGTCTATTCGTAGGGGCGTAGCTCATGTGAGGACTATGCTTAACAAGAAGGCAACCTACTTGCCTATAGAAACACTGGCAATGAGTATAAGAAAGTTAAAATGAATTTAGAACATAAAAATAAGTAAAGATGTTTTTGCAAAGCTTTAGTAGCCGCCCAGAAGGCAGACATATTGTGGAATTCGTGCTAAATATAAAAAATATAAAAGTTATTTATGTATTTAATTATTAGCCTCTGCCTACGTGCCTGCAGTACCCCATAAGGTACACTCACTTTCAGTCCTTAAAGTAACAGGAAAATTCTAAAAGTAATTGTATCATTTGAATAGAACGTAGAATAACAAAATCATGATGTTAAATATGGTTACGTCAAATAATTACGATGAATTTATTCATAGCAAAGTACTCTTACTTTAAAAACGAGTCATAAATCACGCTCAATTTACCCAAAAGCAACATAAGCACAAAAAAGAAACTCCAATCAAGTAATAACCCCATTGCATCAGTCGCATGCAGGACGGACGAAGGTCCAGTCCATTTTATCAAACCACAATCTAAATGGACGTATTCGGGTAAACGCCCGTATATTATTCAAGTGATATTTTTGCGAAATAACGTGATGAAAGCTTTTAATCCTCTTCCATTAAGCACTTATTGTGTGGGTGATCCACCGCTCTTTTACGAAATCATTTTTTCATGATTAAACAGTCCCCTTTTGAAGTGAATTGTATGGGTAGGCCGATTAAAAATTCGATGTTCGGCAATTTGTAAATCCTTTTGGATTGCTCAGTTCGACGGCATGTTGCTGGATTAAGGTTGCTCGCAGATTTATCTTATGAAGTCTGTGCCTACTCTGGTTTGGTTGAAATAAGTGGTAGGATAAAAAATTCACCCCGAAACTACGAGTACAATTAACTGGGGTAAATTCTCGAAACTACAGACTGCCTATTATAGACGTCTTTAGAGAATATTGCATGAAAAATACCGGTCTTAGCCATGTCAGTGACTAATAAGTTGGTGATAAAGTTTAGATTCAGTAGATACAATATTGCACAATCGAATCTCTTTTCTACAGAAAATTGTTAATCTTGCATATTTTCAGAACAAATCTCTTGGTTTCTCACTTCATCATCATCATTTTAGCCGAAAGACCACGCTTGCACATTAGCCTCCCCAAGTGTCACCACATTCACTGGTGCCGTGCGACTCGCATCAACCACTGTTTCTGTTTCTCAATTACAGAGACCCAAATAATTCTGTAAGTGACCGTTTTACCAATTTCAGCATGGAACACTAATAAGTAAACAGTTCTTATTGGGACACCCACACGAAACCCATTATAAGTAGGTTCACCTTTCAAAGAAATTTGCACAAACTAGCTGAACCACTACGTTCGTTTAGTACTAATACAAAATAATAAAGCGACATAATATGATCGGTGTGTGAGTAGATTTGAAATGTAATGAAAATTGGCATAGAGCAGGTAACAAATTAAGTGCTACATTTGCATCAACCAAAACTAGCTACTCCCTGTTCGATACACTTCGACGGGAGAAAGAAATGTTAGAGAGCAGCCGATGAAAAAAAACATTTTTGCAAAAAAATACTACCGATTTCCAAACACAAAACTACAAAGTGAAAAATAACTTTATTTTTTGAAGTCGGTGTCCATAACGCAAAGAAATTGGTACCTACGAAAAACACTGACTTCAAAAAATAAAGTTATTTTTCACTTTGTTTGGAAGTCGGTAGTATTTGTTTGCAAAAAAGTTTTTTTTATTTTTCACTTTTTAGTTGTACCTACCTTATGGGCAAGTTAGTAACGCCAGAATAGATTTCATAAAACTTGAGCATAACCGGTGAAATGAGAGATCTGCGTACCCCTTAAGAGCGTACTGGCGTGATGTTATGTTATGAAATGGTATAATCAATAAACAGACATGCGATTACAGCAATCCCGAGAGATTCGCCGTTATTTATTGAAGAGTTCTGTTGTATATCTCCCAAGTTCGTCATCAGATCTTCACCAAATTAAAATAGGACCAATTTCGGAACATACTTTTTCAAACAAAAAACAATTTTCAAAATCGGTCCACAATTGACGGAGATATCGGTGAACATACAAAAAAAAAAAGTCAAACTTAGAACCTCCTCCTTTTTGGGAAGTCGGTTAAAAAGAGCATCGATGGGATAGGAAAACTGTCAGTTGCTATTGCAAAAAGCGGTGTGTACTTTTCTCATGTTTATAAGGTGTACTGTCTTAATATTAGAATACAATCAAAACTTGGTTCCAACTTTTAAGTTGTATCATTTATTTAATACTTCGTGTACAGAAACGTACAGATGAGGTCTTAATTGGCAAGCAGGCCGATACTTCAAAATATGGTAAGTTGTTACTTCCGCTTCTAAACCTACAACATCGAGATTTTTTTTGCTGAGGTCTTGGGATTGATTCTCAGGTAAGGCAAAGAGTAATAGTAGTAAATATATTTGGAAATTAACGGCGTGACTCGGCCTGTTCGGTTGATCCTTCACGTGATCTCTCGGGTCGTGTCAGCTTGTTACATAATTATTCACAATCTGTCGGACTAACACTTACTATCATCTACTATCAATCGTAGAAACTATAAATATGCAGTACCTTCCTACAAAATAAATAATCTATCGAGCTATACGTCCACTTATTACACTTATCCACTTGCTACACTCCATTAGTAGTCTAATCTGTGAAAAAAATGCACTGATTTTCGTATACCAAACCGATCCGTTTTAATATTGATGGTGGGAAGGAAGCGACCCGCGGTTTGACGGCTGTTTTTCTTTTGGTAATGAATCGATATATTTCAGTTCTTTATTCATTTTCATACGAGTATAAAAGTATTGTGTAAAACATTTGGCTTTTGGGATTAATTTTATACATGAAAGCAGCCTTTTCGTAAATGATAATATTATTTTAAAATAAAATAAAATAAACCGTTTTCCAGTAGAACTGATTCAGCGTAACTGTTTTGTTTTGAAAAGAGAAAGCTTAATGGTTATTATAGTTTCATTTACGGACTTACAGAATATTCTATAATTTTGGGTGAAGCCAGAAGAGCTTCGAAGGTGGAGAAGAAGAAGGAGCTCGTGGCTAAATAATAACAGCCGCACGGGTAGATCTTCAAGGTTAAGCAACGCTTGACGAGGTCGGTCCGTGGATGGGTTGACCATTTCATCATACCAAGTTTCCTCCGTGCCTCGGAAAGCACGTCCCGGCTGTCATTTTAAGATCTTAGACAGTCTTTACGAGTAGTCAGAAGCTTGAGATCTGACACCAGTCTAGCCAAGGGGTACCGTGTTACCCAGTTACTGGGTTGTGGAGGTCAGATAGGCAGTCGCTCCATGTAAAACACTGGTACTCAGCTGAATCCGGTTAGACTGGAAGCCGACCCCAATTTAGTTGGGAAAAGGCTAGGCAGATTTTTTGGGTGAAGCCAGTTGAGATCTAAACAGGCAAATTGATAAAGGAAGACATATCTAGGTACGTTCATACGGCTAGAATGTCTTTACTACGCTAGTTACCTTTAACCCTAGTAAAGTGGTGTCGCTTTAGTTTAGGTTTTTAAACTGAGAAGACAGCCTTATAAAATAACTAGTTTCTAAAGCGGCTTTGCCCATGTGACAATTGGCAATAATCCGACGGGAACGTACTGTGAAAATTTACATGTATCCTAATGCAGGCCTTGGTTTAATTTTGAGCCAAATTACATCCAAATCCAATGTCTCAAAGTCCATACAGACTTTTATATTTAAATTATAAGTAGAATACTTAGTTCTCATTAATTAAAACTAGACATAGAAACAAAGATTTATATTTCTTTAAAGCTAAATAAAGCAGTTCTATCCGTATAACAGCTGAATGGAGCGTCGCCAACCGTAATACATTGTTTGAAACAATAATAATTCTTACGTGTAAATTACAAGCCAGCTTATCTAAATAATAATTAAAGGGTCTGTTCGTTTGTCTTTCTTTTCCTCTTGATAAAACTCCTGCTGAAATAATTATTGTCAAAACATAGGAGAGAATCTGGGTAGATATTTCGTTTTCATTGTATTTATTTGCACACTTTTGAAAGAGCTGTTGAGGAGTGTAATTTAATGGTTATCTTGAACAGAATACGGAGTTATTTTAACGGTGGATTTTTGTAAGAATGATGAATTAAGGGAAATTTTTACCATAGAAACACATCATTAACTGCGTTCTAAATTTGTCAATTTGAATAAATCCATAGCAGTTAAGACACTGACAGCCCTTGAACGGAATTTGGATGTCCTGATCGCGTTTAGTATTATTGGTAATATTGGCCCTACAAATATACTCTGATACTTTCTACGAATATACTCTTTATTTTCTGAACACACTACGTATTCTGCTTTAACTGTCATAAGACAAATTCATCGCGCATCAAAGTTGCATATCAGAATGTATGTGCATGAATACACATTTATTTCACAATTTATACAAAACAGTAAATTATGAAAAAACATTATGATTGCTTCATTGAACAAATGTTTCTTCCAGCAGACCTGCGACATTGAGTCAATTATCTCGAGCTTGCTAGAATGTTAAATCCTCATCATCAGCCTTTTAAAGTTTCCCACTTCTGGAACCCAGACCTCCATCGATGCATCAAGTATATGCTTTCTTCCTTACTCCAACCAGTTAGTACCCGCACACAGTCCCGATGTATAATGTTATAGCGGTTTGAGAAACCTCTTCATCCTTGTGTCTATCATCTATGTCTATTATGAAAAGTGGACTGTATTTGAAGGTTTCTGGCAATAGTGCGTTGAAAATAAGCGGGAAAATATTCACGGATCAATTCGGGCGATCTAGTATGGAAATGAGAGAAGTAGTACGCCTTACCTTGTAGTGGTCGATGCCAGCCCACGTGTGGCAGCGAGCTGGTGTTCTTCAACTCCAAAATGGCGACCTTCAGGATCCACACACTTCACACAATTGTTTTATATCCGCCAGGCGGGTTAATAGACACGGTTCACAAGGTTCTCAGCAATCTAACTAATTAGATGCATCAGTCTCCAGCCATGTGGCTTGGAAAGCTGGCGGTTGAGACACGAGGCCCGTTCACGTTGAAGTTTCGGTTCGTTCTGGCGACCTGTCATTAAGGCGTACATAAAGGGAAAAGGAATGAGGAAGGAACGAGATAATTATGATATCGATCGCCCGCGAAATCTCAAATGCGTTTGTCTATGTGTTTTCGGTCATTGATTTATGACATTTACAAGAAATGGCGCTACCATATAATACTCATCATCAACCCGTAAAACTCAACCAGCCCGTGTCAAAGACCTTTAAATGGAGAAAAGTATACTCCAAAAACAAATGAACAACATAAATAAACCACACAAGCGGAACCAAGTACGGAATCATAGTATTTTCATGTTAATAATCTGCCTAGAACAAAGAGGCATTGTCCCGCCGTGTAAGAAGTGCTGCAAATGAAAGAAACTCCTTTGTTTTGGGGTCGTCCGAAAGAAGTCGTTTTTTCTAGGATTTTTCTCAGTTGAAAAGAAACGAGATGAACGATGTTTCTGCTGCCCTAGTAGGCTTTATTGCTGGTTGTTATTGTAAGAAAGCATTTTTTTATTTTTAATCGACTTCAAAAAGAAGGTGTATTTTTTAGGGTTCCGTACCCAAAGGGTAAAAACGGGACCCTATTACTAAGACTCCACGAGCCGTCTGTTTGTCTGTCTGTCTGTCCGTCTGTAACCAGGCTGTGTCTCATGAACCGTAATAGATAGACAGTTGAAATTTTCACAGATGATGTATTCCTTTTGCCGCTATAACAACAAAAACCAAAAACAGACTAAAATAAATATTTAAGTGGGGCCCCCATACAACAAACGTGATTTTTTTGCCGTTTTTTGCGATAATGGTACAGAACCCTACGTGCGTGAGTCCGACTCGCATTTGGCCAGTTTTTGTTTATATGTGTCACCTCAAAACTTTTTACTAGGTGACCTGATTTTAATGATTCTTTTTATTTAAAAACTGGTGCTTCTACTGTGGGTTTCTAATTTAGTGAAGATCTGATGAAGAACTTCGGAGAAATACAACAGAACTCTTCAATAAACAACGGCAGAGATCTCAGGATAGCTGCAATCGAATGTATTTTTATTCTCTACGCCATTTCATAACATATAATTAAGCCGGTACTCTCTAAAGGGATACATAGATGTATACAGTTCACCCTGGTACACTCTCATTTCACCGGTTATGTTCAAGTTTTATGCTATTCTGGCAATGTATTCTCGCATTACTTTGCGCATTATAGGTGTAACTTACTATAAAACTTGCTCATTATGTACTATGACTAAAAAGTAAAAAAAAAAACATTTTTACAAAAAAAAATACAACTGAATTCCAAAAAAAAAACTATTACAAAGTGAAAAATTAAATGCGCTTGGCAATCCATTACATTTTAAAAATCGCTATCGCTTCGCTTTCATCATCATCATCATCATCATTGCAGCCGAAAGACGTCCACTGCTGGACATAGGCCTCCCCCAGGCGTCGCCGATCCCGTGCGTCTCGCATCCAGCGCCTTCCCGCAACCTTAACCAGGTCATCAGCCTTCCAACGTATCGTCTTCCGGTTCGCGGTCGCCATTTTAGAACTTTTCGGCCCCATCGGCCATCCGTTCTGCGAGCAATGTGCCCTGCCCACTGCCACTTAAGTTTGGCAATTCTTCGGGCTATGTCGGTAACTTTGGTTCTCCTGCGGATATCATCATTTCTGACGTGATCACGCAAGGAAATTCCGAGCATAGCCCTCTCCATTGCCCTTTGGGTGACTTTGAGGTTTCTGATAAGGCCCATTGTGAGCGACCACGTCTCGGTCCCATGGGTGATCATTGGTAACACACACTGGTCATAGACTTTTGTCTTGTTACACTGCGGTAAATTGGACGAGAAGATACCACGCAACTTCCCGAACGCCGCCCTCCCGAGTCGGATTCGACGGATGACCTCTTTCTCGAAATTGGACCTACCCAACTGGACCGTTTGTCCCAGGTAGACATAATCGTCTACAACTTCAAGAGTCAAGTCTCCGACCTTGATAGGAGTGGGTGTTACATGGGCATTTACCATAATCTTGGTTTTGTCCATGTTCATTTTAAGACCCACTCTTTCGGAAGCTCTACTGAGGTCATCGAGCATTTTACTGAGGCTCTCCATGGTCTCGGACCACTATGTCGTCGGCAAACCGAAGGTGAGTAATGTACTCGCCAATAACGTTGATGCCAAGCCCCCTCCAGTCCAGAACCTTGAAGACATCCTCCAGCGCAGCAGTGAATCTGATCCTGAAGAAGGACTGACATGGTGGCGTTTTTGTACAACACCTCAATGTACCGGTAGTCGATCTGGCACCGTTGGAGAGACTGCAGTACAGCCCAAGTCTCTATCGAATCGAAGGCTTTCTCGTAGTCCACAAACGCTAAACAGAGAGGCAGGTTATACTCTTCGGTCTTCTGTATAACCTGCCGCAGCGTATGTATGTGGTCTACGGTGCTAAAGCCTTTTCGGAATCCGGCTTGTTCGGGGGGCTGGAAATCGTCAAACCTGCGCGCGAGACGATTCGTGATGACTCTTGAAAACAACTTGTAGACATGGCTAAGAAGTGAGATGGGGGAACTATAGGCAGTTCTTCAACCGGGCATTGTCGCCCTTCTTGAAGAAGAGTACCACCAAACCCCTGCACCATGCCTGTGGCGTTTTGCCCTCGAGTATGACGGAATCAAACAGCTTCTGAAGGGCCCTAAGGACCGGTTTTCCACCCGCCTTCAGGAGTTTGGCCGTAATTCCGTCATCACCCGGCGCCTTGTTGTTTTTGAGCTGTTTCAGAGCCATCCTAATCTCGTACAGGCTGACGTCCGGGATATCTTCGGTATAGTGTCGGGTCAATCTAGCTCTTGGGTCGTTTGCTAGACTCGCAACGGGCTCGCTTCGCTTTACTTGATGGAATATCGCTTAATAGGTCCTGAGGCCTATAGCCTGATAGCCTCAGGACTTATTGACCTAGTCCGATGCCTCTACATCAACAACCGCTCTTTCGTCAAAATAGACACCGACTGTTCAAAAGTGTAGTGAGTAATCACGATGCGACTCACATTTTCTCTTGAGTACCAGGGGCGAGTGCTCTCGGAGGCGTGACCTACCGAAGATGGTCCCAGACACCTCGTAAGGGGTTGCCTGGTATAGTGTGCCGCCTTTTATAACGTAATGTTGGTGAAGGAGGCCACTATAGGAAATCTCAGTAGACTAATAGGGGTATGTTCAAAAGTGTTTTCCATCAAGAAAGGCGTTAGGCAGGGATGCATCCACTCACCTCTGCTCTTCAATATATATGGAGAGTATATAATCCGGAAAACTCTTGAGGGCTGGGAAAAGGGGTTTGCTGTTGGTGGAAAGCGCATCTCCAATCTGCGATATGCAGACAACACCGTTCTGCTTGCTACAACTTTTGACAACATGAAGGAGATACTGCACAGACTGGAGGTGGAGAGCGGCAAATTAGGGCTTACAATAAATAGGCAGAACACCTAGCTCATGGTGATAGATCGTGCGGGAAAGCTAGCGGGCGCCAATAGCGTCCAGAGTATCGATACCGTGGACAGTTTTATTTATCTGGGCTCTAGTATTAATAAAGAAGGCAGCTGCGTCCTGGAAATAAAGCGACGGAAAGCCATGCCTAAAGATGATATGACGCGTCTCCAGAACATCTGGAAAAATCGCGGTGTAAGCTTCAAAACCAAAGCCCGGTTGGTCAGAGTACTGGTTTTCCCGATTTTCCTCTATGGAGTTGAGACGTGGACAATTCGTGGAAGAGAAAGACAGGATAGACGCATTCGAAATGTGGTGCAAGAGGCGGATGCTCCGAATCCCATGGACAACCAAACGCACAAATGTGTCTGTCCTTTCAAAACTCAATATCAAGACCCGATTGTCTACGGTTTGCTTACAGCGTATTTTGACTTACTTTGGCCACATAATGCGAAAGGAGGTAGCAGCCTTGAAATGCTAGTCATTGTTGGCAATACCGAAGGAAAGAGAGCACGAGGCCGGTCACCAACTCGATGAACCTCGATGACCAAGTGAAGGAAGCTACGTCCTCAAGCAAATTCCAGCAGGTGGTGATGGCAACCTTGCACCGGAGTCGATGGAGGCAGATTGTCCGCTTAAAGGGGTCCAGTGTCCACGATCCTCAGTAACGAGGGACCGACTGAAGAAGACAGCCTCAGGATGGTCTCATAGAATTACGGAAAAAAGAGAACGTACATTAAACCATTTCACTTTTAAAAACCTGTTTAACAAAAAATCAAACCGACTTCCAAAACAAAACACTACAAATCGAAAAATAACTTTCTTTTCGGAAGTCGTTGTCTATTGTGCCATTGTTTTCCGTTATTCGACACCTACTTCGGAAAAGGAAGTTATTTTTCGATTATTTTTGTTTTGTTTTGGAAGTCGGTTTGATTTTTTGTTAAAAAGGTTTTTATTTACCCATTTTTAGTTTTGGTATGTAGCCCCAATTAACATGAAAATCATTTATAGGAAAAGTAGATCTCATGACAATTCCAATAAGCCCAAACAAGACAAGGATGCATTGTTTTATTTCGGAGTTCCAGTGGCCATTGTGTTGTGTGTTCTTCACCAGTCCCACTTCACCAAGTGATACTTTCTCAGTTCAAATAACTGCATTATTGATGAAAATACCAAAAGTAGATTTCATGAAAAATCCAATAAGCCCAAACAATACAAGGATACATTGTTTTATTTCGGAGTTCCAGTGGCCATTGTGTTCTTCTTCATCAGTTCCTCTTCACCAAGTGATACTTTCTCAGTTCAAATGATTGCATTATTTATGAAAATACCAAAATCGCTATGCCTATAATATTCCATATATCATCAGATCCTGGTTTTCTTTACCATGGTACCACCCGTGGGATATCTCCTTTCCAAAAAATAAGAATCATCTAAATCGGTTCATAAACGACGAAATTATCCGAGAACACACATAAAAAATAAATATATGCGGTCGAATTGAGAAACCTCCTACTTTTTGGGAAGCCGGTTAAAAAGATATCTACGAGGGAATACATTTGCAGACATCCAACTGAATATCCTAAGATAAAAGTCATAATTCGAAGTTTGGTTCTCGCCTATTACTTCCTCCAATATTGGACCCATTTAGAAGATATTCCATAAACATTAAAATATATACTGTGCCCCATAGTTTTCAATTTTGACGATATATCATTAGAAGCACTAGAACCCTAAAAAAAAAACAAAATTGCGCTGTCAACAGAGGCCTAGTGAACAAATTTGAGAACTATAAATAAAAAATAAAAACATAGAAGCACAACATATTATATCTTTTTTATTCAATTTATGGAATATCTTTTAAAATTTGTCCAATACTATATAATGGAGGAAATAGGCGAGAGCCAAACCTCGAATTATGACTTTTTACTAAGGAAATTCTGTCGAAGCTCTCTGCCCGCATTTCCTCTTAAAAATGTGACAAGCTGATATCAGTTGGCACAGTGGCTGTGTTTCGCGGGCAAATATTAGTATGGCCTACAGATACTTGTTCCGGCTCTGTCTGTTTGCATATGTAAGTTTAAATTTTTGGAAAACGCATACACGATACAGGAGAAGTTCTCAGTATAGGACAACGTTAAAAAAGAACCAATAACAAAATCGTGTACTTCTTATTTTCAAGTCGATGTTTAAATATTTTAGACCTAAAAGTGGCCACGTTAATTGCGGCGTCAGTGGCGTTCAATCGGTCTTCTTAAAATGCTGCTGAATCGGCATTTGTGGCACAGATCGTTATATTCTGCACAGAGGCACCGCACTCACATTCAACTGGAGTCATCGTGTACCAATCTAAAATAAGAAACACTGAGTCCCCAACTTCCCAAAAGGGTCTAACCAAAAATATAGTGATTATTGACACAAGCAACAAACTCGACGAAAACCAACATGAAATTCCTTACCATTCAAATACACTTTACAAATCCGTTCGAAACTCGAAACGATGAATTTGCCGTCAACAATCCATCTAATTTGGTATTTACGTTTAAAACAGGTAAACTCGAGGATTTGTCCTCAGTATAATGTAATTAAATGTGTTATTTAAACAATTATGTAAATTTGAGGGAAAATGTTCAGGAAGGTTGTATTATCCAAGGGGTGCCGTAAGTATCAGATACGAAATGTTAAAAGACGTCGGGATCTTGGAAGGCTTATTTTTTGGGATTTAATAAGAAATTCCGCTTTGGTTTTCCCATAAAATTAATTTGTAAGATGGCAAAGTATGTTGCAAAAACATTAGGTACGTTAATCCTTTGTTAAATCTAACTAAGTATCTTGTAATTGGTTTGTTGAACCAATTTTTTTTTTTTAAATAGGAAGATCATATATAAGTTTATATACAAAATTATTTTTATTTTTCTTTTTTTCGCTGTAATTACAAAGTAATATCAAATTGAAAAGTTTTTCTTGAATCCAGTACCGAAAACACCTCGACAGTTCCCGAACAAACCAGAGCCCGTGTGACGTCACGATGTTCATTTTAACTCATTGTAGCACTTATCTGATAAAGTGTTTAGACTTTTAACCGATTCAATATTGTTATTATCGTCAATATATTGATAAAAATCAAATATATTGATCAAAAATATTGATCCTTAAATGTTATCGTGCTTGCTTCATACCATTATGTACAAATACTATAAAAAATCCCCATTATATGTGAATCGCGCAATAGCCAAGTACCTAGCAATCTATACCTACTAAAGTTTTGAGAAACGTTCTATGTCTTACTAGATTCCAACTAGAATGTGTTAATTATTATGTTATCTTGTTCTAATTTAGTATTAGATTCGTATTAATATCTTACTTTGATCAATACAGACTGAGATAAGTAATTTTTTATGGGAACTTTCGTGCAAAGTTGACATTGTTGTAATAATTACGTAACTTAAAAACATGACTTTTTGATTATGGAGATATATTCATTATTTTATTCTCAAATGATAGATATAGGCGTAAAACTAATATTTCCGTTTGAAATGTGAAAATCGGTCAACGCAATTAAGAGATATTTGCTAAAGAATTAGTGTAAAAAAATCTACCAAGTTAATATTTTGACGTTTTTGTTCTACAAAGTTTTTTAGTGTTTGTAAACATATAATATAGATATTAGTGTTTAATATTATTAAAAGATATGGAAATAATGGGAATTACCGAACATTTTAAGGATTTTGTGCAAAAAATAAATATAAATAAAGGCTGCACAGATTTCGGTTTGTATCATATTTAGTGGTATCTAATGAAGTTTTTTGATATCCAAAGTTGAAGTTTCGCGCCAATCGTGTTTATTTACATTTTAGGGTTCCGTACCCAAAGGGTAGGAACGGGACCCTATTACTAAGACTACGCGATCCGTCTGTTTGTCTGTCTGTCACCAGGCTGTATCTCATGAACCGTGATAGCTAGACAGTTAAATTTTTCACAGATGATGTATTTCTGTTGCCGCTATAACAACAAATACTAAAAACAGAATAAAATAAATATTTAAGTGGCGCTCCCATACAACAAACGTGATTTTTTTGCGATAATGGTACGGAACCCTTCATGCTCGAGTCCGACTCGCATTTGGCCGGTTTTTTATTTTACACCAATATCACCTACCCATATGTGAAAACGATTACGTTATGACAATTCTGTTTCTAAATGTACCTGGTAAAATACAATAACAAACACCGGTCCACTAACACGTCATATTCATTACCACTACTTTACTTTTGCTCAAAACTGCCAAATCGTCCAACAGGTGGGTATATTATCGAAATCAGCCTTTAAGAATCCTTTATCACACATGACTAAATAAAATTTGCTGTTATAAATAATATTTTTGCACAAATTTTCGGATATTTTAGTCAATTCACGTGTAGTTGACACTGTAGTACAAAATTCCTTGAACGTTATGACGTCACCAACATGGCGACCAATCATAGCCCGTTCGTATACAGGTGGTTCTTTTGAAAATTTTATCGATTTTCAATTGCTTATAATAAATTGAAAAAAAATATTTAAGAGATTTTTGCAACGACAATATAATTTATGATATGTAAAGTTTCAAAAAAAAAAATCAAAGTCGCATTTTTTTTTAAATTCAACAACCCAATTGTTCCATTATACACAAGGCAAAGTCTGATAAAAGAGAATGATTGAGGATTAATCACCAGATGATACCTACTGGTCAGTCATTAAATCATTTAGATAATTATTTCTTAATTACATATGAAATGAAACGAAAAAGGAACAGCTGGTCGATTCTGTAAAAAAAATCACTGTGATAACTTAGGTGAAGTATGCACGAAGTAAGCTGTCATTCTAATTGATGCTAAGAATAGGGTAGTTTACTGAAAATTTGTTTTTTAAGGTAGACTAATAAAAAAATATAGGTCACGTATTTTTCTTTTGACACGTAAACATTATGTTTTACTATTGACAACGATATAATGCGTTGAAATATCGTGTGACGTCACGCCGCTAGTACTCTTTATACTGTCTTAGTGACGTCACAAGCCCCCACTCCTGAACTTTGATGCGCTTTAATTTTGTCTTTTTTTATTGATTTGGTAAACCAAAAAAAACATGTCCAATATTTTTATAATCTCACTGACGGGCTAAATAGAATTATCATTTTTCTACCCAAGAAACATCCTTTTTGACAGCTTACTTCTTATTGACCTAAGTTATCATGGTGGGATTGTTACAGAATAGCACTGCTGATTATATCATTCCTCTTTATCATGAGGAATTAAACATAGAAGAATATTCTCTGAAGTCTGGCTACCAACAAACAGAATATTACTCACTTTGATTCGCTTTCAACAAGTTTCCAATCTTTATTTTGCAACAGAATTGTTGATTGTTGATTTGTTTGAATTTTCAATCATTCTTTCACCGTTGGGAAGCTACACAGTCCCCTGGTGATATAGGCTATTTTTTTTTCCACGAGTACGGGAACTATGCGGGTGAAATCGCGAGGCATCCGCTAGTAATATTATAAATGCAAAAGTGTTGGTATACTATGGATGTTTGTTTATTAATCAAACACACCTGAACGTCTAAACAGATCTGAATGAAATTTGGCACAGACATAGATTATAGGCTGAAATAGCACATAGGCTACTTTTTACCCGACTGCCGAAGGAGGGTAATGTGTTTAACAGTCTATATATGTGTGTATGGTTTCCCAAACCCATCGTATCAAAATAAAGAGGTATAAGAGGTGACTTCAAAAATCTATATAACACTTATATGTTTAAATGTAACTAATCCGAAAAAAAAAGTTTATACAAAAATCTGGTTCTGGTCAGCAAGCTTGCGATTATGTATCCTCCGACTGCACAGCATGATTTTCTTCTTGTTTACGTATTTTAGTTTGCGTCATATACAGTCAGGGTTTTTGATTTTTTAAATAAATTTTTGTTTATCCCGGTATAATGTTCCCTTGGGATGATAGTACACATTTCACGTGGGCAAAGCCGCTGGCAGAAGCTAGTATTTAAATACATGGATAATAGTACTCACTCACGTCATTCGTATTAAAGTATATATGTCGCAGCCCTATCGCTTAACACGCCGTATTACAAATAGGCGCTGTCAATTAAAAAACGTCGCTGTGTTGAAGTGCGGCTATTTTCGTTTAGACGGATTTCAATTCAGCTGAAATAAAGTACGCCGCATTGACGAACGCGAAGTGCTCATATACTTCGCGTTCGTCAAAGCGGCTTAGTAACGTGGCGCCCATAAAAAAGGGCGCCATCTTCGATACGCCGCTTTGAAATCTGACACGCGCTGCATGATCATAACAACTTGAAAATAAAAGTTTGTCGACGAGCAGCGGGGCTCCTTTTTCTGTCTGTAGGATCTAAAGTAACCTTACATGAAGGCAATGACGGGAGCTAAGTTCGCTGGCTTTGCTCGCTCACTTCAGCTCCCAGGTCAGGTTCGAAGGGGATGACCCCTTCGAACCTGACCTATCCGTGTCGGGGTGCCCGAAGTTCCCGAGCTCGCTTCGCTCGCTCTTGCCCTAATTCGTTGTTCATAATTTTATAATCACCCTACATTGCTTCTTGCTGACAATAAAGCTAAACGTTGAACGCCACTCTGTAGAACGTATCGCCACCACGATCCGGCAGAACAAAAGGTAGCCGTATTTCAAAACAGCGACGTTTTTCAATCGGGCGCACCTATTTGTAATACGGCTTGTTTTTCAATATGATTGTGACATATATAATAAGAAAGGAGGAGTTTTTCGACGCCATTTTTTAGTTTAGTATATTTTTAGGTTTAGTTAGTGAGTAGTTTTTGGTTTAAGTGTATATTTTTGCAGTCTTAGTTAAGTATTTTTTACATTGTATATACTTGTATCTATGTAAATAAATTATTATTTTCCCATAAGAAAGGAAAGTCCTGGAAATGCAACGAACTAGAAAATTAAATATGCTAAAGTTCGCGAGGAACCATATGATAAAGATATAAGGCACTTAAAACCATTTGACGTGGCAATAAATCTGCAAGAACGTGCCTTTATCTACCAGAAGAAGAACTAGGCTTACTATGTGCAGTACAACTATTTTCTTGTTGTCCCTCGGCAATCATCGCATTCCCGAATTAAAACGACTACTTATTTCCATGTCCATCAATGACGAGTGTAGATTTGTCATGTAAATAATATGATTTCAACTAATGTTCAAAACGGATAACGATTTCGTTATTTTTTTTTGTTATTTTGATGCAACACTGTCAGCTCTGCTGTCATCGATATTGACAGTTTTGGTTGGGTTGAAATTGACAGTTAACAGTTGACATCTACTTGTAAAAATGTAATTGATAGCGCGAGACGGAAAAATGTTGGTCTTGATCTGGTTTTGATGTAATTGATAAATAACCAGCCAATCGTTATCCGAAATTCTGTTCGCGATCCACGACTAGTGCTGTGTGTCGCCCGTACATTTGTTTGTGTATGTATTTCGCGCGTAGTGAAGTATTTTTGTCGGAAACGTGTCTAGCTGTCTGGTGGAAATACTACCAGATCACGTCGGTTGTCCCTTCTTTTTTATCGCTATAACCTGAAAATATGGCACGGGATTGAACGAGACGAGAAGGCCACCACCAGGACACATGTAAGTTGTGCATGCTTGTATCACTTTCAACCTATACGGGGATCGGTATCCCAAAAAACAGACCCCTAGCTACCGCTGCCGCGTATCGCGGTTTCGCGGGTATAGATCTTGTAGGATCCAATAGTCGCAGCATTGCTCATGGGCCCCAGTGTTGCCTCTTGGCTTTGTAATCTGCAGGCCTGTATTCAACAACTAAGTATTTTTTGTTGTTTTGTTTTGATTTCTGAGGGTAATTTAAAGAGCTGTAAAAATAGCAGCTTTTTTCCCAATTTTTAAATAAATCACAATATAAATCAACATCCAACTTGATTGAGAGAATCCGGTCTATACCAAGTGCAAAGGACAACTGATAGAAATCCGACGACACTGACGAAACACGAAGTTTGCCGAGGGACATTAAGAAAAATGTTTACACTGTACAGTGAATATGATAAAGGTACAACCTTTTTCTATATGAAACATCATCATTAGGAAAAGATGCTAGATAAAAATCACGACATAACAAGTAAAATAAGTTCTTCAAATATTTGTATGTCCAGATAGTTGTTCAGGCTCTGGGTGTTGTGTATGTGAGTTTATATGTTTGTAAACGCACCCACGATACATGAAGAAATTCCTAGTGTGGGGCACCGTTTATCTAAAAAAAAAACGTAAGGTCTATCCATAGGTGTGGCCAAGGCCGTGCCCGGGACGTGACAGGGCCGGGTCCAATCATTGAAGCTTCGTCACTGGCCCGTGCACGGAGTTCACATAAAATGTATTCAACGATATTTTTTTGAGCTACTGACGGGGCACGGTCCGTCCACGTCCCGGGCACAGCCCTGATATGTGTGGATAGACCTTTATTTTGAGAAGATTATTATATAATTTTCATAAAAGGTTGTAGCCGATTTTTTTTTTTTATATCCTTTAGGTTCGCGCTTGACCACTATCTCACGTGATGCTAAGCGATGATGTGGTCGAGGGTGAAACACGCCCGCCTAGAAATAACCTATTGCCGGACATAGGCCGCCCCAAAGCGACGCCACATCGACTGGCCCTTTTTTTAGCATCCAAAAACCTCTCACCAATACCTACTAAAGAAAATGATTTATTTCAGAAATCTCACATAGCGACACTGTCCTATTGCAAAACTAAAGACAAAGGAAAAAAAATACAAATGGGCCCCATGAATCAACACACTGTCTTGATCTTCCAACTGACTGGCTTAATAGCTGATTTTTTACCTTTCTTCTCATTTGCTTATTTGATTTATACGCGATATCACTCAATTTTACGATTTCCGAGGAACGTTTTCTCATTGAGATTAAAGGTGGAAAAATGTGGGTAAGAACGCAAATGTTAAAGGAAAAGTTTAATGAAGCCATTTGATACGTACGGAGGGTAGAGAAATAATGACGCCACGGTATTAACGGTCTTTGTTCAAAATTACGATAAATATGATATTAACCGACTTCGCAAAAAGGAGGTGGTTTTCAATTCGGCTGTATTTTTTTTTTATCTGTATTACCTCAGAACTACTGGGTGGACCAATTTTGATGAATCTTTTTTCATTTGTAAGCTGGTGGTTGTCATGAGGTCCCATTTAAATTTCATCAAGATCTGATGAAGAACTTCGGAGATATACATCAGAACTCTTCAATAAATGACGGCATATCACTCGGGATAGCTGCAATCGGATGTCTGTTTATTGTTTACATCATTTCATAACATAACATCACTTTAGCACGTTCTAAATAGGTACGCAGGTGTGAACAGTTCACCTTGTTATACTCTAATTCCACCGTTTTTGTTTAAGTTGCATGTTTCTGGGTTAATAGATCAACCCAGAAACATGCAACTTAGAATGCAGCCAGAATAGATTCTGGCTTCACTTTGGAGAAATGGTCCATTATGTACCACAACTAAAAAGTTAAAATAAAAAACTTTTTAACAAAAAATACAACCGACTTCAAAATAAAAACACTACAAAGAGAAAAATAACTTCAATTTCGGAAGTCGGTGTCAAAAAACAAAGAAACCAAAACAAGGACACCGACTTCCGAAATTGAAGTTATTTTTTTTGGGCACTTTTGGACTGTTTTGTTTGGAATTGTTTCTTATTTGAAAGAATAGGCATTAATATAATATTAAAAAATATTTTCTCATCACAAATGTTGCAGGTACAGAAAATACTTAAACTAATACAAAAAAAAATGAAAACATTTGTGAGAGACTGGTGCCCGAAAAAGGTATTGAATACCTGTGTTACGGGTCACCAGGCTCCCCATCTTACAGTTAGGCTTTGTATGTAATAGATCAAGTATGAACTAAGTGTGTGATAATGATAAGGTTTACAATGCATGATTTTTGACATTAACAAAAATGCTGATTCTAGAATGGATATAATATGAGTTATATGTACGAGTATGTGTACAGGTGTATGTGAGTGAGTGTATGTAAGTTGGTGTATGTGAGTGTGTGTATGTGAGTGTGAGTATGTGAGTGTGTGTATGTGAGTGAGTGAGAGTACGTGTGGGTAAGAGTAGGTATACGAGTGTTGAGGGTGTTGTGTGAGGGTGTAAATGGGGGTAGAGGTGAGGGTTAACGGATAGGAATAAGCAGCCCTTTAGTTGCATGATAATCAAGAGTTTTCAGCCATTTAGAAACAGTTCGTTTACAGATTGATTTACGAAGAGGGTATATTGAAAGTATTGTATTAATTTTATTATACAAGTATACTCCAAGGAAACAGTAAAATCGATGCGAGAGACTGGTGCGGAAAAAGTTAGAAGGACAGACATTTCCCTTTCTTCGTTTATTCTGGATGAGATTTGGGTCATATTTTATATGTGTATGTTTTTTAATCAATAAAGTAAGTATAAAGGTCTGCCTTACTGTTAATACATCCCAGCACTTATATAGATCAGAGGTTGGAAAACGATAAGGCAGCCCAGCTCCAACCTTGAGAATGGCTCTCTGTGCCCTTTCCACCTCCATAAGGTACCCTCTTCCTAAAGGGATACCTATGACACCTATTCTTTCCAATTTGTGTACAAGGAATGGAATAGGAACCGTGTCAAGGGCCTTGGCCAAGTCTAGGAACACCGTAAGACACTTATTTTTATTGTCTAGATTAGTGACAATCTGGTTAGTGAGTTCATGTACAGCGTCATCGGTCGACCTGCCAGAACGAAAGCCAAACTGGACTGGTGAAAGGAGGTTGTTAGTCTCAAGGAAGTTCATGAGGCGTTTATTGATCAGTCTTTCCAAGATCTTGGACAATGAAGGAAGGATCGATATAGGCCTATAATTATTAATGGAGCCCTTATCACCTCCCTTGTGTGTAGGTTTGACAAGCGCTATCTTCAATGCCTGTGGAAAGATACCAGTAGAAAACGATAAGTTGCAGATGTGGGTGAGTGGAAGAGTAAGTGTTTTAGCGTAGCGCTTTAATATTTTGCCAGATATCTGATCCACTCCCACTGCCGCATCTTCCCTCAGGTCAAATAAGAGTTTTTCCACCTCTTCTTCATCAGTAGGAAGTAGGACAAGAGAGTTGGGTGATAAAGGAATAGAGGTCTGGGGGATATTAGTCGGATGGAGGTTGCCAACATTTTTTTCTGCCAGTCTCTGTCCCACACCAGTAAAGTATTTGTTAGCTTCATCAACACTGTTTTTAGGCTTATCAGTTTTGATCAGGGCCGAGGAATAGTTTACTTTTTTGTTTGAGCTGCATACATTTCTTACAACTTCCCACAACTTTTTAGTGTTACTTTTTGATTTTTCAATTTCCTGTCTCTCATACAATCGTTTCTGCTTCCTTAGCAAAGCATTGCAGAAGCTCCTATATCTTTTGTATGTTAACTCAATTGTTTCATCGGTGGGATATTTTTTAAGTTTTTTGTACAGGTTATCTCTATTACGCATGCATCGCAATAAACCAGTAGTAATCCACGGTTTGTTTATTCGTTTCCTATTAGACACTCTGACTACATGAGAGTTATTCTGTATGGCCTTGCCTAGTAAAGAAATGAGCTGATCGGTGGCAGCGTTGGCGTCACTACACTCAAGTATCGGTACAAAATTAATTTCATTAATAGCTTCATCTAATTCTGGATAGTTAATTCGTTTCAACGTGTAGGGCTGGTAAAGTTTTGTATCCAGGTTAATAATAATGCCAATACTTTCAAGATCAGTGATAGATGATTCCGCGATGAAGCAGGTGGCTTCCAATTTTGTTTTTAACATAACATGGTCCAAACAAGTGTAGCCATGAGTGGCTTTGGTATGAGCTGGTAGTATACAGTGACTAGCTAAGATGTTAAGGTATTCAAAGGAGCGCTTATCACTAGTGTTAGGAGTTATGTCAATGTTTATGTCTCCGCAAATAATTATGTTTTTGTAGTTGGAAACATTTCTAAGAAGCGCATCCAATGATGTGTTAAAATTACTCGTGTTTCTCTGGCCTGGAGGACGATAGATAACAATAATGCATGTATCAGAGTTAAGTTTTATTAATAGACAATTAGCATCGATGAAAGGTGGTTCCTCAACTATTACTTTGTAGCTGTTTTTGTGGTAGATGACAACACCTTCGTTTTGAGTTTTATGAGAAGCTGTAGACGTATAACTGTAGCCATCCAGGTCAGGAATGAATTGGGTAGACTGAAGCCAGCACTCTGTTAGGATATCCCAATCGACACCCGCTCGTGCCAGTAATGTATTAAAATTACACATATTACATTTTATGCTCCTTATGTTTTGAGATAGAATTTTAAGTGTATTATTACTTGTTGGTATAACGGTTTTTATATCATCAATATCGCATGTCATAGATTTGGCCACCACGAGCGAATCGAGACTCTGTTGAATGGAATCAATCCCTGTATTATCGAATTTCTAAAAGCTATTAATATTATACAACCTGTAAATCAAATTGTTAACTCAATCTTTTTTTTTTTTTTTTTTTTTTTTTTTAAGAGATGTATCTAACTGCTAGAGGGTGGAGACCTGGTGACCTGAAACACAGGCCCTTAAAGCCTAGCTTAGGCACCAGTCTACCACAGTAAACTAAACTATTTCATGTACCTTATTGTAACAATGTCTGTAATGTTTATTGTGGTGTGAAAATAAATAAATAAAATAAATAAATTTCAATAAAAGATGTCTGTAAGTATGTCTTGAGGGAATTAGGGTATACAAAAGATACATCGGACTGTGTACAAGAGATTAGAGAGAGACGGTAACAGTGTATAATATTGATAGTGTTATAATATGTATGTGTAGATGTGAATGTTAGGTGTATATTTGTAATGAAGGTGTACACTCACCTTCATTACAAATATCCATTAAACAGTAAATTAAAAATGATAGTTAGCATGCACATAACTCTTTTAAATAACGATTGAAAGGCAAAAAACAAAACACAACCACAAGGGAAATAGTACAGGAGAAAATCTATAACCAGTTTAGAGACAACTGTCACGAGAGCAATTAGTCACAATGCAAACGTGTGCAACTCTGCTTCATCAACAATGCGTATCGGTACCTGACCCTCTTCTTTTTTAACATACACTTTTCCAAATGAAGTCCAGGTATGTGCAGTCTTTTTATTTTTGACCAATTGTCGAGCAATGAAGTGAAGACGTCCGGCTCTGCTTGTTAGGACCTCGGAGATGAAAATCGGCTGAGTTGCACCTGGCATGTTTAAATGTTGAGTATTGAACTGTGGCTCCTTACTTAAGCGCCGAGATTTATTAAATTGCTTGTAGGCAGCCAAAACGGAATCCTTCCTGTTGGTGTTAATGAAGTCGATTATTAGCGCCTCTGATTTGGATCGATATATTTCTTTGACTTCGAGGTCTATTATGGGGGTCTCAGGACACAACATTGTTCCAACTGTCTTGACGATGTTGATTATATTCTGTCTACTTTCGTTAGATTGCTTAGGCATGTTGCGAACTTCGATCATGGTACTGCGTGCATTTCTTTCCAGAATTTCGAGCCGGCCTTCCAAAGTTTTAGCTTGTTTTCTATATTCGATATTTTCATTTTCTAGTCCATTTAATTTAATTAGCATGTCGTCATACTGTTTGGACATAAAGGCCACAGATTTTTGTAATGCCTGGTTTTGGTTAACTAAGACATGTAAGGAGCTTCTCAAAGATTCAAATTTCCCTTCCTGCTGGGCTCTGAGTTCAGATATCATATTTTTTATTTCAGTCATGTAGTGATCAGAGTTCTCCAAGAATTCATTAAAGGAGCGTTTTTGTCTCTTTGTAACATTCAGGAAACATTCAGCAGGATTTCCACTAGAAGATAAGTTAAGAGCAGAGTCCGATCCGTACATCATAGGTTGGGAAGACTTTGTTTTTGATCCTGGAGATGAGCGCTGAACCGACATCTTGTGTTCAATTAAGACTAAGAGATTTGATTGGGAGCGCCTAAGAATATTGGTCAACCAATGTTTTCCCTTAGTTTTTTGCTATTTCAGATTGACAGGCGCTTTGCAAGTATTATGCTGCCCAAGTTGTTCCCAATAGTCGTAACAGTTAGAAATATAATGTAAAAATAACAAAAAGTCAAATTTGCTTTGAAGAGCATTCAAAGGAGCGATGCAACAATTGGGATTTGAACTCACGACGCTCGGCGCAGTATCAGTATTATCAAGCCGCCGACCACTCGACCAGATGACCGATTGTGAATGTGTTGAAATTTTTGTTCCTAAAGTAGTTAGTTATAGGAACATACAAACCGGTCAAACCGTACGAGTCCGAACAAAATTACCCACACAATTCAATTTGTTCACTGACACAGATTTTAATTTCTTAAATCACTTTATTTCAATGTTTTGTTCACTGTTGAGTAGTATTTTGCACTGTTTGTTTTAGTTTTATCATTTATTGTTGCTATGTAGCAATAATTATTGAAGTATGCTTAATAATTTAATTATACAAATTTTTAAAACACGGAGTACACATGAATACGTCCGATCAACTTCGCGGCGAGGGGGGGGGGGGGTTATTAAAATGATAAACATATTTTTTAAATTGGTTTGGGCGGGTCACGACATCCGCTTGCGCAGTGACCGCTGGGCAATATTCACCGCCTCATAGTCGCTGGGCACCACGTAGTGGATGCCTGAGGATATACGTGGTGCCGCGCCGTCGAGACCGGTCTAGGAAAAGGTGACTCAATAAAATCCATCCATCCATCAGTGGGAACTTGATAATCATGTCGATGTTGCTTATGGTTTTCCCAGCTGTGAGACAGTGTAGGCTAATAAAAATATAATTCACTCCTTCATGCTAATATCATGATATTACGAGAATAGAACAAAAAAGTAATTAATTTTATTTAGTTACTTACATCATTTTAGTTACTATGGTGAAATTAAATTGAGTTAGCTATTAAAAGCAGGAACGTATTCCACATTGGGCTACCATTTTAACGGCACCTGAGTTAATGGCACCTGAGATATTCCACATACGGCACCTATCAATATGTTTTGCAGGTGCCAAATGAGGTATAATTTATTATAGTATAATTTTATTCCACATTTGGCACCTACGGATCAGATGATACCTACTAGTGTTGGAACTGTTATTTTTTTAGGACGTCAAAATCAAAATTTCGCTTAAAATCAGTAGAGAGTTTAATAACAGGTAAAAAATATAAATTTCTATTTTGCTTCTTAGGTACCAATCCGTAGGTGCCAAATGCGGAATAAAATTTTAAATAACAAAATTATTTCACATTTGGCACCTGCGAAAAATATAAATAGGTGCCATATGTGGAATACCTCAGGTGCCATTCATTCAGGTGTCTTTAAAGTGGGTGCCCAATGTGGAATACGTCAAAGCAGGCTTTAAAACCTACACTACAAAATGCTGAAATGCATTATTTTCCATAAAAGACTATCACAGACAAAGTGGAGACGAGTAAAATTAAATAACATCAACTCAGCTCTTACAAAGTAATAATGTGATAATATATCTTTTCTTTTGCGAACCGACGACGTTTCCTAGAAGCGTTTATGTTTAATATTCTAGTAGTTGATTTTCTTTTAGTACTTCATCATCATCATCATCATTTCACGAAAGACGTCCACTGCTGGATATAGGCCTCCCCCAGGCGTCGCCACATAGACCGATCCCGTGCGTCTCGCATCCAGCGCCTTCCCGCAACCTTAACCTCTAGTACTTATCTGTATCGAAATACAAAAACAAACGTCTTTTAAACACAAAAACAAATCGTTGCCTCACACTAGGTCTTGTACTGTGGGTGGTTTTACAAACATTTAAACTCACATACACAATAAAATACAAGTAAAATTTCAAAATTTCAAAAACCCCGCACATTTATCTTGCAAAAACACCCCGATTCAAACGGTAAAACGCGCATAACTTTTGAACGGCTGAACCGATTTTATTCAAACATAGCTAAGAACACTCTCGACGTAATCACCTTTCAAATAAAAACTAAATCAAAATCGGTTAATCCGTTAAGGAGCTATGATGCCACAGACAGACACACAGATACACAGCAACACACGTCAAACTTATAACACCCCTCTTTTTCCGTCGGGGGTTAAAAAGCCAGACTCAGAAAAACTATCAGTAGGCCTTACATTAGTTGTGAATCAATCGTTCAGCCACTGCGCTAGGTGTGCTAACAAACTCTATACTCGGAATTTTAATTCGATTCCAGATTTGACAATTTCAGTGTTGCAACGTTATGACAAGTACTAAATAGTGACGTTGCAAAATTATTCGATATGGAAATGGAATATTTCCGGATCGGTTCTTCTCGTTTATAATTTTACTCTCGTAAACTAAGTATATCAGGAAATTAAATATTTCTGAACGGATAATTTAGTTTTGACGATTAATTAACGATCTGAGAATTTTCTTTTATAAGTGTGTGTGAAATAAATAAAAAAATGTGATCATGAAGGAACATGACAAATAAAACAGATAGATGTATTATGGTAATAATTTATTTTATATATTGTCGCCGTCATCGCTATCGCTATCGCTGTCACTTTCTGTAACATTTATTATAAATGTGTCTGTGATATTGTCAATTAACATATCCAGCCTACTCATGTTTTCCTCTTCTTTGACAACATGGGATACGCATTTAGACCATTCGGCACACTGAATGGCACACACACTGATTGTTTATCGATTTTTGTGTTCATCACTACACTATTATATGTGGTATCATTATTTCACAAAATGACAGTAGCTAATGTCAAATCTGGAATCGAATTAAAATTCTGACTATAGTACTTAGCCAGCAATATTATTAACACAGCATTCTTTACTAAGATTTTCTGTTGTCTAACTTTAAATCGCACATTTTTTTAATGCATACACACCGTCTCTTCGTCTATCATCCAACTGTCCTTTCGCAGGTCTGCTGGAAGAAATTTCTATTGAAATAAGCAGTACCTTTGTGCTCTTCTATGTGTATTCTTTATTTTCTCTGTAAAGTGTATTGTGTGTACATAAATAAATAAATAAATCGCATCCTCCCATTCTAAGACCATCGCGAAGAATAATCGCGTAAACTTATAAACTAATTTACTTCCAAGGCCTCGTAATAACTCCCCCAAATTGACCCATATATCAAGGACAAGTCCTCCGATGCATTGAACTCACGTCACTCTATTCCCACTTCTAATTAGGAAAGTTTTTAATATCTCCGCCTTTTTTTATTCTCTATGCCGGCTGGCCATTGTTCACGACGAAATAAATTTTACAATTCCCCCCATACCGACAATTATAAAAGTTTTAATTGCTCGTACTTTTCTAATTACAAAAAATACAGTCTCATGAGCGAAGGGAATAAAAAATATAAAGGGCGAAAACTTGAAAAAATAAACTCGACGTTATTTTTATGTTCGAATGGGTGGAAACTTTGATAATTTATAGAGCAATAATATCTTGAATTAATGTTAAGTTACATTAAAAAGGTGCTTGCGTTTTTCATTTGAAAATGCATGCATGCATTGGATATAATGCGAGGATTAAAACTAAGTTAACGATAGTGTACGGCGGAACGGAAAATAAAATTAAAACAATAATAAACTATTTGTAATTTCATTTTTATGTTCCAATGAGTAATGCTTCCGTATCGTTAAATCCTAGAGCTTTTAATGTGAGTGGGTGGCTTTTATTGTACATTATTATTTTGCAGTCTTAATAAGAATGGGTTGAATTTAAAGAAAGATTTATAAATCTTTCTTTACATTGATTGAATTCAGTATATTAAAATTGAGTAAGATTTCGTGACTGTTATTCTAAAACACGTAACAGAGAAAACAAATTAGACAACGTATTCGGCATTACAACAAAAGCAAAGATTTAAAGAGAATTTTAAAACCTTAGCTATGAAAGCTAGAAAGTCTCTAACTGTTTCAAATTATGAATCTTTTTTCTTATGGCGTTTAAATGATTTATATTCACATAATAATATGGCTTCGGAAACAACGGTGATATCAGTGTAATCAAAATTATTATAAATGAACTTCCATTTATAAACCACTAAAACTACAATAATTTGCATCTTTATATTTCCATTTAAATGAGTTATATGGCAATACAACCCAGTAATAGGCACGATAATTATATTCCCCTAAACATTTAATTAAGAAATTATAATTACGGTCATGCAATGTCGATTTTGAATGAATTTATGCTAATTAGTATACATTCTTGATGAAATTCTATTTACGTAAATTAAAGCTATTTTATTTTATAATCAAAGTGACGTTTCGACGCAAAACAAAAATTTCTCAGATAAATCTTGTGTGAAAACAGTTACAAAATAATTAACCTCAATTTATTGTCAATTAATGACATTATTGTTAAAATGATATCCATTTAAGCAATAATGTCAATTAAGGTTAATTAAAACAATAAGAGATGTGTTATTTAATTACTAAATGTGCTGCTTCTTTCGTGTAATTTATTAATATCACTTGACGTTGAAGTTATATTATTAAAGCTGACATAATTACACCTGAAAATAAATCAGCGTTCATAAAACGTTTGGTGGTTAAACAATGTGAAATTCATAAAGGTTTTAAGAATATCAAATTTTTTTACATTTTAATTTTATATAGAAAACTATTTTACTTCGTATTTTTATGGTACGGGAAAGTTAGAAAGGAACGCGACTAAACCTTGTTGTTAAGGGGTGTTACAGACGCAACGTTTTTACTGACTTGAGCGTTAATTTATGTTCTACGTGTTCAACTATCTAGTGGAAGGCATTATCCACACATACCCGTGTTTATGTGTTATTCTGATGTGTACGTTTATATTACTGTTAAGGTTCATCAAAATCGATGTAGTAGTATTTGCTTGGAAGAGTAACAAACATCCATCTTCACACTTCATATTAGTAGAACTTGTTTGACTGTCTAGTATGACTGACCTAAAACTGACAGGTATCTGTCTTGGAAATGTGTGGATAGTGCCTAAAGCAGCCGATACGGCACTGAAACATGCCATCTTTTTACCCGACTGCCGGGTAATGTGTTTATCAGTATGTATGTTTGTTCCTATGTGGCGTTCTAGAGACAAAACGTATTAGCCAATTTTGATGATTCTTACGTCAATCGATTCGTCTTAACCTTGCGGGTGTGGAAAATGAAAGTTTTCACTTTCAAGAAATCTTGCTACAAAAAAAACGGATTTTGGGCGCCATATTGTGGAGGCCTAATATTTTTTTCTTCCAAACCCATCCTGTGGGGGATAGAAATAAAGGGTTCTAGCAGTTGATTTCAAAATATATAATATTTATATATTAGGTACATAAATACCGAATTCGAAAAAAAAAATGTTAACCAAAAAGTTATAAATTAAAAAAGTTAATTAATAAATGAAAAAACTGACTGTTTAAGAAGCGAACTAAAAAGTCGTAGACAAGAAGAAAATAATGGTGCGCAGTCGGAGTATACATCTGGTTTTGCTCAGCCATCTCGCATATATCTGTTTACTTGACTGCTTACAGTCGAGTTTTCGAATTTTTAGAGTTAACTTTTTTACTTGTTTGATCAAAACATTCTAACAGTAGGTAAGAAATTTAGTTACCAATATTAAATGATACACTATTGTAGCCTGTAATAATTATGTAATTATTTCATAAAAAGACTCGGATTTAACCACTGCAAAAGTATTATTTTGTAGTCAAATATTATTAAGCAACAATTCCAGTAAAATTTAAATGACTTTCTCACTAAACAAAAACAAACACAGAACAATATTGTCAAAGAATCCCGCAATCAAACCGCTAAGTGTGTCGTCACCCTTAGTCAAACTGAAAGAAATCTGAAAGGGTTAGTGAAGTTCTTTGAGACGTTTTGTCAACTTGCGCTGCTGACGCGTTTTTCATTCTTAGCGACAAAGTCGCGACCTCCGTGGAGTTGTGGACCCGTACTTATGTCGACTGAACACTGTTTGCTGTATACAGTGATGAATTATGATTTTAAGGTGGAGTTTTTGAAGATCATTGAGAGGAATGAATTTGAGGAGGTTTTTGAATTTACTAGGCAGTCAGTTATTAATATCCAGCATTTAACATAAGGTCTTAGCTAGCTTAGAACTTATAGATAGATAATACATAGAAATTTCATGATAATCCACAGCTTGTTTGTTTGTAGGCAGTAATTCCAGGCAGCAGTGATACGATTACAAAAAATATTACTCTCGTTGAAACCTACACTATTATCGAGTTCTACTGGTATAGGCATTTTAACCCTTAAAAATTCACAGGTTTTGCAGAATAGACCACGGGAGGAATCCCGAGGTAAAAGTTAGTTTGAAAATAATATAAACAAACTAGAAATACATTTTTATAGAAATTTTATTACAATATGCATAGCTGCCATTAAAAAGTACTGATTGGTTCGCAATCGATACATATCAGTTAATTGATGTTTAAAGTGATATTGACATGAATACTTGTCACATTTGGTAGTTATCAAGTATCATCATCATCATCAGCCTTTTAATGTGCCCACTGCTGGGACACAGGCCTCCTCTCTGTGAGAGGGATTGGGCCGCAATCCACCACGCGGGCCCAGTGCGGGTTGTTGAATGTCACATGTCTTTGATTTTTTGGATCTAGGACATGCCGGTTTCCTCAAGTTGTTTACTTTCACCGTTTTGAGAGCAGTGATGAAGTACACGAACTAAAGCGCCTGACTAGGTTCGAAACCACGACTAACAATATGCAAGTCACGGCCGATACTACTGGGCCACCACTTCTCTCGAGTATATTACCACAGTACACACAACTCGGAAATATCACCATCAGCCAAGCCTTTCTCCGAATATGTCGGGGTTGGCTTCGGCTTGCAGTCGAAAGCAGCTCAATAACAGTATGTTACATGGGGCGTTTGGTTTTCTGTACTTCACAGCCGCCGCTTCTTGATAAAACTGATTATCAGATTTAGAGGCTTGAGACAACCTCACAGGCTACCAAATCTGTTACGAATGTTGAAGATCTATGAATGACAGCTGGTACTACCAACGTCTTAACAAGGAAATCACGTTAAGGCATGAAGAACCACGGTAATAAATCAAAACGAAATACGAAGTTTGTGTCTCATTGATGAAAAAACAGTGTAAATAGCTAAAAATCTAGCGATAATAGGTAAACATTGCAACAAAAACCCAAATACTTATCATGCCAAATAAAAATGTTATAAACACTTTTATTGATTTTTAATCAATAGAAAACGAATCCCATCCGGCAATAAAATATTACACATAAAAAGAAAATTTTCAAATAAAAACTCTACTGAACATTGAATCTAGTGAAACTCAATACGATCCGATTCTCTTCGCTGCCCGCACATAGATTTATGAAGAAATTATAATTGGGACGTGACCCAGTACTTGCACAAGCAGCGTCCACAAAAGGCAAGATGCGTTTGCGTTCAGAATTTAGACCACGTACCGAGAGAGAATGCCCGGAGGAGTGCATTTCCACAAATATTGGCCTGCACTGCTCTAGAAATTGTAATATCTATGTAGATGTATAGTAATATTAATTGGTATGGAATCTACAAGCGTCATATTTAACTATGGACGGTAATTGGATCGTTTGGAATAGGTAGTGATGTTATAAATAGAAATGTGGATATATTTTTTAGTGTGTTTAGTTTTGAATTTGTGACAAATGAGGCTCTAAAGTTTTTAGACAAAGTCTCGGGGATAAAAATTGTTGAAAAGTTAAAATGTTAAAGGGTTTGACCTCGTGAAAGTTTGACAAAGATAATTTTAGTTTATTAATGTTCCTATGAATTAATATGGTTAGTCCCACGAATGGATGTAAATTAATGATAAGTTAAAACATGCTGGAAACGATTTTTTCAGAAATCAGGAATTCATATTTGAAAAATCTTTTTTAGAAAACATTAAGATTATTTCGCGAAAGATATCAATTAACTGCCCTCATTAATCCTACCCTATTAACTTCTAAAACGAACTGACACAGCAGTCAAACACGAAAAAAAAGACTCCAGTTTCCAAACAATAAAATTAATTTAATTTTCATTTCATTACCGCCTGCGCTCCATTTAATAAAATTTAAGTATATTAGTCGCTTGAAAATCGTTCTAGATTCATGTCTCAACGCCACTGAAGATAGGAATAACGAATAAAAGAGAACAATAATAATTTTAATCAGAAACAATGAGATTGCGCTCGACGCAAATTGGTCTTCTTTAGCCATTAACATGATGATGGAGCGCTGTGATGCTTGGTCGAGGGAGGTGTTAGCAGGATACTTTAACACCGAAGTGTAAACATATCTTTGTTTTTAGGTTGTCATCCATCAGATATTTTTAATGTAACTGTTATCCTTTGAGAGTTACAGCTGAACACTTGTATTTAAGAATAGCTCAAGCAAGAATGACTAATATGGCTTCGGAAACAACGGTGATATCAGTGTAATCAAAATTATTATAAATGAACTTCCATTTATAAACCACTAAAACTACAATAATTTGCCTCTTTATATTTCCATTTAAATGAGTTATATGGCAATACAGCCCAGTAATAGGCACGATAATTATATTCCCCTAAACATTTAATTAAGAAATTATAATTACGGTCATGCAATGTCGATTTTGAATGAATTTATGCTAATTAGTATACATTTTTGATGAAATTCTATTAACGTAAATTAAAGCTATTTTATTTTATAATCAAAGTGACGTTTCGACGCAAAACAAAAATTTCTCAGAGAAATCTTGTGTGAAAACAGTTACAAAATAATTAACCTTAATTGACATTATTGTTAAAATGATATCCGTTTAAACAATAATGTCAATTAAGGTTAATTAAAACAATAAGAGATGTGTTATTTAATTACTAAATGTGCTGCTTCTTTCGTGTAATTTATTAATATCACTTGACGTTGAAGTTATATTATTAAAGCTGACATAATTACACCTGAAAATAAATCAACGTTCATAAAACGTTTGGTGGTTAAACAATGGGAAATTCATAAAGGTTTTAAGAATATCACATTGTATTTTTTTACATTTTTAATTTTTACACAGAAAACTATTATACTTCGTATTTTTATGGTACGGGAAAGTTAGAAAGGAACGCGACTAAACCTTGTTGTTAAGGGGTGTTACAGACGCAACGTTTTTACTGACTTGAGCGTTAATTTATGTTCTACGTGTTCAACTATCTAGTGGAAGGCATTATCCACACATACCCGTGTTTATGTGTTATTCTGATGTGTACGTTTATATTACTGTTAAGGTTCATCAAAATCGATGTAGTTGTATTTGCTTGGAAGAGTAACAAACATCCATCTTCACACTTCATATTAGTAGAACTTGTTTGACTGTCTAGTATGACTGACCTAAAACTGACAGGTATCTGTCTTGGAAATGTGTGGATAGTGCCTAAAGCAGCCGATACGGCACTGAAACATGCCATCTTTTTACCCGACTGCCGGGTAATGTGTTTATCAGTATGTATGTTTGTTCCTATGTGGCGTTCTAGAGACAAAACGTATTAGCCAATTTTGATGATTCTTACGTCAATCGATTCGTCTTAACCTTGCGGGTGTGGAAAATGAAAGTTTTCACTTTCAAGAAATCTTGCTAGAAAAAAAAACGGATTTTGGGCGCCATATTGTGGAGGCCTAATATTTTTTTCTTCCAAACCCATCCTGTGGGGGATAGAAATAAAGGGTTTTAGCAGTTGATTTCAAAAATATATAATATTTATATAGTTAGTTTAGTTTCGACGGGCTGTTTCCTAATATTTATATATTAGGTACATAAATACCGAATTCGAAAAAATAAATGTTAACCAAAAAGTTATAAATTAAAAAAGTGAATTAATAAATGAAAAAACTGACTGTTTAAGAAGCGAACTAAAAAGTCGTAGACAAGAAGAAAATAATGGTGCGCAGTCGGAGTATACATCTGGTTTTGCTCAGCCATCTCGCATATATCTGTTTACTTGACTGCTTACAGTCGAGTTTTCGAATTTTTAGAGTTAACTTTTTTACTTGTTTGATCAAAACATTCTAACAGTAGGTAAGAAATTTAGTTACCAATATTAAATGATACACTATTGTAGCCTGTAATAATTATGTAATTATTTCATAAAAAGACTCGGATTTAACCACGGCTTGCAGTCGAAAGCAGCTCAATAACAGTATGTTACATGGGGCGTTTGGTTTTCTGTACTTCACAGCCGCCGCTTCTTGATAAAACTGATTATCAGATTTAGAGGCTTGAGACAACCTCACAGGCTACCAAATCTGTTACGAATGTTGAAGATCTATGAATGACAGCTGGTACTACCAACGTCTTAACAAGGAAATCACGTTAAGGCATGAAGAGCCACGGTAATAAATCAAAACGAAATACGAAGTTTGTGTCTCATTGATGAAAAAACAGTGTAAATAGCTAAAAATCTAGCGATAATAGGTAAACATTGCAACAAAAACCCAAATACTTAACATGCCAAATAAAAATGTTATAAACACTTTTATTGATTTTTAATCAATAGAAAACGAATCCCATCCGGCAATAAAATATTACACATAAAAAGAAAATTTTCAAATAAAAACTCTACTGAACATTGAATCTAGTGAAACTCAATACGATCCGATTCTCTTCGCTGCCCGCACATAGATTTATGAAGAAATTAGAATTGGGACGTGACCCAGTACTTGCACAAGCAGCGTCCACAAAAGGCAAGATGCGTTTGCGTTCAGAATTTAGACCACGTACCGAGAGAGAATGCCCGGAGGAGTGCATTTCCACAAATATTGGCCTGCACTGCTCTAGAAATTGTAATATCTATGTAGATGTATAGTAATATTAATTGGTATGGAATCTACAAGCGTCATATTTAACTATGGACGGTAATTGGATCGTTTGGAATAGGTAGTGATGTTATAAATAGAAATGTGGATATATTTTTTAGTGTGTTTAGTTTTGAATTTATGACAAATGAGGCTCTAAAGTTTTTAGACAAAGTCTCGGGGATAAAAATTGTTGAAAAGTTAAAATGTTAAAGGGTTTGACCTCGTGAAAGTTTGACAAAGATAATTTTAGTTTATTAATGTTCCTATGAATTAATATGGTTAGTCCCACGAATGGATGTAAATTAATGATAAGTTAAAACATGCTGGAAACGATTTTTTCAGAAATCAGGAATTCATATTTGAAAAATCTTTTTTAGAAAACATTAAGATTATTTCGCGAAAGATATCAATTAACTGCCCTCATTAATCCTACCCTATTAACTTCTAAAACGAACTGACACAGCAGTCAAACACGAAAAAAAAGACTCCAGTTTCCAAACAATAAAATTAATTTAATTTTCATTTCATTACCGCCTGCGCTCCATTTAATAAAATTTAAGTATATTAGTCGCTTGAAAATCGTTCTAGATTCATGTCTCAACGCCACTGAAGATAGGAATAACGAATAAAAGAGAACAATAATAATTTTAATCAGAAACAATGAGATTGCGCTCGACGCAAATTGGTCTTCTTTAGCCATTAACATGATGATGGAGCGCTGTGATGCTTGGTCGAGGGAGGTGTTAGCAGGATACTTTAACACCGAAGTGTAAACATATCTTTGTTTTTAGGTTGTCATCCATCAGATATTTTTAATGTAACTGTTATCCTTTGAAAGGGCACATTAACTTTGACTGTTTGAGTTACAGCTGAACACTTGTATTTAAGAATAGCTCAAGCAAGAATGACGATTAAAATTAAACATTGTATAAATATTACTAGGCGTCGTTGAGGCAACCGCCTGGATGTCTAAAATGCCTGAGTCCCGCCTGCCTATGATGCATATAAAGTAATATGCATATACATGAAAAATTCCGAAGTGCTAGATATAAAAATAAAGTTCAGATTTCACAGTGTAAAACTTATTTAATGGGCTCCAGTGTTTATGGCAAATTTGCCATGTTGTATTACAGATATTGACAACTTGCACATATTTATGCGGCAGCTAAAGGAATTTCTAACTGATAAGGCGTTGTGAAGGAGTATCTAAAAGGCAATTCTTATGGAAGATAATGTTTATGGCAATAGTAATTACATGCTCTGCTCTCAATTATTGTTAATCTGGGACTTTTATTTATTTTATCGACATTTATTTAATTTTTGACATTATCTTATCTGACATTTATTTAATTTTTGACTACTGGATACTCCTTGACATTGGACAATAAATTGGTTTAATAATTTTGTAATGTCTATTGCTATTCGAGTTGATATTAAGTATTTATTGTATTTTGATACTAGATTGTAATTTATGTATAAAGTTTTGTATCCCCATATGATGGCAGAGCATGGAGGACATTAAAAAAAAACATATATTACTTCTTGACCTCTACTTAAGTTGGCAAATAAATAATTTAGAATTTTGAGATTTCAGGCTTCTGACTCTCCGTAACTACGGTTATTCTATTTCCACGAGCTCCTCCGCGTCTTTCTAGAATACTAGTTTGAAATTGAGGCAGAGCCGCTGATCAGGGTCACCGCTGCACTGCAACATGAACTGTAGCATCTGACGTTTGTCCTTTTTATCGTGTATCTATTTTGTCTAAAGTAATACAAGGCATTTTAATAGTTAAGTAGGTAACTTAAATTACATTTTTGGCTAACAAAGTTGACCCATTTAAAATTAATAGAAGAATCTGCTCTAAAAAGTTTAATGGCCCTAATAAAAAGTACTTCGGTTAAACTGTCACTTTATTACATTACGGTGTCACGGGCGGCCATTAAGGGAAACGCAGTAAATCAGGGTTTAGCATAATTCCTTTTTTATTCGACCTGACATAAAAGTCGTAAACTTGTTTGCAAGTTGGTGTTCTTTAGTTATTTTGCTCTTCAAACAAGGTACATCATTAAAGGAAGACGGATTTATTATTTTTAATTATGATGACAAATTTTTAGTACTCGTAGATTTGGTTGAGCTATCGTTTCTTTTTATATTCGTCTAGTTTTTGAGAAAAAAATAATATATTATCATCAAATACTACAGTTCTTTCAGTGCTTCCAAAAGTTGTCTGGTAGATATCGTTGTTAGCAATGAGACCGCTGTTGTAACCGTAGAATTAAAGTCGATTTAAAAGAATAAATGTTTTGTAACAAATTTCTAAGTATATTCTGTTTTGTACTTTTATTTTATTAAATCACTAAAACAATGTATGTAAAAGCTCGTGTATTTTTAGGGTTCCGTACACGAAGGGTCCAAACGGAACCCTATTTCGGTCACTCACGTGTCCGTCTTTCTGTCTGTCCGTAGTCTGCCCCAACATTTTGTTCCAAATAAATTTCTAACTTACCTATGAACTTGAAATTTGTTGATAATGTTTATTATTACGTATATTTCACTAACAAATACCAACATATTCTATATTTGCTACGGAACCTTTAAATATGCAAAGTCCGACATGCACTTGTTCGGTTTTTTTGTATTTATAAAAACTCTATTCCAATAAAACGATAGACAAAAATAAACCGTAAAAATCCGATCTTTACTAACAAACACGATGAAAATCAAATATTCAATTTACGAATCGATTTAAAATTCTAATGCCATACATTTTTTACAAACTCTTTCCACTATTTGCATAGAAAAACAGTTTTGTGAACGTTAAATCTAAAACAAAAGGTGAAAAAGAAAAAAGAAAAAGAAAAATGGCGCGTCAGTGACTGTCGACCTTTCAAGAGGCGTCTAGTACTTGAAGGCACTTTGAAGTATGCTACAGGCGTCGGAAAAGATGTGACACTTGTATGGATCATAGGAAATGCGTACTAACGTTTCTTTAAGACGGGGTCCTTTATGAAAAGTTGCTGAGAGTTTGACGATTCTGAAGGAAAATAGATCTTTTAAAATACCTAGCCTTGATTATTTCGTAAAGTACATAATGGTATTCAATGAATAAAAACATGTTTATTTCAACTGGGTTCGATTTCAAAGAAGATGTTATTGAGTTTATCCATCTGGAATTTGTCAATACCTAGTAGCCTGGAGTCTAGATTTGTCCTTGGTTTATGACAAAAAGCCTTTCCAGTATTATAATATATACACTTCTGCCTAACCATTTGAGATTATGTTAGATTATGTACAGGCTTCATCCAAAGTTGATCAGTATATTATATTATATTATATTATATTATATTATATTATATTATATTATATTATATTATATTATATTATATTATATTATATTATATTATATTATATTATATTATATTATATTATATTATATTATATTATATTATATTATATTATATTATATTATATTATATTATATTATATTATATTATATTATATTATATTATATTATATTATATTATATTATATTATATTATATTATATTATATTATATTATATTATATTATATTATATTATATTACCCCTGCCTTATCCCAGTTGTAAACGAAGCATTGTGTCTATTGGCCTTGCTTATTGTGTCTCCTTCTTGATATAGAGGGAAGTGGAAATTATACGCACAGGACTGATCAGTGTCCCCACCGAGAGTGTCTCCACGTTGTCGTCGTGGAGGGGCTTGCGCGTCTCAATGATCTTGAGGCTTCGCCGGTAGAGTTACTCATGGCCGGAAAGGTCCAAGTGAGAGACCTGACTAAGAGAGACACACGGAGGGGTCGCTCCTGATCGACCGACGGTCGTCGGTTGGCAAAGGATGCGACCAGTCCGCACCGGTGCAGGCGCACCAATGCGGCAGGCGTTTCTCTCCTTGCGGGGATTGCTTTACAGTTTTACTTTTTATTTTATTTGTATTTTATCTGATGTATGTGTAGTATATGTATGCATATGTTGTGTGTCTTTTAGTCTGTGCTAAATAAATGTTTTTTCTTTCTTTGAGGAGAGAACTTTCGGCGGGTTTGCTGAGCCAGGTTGGCCGGACAGCGAACAGAGGCATGTTTAATGCCGCCGTCGGGGGCTTGGCTGGGCCGCCTGGCCCAGAGGAAGGACACCTCTAAGATAAAAAACCACCTAATCCTAAGCTTGAGGCGCGGCGAGAGGATGGATGGCTGGAGGGACTTCAGTCGTTAGCGCTTCACCTGTAGAGCACCTGCCGCACTCTGCAGTATGTAGGCTTACCTGGGTAAAAGGCTCTGCCCAGTTGGACTTTAATTCCTATACTACTCGTGGGAACAAAAATGGACACAACTTATAAAAATAAAATCGACGAAGAGGTGAGGAGTGATGCAGGGTTGGAGTCCGATGCTGTATCTTGCGCAAGGGGCTCACAGAGCTTGGAGCGCGAAGTTGATGAGGCTGCTGCGAAGAACCGAAGGTTCTTCAGAAAGCGCCCCAAATCGGGGGATTGCCAAGGGTCCTTTTCTGATGACGAGCTGGCCTCGGCCCGAAAGATCCCTACCAGTATGCGGGGTGGGGGCCGAGACAGAAGTCGGGAGGGGGCTCACTGCCCATCTGTGGGACATCGGGTACGACTGGGTGCTGCGCGCCGATCTTCCTAGTGGAGTCAGCGTGGTATGCTACGCTGACGACACGCTGGTCCTGGCGCAGGGAAGTTCTGGTCCAGACCATGGTACGGAGCGAGAGGGCATGGGAAGCTGTCACCTCCTTCTGCGAAGCAGTAATGCTCGCAAAGGAGGAGGCAGAACGCGTGAGGGAGACGCAACGGAGGCGCCCTCACGCGCCAAGCCACCGCAGGAGACGCCCTGGGCGTCGGGAGTCGCAAGCTGATTCCCAGCCACCGTAGGCGCGGGCTTGCGGACGGCGAGTAATGGGTAGCTCGCCGTCCGATAAGGACCAGGCCCGAGTCGACGGCGCGTAGTGTTCCACGCGCGCCTCTAAGAGATGTCAGCAAAATTAACGGGGTCCACTAGGGCCGATGCCTGTCTGGGTCGCGGATAAATTTGAAAAAAAGTTGCCGCGGCCCTGGCTCAAGCAACTGAAGGAACACGGGTGGGTTTTAGTCAATAAAAGTCTGACACACGCCCTCCCGCTTCACCCAGAGCGGGAGAAGTCATAGGACCATAACCCAACCAAAAAAAAAAATGGCTGATCAGTGTTGCGACGCTTGGGCCTCTTTTGGCTGAAATGATGATGATGATTATGTTTTCATCTTATTGTGTTGTAGTATTAAGGATAGTTTTACTACCTATACTTCTGAAAATAGCTTATCTCTCGGTTACTTCCCTTAGATTATTCACGACGATTTCTAACGAACTTCTTGGAAAGAATGTTCTTAATTTATTTTGAAAATATATTTCAACTGAACTTAAAGTAGTAGCCGCTAAGATTTAAAAAGCATTAGAATGTTTTTAAAGTGGCTTTAAACGTTTCGCAAATAAAAATAAAGGTCAGAATTAACATTGGAAACCATTATTAAAAGTGACGAATTGGTTTGTAGTTATTTTTGTTATTTTGCAGAGTGTCTATATAACCTGTTTAATTTTTTGCAATAATATAAAAAAATACCCTGGGAGTACATATTTACTGTTGTTAAATAGTTTGAACCTTTCTTTAACTATGTCAATAAGGGCAAATTTTTCAATAGTCTGATACTGTAACTGAAGAATAAGTAAGGGTATTTGACAAATTTTCTATACAAAAGCTTACGAACCGCTGTTTTCATCCCTCAGGTGAAAGTTAACTGACTATTGAAAAATCGGCCCTAAGTCAGTTATGATAGGTATGTCCTCTTTTTATCTGTATTGCTTCAGGACCTTTTAATACCTTCCTCTGTACCTAACCTGTTTTTCAAAACGTTAAAATCAGACTCACCCTATACAAAAACATTAAGCAAACGTATTTGACATCAGTATTTCTCCTTTAATAAGCATAACTCAAAATTCTCCCAGCGAAATCTTTTCATAAAATCTGAAAACCAAACAAAAAATTCATTCTTCAAAACCTAAATCCACAAAAGAATTTGACAAAACTTTTATGACCGAACCTAAATTACGTTTCAGGGATTCCTACATTTCGTCCGACTTTATGAATCTCGGGCCTTGTCCAGAGTGAACGCGGGGTGACTAAAGCTGGTGCGGGCGCGATAAGGTAGCCATAGCGTATCATAATTAGGGTGCTTTTCTACTTCTTTCTCATCGTGTCGATGATTCCATTTTCAGATTGTAATTTAGATTATGTGCTTCGACCAGAACTCAGCCACGTCGACAGCCTTATCGTTGGCCTCGCACTGCTCCTTTATAGTGCAGGTGTGTTTGCACAGAGAGCAGGAAAACAGATAAGGCATCGTTTTCTACTAAAGATGCAACAATGTATCGTGGCGGTGCGCGAGGAAAACATCCACCAGGCCCGACAATGTTGAAACATCTCCAGGATCACTTCATTTTCATACCCAGGCTTAGCTCAGCTCTAATGAAAAAGGGCTTGCAGAGCTATGTAGTTTTACATAAACTGAGAGATGCTTGCGAGGGATGCTACTCACAGTCCCGAAGCATCACTACGCATCTTCATGTAGCCTCGCTACTGAGGCTACTCTATCAAGTCACGCTAGGCTATTGTAATTACTATAGTGGTTCCATAGTCGCTCCAGTATGGACGCAAACTTAATTTCTATTTGTGCTCAAGCTCACAACTCTGGCCAGAGCTTGGAAAGACTTACCCAATGGGCCTTAGGAAATATTGCTCAAAATGTTCTTCCAATACCTTTCGGAATTAGAATTTGCTTTGCAGTTTTTCGCTTATTTCCATTAAAATTCCTCAAGTTACGATCTGTATTCAATTTATTCAGTTGCGCGTTACAACTGTTTCACATTTATTCACGGTTTTGTGTTCCGATTCGAATTGTGGACGCGGCAATTTCAGTGTAAACTTTAATATAATGTTTTTGAATTGATAACGTTGATGTTTGGTGCCTTTTTAGTTTTATTTTGTTTCGAATTGGTCACGATTTGTTTTTATTTAGTTTCAATATTGAGAGTTAAACTTTTTTTTAGTGTTTATTTTTATTTGGGACTTCGAGGCTTATTCAACTACAGTGGTTAGTTTTCGGTGGATATGATGATGGTTTATGAAGAGGACATTGCATTCTTAATTGCTTCGCGCTGAAGTAAAAGATACTTAGTACCTAAGCAGAATAAAATAGTTAAATTAGACCACCGTTTATAAAGGCAATGAAGAGTAAGCGAAAGTACATCATAAACAAACTTTGTTGGCCAACGCAAGTGAAAGCACAGCAGACGTGGCATTAAAATTTTGATAACCAGCCTAAAGTTTCTGTTAACGAGTATTCTGTTGTAAGCCTGAAGAAAAGAATCATTTAAAACATAAAACGCCAGTTGACGTCTTTAATGAGGTTGTAAAAACATTCTAGTTGTTACAGGCGGGTAAGGCCCAGTGGGAATATACTTACAATACAAACAAAGGGCGGCCTTATCGCATACCGCGATCTCTTCTAGGCAACCTGGAATGGACAGTGATAGCCTGGACATGAAATGGGGTTGACATGGTCGGCGCTTTGTTGTTCTTAAGCTGTTTCAGAGCCACCCTAATCTCATACAGGCTGACGTCCGGTAAAGTGTCGGCTCAATCTAGCTCTAGGGTCATTCGCTAGATTCGCGACGGGTTAACTGATTGACGTGTACAATTGCCCATAGAATCTCTCGATCTCCCTCAGAAGCTCCGGTTTGGCGGATACGATCCTGCCATATCGGTCTTCAGTTTATTAGTGAGCTGGCTCTGCCCAATAGACAGATCTCTTGCAAAGACCTTGTAGCCATTATTCCGCTCAATCGCATCTTTAATACTTTCGGTATTAAAGCGGCGGAGATCGCTTTACAAAGACTTTGAGATCCGTCTATCTACCTGCCGGTATTTCAACGCATCGTCTGAAGACTGCAGGATCATCTCACGCCTCTGTGCTGTGTATCACATCACATCAACAGCCTTTTAATGTTCCCACTGCTGGGACACAGGCCTCCTCTCATAGAGGGTTATGTTAAATAAATAATAAGATTTGGTATCGTATCAAATAAACAATTGGTAGATTACTTTTATGATAAGCCTGTAAGCGACGCCAAATTTTCACATTCAGCAGAATCCACCTTCCAACCTAACGTCTTCCAGTAAGCGGTGGATCTGGTTGGTTCTACCATAATACCATACCAATATTATAAAAAGGAAAGATTTTTTTGTTTGTTTGTATGTTTTTTGTTTGTACCGAATAGGCTCCGAAACTAATGGACCGATTTAAAAAATTCTTTTACCCATGGAAAACTACATTATTCCAAAGTTACATAGGCTATAATTTTGACAGGAGCGAAGCCGCAGGGGTCAACTAGTTAGGTATAAAAATATCAGCCAGTTACTGTCCCACTGCAGTGAAAAGTTTTCTTCTCATACAGAAAAGGCTCGAGAATTTTTCACCACGCTTGCTCCATATTGGATTTTATATTATTCGAAATTCATCTCAAGCACTCCCTCGTGCTTCTGCCTCCCACAAAAAGATTCCAAAACACAGATATCCTCATAAAAACTACGTATAATAAACCATCCGTTGCCAAACTAGGTTTTGCCGGCCAGCAAACAGTAAGAGTTGGCAATTCCAACAGTCAAACGGACAAATGCTTCGCAAGAATGGTCTACAAATTTATGGCAACAATTCGTTAACTCTACAAGGGCGACGGACGTGAAGAATACGTCTTTATGCGTCTTCGAGCTCTGCCATTACGAGACCTCGTCTTATTTTAATGTACGGGTTAGGAGGAAATTGAAAAAGTTTTGTTGTATGGTGTCTTGTTGGTCAAATTGGGTGGTTTGGGTTATGTGTTTGGTTATTATAAGTCCATGTAATATAATATTATATCACGTATGTATGCCTCGAAGGTTGAGGTAGAGGTGAACCTACCTAACTATATTCGTAATAGCAATGTTCCCAAAGTAAAACTGAAAGTTTGAATAATCATCATTATCACCAGTCTATGGTCATAGAAGTCCACTGCTGGACATAGAGCTCTCATATCAGAAAGAAAGAAAATACATTTATTTAGCACAGACTAAAAGACACACAATATAATAAGGATAGTATTATATAATACTATCCTTATTATATTGTGTTTATTAAACGAGCGAAAATAAGTTGAAATTAAAGGTGTAAAAAATACTGAATATGGCTTACTATAATACTAAGTGGGCGACAAACAGTGGACGAATACACATGTTTAAAACAGCGCCAGCGGCTTGAAAATAAAAGTTTGTCGACGGAGCCCCGCTAAGCGAGTTCCTTTTTCTGTCTGCAGGGTCTAAATTAACCGTACGTGTCGGGATTCTCTAAGCTCCCGAGCTCGCTTCGCTCGCTCTTGGAATAATACTTTGAAAACACGAATACACCTGAACTCCCGCGCTGCACAGCGATGTCGCCTCGATGGTTGTTGAGCTATTCAATTTTATTTTTTTATTCTAGCATATTATTATTTTGAATAATATGCTAGAATAGAAAGTTAATAATAGAACCCCAAATTCAATTAACGTATGTATTATTACCGCAGCTTACAAAAACCTCATTAAAGGTATTACTCAAACCGGATAAATAGTTACTTACTTAGTATAATAGTCGCCCATTCAGTATATTTTCGCCCGGTTTATAAATTTCCATAAATAAAAATAATATAAAAAGGTATGAGTCTGAATTAAGAAGTTAGCAGGCAAGTGTGCCCATTCTCCGAAAATCGTCACTTAACCTAGCCGTCACTGTCCCACCTTAAGTTTAACGATTCGCAGTTTCCACTTGAGAACACATCAACTCTACGGTTCTACGGTGGTTCTACGGCTAATATGGCCGGTCCATAGAAAGATCGCATGTGAGATTCATATTTTTCAGTCAACCAAATTCAAGAATATTCCAAATTCCTACAGCGAGCTGTAGACTACAACTATACCAGAAAGTGTTATTTTCCTTTTACATCAAATCGAAGTACTACAAATCAATAAACCAAGGTACGGCTTCAAAGAACGGTCGCAAATAAAACTAAATTATGTACCGTCAGATTGCCTGCTCAACGCCTAGGCAAGTACTATAGCAATCCTTACTTCCAGCCTACTTTTATGAGCAGCCAAGCATGATATACAGACTATAAATTCTATGTATTTCTTTTACGGCTAGACCTGCTGAGAAAACCAAAATAATATGACAGTGAAACAGAAAGGTATGTAATAAGACAAAGAAGTAAATGTACATTAAATTGGTGTACAAAAACAAGGAACGACAATTTTATTTTTGGACCGGACCCCTCAAAGGGAATCCTGTATTGCTTGCTACTAACACTACCTATATCAACACTGAGGCGAAATTGACTCGCAGAGAACTTGCCCTTTTTATAAGTTTAATATGATCAATATTTGACGAAGAACTTCGGAGGTATACATCAGAACTCTTCAATAAATGACGGCATATCTCTCGGCATTGCTGCAATCGCATGTTTATTGTTTACACCATTTCATAATATAACATCACGCCGGTACGCTTTAAAGGGGTACGCAGATGTGTACAGTTCACCCTGACTTCACCGGTTGTGTTTCAGTTTCATGTTATTCGGGTAATCTATTCTTGCATAACTGTGGGCATTATTAAGATAATTACCACAACTAAAAAGTGAAAACAAAAACCTTTTCCAAAAAATACTCTTGTTTTTGATTCTTAGTTTTTTGAAACCAACTTCCACAATTGAAATTATTTCTCACTTTATTTATTTATTTGTTAAAACTTCATGCAACATAAAAGTACATAGGCGGACTTAATGCCTGAGGCATTCTCTACCAGTCAACCAAGGGATGGAAGGAACGGATGAAGAGATAGCATGGCCAGGTGCATAAAAATAGAAAAAAAAATTATAAACGCAAAATTAGTACAAAAGTATATAGTTAAAATAAACATACTTAAATATGTCCTATAATAAATACTATATATAAAATAATATATATATATACAACAAATAGTAGGAAGGAAGGAGGTTTATTAAGAAGTCGGTTGTATTTTTTTGAAAAAGGTTTTTTTTGTTAATTTATTTAGACGTTCAGAAGTATGTGTGTTCATTAATCAATGCAATGCCAATGCAATAAAAAGTTAGGAGGAAGTTTGAAAAATGGGTAAACTATAGCCTAGATCATAAGAACAGGGAAAGAATAAACATTATCACAATTATTTCTTTGAATAAAATACTTTTCAAGCTGGCCAAGACGCGGAAAAAGCTAATAATAAATAAAGACTGTGCTGTGTATAGCCCTCACCATACTTCTGAAGTTGGCTTTTGGCATGCGCGAGGCACAAAACGGTGCTGTTTTTGTATGAGATTTACTACTGTGCCAACTGCCAACTTCAGGGTGGCCAAGAAGTTTGGCAAGAACTATACCATTTTAATTAGACATGTATATAAGTTTGTAACGTTAATTTGGTTTTTTCTCTAGTCGGCCTATCAAAGCAACCTCAATTAAGTCTAGACCCAACGTGAATCAACAGTTACCTAATTATTCTGTCTAGCTCATCACGCAGTCCTGTGGTTCCTCACAACTTAAAACAAAAGGCCTGGAAAAATATTTTCAACACACCGTTTGTTACAGAAAAAGATTATAATCAATATGCTACCATCTCAATCTTATTGTAACTTTTCCTTCTTACATACGAGCTAAATTAATTCCCAAAAAGGTCCTCATAAACATCGAAGAAAAAAAGATTTCTGAAAATCTTATAAAATTCAGCAGTAAAATCTTCGTACAAAGCAAGAATCGTTCGGAACTCCGAAGTATTAAAGCATGAAAGGAAACTGTCCGGAACTTATTGAAGCAATCAGATTGTGCAGATTCCGTTTAACATTAGCGAAATTCTTGCCGGAACCCAATCGCATTAAGAGCCCATTTAAACTTTTTGCCACGAAAGGATTCTGTAATTCCTTCGTTCCTGAAAAATAAATAGGCTTAGGAATTTAGAATTCGAATCTTCTTGGATTGTATTCTTTTTTATACGCCATTTTGGAAGTAAGTGTAATGAAAATAGTTTTCTTTCTTTGGCCTGATGTTAATGTTGTAGTTTCTGAAGACAGAAGTTTAGCTGAACTGATTATCTCACGCACGTTAATGTGGGCCTTGTTGGTTATTTATTCGTAAATGCGTGTTCCAAGTTGAATCGGGCAACTTCTGCGGTATATTTCTTTGGACTTTAGGTACCTAATATTTGTTTTTGGCTCAATCTTATTTATTAACAAGTTCTATTTTCGTTTTCGAAGATCTTTATTTAGTATAAAAATTATATCATCAAAATTATATATTAATAAAATTGCACTTACCTTAAAAGACACATTAACATTTTATGAGGCTACAAAAAAATTACCTTTCAAAGTTTATAACACATTTATTTTAAACTGATTACAATTTATAATTTAAACAACTATTGTTGTTAATATTACCATATTAACATTTTTGCAAATGATTTGGAAGCATTATAGTTTTGCTACTTGCATGTAGGTAGGACAAAACAAAAAATAAATAAGTACATATCAGCTGATCTCACGGTAAACTAAAAACACTGGTAGCCGTGCGACCAGCTGATATGTACTTATTTATTTTTTGAGTTAATAACGCAAATCTCTCGCAGAACCCACCAGAGTCACCGCGTAACTTTTATACGTAACTTTTGAAGGTTTCCCACAAGGTGGACAGATGACTTGATGAGGACCATGGAATGCCGCTGAATGCGTAAATTTGGCGTCAGGCTTATTAGTGAACGTCTTCTACATGAAATGATGATCATAAAAGCAATCTACCAAATTGTTTGTTTCATACGATACTAAATCGTATTATTTATTTAACACATACCCAGTTGGCTCAAGAGAAAATTCGTAGGAACATTCTAAAAATATTTCTATTTATTTTAAGAAAAATGTGGACTTATATCTCTTGACAAATCTCAACGTAAAGTGACGGGACTTACAAAATGTGTTTTCGTTTTAAGTAAATTGTCGCCATATCATTCATGTCCGTCCATATAAACGCCGTACGCTATTTTTTCTCGCGAAAATTATTATTCTTAATTTTTTCGCTTGGGAAGGGAAGGGCTAGGTTTAACACATTCGTGTCACGTCGACCCTTTTCATAAATTCCTTTCTTAAAACATTGTGGTGCGTCAACATGGCAGGATGAATAAAAACGACACCGGTTGCGATTTCCTCATGAATCGTATAATTTTGATATTTAAGAATATTCCCGCTGGATCCTACCCGCCTGTAACAACTAGAATGTTTTTACAACATCATTAAAGACGTTAACTGGCGTTTTATGTTTGAAAGGATTCTTTGCTCCAGGCTTACAACAGAATACTCGTTAACAGCCACTTTAGGCTTGTTATCAAATTTTTAATGCCAAGTCTGCTGTGCTTTCACTTGCGTTGGCCAACAAAGTTTTTTTATGATGTACTTTCGCTTACTCTTCATTGACTCTATAAACGGAGGTCTAATTTAACTATTTTATTCTGCTTCGATATTTAGTATATTTTACTTGAGAGCGAAGCAATTAAGTCTATTCAGTGTCCTCTCCATAAAACATCATCATTGCCGCCGAAAACTATCCAGTTGGCCTTGATATCACAACTAAAAATAAAAAAACTAAAAAAGGTTAACTCTCAACATTGAAACTAAATGAAAACAAATCGTGACCAATTCGAAACAAAATAAAACTAAAAAGGCACCAAAGTTCAATGTTATCAATTCCAAAACATTCTATTAAAGTTTACACTGAAATAGCCGCGTCCACAATTCGAATTGGAACACAAAATAGCCAGGGTGATGAGCTTGAGCGGGTGCTAACAATGAAAATTAAATTTGCGTCCATACTGGAGTGACTATGGACCCACCATAGTCATTTCAATAGCCTAGCGCGACTTGATAGAGTAGCCTCGGTAGCAAGGCTACGTAAAGATGTGTAGTGGTGCTGTGGTACAGTGTGTAGCATCCCACGCACGCATGTCTCACTTTAATTAAACCTACATAGCTCTGCAAGCCCTTTTTCTTTAGAGCTGAGCTAAGCCTGGGTATGAAAATGAAGTGATCCTGGTGATGTTTCAACATTGGCGAGATTGTCGCACAGCCACGATACATTGTTGCATCTTTAGTAGAAAAGCACCCAATTATGATGCGCTATGGCTACCTAATCGCTGCCACCACGTTCACTCTGTACAAGGCCCGAGATTCATAAAGTCGGGCGAAATGCAGGAATCCCTAAAACGTAACTTAGGTTCGGTCATAAAAGTTTTGTCAAATTCTTGTGGGAATTTAGGTTTTGAAGAATGAATTTTTTGTTTGGTTTTCAGATTTTATGAAAAGATTTCCCTGGGAGAAGTTTTGGGTTATGATTATTAAAGGAGAAAGACTGATGTCAAATACGTTTGCTTAATATTTTTTATAGGTTGGGTCTGATTTTATCGTTTTGATAAACAGAATAGGTACAAAGGAAGGTATTAAAAGGTCCCGAAGCAACACAGATAAAAAGAGGATATTACATACTTATTATAACTGACTTAGGGCCGATTTTTCACTAGTCAGACAACTTTTACCTGAGGAATGAAAACAGCGGTTTGAAAGCTTTTTTATTGAAGATATGTCAAACATTTAGTCTTTTGTTAAACATATCTCACTATTGAAAAATTTGCGCTTAGTTACATAATTAAAGACAGGTTCAAAATATTTAACAACAGTCTACTTATTTATAAAAAGACAAAATAATAAAAAGGATATTTATACACTTTTCAAAGTATTAAACTAACAACTAGTAAAAATAACTGCAAACCAATTCCCCAATTTCAATAAAGGTTTTCCAATGTTAATTCTGACCTTTAGTTTGATTTGCGAAACCTTGGCGGCTACTACTTTAAGTTCAATTTTACTAATTTTATAAACCGCAAACCGGAGGACGTTACGTTGGGAGGCCTCCCACCAGGTGGACCGATGACTTGGTGAAGGTTGCGGGGACTCGCTGGTTGCGAGACGCACGGGACCGGTCAATGTGGCTACGCTTGGGGGAGGCCTATGCCCAGCAGTGGACGTCGATATGATGGTAAGCGAAGATGTGGTCGACTTTTCATCCCGGTATAATGCTCCCTTGGGATGATAAAACACTTTTCCTCCTTTGTCCTTCTTTGGAGTACCTAATGAACGCTACTGACGCTGCTATTGCTGTGGCTGCCTTCTGGTCCCAAAATATCTAAAGAGTTTTCCATCGACTCGAAAAGAAGAAGATGTGGGCGAAGCCGCTAGCAGGAGCTAGTAGAAATATATTTTCAATACAAATTATCAGGAACATTCTTTATAGAAAGATGTTCGTTAGAAATCATCGTGAATAATCTAAAGGAAGTAAAGGAGAGAGAAGCTATTTTCGAAAGGATAGGTACTAGGACTATCCTTAATAAAACAATATTTCTTCTTATTCGTTTTCTTCGTTTATGGAGGTCTAGCCGTCTTGGAACGCTACCGACAAACTGCCACGCATTTTGGTGGGTTTGTAATTTAAGAACAAAATATCTTTTACAAAAATAAAAGATTTATATATATTTTTTTTTTTTGAAATTTTGACGGTGTCACAGACGAGCTGCTTCCACGCCACTCTGTCAGCTCTTCTCAGAGCAGTGGTTATCGTTAGTCCTGTTATCGTCCTTATTTGATCTGACCAACGAGTAGGTGATGGTCCGCGTGGTCTCTCATCGGTCTGTCATATTTCTTACTAATATTATAAATGCGAATTTTTGGATGGAGGTGTATATGTTTTTTACTCAATCACGCCGGAACTGCTGAATGGATCTGGATGAAATTTCATTTTCTGCCCGTATAATGTTCTCCTTGGATGTTAAAACAGTTTTCACGCGGGCGAAGACGCTGGCAGAAACTAGTAATAAAATACCATAAGGTCAAAACATAATACCGTGCCTGTATTTCTCGAAGGGTAAGGCAGAAGTGTATCTGTTAATACATCAACATTCGCAAGTTATGTTGTAATACGAGAAAGGCCTTTTGCCATAAACAAATCGAGACTCCAGGCTACTACTGACAAATTTCAGATGGATAAACCCAATAACACAAAAAAAGACACCAAAACTTCTTTATTTCAATTAGGCCACTAAGCGGCACTTTTGAACGTAAAAAAAAAATCATTTAAAAGTAATAATAATTGATTCTACCGTCCATTCGGAAAAGTAGCTTGTTATGGAGAAGAACGGATAAGAAAGTCCATAATAACTCTTTAGAAAACGGTTTTACAACATTTACATAGTAGGGGGTAAAGTATGAAATTGCCGATTCGTACTGAAAACAAAAAGTTTTTATTTATTTAAACTAAATTTATTTAATCAATATAATTACCATTATTATCTAAACATTGCTGCCATCTAATAGGAAGGTCATTTATGCCTTTGCGATAGAACTCTGGTGATCTAGATTCGACAATCTGTGTGAAAGCATTTTGGACACCCGCGCGACTAAAAATTTAGTAGTTTTTGTACTTTCTTATTATTCTATGACTTTTAAAAAAAAACTTCAGAAGAAAATGTAGATAATTAAATTGTCTTTGAGATGGTGTTGATTTCATTAAAATACGCCTAACGATTTGGTGCGATTGTCATGTTATTGTCCGTTTTATGAGTTTACAAATTAATTACACTATGTTATACGAATAAAACTCAAAATTTTCTTAGATCAAATTATGAACAAAATAGTCTAATATTTATCAAATAAATTACAACTAGTCGGCGCCTTAAAACGGTTTCTCGTGCTGTATGAGGTTGCGCGTTATCATGGAACAATAATGGTGAAGATTGATTCTTGAGTCGGGGCTGTTTCACTTCTAGTTTTGCTATCGGTTCTAGTTGCAGGTGTGTGTTAGCTCTTTTTTCGCATGGTCAGCTTTATGTGAGTCTTTCGCGTGTTAGCAATCCTAGAAGACTTTATGCTTTGATCTCACGCTTCGGATGGGTTCTGATCACATCCCTGGACGTGCTTTGGTCTTGTATTCCCAAGGGAAAAGAAAGTGTGGCTGCCCCGTCAAACCTGGCGACGCACCGTATTTGCAGAAGCGACGAGCAACGGAATGACGTGGCACGAGGTGAACGTCAGAAGACTTTTGCGGACGCCCTCTGCCCCATCTAGGGGACACAAGTAGCACATTAAGTATGTCAATTAACCCAAGAGAAGGTATTAAATACAGGTCTGTGGATCCCAAGCCAGGAGCTCACGCTGGGGCCCATTAGCAGCGCTGCGACTCCTGGATCCAATCAGAACCGGTACCCACGAGACTGCGATCCGCAGCAGTGGTAAGCTACGAGTCGGTCTGTGATCTAAAGGGATATATACTGGTTCCTGTCTGACAAGTGGGAAGTGAGACTAATAAACCAATTAACATTAAGACTAACCTTGATTCCTGCGGTGAGCTCCTGGGAGGCGATCAATACCGTGCCAGGTCGGGTGATTAGGGATAGGAGAATATATATAAAATTAGGAAGATGAGTGTCAGCTGTCAATCAAAAGCTGTCAAAATCGCTGACAGCTAACTGACATGGTGTTGCAACGAAGTATCAAATAGTAAAGGACCATTTCGGGACGAAACAGAAGGTGAAGACGGTGTTTATAAACTAAAGTTCACGTGGACGAAGTCACGGGCAGCAGCTAGTTATGAATATAATATAAATATGCCAGTTTGATTTTGTCTATACTGAGGATTGCCCTATGGAGCAGGACCAGCATGTTTCCAAGCATTCTTATCTTGAATATTTTACAAAGTGTGCTTTTAACAAAACTTTTAAATTTTCATTCATTTAGTTTTAATATATTACAAGGTATTTTGTTATAGAATTTAACACAGTACCCCATGAAAGATGTTTAGCTAACATATAAGATGGTTGATCTAACTTTACTTTTTATTTCTATTATTACAATTGTGTCGATCACTAACTTTAAAAGTTGCCAAAAAATAAAAGGCCCGTTTTGACAGCCATAAAAATACTTAATAAGAATGCTTGCGAATGATACTCTTTGTTTTTTTTTTTTTAATAAACACTAATCCCCGCCAATTAAATTGGCGCCTTATGTGCTTAACCTCTGTCATTCCGGTCAATCTTTTATGCCTCTCGTACTTTCATTCCTCATACTAATTGTTCATCATGCATTCTTAATTTTTCATTCCGTGGGAACGAGGCCCACTTTTATTAATCAAGTCTACGGGCAAATTTATTACTTATAAAAATATTTAGAATACAATGATACAGAGGTGCTATATGTAACAATCGGAGCAAAAAGTGCTATTATTACAATTGTGCAAAAGGTGCTATTTATCACAGTTGAGCGGAAAAGCTGTTCATCACAGTTAGAATAGGTACAAATACAGTATACCTCCGAGATACTCTTTGTTATAGTGTATGGGTTACATAGTAATTAATTAGGCATGTAAAATGAGAAACGTCGACGGACTTCTTAGATTGTGACGACTTTAAAAAGATGTATATTTTACTTAAATACCTAAATAATATTAAAAAAAAATGAATTTTCAAGAAACTGTCATAATATTAATATTTTTAAATAGTTCCATTCTCGGTGACTTAACTTATATATGGCTCTGACAGCTCTCTTTTGCAATATAAATATTGGTTCAATGTAAACAGCCCGACCCCACAGCAAAATACCGTATGACCTAATGCTGTGAAATTAACTAACACCTTGTTTGGAATCGAACCTAGTTGAAATAAACATGTTTTTATTCGTTGAATACCATTATGTACTTTACGAAATAATCAAGGCTAGGTATTTTAAAAGATCAACAATCCACGACACTATCTATTTTTCTTCAGAAGCATCAAAATCTCAGCATGTTTTCATAAAGGACACCGTCTTAAAGAAACGTTAGTACGCATTTCCTATGATCCATACAAGTGTCACATCTTTTTCGACGCCTGTAGCATACTTCAAAGTGCCTTCAAGTGCTAGACGCCTCTTGAAAGGTTGACAGTCACTGAAGCGCCATTTTTCTTTTTACTTGTTCACCTTTTTTACTTTTGTTTTAGATTTAACGTTCACAAAACTGTTTTTCTATGCAAATGGTGGAAAGAGTTTGTAAAAAATGTATGGGATTAGAATTTTAAATCGATTTGTAAATGGAATATTTGATTTTTTATCGTGGTTGGTTAATAAAGATCGTATTTTTACGGTTTATTTTTGTCTATCGTTTTATTGGAATAGAGTTTTTATAACTACAAAAAAACCAGCCAAGTGCTTGTCGGACTTCACAAATTTAAGGTTCCGTACCAAATGTAGAATATATTTGTATTTGTTAGTAAAACACACGTAATAATAAACATTATCACCAAATTTAAAATTCATAGGTCAATAGGGTAAATTAAAAAAAATCTTTGGTACAAAATGTTGTGACAGACGACGGACAGACAGACAGACGGACACGTGAATGACAGAAGTTCCGTTTGGGCTCTTCGGATACGGAACCCTAAAAATACACGAGCTTTTACATACATTGTTTTTTAATGTTACCTTTAATCTAGGTTTAGTTTTAGTGATTTATAAAATAAAAGTATAAAACAGAATATACTTAGAAATTAGTTACAATTTTCTTTTTTTAATAATCTTTAATTCTACGAGTACAATAGCGGTCTTATCGCTTATCACGATATCTATCAAACAACTTTTCAAAAGACTGAAAGAACTGAAGTAAAGAAGTTATGATAATATAAAAGTGTTCGTCGTCAAAAATTTGACGGCAAAATACGACAGCTCAACCAAATCTACAAGTACTAAAAAAAATCGTCATCATAACTAAAAATAATAAATTCGTCTTCGTTTTTCGCTCAGAAACGTTAATGATGTACCGTGTTTTAAGAGCAAAATAACTAAAGAACACCCACTCCCAAACAAGTTTACGATTTTTATGTCAGGTCCAATAAAAAAGGAATTATGCTAAACCCTGATTTACTGAGTTTCCCTTAATGGCTGCCTGTGACACCGTAATGTAATAAAGTGACAGTTTACCTGAAGTAAAAACTTTTTACTAAGGTCATTAAACTTTTTAGAGCAGTTACATCTATTGATTTTAAATGGGTCAACTTTGTAAGCCAAAAATGTAATTTAAGTTACCTACTTAAAGATTAAAATGCCCTTTATTACTTTAGAAAAGATAGACACACGAAAAGAAGCACAAACATCAGATGCTACAGTTCATATTGTAGTGCGGCGGTGACCCTGAACAGCGGCTCTGTCTCGATTTCAAACTATTATTCTAGAAAGACGCGGAGGAGCTTGTGGAAATAGAATAACAGTAGTCAAAATTATTGATTTGCCAACATAGGTAGGGGTAAAGATGGTATACTTGTTTTTTTAATGTTCTCCATGCTCTGCCGTTATAAGGGCATGCAAAACTTTACACACATAAATTACAATCTAGTATCAAAATACAATAAATATCAAGGCACAATAAATATTACAAAATTATTAAAACATTTTTTTTTTTTCAATGTCAAGTCAATTTTAAAATTAAATAAATGTCAGAGTAGATAATGAAATTAATGTCGATAAAATAAATAAAAGTCCCAGATTAATAATAATTGAGAGCAGAGCATGTAATTACTATTGTCTTAATATTATCTTCCATAAGAATTCCCTTTTAGATACTCCTTGACAACGCCTTATTAGTTAGAAATTCCTTTAGCTGCCGCATAAATATGTGCAAGTTGTCAATATCTGTAATACAACATGGCAAATTTGCCATAAACACTGGAGCCCATTAAATAAGTTCTGCACTGTGGAATCTGAAATTTATTTTTATATCTAGCACTTCGGATTTTTTCATATATATGCATATTACTTTATATGCATCATAGGCAGGCGGGACTCAGGCATTTTAGACATCGAGGCGGTTGCCTCAACGACGCCTAGTAATATTTATACAATGTTTAATTTTAATCGGCATTCTTGCTTGAACTATTCTTAAATACAAGTGTTCAGCTGTAACTCTAACAGTCAAAGTTAATGTGCCATTTCAATGGATACCAGTTACATTAAAAATATCTTTGATGATTGACAACCTAAAAACCAAAGATATGTTTACACTTCGGTGTAAAAATCCTGCTAACACCTCCCTCGACCAAGCATCACAGCGCTCCATCATCATGTTAATGGCTAAAGAAGACCAATTTGCGTCGAGCGCAATCTCATTGTTTCTGATTAAAATTATTATTGTTTTCTTTTATTCGCTATTCCTCTCTTCAGTGGCGTTGAGACATGAATCTAGAAAGTTTTTCAAGCGACTAATATACGTAAATTTTATTAAATGGAGCGCAGTCGGTAATAAAATAAAAATTAAATTAATTTTATTGTTTGAAAACTGGAGTCTTTTTTTTCGTGTTTTACTGCTGAGTCAGTTCGTTTTAGAAGTTAATAGGGTAGGATTAATGAGGGGAGTTAATTGATATCTTTCGCGAAATAATCTTAATGTTTTCTAAAAAATATTTTCAAATATGAATTCTTGATTTTTGAAAATAATCGTTTCCAGCATGTTGTAACTTGTCATAACTTTACATCCATACTTGGGACTAACCATATTCATTCATAGGAACATGAATAAACAAAAATTATTTTTGTCAAATTTTCACACCTTCTGACATCTTTACATTTTAACTTTTCGACAATTTTTATCGCCGAGACTTTGTCTAACAACTTTAGAAGAGGCTCTAGTCACAAATTCAAAACTAAACTAAACTCACAAAAATATATAACCACATTTCTATTTATAACATCACTACCTATTCCAAACGATGCAATTACCGTCCATAGTTAAATATGACGCATGCAGATTCCATACCAATTAATATTACTATACATCTACATAGATATTACAATTTCTAGAGCAGTGCAGGCCAATATTTGTGGAAATGGACTCCTCCGGGCATTCTCTCTCGGTACGTGGTCAAAATTCTGAACGCAAACGCATCTTGCCTTTTGTGGACGCTGCTTGTGAATATCAAGTACTCGGTCACGTCCCAATTCTAATTTCTTCATAAATCTATGTGCGGGCAGCGAAGGGAATCGGCGGGCTTATTACGTAAGGTACAGCAAGTAGCAATAATTGTACAATTATTGCGCGATCAATTTAGTGACCTGGCTACTGAGGCCTTTAAGTCAAGTCTTTTTTTTGACAGTCACTTGTACAGAAGCTATTTTATCTGTCTGATGATTTATAAAATGTATCATTTGATGAAATAACCAGCTTATGAAAGAGCAACACTTCGTGGAGGCCGTTTTTTTTATAATAGTCAATTTGATTACTATTTAGCTGCAATATTCCGGTAAATTAATATTCGCAGATGTAAAGTATTTGTGTAAAGTAAATATGGCAGTGAAAATTGGATATTTTCTTTTCATTTACATAATATAATAATTCATTTGAAAAACTGGATGACTAAAATGTCAATGTGTAAAATTGATTTCTTTGAATTGTCGATTCTTATAAGAAATCGAATCGATAATGCATTAGGAAATCACTTAATATACTACATTATCTCGTATTTGAGCTATGAAACGTAAAATTGATTTTCTAATTTAATTTAGACATTGGCAGAATAGTCGAAGATACTTATTGCGGACTTATCACAATCTTATGTGTTTGTAAGTATTTAGTAGGTAGGTAGGTAACATATAAGCTTCGTTGAGGTAGCCAACACTACCTATAGTATATTAAAATCCTCCACTTTACAGTGATCACTTCTGTTTCAATGATTCAACAAATAGTCCAGTTGCGTAGACATTAGAGACACAAAACAACACGAATTTGTCATTACAATATTCACTAGAAATTTGTTATTTCAATATTTACTTTTATATTATTATTCTAATTTGCGGATAATTAAAGTAGCCACAAAATAACACACGAAAAAAACCGCCAAATACTCAAAAACTTCTGTACTTACTCAGCCATCAGCGAGCGATTGGCAATCGACCAACAACAAGGGAAAAAGTTATCGCAATTTGACAGCCACATTTGCTCGCCGATCGCTGTCGCTCTGCTGTCAAAAACCATACGTAATACGAAATGATCGCGATCACCTTGCGATAAATGCACATTTCAGTTAGCAGATTTTTATTGTTAGCAGTGCTGTCGTAAAATTATTATGGTGTGGCTATAGCTCATATATAATGCGGATTCGTGATTGAAGAGCAATTAATTCGCAAAAATAAGCCTTCCAATTTTTTGACGTAAAGCGAAAATCACGCGATGATTGTACAATCTCTGCGCAAATATTGCTAATTGCTGTTTCATACGTAATAAGCCTGCGGATCGTATTGAGATTCACTAGATTCAATGTTCAGTAGAGTTTCAATTTGATTTTTTTTAATGTGTAATATTTTAATGCCGGATTGGTTTCGTTTTCTATTGGTTGTAGTAAAAGTGTTTGTAACATTTTTATTTGGCAAGTGTTTTTGTTTTTGTTGCAATGTTTACCTATTATCGCTAATTCTTTTATCCATTTACATTTTCAGCATTGAGACACAAACTTCGTATTTTGTTTCTCATTTATTACCGTGGTTCTTCATGCCTCATCGTCATTTCCATGTTAAGACATTGGTACCAGCTCATTCATAGATCTTCGACATTCGTAACGGATTTGATAGCCTGTGAGGTTGCCAAAAGCCTCTAAATCTGATAATCAGTTTTATCAAGAAGCGGCGGTTTAGAAGTACCGAAAACCAAACGCCCCATTTAAAATACTGGTATGGAGATGCTTTCGACTGCAAACCGAAGCCAAACCCAACATAATTGGAGAAAGGCTTGGCTAATGGTGATATTGCCGAGGTATAATACTTGGAGAAGTGGTAGCCCAGTGGTATCGGCCGCGACTTACAAGTTGGTGGTCGTGGGTTCGAACCCAGGCAGGCGTTTTACTTCGTGTAGATACTCAGTTACACTGCTCTCAAAAAGGTGAAGGAAAACTTCGTGAAGAAACTGGCATGTTCTAGAACCAAAAATTCGAAGTCATTATATGACACTCACCAACCCGCACTGGGCCTGCGTGGTGGATTGCGGCCCAATCCCTCTCACAGAGAGGAGGCCTATGTCCCAGCAGTGGGAACATTAAAAGGCTGATGATGATGATGATACTTGATAACTACCTAATGCGACAAATATTCATGTCAATATAACTTTAGATATCAATTAACTGATATGTATCGATTGCGGACCAATCAGTGCTTTTTAATGGCAGCTATGCATATTGTAAGCAAATTTCCATACAAATGTATTTCTAGTTTGTTTATATTATTTTCAAACTAGCTTTTACCTCGGGATTCCACCCGTGGTCTATTCTTGAAAAACTGTGAAATTTTAATGGTTAAAAAGCTATGCCAGTAGAACTTAACAATAGTGTAGGTTACTACCAGTGTAATATTTTTTAAATCGTATCAGTATCACTACTTCATGGGATTACTTCATCATACAAATAAACAAGGTGTTTTACATCTTTATAATTTTTATTAAATTAGATAATTATGAAGTTTATATGTATTATCTATCTATAAGTTCTAAGCTAGCTAAGACCTTCAGTTAAATGTTGAATATTAATAACTGCCTGCCTACTAAACATGCTCTAGTAAATTCAAAAACCCATCTAAAAATAATTCCTATCAATGATCTTCAAAATCTCCTCCTAAAAATCATAATTCATCACTTTATACAGCAAACTTTTATCTCTTGTACTAGTAATTTCAGTCGACATAAGTATGGGTCCACAACTCCACAGAGGTCGCGACTTTGTCACTAAGAATGAAAAACGCGTCAGCAGCGCACGTCGTAAAACGTCTCAAAGAACTTCACTAACCCTTTCAGATTTCTTTCAGTTTGACTAAGTGTAACGACACACTTAGCAGTTAGAACGTGAGATTCTTCTACAATATTGTTCTGTTTTTGTTGAATGAGAAGGTCATTGAAATTTTACTGGGTTTGTTATTTAATAATATTTGACTACAAAATATTACTTTTGCAGTTGTGAAATCCGAGTCTGTTTACGAAGTAATGACATATTACAGGCTACAGTCGTGTATCCTTTAAGACTGTTGGCTAAATTGCTTACCGACTGTCAGAACGTTTTTATCAAACAAGTATAAAAATAGCATGTTTCAGTGCTGTATCGTCTGGTTTAGGTCCACACATTTCCTATCAGTGTAATATCTTTCACACTAAACATTCAAACAAGTTCTACTAATATGAAGTGTGTATGAAAGTTTGTGTGGATAAGGTAGATGGATTTTTGTTACTCTTTGACGCAAATACTACTGCACAGATTTTGATGAACCTTAACAATAATATAAACGTATACTTCAGAATAACACACAAATACGGGTATGTGTGGATAATGCCTTACACTAGATAGTTGAACAAGTAGAACATCAATTAACGCTCAAGTCAGTAAAAACGTTGCGTCTGTAACACCCCTTACCAACAAGGTTTAGTCGCGTTCCTTTCTAACTTTCCTGTACCATAAAAGTACGAAGTAAAATAGTTTTTTGTGTAAAAATTAAAAGTCTAAAAAAATACTATGTGATATTCTTAAAACCTTTATGAATTTCACATTACGTTTTATGAACGTTGATTAATTTTCAGGTGAAATTATGTCAGCTTTAATAATATAACTTCAACGTCAAGTGATATTAATAAATTACACGAAAGAAGCAAGCAGCACATTGAGTAATTAAATAACACATCTCTTATTGTTTTAATTACCCTTAATTGACATTATTATTAAAATGATTCTCACACAAAATTTCACACAAAATTTCTCTAAGAAATTTTTGTTTTGAATGGTTTTCACACAAAATTTCTCTAAGAAATTTTTGTTTTGCGTCGAAACGTCACTTTGATTATAAAATAAAATAGCTTTAATTTAAGTAAATAGAATTTCATCAAAAATGTATACTAATTAGCATAAATTCATTCAAAATCGACATTGCATGACCGTTATTATAATTTCTTAATTAAATGTTTAGGGGAATATAAGTATCGTGCCTATTACTGGGTTGTATTGCCATGTAATTCATTTAAGGCGCTACCTCGAGCAAAACGCAGCGCTAGCCGTTTTTCGTGCAGTTTTTAGGAGCTGTCTACTCGTTATTTAAAATTAAATATCAACTAATAAAAATACATTAAATTTCTACATGTTATTGATTCCAAAATTGTAGATTTCTCTTTTTTTAATGTAGTATATGTTTCACTAATCTCCTTCCAACAAAACCATAAAAATGAGAAATAATGATTGAAAGCATGCATCTCCTCGTAAAGTGTTCATTAATATTGATAGGAACAGGATAGACAATTTGATAACGAACATTTTGGTAGTTTTTTTTTTCAAATGTTGTATCGACTAATATTCGATTTTATAAAGATTTTATTCTAAAATCTGGGCGTATTCACTACTGTAATTCATGCGCCACCATTGCCGCTAGGCCAATAGGAATGCTCATATCTCACGCTGATTTTTTGGTCAGGGTATGGCCTTAAATGGAAATTTTAAAAGGCAAATTATAGTAGTTTTAGTGGGTTTTTAAATGGAAGTTCATTTATAATCATTTTGATTACACTGATATCACTGTTGTTTCCGAAGCCATTTTATGTCGATATAAATCATTTAAAAGCCACTGTCTCTTACATCAAAAAGATTTATAATTTGAAACAGTTTGATATTTTCTAGCTATGAACTTAGGTTTTAAATCATAAATAATTTATTTCTTTGCAAACATGGGTAATTGATATACAGTCCTCCATATTCTACCGTCGCATGGGCATGCAAATAATATTCAATTCGAAATTTAAATCAAAATAAAAAAATACAATGTGAATAAAGATAAATGTCAAATCATAAGAAATCATAAATGTCAAATTAAGTTAAATAAATGTTAGGTATAAATGTCGGACTGGTTACACTAGTAAAAATTTATCGCAATGATGTCAAAACAAAATAATAAATATGTCAATCAGGATACTTGGAAGCAGCTATAACAATAATAAAATAAGTCAAACAGTCAACGTGTCATCATTGAGGAAGTCCTCAATTTTGTAATAACATTTCTCATTTAATATTGCGTTTAGCCCCCTTTTAAAATTTATTACAGTCATATTTTTTATTACATTAGGTACTTTATTATAAATGCGCGGGGCAATACCAAAAAAACTTTTCTGCATAAGTGCGGTTTTACATTTCACATGACAAACCTGGTTTAGATATTGAGTCCGTATTGGATTTCTTCTGACTTCCGACAGTTTTTTAAATAATTTTGGATTGTTTTTTACAAACAAAGCTGTTTCCAAAATGTACAAGGACGGAAATGTTAAAATTTTTAAAGACTTAAAATAGTAAAGACAGCTATCTGTTGTTTTTAGACCTATCATTGACCTTATACATCTCTTTTGCATTCTAAACACCAGTTCCTTATCGGTAGACTGCCCCCAGAAAACAATACCATACCTCAGAACTGAAGCAACTAGTCCATGGTAGGCTGTTAGAAGAGCCTGACTGTTGACTTTTTTTGATAGTTGAAAGAGAGCATATGCAGATTTGCTAAGTTTTTTGCAAACGACTTCAATATGAGGTTTCCAAGTAAGTTTGCTGTCGATCACTATTCCTAAGAACTTAGCCTCATTTGCTTCCTCAACATGACAGCCTTGGTAATCAATATGAAAATTTGGGTATTCCCTACGCTGATGAAAATGCATTATTTTTGTCTTATTCAGGTTTTTTACTAAATTATTATTATTTAACCAATTTATTATATTTTGTAAAGTGGTATTTATGTCTTGCTCGTAATTATTTTTATTAGTACACTTGATTACAGCCGTACTGTCATCCGCAAAAAGAACCATTTTATTTAGTGTTACTTTCGGGAGATCGTAGATGTATATTAAAAAAAATGGCGGTCCAAGTACACTACCTTGTGGCACACCATATTTTATATTCCTGGGTTTAGATACATATATTGTCTCTTATTTACTCTTTGGACAAATTCTAGAAACTTCTACGCATTGCAGTCTATCTCTCAAGTACGATTCTACCAGCTGTAGGATGTTCCCTCTTACACCATAACTATGTAGCTTGTGTAACAGAATCTCATGGTCCACATAGTCAAAAGCCTTGGTCATATCAGTATAAATCGCACATACTGGATTTCTGTTATCTACAGATGACATGATGTTAGTTACTAGGTCAAAGAGTGCCATATTAACTATAGTATTCTTACGAAACCCCTTTTGTTCATTACAAAATAAATCATATTTTTCAAAGTATGCGTAAAGAGAATTATATATGAACTTCTCAATAATTTTTGAAAAAAATGGAATTTTTGCAATAGGTCTATAGTTTTTAAATTTGTTTTGTCATCTCTTTTAAATAAAGGTTTTATTATAACTTTTTTTAGCTTGTCTGGAAATATGCCATCAGTAATACACAAGTTAATTAAATGCACTAATGGAGGTGCTATTATGTCTTTAATGAATTTTATGACTTTAGTAGAAACGCCATCGTATCCTACAGTACTTGTGTTTTTTAGGCTGGAAATTATTTTTATTATGTCGTCAATTGTAACAGGTTGCATAAATAAGGAATTCAATGTCTGATTATGAAAATTAATATTGTTCAATTTGATGTCAGTTTTTAAATTATTTTCAATGGCATCAATAAAATAATTATTAAATTCGTTTGCTATGTCTGCGGGGTCGGTAAACGACAAATTATCTCTATTAATGCACATGATAGGCTCCTGTGGCAAACACAATTTGGTTTTATTTATTATTTGCCAGGTAGCTTTCGATTTATTTTGGACGTTGTTTATATAATGATTATTTTGTGCTTTTTGTGATAATTTTTCTATTAAGCTTTGTATAGTTTTTAAGAATCTTTTTTTTCACTGAGTCACAATTTAATCTATATTCCCAAAGTAACTGTTTTTGTTTCTTACTGCATATTTTTATTCCTCGAGATATCCATTTCGTTTCCTTATTTGTTTTGATGGTTATAATTTTTTCCGGAAAACATAATTTATATAAAAAAGAGAAATCGTCCATGAAATTGTCAAAAGCTTTGTTTGCGTCCATAGAATCGAAAACTTGTATACATGATAGAAAGCTAAGATGCGTTTTAAAAGTTTTTAAATTATTCAAGCTTATGTCCTGCTTTTTAGTTTTCCAATACTGTAGTTTACAAGTTTTGTTTATAGGTACTTTAAGTATTTGAGACGTATGATCTGAAACAACCAGAACCTCAACTTCAGCTTTGCAGTTTTTTCTGTAGTTGTGCGCAAAGTTATCAATACAAGTGTTACTACTTAACCTTGTAGGAGTATAAAGAGCTAGCTTCAGATCATATACTTCATAAGAAAATACTCAAATTCTAATGTAGTATTGTTTTTCTTCAAAACATCAATATTGAAATCACCACACACGACGATTTTTTTATTTGAAGATATACAAACTTTAGTTAAAATATTATCTAATTTTTCATAAAAGACTTCATAATTAGGTTTAGGAATTCTATATATACAAATAATAATAATTTTATAAGATAATAACTCTACAGCGCAACATTCAAAAATCCCTGCAACTGATTGTTTTGCTATGTTGGATATTTCTTTAAATTGTAATCCTGCCCTAACAAAAATACACACCCCTCCCCTCTTAGTATTTCTAGAAAAAAAAGCGGCTGGACAAAAATGTGGAATGTGCAATAAATCTTCATAAACCATTTGTATAAAATGTTCTGTTACACAAATAACATCTATAATGGTTCCTTTGTCAGATAATTCCACTAGTTTTACAGTCAGAGTATCTGATTTATTTAGCAGTCCTGCTATGTTCTGATGTAGAATATTAAGGTATTTAAAGAAAAAACTGAGAATTTACTTGTGATTCTGCACAAAAACTATTTTGATTTTGAGGGAGGCAGTCAACTTCTGAGTGCGTAGTAGTCAGATCGCTTAGGTCAAATATAAGGTCTCATAAATCTGATACAACAATCTCTAAACCACGATTATTCAAGGTCCCATATTTTTTATTATAGGTTTTATAGTCATAAGGGAGATTAAGATTAGAATCCAACAAATATGCATAGTTACATGCATTTATATCTAAGTAAAGAAGGTTATTAAAAGTTTCTATGCGGCTGTTAAACATAATGTTGGAATCTGTCATATATCTATATGTTGGTAAACAAATAATAAAGTTTGTGTGATTTAATGGTAACAATTTTTCTCTAACAAACATAACAAGCTGTAAATAGTTATGTGTTTTGCGAAAGTCTTCCTCGCCAATATAAATAACACAATGGTCCGAAAATGTAAAGTGTTGTACTTTACTTTCAATTTGTTCAAGTAATTGCCATAATCCACATGTAGGTTTGCGGTAGTGACAGATTTCAAAGTCGCATATTTTTTTCCTTTCGGCAAGTGTATACAATCTATTACAAGTTTCGCTGCTGATAAGGCATATTTTGTGTTTTGTTGAGGATGGTTCTACATTATTTCCGGCTCGTATGTTTTCAGTGGTTTTAGATGAGCTTACGTTGCTGCTACCGTGTTTGATTGTATTCGTGTTCGTAGGGGACGAGTGGTTTCTTTCTATGGTCTGTGTTTGTTTTGTCTTTTTTTTAGGTGTTTTTATGGAAGTCTTTGCTTTATTTTTCCCTGGACTATTGTCGGCTAATTCATCATTTTGCATAATGCCCATTGATTGCCTATGATTTGCCACAGGCGTTGATTTGCTGTTCTGGTTTATTTTCCGCTTGCGCCCAGAGCGCGGAGTCAAATTATTTATGTCAGTAATATTTATTTCCTTGTACGTATTTATTATTTTGATATATTTTTGTATATCCGTTTTTAGCCTAAAATTTTCAGAATTTAAATTTTCGATTTCCTGATGAGCACTTTGTAAATCATCGGACAGCTGTTTGTTTTTTTCCTGAAGTTCTAAAACTGTTTGGCTGGTATTTAGTGATGTATTAGGTAGACTCATCATTGTCGTATCAAAAATAGCAGAACTATCTGCAGTCAAATCACGTAATGAACTTGTTCTGAATAATTTACGGTTGCGGTAAGTTATGTTATCATCCATGATTATTGCTCCAAAAATTTAAACCTTTCTACCAAATAGTTTTTTTCTTATTAGTATGGTAACACTAACCAACACATTCGCCCTCTGGCGACCAGTAGTGGTAGTTTTTTTGTTTGTCTACTCACCACTTGGGGCAATATTGGCGCTAGTTGTCGTACAATAATCCAAGTCCAAAGTCCAATATTCAAAAAACCACTGCAAAAACGGTATTATAGTTTTGGTAATTTTTGTATATCACCAAAAATTATATAAAACTGCACTTAAAGTAGTGATTTCTCCGTATTGTTCTGTGATAAGATGTTATATTGTCTTCAAGTACACATAATTATTGTTTAAACATCGTCTTTCACCAGAATGTTATTGTTCTCATAAGTCACCGTATTTCCTTTTTCACCTGTTGTTATTTGTCACCAACAATGTTACTTGTTAATTTTAGTTCTTAAACTCCATCTAACCACTCTTTAAACTATATAGACAACAATAAACATTATTTCTGAATTATAAATACGCCGCTCATGTAAACAACACGAGTGTTGCCACAACCCCAAAAAGATTATATATATTTTTTAGATAATATATTTTAAAATTATCTTTAAATCTTTGCTTTTGTTGTAATGTGTATAAAGTTGTCTAATTTGTTTTCTCTGTTACGTGTTTTAGAATAACAACAGTCAAGAAATCTTACTCAAATTTAATAATATCAGTATCCTGAATTCAATAAAATGTATAAATCTTTCTTTAAATCCAACCCATTCTTATTAAGACTGCAAAATAATAATGTACAATAAAAGCGACCCACTCGCATTAAAAGCTCTAGGATTTAACGATACGGAAGCATTACTCATTGGAATATAAAAATGAAATTACAAATAGTTTATTATTGTTTCAATATTATTTTCCGTTCCGCCGTTCACTATCGTTAACTTAGTTTTAATCCTCGCATTATATCCAATGCATGCATGCATTTAGAAATGAAAAACGCAAACTCCATTTTATTGTTACTTACCATTAACTCAAGATTTTATTGCTCTATAAATTATCAAAGTTCCACCCATTCGAACGTAAAAATAACGTCGAGATTTTTTTTCAAGTTTTCTCCCTTTATATTTTTTATTCCCTTCGCTCATGAGACTGTATTTTTTGTAATTAGAAAAGTACGAGCAATTAAAACTTTTATAATTGTCGGGATGGGGGGAATTGTAAAATTTACTTCGTCGTGAACAATGGCCAGCCGGCATAGAGAATAAAAAAGGCGGTGATATTAAAAACTTTCCTAATTAGAAATGGGAATAGAGTGACGTGAGTTCAATGCATCGGAGGACTTGTCCTTGATGTATGGGTCAATTTGGGGGAGTTATTACAAGGCCTTGGAAGTAAATTAGTTGATAACTTTACGCGATTATTCTTCGCGATGGTCTTAGAATGGGAGGACGCGATTTAAAGTTAGACAACAGAAAATCTTAGTAAATAATGCTGTGTTAATAATAATATTGCTGGCTAAGTACTAGAGTTTGTTGGCACGCTTAGAGCAGTGGCTGAACGATTGATTCACAACTAGTGTAAGGCCTACTGATAGTTGTTCCGAGTCTGGCTTTTTGTGTATGTGAGTTTAAATGTTTGTAAACGCACCCACAATACAAGACAAATTCATAATGTGTGGCAACGAATTCTTTTGGTGTTTAAAAATCGGACAGGAGAAAGTCTTTGTAAAGTAACTGCTGTTATTTTGATACAGTTAAGTACTAGAGTAAAGAAAATCAACTACTAGAATATTAAACATAAATGCTTCTAGGAAACGTCGTCGGTTCGCGAAGGAAATATGCTTTCAAGGTATATCATCACATTATGACTTTGTAAGAGCTGAGTTGATGTTATTTAATTTTACTCGTCTCCACTTTGTTTGTGAAAGTCTTTTATGGAAAATAATGCATTTCAGCATTTTGTAGTACAGGTTTTAAAGACTGCTTTGACGTATTCCACGTTAGGCACTTTAAAGGCACCTGAGGTATTCCACATGCGGCACCTATCTATAATTTTCACAGGTGCCAAATGTGGAATAATTTATTATTCAAAATTTTATTCCGTTTTATATTTGCTACCTGATGATCGGTAGCCACAAGTGTTGGGACGTTTTTTTTTAGGATATCTACATGAAAATTTTGATTAAAATCAGAAGAGAATAATTACCGGTAAAGACGGAAGTACTCGTATTACCGTGGCTCGGAATATTGAGATGTAAAAAGAGTACCGGAAGATTTTACGCCTGGTACGTGTTAGTCTCTACCGCTTATAATTTTAGGCCCGCAAATACTTCTTTATAATTCTAAATATAAAGTTATATTTTTAATATGTTATTAAACTCTCTACTGATTTTAATCGAATTTTTGATTTTGACGTCCTAACAAAATCTGATCCGATCCGATCCGTGCCGTATTTGGAATACCTCAGGTGCCTTTAAAGTAGGTGCCCAATATGGAATAAGTCCCTGCTTTGAATAGCTAACTTAATTTAATTTCATGATAGGTCGAATGATGTAAGTAGCTAAGGGAAGTTAATTACTTATTTTTCGTATTCTCGTAATATCATGATATTATCATGAAAGAGTGAATTACGTATTTTTTTAGACTACACTGGCTCACAGCTGGGCAAAGCAATAAGCATTATCGACATAATTATGAAGATCCCACTGATGGATCACAGTTCTTCCCCAAATCCTATTGTTTTATTGAGTCACCTTTTCCTAGACTGGTCTCGACGGCGCGGCAACCCGTCTATCCTCAGGTATCCACTACAAGGTGCCCAGCGACTATGCGGCGGTGACTATTGCCCAGCGGTCACTGCGCAAGTGGATGTCGTGACCTGCCCAAACCAATTTAAAAATTATATTTTTATTTTAATACCTACAATCACTTGAGATATTTCTTTCAAATAAGAAACAACCCCAACAAAACAGCCAAAAGGTTACCAAAAAAACATATCATATTTAATGTAATTTTGAACGAAGACCGTTAAAAACATGGCGTCATTATTTCTACCCTCCATACGTATCAAATGGCTTCATTAGCTTTTCCTTTAACATTTGCGTTCCTACCCACATTTTTCCACCTTTAATCTCAATGAGAAAACGTTCCTCGGCAATCGTAAAATTGAGTGATATTACGTATAAATCAAACAAGCAAATGAGAAGAAAGGTAAAAAAACAGCTATTAAGCCAGTCAGTTGAAAGAGCAAGACAGTGTGTTGATTCATAGCGCCCATTTGTTTTTTTCCTTTTGCAATAGGACAGTATCGCTTTGTGAGATTTCTGGAATTAGTAATTTACTTAAAAGGGTCAGTCGATGTGGCGTCGCTTAGAGGTGGCCTATGTGCGGCAATGGATTTTTTTCGGCTGATAGTTTTTATGAAAACTAAATAATAATCTTCTCAGAATAAGTTTGTTTTAGATAAGCAGTGGCCCTCACTAGGAATTTCTTCATGTATCGTGGGTGCGTTCAAAAACATTTAAACTCACCCAGAGCCTGAACAACTATCTATAGGTTATACAAATATATGAAGAACTTATTTTATTGGTTATGTCGTGATTTTTATCTAGCAACTTTTCCTAATGATGATGTTTTATATGGGAAAAGGTTATACCTTTATCATATTCACTGTACAGAGTAAACATATTTCTTAATGTCCCTCGGCAAACTTCGTGTTTCGTCAGTGTCGTCGGCTTTCTATCAGTTGCCCTTTGCACTTGGTGTAGACCGGATGCTCTCAATCAACTTGGATGTTGATTTATTTAAAAAATGGGAGGAAAGCTGCTATTTTTACAGCTCTATATATTACACTCGGATATCAAAATAAGACAACAATAAAGTATTTAGTTGTTGAATACAGGCCTGCGGATCACAAAGCCAAGAGGCAACACTGGGAGCCCCAGTATTAAACAACTAAAGTTTAAGTAAGTGTTTGACCGCGAGTTTTACCCTACGCTCGATAGATGGCGTTGTGCCATTTTTGTATTATTTCTGAATCGCGCAGTTAAGAATCTCCGCGTATAATATATATCGTTTAGAACAAAATAATTTTTTTGTACTCGCTTTGGAAAGAAGTTGTTTCATTTACACTGAAGACCTCGGGCAGTTGTCGAGTGCCTAACATTTGGTCCTATCGAGTCGGATCGCGAAAAGTGAAATCGCGTCGACAAGTGAAGTGACAGTTTTGTGACGTTTGGTGAGGCATAGAAACCAGTGGTGGATCGCCCTGAAGTGCCTGTAAATCCCCGGAGTGTGGTGCTCAGCGGTGTTCAGCAGCGCAGCGAAGAGGTTTGCGGCCGGCTCCGCCAGGGGGCGCCACCAATATTGAGGCTCATTTCACGCGGCAACGGCGACAACAGCAGAGCGACGAGACATCAGCAACGTCATCAAGAGTGACGTCACGGACAGTGACGACACTAGCAGCGGGTACCAGCAGTGACATCATCAAGAGTGACGACGACATCAGCAGCGACGTATTTGGAGAGGTTTGGCAAACAAAACTGTGAGTTACAATGTGTTTTATTATTTGGTAGACTCGTAAATTTATCAGTGAATTTTGAAGATCAACTTAGTGCAAATTACAAGTGTTTGAGACTTTAAGATTTAGTAGTTTAGACTTAGAATAAGGTGTTGTGACGGGAAATCTATGCCCGATTTTTTATTATTTTTCTATACGTGTTCTAAACACTTGTAAAAATTTACTGGTTTTGTTTATTGACTTGCAATTTTTCGTAAAAAAAAATACCGGTTTTATTTATTGTCTTGTTATTTTCCGTCGGTTGCATTGAATTGATTTTATTATTAGTTAAAATTCTGTACCCTTATATTTTTCTATACGTGTTCTAAACACTTGTAAAAATTTACTGGTTTTGTTTATTGACTTGCAATTTTTCGTAAAAAAAAATACCGGTTTTATTTATTGTCTTGTTATTTTCCGTCGGTTGCATTGAATTGATTTTATTATTAGTTAAAATTCTGTACCCTTAGTACATAATGGAATCCTTAAGTAAATTGCAATTAAACAACAAATCAATAATAGAAAAAGCTAGAGTTAACTTTAAAAAATCACCTAAGGATCGTCTCACACAAATTTATATTGAAACGAGAGTAGAATCATTAGAAGTACAGTGGAAACAATTTGTTGAAACGCATGGGCGCATCATAGAAAAAGCAACCGACGAAGAATTGAAAAATAATGTTTATTTTACGGCAGAAACATATGATGTTACTGAAGAGTTGTACATAACCTATAAATCTGAATTAAAAGAGCACTTACTTCAAACTAGTCCGCGCAAAAGTTCTTATCTCAGTAATGATAAACATTCTTCTAATCAAGGCTCAAGAAAATAGGTGGCTCGTTTAGATGTCAATGTGTACGCTTTTATAATAAGCTTCCAAGCCACGTGCAAGATCTAAGTCTTAATAAATTCAAGTCTTTCATTAAACGTAAGTTGTGCCAGAAAGCGTTTTATACAACAAAAGATTACATTGAGGACAAAAAGGCTTGGGATTGAGCTGCTCCAATTAATTTTGTTTTTTTATTATATTTTGCACTATGCATTTTGTTATTATAAATATTTTTTTTATTTTTTTGGTTTTCTTGCAATGACAAGAATATTTACTTTTTAAAGTATTATATTATTCTATTTTAATTATTGTGAATGTGAAGACTATGTGGATATTTTTTTTTTTTGTTTTTATTTAAATTTATCTTAGTTTTTAATCATGGTCTGGCAGTTTGAGTAGTTTATGCGGCCTACCCGAATGTCCTTTCTTTGGTATTGTTCGTCGAATCGTTGAGCTCCTTAAATTCTGAGTTGAGCTGCTCGGTTATTGACAAATGCGTGCACTGACTGGACAGGTCCACTCAATCTGGCTGGTTCTTTCCTCAAAAGACCATTTCAGACATCAGTCTACATGGTCTTCACATGATCTAATCAAGATTTTGTCAGGACTTTAAAAGAGACTGTGACCTCTGAGTTTGTTTCGGCCTTTCTTCTCAGAGTAGTCAGATAGGAAACGCCTACCTCAACTAGTTTTAAAAATATGTTCGACATGTAAAAGTGTTTGTACAAACCAACTTACAGAAATAAAATCATTTATCATTAATCAAAAGAGTTCAAATGTGAAATTGCCACAAATCAGTTTGCCTACGTTTGCGGGGCTCTATTCTGAATGGGTTACGTTCCGCGATTTATTTACGTCACTAATTCATAAAAATGATACACTGGATGACGTCCAAAAACTCCACTATTTAAAGAGTCATCTCTCAGGTGAAGCAGAACAGTTGCTTCGACATATTCCTGTGACTGCGTCTAATTATAATGAGTGTTGGTCAATTCTAAACAAACGATTTGATAATAAAAGGTTTTTAGCTAACTGTATGCTCAAACGGCTTGTCCATCAATCGTCGATTACCAAGGAATCGTCATCGAACGTTAAAACTCTGTTAGACACGACAGTTGATTGTTTGCATGGTTTACGCAGTCTAGGGATTGATGTCAGCTCATGGGATGCAATTGTTGTATACTTAGGCTCCGAAAAATTAGATACTGAGTCCCGTAAATTATGAGAATTAAGAATTAGCTCAAGTCCTAATGATGACTTACCTACGTTTGACGAGTTCAAAACTTTTATGGAGTCTAGGTTTAGAGCCTTAGAATATTTAGATCCTAAAGCAAATAAGCAGAATAGTGCTCGTGACAATAATGCCAAATCTTTTCATGTCGCTTCTCAAAGTTGTATATTATGTTCTGGAGATCATAAATTGTGTCATTGTAAAACATTTGCCACGAAAAACTGTGACGAACGTCGGGAGTTTGCACGAGTCAGTAAGCTTTGTTACAACTGTCTAGGAACAAACCATTCATCTATTCTTGTCGTCAGCATACTAAATGTCACGTTTGTAAAAAGAAACACCACACACTACTTCACCCAATATCAACTGCCAATACTGCTGAAATTGTTGATGGTTCAGCAGAAACGAAGATGGTGGCGGCTAACGCAGTCACCTCTTCCAGTCAAAGCGATACCAAACCCATTTGTTGTTTTGCGGATGTGCACAACCACGGTCTGTTAGCCACAGCCCTGGTCAATGTTGAGTCAAGAACTGGTACTGCTGTTGTTTTAAGAGCTCTGATGGATCAGGGCTCTCAAGTCTCTTTCATCACAGAGGCCGCAGTACAGTTGCTCGGACTAAGGAAACTACCTGCTCGCACAGACATATTTCGACTAGGCGATGACGAGGGAAACTCAATGCCCTCTAAGTGGATAGTGCGATTCAAATTGCAATCACGCCTAGATCCCACCTTTATGTTGTATGTCGATGCTTATGTGCTGAACAAACTCACGTCCCATCTTCCCGAGAAGAAAATCATGCAGGTATCGGCTTCGTTCTCGTCCTTAAAATTAGCTGATCCGACCTTTGATACGCCAGGGAAATTTGATTTACTGTTGAGTACGCGTGTGGTCGGAGAAATTTTATTGGATGGTTTAGTCAAGGGTCCGCCGGGATCGCCAATCGCCCAGAAGACTCAATTGGGCTGGATCTTGTCTGGCGAGATCCCATCGTCGGCCATCTCTAGGCCAGTGTGTTATCATACTGTAGTACAGTCAGCGGATGTTAATGACCTTCTGCGTAAATTTTGGGAGTTGGAGTCTGAGCCCTCAGTTCGTAGTGTTATTTTGACTGAAGAAGAACAAAAATGCGAGGATTTCTACTCCAAAACCACCAAGCGCGACGCAACCGGGAGGTATGTTGTAAAACTACCATTCAAAACCGATTCGCCCAGTTGCACGTTTGGGGGATCAGAGGTCATTGCCCGTAGGCGCTTTATCAGCCTAGAGAAAAGATTATTGAAGGAACCGGAACTTAGGACACAGTATAGTGCAGTCATAAATGAATACATTGAAATGGGACATGCTGAAGTTGTCCCTCAAACAGAATTAGGTAAGGATGCGTTCTACCTACCACATCACGCGGTGGTGCGCGAGGATAAAAGCACCACTAAGGTTAGGGTTGGCGGTGTAGCATTAAATACAGATTTAATGGTTGGCCCAACCATACAACCTGATCTGCGTCAAACCATTATGCGTTGGCGCTGTCACCCCATAAGTTTGGTTGCAGACATCGAGAAAATGTACCGTCAGGTCAAGGTTGCAAATGAGGACGCTGATTATCAGCGCATTTTGTGGCGTGATAATCCAAACGATGAACTGAAGCATATTCGGTTATTGCGTGTTACTTTTGGAACTTCCTCTGTGCCTTATCTAGCGGTCCGGTCTCTACAGCAGCTAGCTCGTGACGAAGGAAGTGATTTTCCTCTAGTGGCAAACAGAGTCCTTACATCGTTCTATGTCGACGATCTGTTGACAGGTTGTCAGTCTGTCACTGAAGGGGAACTTATTTATCAACAGCTGAATCAATTGTTAGCTCGTGGAGGCTTCAAGCTTCAAAAGTGGTCCAGCAGCAGTGACGAATTGTTAACCAAAATGGACGAGGATACTGCTAGGCAGGATAATCTGCATCTTAAGATGGATACACTCACAAAAATTTTAGGATTAACTTATCAGAGAAAGTTAGATGAGTTTAGATACACTGTACAACTTCCCCCGCCCGAAACTCCCATAACCAAGCGAAAGGTGATATCTGACATAGCTCGCTTATTTGACCCTCTTGGCTGGCTTGCGCCGGTGATAGTAACAGCCAAGGTGTTTATTCAACGTCTGTGGTTAGCAGGATCTGAATGGGACGATGTACTTCCAGATCACCTGTTGAAGGAATGGCTTAGTTACAGAAACAACCTAAACCATCTTAGGGACTTCCGTCTGCCACGGTGGATTCACACGAGTCAACATGACGTCTTACTAGAATTGCACGGGTTTTCTGACGCATCTAATGTCGCTTACGCAGCCGCTGTCTATGTTCGGTGTATTGATGCTAATGGTCGAGTTCATGTTAGTCTAGTTGCAGCTAAGACCAAGGTGGCTCCTGTCAAACAGGTATCCATACCTCGTTTAGAGTTATGTGGCGCCTTGCTGCTTTCAAACCTTCTTCTTGAAGTTTCCGTCACCTTGGGTATTAGTAAAGAACACATACATGCCTGGACTGACTCGACAGTGGTGCTCGCCTGGTTGAGCAGCCACCCCAGCCGCTGGAAGACATTCGTAGGCAACAGAGTGTCTGATATACTTAACATTATGGATAGCAGTCAGTGGTCACACGTCCAGTCTAGTGATAATCCCGCAGACAAAGCATCGCGTGGCGTGAATCCTTCCGAGTGCGCTGACCTAGAGTTATGGACACAGGGACCTAGTTGGCTCAAAAATAAAGAAATTAATTATAGTAGAAGAGAAATTAAAGAAACTAACCTAGAGGAGAAAAAATCAGTAGTAGCATGCAACACAGTAGTGAAAGAAACGAGTGAGGATTTTATAATTTCAAAATATTCTTCTCTTAGAAAACTTACCAGAATAGTAGCTTATTGTAAAAGGTTCTTAAGCTTTAAAAATAAAAATTTTACTACTAAATTCAATAATTTTCTAACACATTCTGAAATTCAAGGGGCTTTACTTACCTGCATTAAATTATGTCAAGAGGAACATTTTGGATCTGAAATAGATAGTTTAAAAATAAAGGGAGAAATAAATAAAAGGGGAGTACTTACCTCGCTCAATCCTTACCTGGATCAGGAACAGATTTTGAGAGTTGGTGGTAGGTTACACAGGGCCAACCTTCACGAAGACTCGAAGCATCCTATAATTCTCCCTCGTAAATCACATTTAACCCACCTCCTGCTAGCTGACGCTCATGAACGCACGTTGCACGGTGGGCCTCAGTTAGTTCTTAATTATTTACGATCTAAATATTGGATAATAAATGCAAGGGGTATCGTTAGACTATACGTTCGCAAATGTGTTGTTTGCATCCGTCATTCCGCTCGATCTGTACATCCTTTAATGGGGTCATTGCCCTCTGCCAGGGTCAATGCTAGCCGACCTTTCTTTAGAAGTGGCGTTGACTATGCAGGTCCTATTAGCATACGTCCTACCAAGGGTCGGGGTAATCACTCCACCAAAGGTTACATATGTTTGTTCGTGTGTATGGTCACTCGGGCCATACATTTAGAAGTTGTCAGTGACATGACTTCCCAAGCCTTTTTAGCAGCCTTTAAGCGCTTTACAGTGAGAAGAGGCCATTGTGGTCAGATGTGGAGTGATAACGACACTACCTTTGTTGGAGCTAACAAAGAATTGAAGGCGTTGTTCAACCACGAAAAGTCCGACATAGCAACTGATATTGCCGATTGCTTGGCATCCAACGGAACAACCTGGAGCTTCATTCCACCTCACTCTCCGAATTTCGGTGGACTTTGGGAGGCTGGAGTGAAGTCAACCAAACACCATCTTAAAAGAGTGGTTGGTACAAGCACACTCACTTTTGAGGAACTGACAACAGTACTTGCCCAAATAGAAGCCTGTTTAAACTCCAGGCCTATTTCCACTATAAGCACTAACCCAGAAGATCCATGCCCATTAACACCAGGTCATTTTCTAGTAGGCGAGCCGTTGCTTCTCGTACCCGAAATTAATTTTGAGAATTCTAATATTGGTACCTTGAGAAGATGGCAGTTGACTCAACGCATGGTCCAGGACTTCTGGCGTAGGTGGTCGCGTGAATATCTGGTTCAATTTCACCAAAGGAACAAATGGGCACATCAAACCGTAGAACCTAACTTGGGTGACGTAGTATTGGTCATGGAAGATGATCTTCCACCTGCAAGATGGCTCTACGGTCTCATTACCGAAAAGCATACTGGCTCGGACAACATAACAAGAGTGGTTACATTGCGCTGTAAAGGTTCTATGATTAAAAGACCTGTGTCGAAGTTAATGGTGCTTCCTATCACCACATAAATATTAAGTATAATTTTGTTCACTTTGAGTTAATGCTAAGGATTCATTAAATGTTGTTATGTTAACATTTAAGTTTAATATTTAGATTTTTTTTGGTTTAGTTTTTATTTTGTCGTTGTTTACATACAGTCCACTATTGTTTTCACTTCCCGCCAAATCTTGTGTTTTATTTCATGGTGGGTGGTCAAATTAGTTTTTTTGTTAGATTTAAACTAAGTTCTGGACATTCTGTCCATGGTGGGCGGGATGTTTGACCGCGAGTTTTACCCTACGCTCGATAGATGGCGTTGTGCCATTTTTGTATTATTTCTGAATCGCGCAGTTAAGAATCTCCGCGAATATTATATATGGTTTAGAACAAAATAAATTTTTTGTCGGCACTACTGATGCTGGTCACCCTCGCTGGGCTCCACATGGTACGCCATGAGTTCCACCTGGTGGGGGTAGACCGCCAGGGTGCCGTGAAGAACCGGCGGAGCGTTCAGAACGCCCGTCGCGGCGCGCCTACAGACACACACAACACGATACCAATACAGTGAGTGCGGATTTGCTAAGGCAAAGCGACTAGGCGCTTTATCCGCACTCACACGATGTTAGGGTTATTTAATACGCCACAGCGACGGGCTCGTGTTTGCGAGCCCCGGTATGGCTTCTGCGGGCTGGGAGCTTAGCTCCGGGACCGCTCGCCTCGCCCCCTGACGGGGGCGAAGCGACTTCCAATATGAAATTTTTTGTACTCGCTTTGGAAAGAAGTTGTTTCATTTACACTGAAGTCCTCGGGCAGTTGTCGAGTGCCTAACAGTAAGTGTATGTATGCTGTTTCTTTATTAGTATTTTTTTTTATTTTACGAAGTGCGTAAACGAATTTGTGTTTTTTTTACAAACAAGATCTACATGAGATTGCCAGATACAATAAGTATCAATATTTATTCATAGGAATTTTATTTTCTTTACTTCTTCAATGATGTTATTATTATATTTTATTGGCAAGTCTATTGTGTCTTTTTTATTACTTTTGTTATTATAGGTCAGGTATCTCATGAATTAAGTTTTATCGGTATTTATATTTCAAAATTATTTTCAAGTAACCAGTCATGTATTGCCTTTAGAGCTTCATTGGTGGCGCTTATCGCCTGATCAATAGTAGCTTCTTTAGTTCAAACAGTAGTATCATCTGCGAATAAAACAATGAACTGATCCGTCGATTCTGGCAATTGGTTTATGTATGCTATAAACAATATTGGGGCTAGCACAGTCCCTTGTGGTACGCGATAGTGATTAGTTAAGTATGGGGACCTATAGGTTACCTGAGTGTTAGTCTCTAGATGCATTTTTACAATCTCTGTGCACTGTTTTCGACCCCTTAAATAACTTTCAAACCAATTGTAGGCAGGGTCTCTTACACCGTACTGTTCTAATTAATTTAATAATTTATCATGGCATACCATATCGAATGCTTTGGTCATATCTAGAAATACAGCTATAGGAATTTCTTTTTTGTCTACTGAGCTGAGAATTTCAGATACTAATTTAAAACATGCCAATGTTGTGGATTTATTTTTTAATAAAACCGTTTTGTTGTTTATTATTAATTTTTTTGATAAAAATGAAGTAATAAGTTACTTCATTTTTATCAAAAAAATTAATAAACCTAGCACACATTACTCTCTCAAATATATTGGAGAAAATCGGTACCAAAGTAATCGGTCTGTAATTCCCCGCCACTGTTTTCGAACTCTTTTTATGTAGTGGCTTTATGACAGAGAATTTTAGAGCATCAGGAAAGGTTCCGTTTTCCAAGGACAGATTTATTAAATAGGTCAATGGCTTTAGTATAGCAGCTATATTATCTTTTAATATTCGAGTTGTAATACCAGCATACCCTGCTGAATTCGTATTTCGTAACTTCATTGTTATTTTATAAACCTCAACATTATCAACTGGTTCAAGATAGATGGAATTTGCCAACCTTCTTCCCATTATTGGTTTGTTTTTTAGGTGCTCGATAGATTTTGGTTTCGCGATGTTTATGAAGAAGTTGTTGAGATAGGTTGCAATGTCATCGCCCGTATTTTATCATTCCAAGGGAACATTATACCTACTTATTCCCAAGCTAGCCGACTAATACCAGATGTATCCTACAGTCGTACAGCATGATTTTCTTCTTGCTTACATCTTTTAATTTTGCTTCTTATGTAGTCGAGTTTTTTCATTTTTTTTAATAACTTTTTTATTATAACTATTTTTGAAATCACCCCTTAAACCCCTTTATTTTGATACCCCACACAATGGGTTTGGGAAAAGATACACACATACATAGACTGGTAAACACATTGCCCTCCTTCGGCAGTCGGGTAAAAAGAAGCCTATGTACTATTCCAAACTATAATCTATTTCCGTGCCAAATTTCATACAGATCTGTTTCTATTCAGGCGTGATTGAATAATAAAGAAACATCCATACATCAAAACGTTCGCATTTATAAGTAAGTTGTCTACATTGTTGGTCTAGCGATCGTGAGCGCTACTGCTGATTTAGTTCCTAAGTTCATTTTCTGGGTTGAGCAAGTGATATTAGATTTTTCCATCTTGCCTCTAGATTCTAGTTTCTCAGTACTAAGCTGGATTTGTGTACAGCTTACGGCATGAGGCTTGCCCATATTATATGGGACTTGAATAATTACTGGTGAAATATCTGGGTGTATTATGTTCGCATGTACCTACAACTCTATCTTACCCTTAACTACCTACTTATATATGTAAAACCCCATAGAAGATGTTTACTTTTTGTTTCGTACCACATTACCAAGACGAACCAAATACTTGGTTATTTCACGATCAACTTTTCTGTTTTTCATTAAATATTTTAAAGTGCATAAAATAAATCTTCCTTTCAATATTCTGCCAGAGAGAATACATAAAAATAATAATTAATGTTCTCACAAAGAGCTGTGTCGGAAGTATTTAAAAAGTAATTATATCAAATACTAGTTTGTAGCTTTGCAAAATAAAGTTTGGAAAGTTGTTGAATCCGAATCAAAATAAGGAATGTTCTGTTTGTTAGTAGCCAGAGAATATTCTTCTATGTTTATTTCCTCATGATGAAGAGGAATGATATAATCAGCAGTGCTATTCTGTAACAATCTCACCATGATAACTTAGGTCAATTAGTAAGCTTGAAGTAAGCTCTCAATAGGGATGTTTCCTGGGTAGAAAAATGATAATTCTAATTAGCCTGTCAGTGAGATTATCAAATAATATTTGACACGTATTTTTTGCTTCTCCAAATCAATAAAAAATAACTAAATTAAAGCGCATCAAAGTTCAGGAGTGGGGTTTGTGATGTTATTAAGGCAGTATAAAGAGTACTAGCGGCGTGACGTCACACGATATTTCAACGCATTATATCGTTGCCACTTTATGTTTACGTGTCAAAAGAAAAAATACTTGGCCTTTATTTTTCATTAATCTACCTGACGGACCAAAAACTAATTTTCAGTAAACTACCCAATTCTAAGCATCAATTAGAATGAGAGCTCACTTCGTGCTAACTTCACCAAGTTATCACGGTATTTTTTTTACAGAATCAACCAGCTGTTCCTTTTTCTTTTCATTTCATAAGTAACTTTGAAATGATTCTCTAAATGATTTAGTGACTGACCAGATGGTATCATCCGGTGATCAATCCTTAATCATTATCTTTTATCAGACGTTGCCTTGTGTATAATGGAACAATTACAAGATACTTAGTATGATTTAACAAAAGATTAACGTATCTAATGTTTTTGCAACGTACTTTACCATCTCACAAATTAATTTTATGGGAAAACCAAGCGGAATTTCTTATTAAATCCCAAAAAATAAGCCTTCCAAGATCCCAACATCTTTTAACATTTTGTATCTGATACTTACGGCACCCCTTGGATAATACAAAGGTTGTATTATCCAAGTGGTGCCTGAACATTTTCCCTCGAATTTACATAATTGTTTAAATAACACATTTAATTACATTATACTGAGGACAAATCCTCGAGTTTACCTGTTTTAAACGTAAATACCAAATTAGATGGATTGTTGACGGCAAATTCATCGTTTCGAGTTTCGAACGGATTTGTAAAGTGTGTTTGAATGGTAAGGAATTTCATGTTGGTTTTCGTCGAGTTTGTTGCTTGTGTCAATAGTCAATATATTTTTGGTTAGACCCTTTTGGGAAGTTGGGGACGCAGTTTTTCTTATTTAAGATTGGTAGACGATGACTCCAGTTTATTGTGAGTGCGGTGCCTCTGTGCAGAATATAACAATTTGTGCCACAAATGCCGATTCACCTGCATTTAAGAAGACCTAATGAACGCCACTGACGTCGCAATTCACGTGGCCACCTATAGGTCCTAAAATATTTAAAGAATTTTCCATCGACTTCATTATTTCAGCCGAAAGACACCCACTGCTGGACATAGGCCTCCCCCAGGCGTCACCACTTTGACCAATCCCGTGCGTCTCGCATCCAGTGCCTTCCCGCAACCTTAACCAGGTCATCGATCCACCTATCGGGAGACCTTCCAACGTATCGTCTTCCGGTTGGCGGTGGCCATTCCAGAACTTTTTGGCCCCATTGGCCATCCGTTCTGCGAGCAATGTACCCTGCCCACCTTTATGATGCTTTACACTATACAACGTTTGGAAAATGGCATATCAAAACGCGTTTGTAAAGCCTTTATTTTTAGTGCAGCAAACCACAACGCAGCTGTACAGCTTTCAGCTTTTTTTTGTGCATTTGGATTTACAATAGCTTATTAAGTAGTAAATAAATGCTTAATGCTACTTAATAGCATAAACTTGTACCATTATAATTATAATAATGCCCTTTATTCTGAATTGATTGTTTTGTATTTGTAACAGTATGTCCCTCAATTCAGTGTGCCTTTTGGCAAAGGCCTCCTCTAGGTCTTTCCACTGATTTCTATAACGAGCCACTCTCCTCCAGTTGGGGCCCGCTGTTTGTTTCAGCTCGTCCTCCCATCTTCTTATCTGTTTCCCTTTGCTGCGTTTACTATCCCTTGGGTACCAAAGTCTTGATCTCATCATGTGGCCAGTCCATCTCCATTTTTGTTGGTCAATTCTGGTCAAGATGTCCGGTAGTTTAGTTTTAGCTTTCAGTTCTTCATTCCTTACATGATCTGCCTTACGTAGGTTTGTCATGCTTCGTTCCATGGCTCTTTGACAGTATTGCAGTTTGTTTATGTGTTGTTTTGTTAGTGCCCATGTTTCTCATCCGTGTGTAATACAGGGTAGTATGCAGGTGTTAAAGACTTTTCTTTTCATAGCTATTCCTGTCTCTGGATTTCATGATCTTTTTAGTGACCAGTATTTTCTCCAACCAGTTGCTATTCTTGTGTTGATTTCCTTGCTGGTTTGATCTTTTAATGTTTTTTTTTATTATTTGGCCCAGATAGGTGTATTCATCTACGTACTCCAGTGACTTTGAATCCACCTCTATTGGTTTTCTATCCGAATTGGTTAACAGCTTAGTTTTTGATGTGTTCATGGACAATCCATCCATAGAAATAGAATAACATAAAACTTGAACAAAACCGGTGAAATGAGAGTGTACCAGGGTGAACTGTACACATCTGCGTATCCCTTTAGAGCGTACCGTCTTAATGTTATGTGATGAAATGGCGTAAAGAATAAAAATACATGCAATTGCAGCTATACCGAGAGATTGCCGTTGTTTATTAAAGAGTTCTGTTGTATTTCTCCGAAGTTCTTCATCAGATCTTCACTAAATTAGAAGCCCACAGTAGAAGCACCAGCTTTCAAATAAAAATAATCATTCAAATCTATTAACCTAGTAAAACGTTTTGAGGTGACACATATCAATAAAAACTGGCCAAGTGCGAGTCGAACTCGCGCACGTAGGGTTCCAAACCATTATCGCAAAAAACGGCAAAATAATCACGTTTGTTGTATGGGAGTCTGTCTTTAATATTTATTTTATTCTGATTTTAGTTTTTGTTTTTATAGCGGCAACAGAAATACATCATCTGTGAAAATTACAACTGTCTATCTGTTACGGTTCATGAGATACAGCCTGGTGACAGACGGACAGACAGACGCAGACGGATCGTGGAGTCTTAGTAATAGGGTCCCGTTTTTACCCTTTGGGTACGGAACCCTAAAAAATACACCTCCTTCTTTTTGAAGTCGGTTAAAAAACAGAAAATACTTTCTTACAATAACAACCAGCAATAAAGCCTACTAGGGCAACAGAAACATCTTTCATCTCATTTCTTTTCAACTCAGAAAAAACCTAGAAAAAACGACTTCTTTCGGACGACCCCAAAACAAAAGAGTTTCTTTCATTTACAGCACTTCTTACACGGCGGGACAATGCCTCTTTGTTCTAGGCAGATTATTAACATGATAATACTATGATTCTGTACTTGGTTCCGCTTGTGGTTTATATATGTTGTTCATTTGTTTTTGGAGTGTACTTTTCTCCGTTTAAAGGTCTTTCACACGGGCTGGTTGAGTTTTACGGGTTGATGATGAGTATTATACATCGGGACTGTGTGTGGGAACTAACTGATCGGAATAAGGAAGGGCATACACTTGATGCGTATTAAATCAATAAACGAATCATAACATTATGTACCAAACCACACTGGGCCCGCGTAGTGGATTAAGGCCCATTCCCTCATTCACAGATAGGAGGCCTGGTTTCCAGAAGTGGTAACATTAAAAGGCTGATAATATGGATTTAACATTCTAGCAAGCTCGAGATAATTGACTCAATGTTGCAAGTCTGCTGGAGCATTTGTTCAATGAAGCAATCTTAACCTGTTTTCACAATTAACTGTTTGGTACAAATTGTGAAATAAATGTGTATTCATGCACACTCATCTCATCACTCTGATGCAGCTTTGATGAGCGATGAATTTGTCTTAAGACAGTTAAAGCAGAATACGTAGTGTGTTCAGAAAATACCTATATTGTTGCCTTGCCTTCTCCATAAGTCTTAGATATTTCCTACTTATAAGGGCCAATTTTACCAATAATACTAAACGCGATCAGGACATCCAAATTGCGTTTAAGACCTGTCAGTGTCTTAACTGCTATAGGTTTATTCACACTGACAATTTTAGAACGCAGTTAATGGTGTGTTACAATGGTAAAATATGCCCTTAATTCATCGTTCTTACAATAACTCACCGTTAAAATAACTCCGTATCCTGTTCAAGATAACCATTAAATTACACTCCTCAATACCTCTTTCAAAAGTTTGCAAATAAATACAATGATAACGAAATATCTGCCCAGATTCTCTCCTATGTTTTGACAATAATTATTTCAGCAGGAGTTTTATCAAGAGGGTAAGAAAGACAAACTAACCGACCCTTTACTTATTATTTAGATAAGCTGGCTTGTAATTTACACGTAAGAGTTATTATTGTTTCAAACAATGTATTACGGTTGGCGACGCTCCATTCAGCTGTTACACGGATAGAACTGCTTTATTTAGCTTTAAAGAAATATAAATCTTTCTTTCTATGTCTAGTTTTAATTAATGAGAACTAAGTAAATTATAAGTAGGATACTTACAATTTAAATATGAAAGTCTGTATGGACTTTGAGACTAAATGGGTTTGGTTGTAACTTGGCACAATAATAGACCAAACCTTTAGGATACAGGTAAAATTTCGCAGTACGTTCCCGTCAGATAATTTCCGATAGTCATATGGGCAAAGCCGCTGCGCTGTAGAAACTAGTAAATTTATAATGTCGTCTTTAGTTTAGAAACCCAAACAAAGGACGACAGCATTTTACTAGGGTTAAAGGTAACTAGCGTAGTAAAGACATTCTAGCTTTATGTACGTACCTAGGTATCTCTTCCTTCATTAATTTCCGGGGCCATAATTATTCCAGCCTGTTTAGTTAATACCCTTCTGGCTTCAATCACCCAAAATAATAATATATTCTGTAAGTCCGTAAGTGAACTTTTAATTTCCAATAAGCTTTCTGTTTTCCAAACAAAATAGATAAGTGATATGTTGCACGAGTTCTATTGAAAAACGGTGTATTTCATAAAACATATTGTGATCATTTACGAAAAGGCTACTTTCATGTATAAAATTAAGCCCAAAAGTAAAATCTTTTACACAATACTTTCATATGAAAATGAACAGACAGCAGAAAACATATCGATTCATTACTGAACGATAAACAGCCGTCAAACCGCGGTTCGCTTCCTTCCCACCATCAATATTAAAACGGATTGGTTTGGTATACGGAAATCAGTGCATCTTACACAGATTGGACTACTACTGGAGTTGTAATTGGACGTAAAGCTGATAGATTACTTAGTTTGTAGGAAGGTACTGCATAGTTATAGTCTCAGATTGTGAATAATTATGTGAAAAGCTGACACGACCCAAAAGATCAGGTGAAGGACCAACGGCTTGACTTGCTTGCCGAGACATGGGGGTGTCACATCGCAAATTTCCAAATACATTAACCATTTGCTTTACCTGAGAATCAATCCCAGGACTTCAGCTGTCGCATTTGTGATCACGATGACCAACGGGTATATTCATGCAACAATTTTTTTCTCGATATTGTAGGTTTAGTAGCGGAAGTAAGGCGTTAACTCAGTACTTTTCTGTACATGAAGCATAAAATAAATTATAAAACTTAAAAATGTGCTGCCCATGCTTCATTGTATTCTATGACGTACCGTACTTACCGCTTTTTACAAGCTTTTTATGAATTTGCAATGTATGTATGTAGTACAATCTTGCAACTGAATTTTAAAACGGTTATCCTCAACCGAATAAGATGAAATTTTGCATACGTGTTTGGTTTGGATGAAAAAATACGGTAAGCTAAGAAGTTTGTTTAAAAACCTTTTTTTTTCTTTGGAAAAATTATTGCAAGCCCATCGATGCTCTTTTCATCGGCTGCTTTTCAACATTTCTTTCGTCCGTCGAAGTGTTTCGTACAGGGAGTAGCTATTTTTGGTTGATACAAATGTAGCACTGCATTTGTCACCTACTCCATGCCAATTTTCATTACATTTCAAATCTACCCACACACTGGCTAAGCCAAAATTCTCATGCAATGCAATTTTGGTAGTATGAAAGCTGACAGAATTTGCGAGGATGCCAGCAGTATTGATTGGTCTCCTCTATTTGCGTCCACTTCAGTCGACGACCAAGTTAATATTTTCACTGCTAGACTTGTCGAACTTTACGATATTCACGCACCAGTACGAGCAGTTAAACTAAGAAATTTGCCGGCACCGTGGCTGACAGATGAGATTAAGAAGTTGATGAACAAAAAGGTGACGGCAAAGTCTTAATTTAAGTGACGGCCTACTGATGCTAATAGGGAAAAATATACCTCCATTCGCAAACACTGCAATAAGGTGTGTAGGAATGCTAATCGCCAATACATTCATAACCCTGTCCAAAATGGAGACGCATCCAAAGTTTGCAATTTTCTAAGATCATTGGCGTTTATCCCCTTTTCTTTTCGCAGTTTTTATAAACTCAATATCCAGTCAACTAACTTCTTCCTACCATCTTTATGCGGACTATCTACAAATTTATTTGCAAGCTCCTCTCGGACATCTGTCTAAGGCTATCTTTATAATAAATCTGATCTGGCCCGCATATGCCAATGGAGCAAATATATGGACTTATAGTTAATCCCACAAAGACGCAGGTTATTGTGGTGGGCGGTTCTAGGATGGTTTCCAGACTCGACTGCACGACTCTTCCCCAGGTTATTTTCGATAACTCAGTTATTCCATTCTGCGAGAAAGTAAAAAACTTGGGGATATTTATTGATAGGAACTTTTCTTGGATTGCCCAACTGCAATAGGTTAGCCGGAAGCTATTTGCATCTGCTGCATCTTTGAGCAGACTGCGTAATTTTCTTCCGACTGCCACCAGGATTGCGTTTGCACAATTTCTTCTTTTACCCATCCTTGATTATGCTGATGCCAGCTATCTTGACCTTATTCAAGAACAACTCGAAAAACTTGAGTGGCTTCAAAATGTTTGTATAAGGTTCATATTCGGTTTGCGAAAATATGATCATGTTTCCGAATTCCGTGTGAAACTCAAGTGGTTGCCAATTCACCTTCGCCGGAATACTCATATTCTTTCACTTTTATATAATGTGCTCGTGACTCCTTCCTTTATCTTAAGAAAAGTTTTCAGTTTCTCTGCGATTCCCACACAAAATTTCTTAGGTCATCAGATAACTTACGACTTCAAATGTCAATGCATTCTACGAGTTTTCTGGATAAATCCTTTACTATCTAGGCTAATCGTCTGTGGAATGCGTTGCCAGACCCAATTAATCGCGCCCGATCGTTGCCTGTGTTCAAAAGACTTGTAGGGAGCATTACCTGTCGCTGTGATTATGAATTGATTGTCATTATTTTATTTATTGCCTTTATATTTTAGTATTTATGTATCTGCATATATATATTAAATATCATATTTATGTATCTGCATATCTTTTATAATATATATTTTATTTAAAACTGGTATTGTCACACCAATAACAGCTTCACTTCGTGTCCAGCAATTACTGTCCATACCAGGTTGTACCAGGCCTGGAAGAGATCGCGTAATGCGATAAGGCCGCACATTGTATCTGTTTTTAGTTTTAAGTTTCCTTTATAAATGTAACTTAAGGTGTACAATAAAGTAAATACTTGGAATTAGCACTAAACAAACCTACTGAATTAACTATTTCTCTTTGTGCAAATTTCGTTGAATCTGAACCAATTTATAACGAGTTGGTTCCATGTGGGTTTCCCAATATGAAGTGTTTGTTAGTGTTCCATGCTGAAATTGGTAAAACGCTCACATACAGAACTGTTTTGGGACACTGGAAGTGAGAAACAGAAACAGTGGTGGAAGCGAGTCACACGGAACCACTCAATGTGGTGACACTCCGGGTGAGGCCAATGTGCAAGAATGATCTTTCGGCTGAAATGATGATGATGAAGTGAGAAACCAAGAGATTTGTTCTGAAAATATGCAAGAATAAAAATTTTGTGTAGAAAAGAGATTCGATTGTGCAAGTGTGCACTATTGTATCTACTGAATCTAAACTGAACTACCTTAGGAGTCACTGACATGACTAAGAGCGGTATTTCTCATGCAATATTCTTTAGAGACGTCTATAAAAGGCAGTAGTTTCGAGAATTTGCACCAGTTAATTGTACTCGTAGTTTGAGGGTGATTTTTTTATCCTACCACCTATTTCAACCAAACCACAGTAGGCACAGAGATCATAAGATAAATCTGCGAGCAACCGTAATCCAGCAACATGCCGTCGAAATGAGCAATCCAAAAGGATTTACAAATTGCCGAACATCGAATTTTTAATCGGCCTACCCATACAATTCACTTCAAAAGGGGACTGTTTAATCACGAAAAAAATATTTCGTGAAAGAGCGGTGGATCACCCACACAATAAGTGCTTAATGGAAGAGGATTAAAAGCTTTCATCACGTTATTTCGCAAAAACGTCACTTGAATAATATACGGGCGTACCCGAATACGTCCATTAAGATTGTGGTTTAATAAAATGGACTGGACCTTCGTCCGTCCTGCATGCGACTGATGCAATGGGATTATTACTGGATTGGAGTTTCTTTTTTGTAGTAATTTTGGTTTTGGGTAAATGGAGCGTGATTTACGGCCCGTTTTTTAAGTAAGAGTACTTTTCTATGAATAAAGTTATCGTCATTTTTTGATGTAACCATTCATGATTTTATTATTCTACGTTTCTATTCAAATATTACTTTTAGAATTTTCCTGTTACTTTTAGGACTGAAAGTGAGTGTACCTTATACACACAAAAACAACTTAGACAAAACACAAGTCCAAATTGGTGGTGCCCAAAGAGCGCTTGTTCAAAATATAAATGGCTAGCCATTTCTCGCAGCTTTACTCCCGCTTATCCTTCAAAAAACATGCATTTCTAGGATAGAAAGTAGAATATGGTAGTAACCGATAGTGTAGCTTACAATCAACAAAACAATTTTCAAAATCGAAGAATTAATGCTAGAGTTTCTTGCTTACAACAAACAAACAAAAAATCATCTTTCTAACACTTATACAATAAAGAGCAAATAAAAGTACCCATTCTAACAGTCTTCATCAATCAATACTTTAATCGTATTACAAATTAGTGAGCTTCCAGCTCAGTATCCTGAACAAGGGAACTGGCTACTTTATACTTTTCGCTGACAGATCTAATTTGCAATTCAATGGGATAAAGGATGTTTCTCGTATTTATTGGATCCGTTAGATTTTTCTATTGACCCAGTATTTCTGTTCAAGAGTGTACACGTTCAGGGAAAAGACATTTGTGAGAAATACACAGGATGGTTTTTAAATCATTGGCTATTTTAGGGGGTGAAAGTAGGTGTTCTTGAATGTAAATAACTTTTACTATGGGATTATCTGTGAAATATTAAAGCCAGAATTAGCTATTCATTAAATTCATGTTAAAAAATTTAACAAAATATAGGCAACAGTTATTTTTTGGATATTTCAGCGTTGGTCTCATTATGAAAGTTGTTCATAATCATTAAAACACGTCCTTAAAAAACCCGACTGCTAAAGAGATGAACTAAAAAGATGGTAAACAAGAACAAAATCATGCTATGCAGTCGCGTGCTGGCTGACCAATATGTGTCCTCCGACTGTACAGACAAGTATGATTTTCTTCTTGTTTACATCTTTTTATTTATATATTATTATATATTTTTTCGAATTTCTTTTAAACATTTAAGATACTTATATATATTTGTTATCACCTATTAAATCCCTTCATTTTGATACCCTACTCGATGGGTGTGAAAGAAAAAATAATTGGGTACCCCCACAATTTGGCGCCCAAAAGCCGCCATATTTGTTTTTTCATCACTTATCAAGGGCGGTCAAGACGGATATAATGATATCTTGATTACATAAATTCGTCTAACGGATGTAAACGGAGGTTTGAAATATATGAGGTACCTAATAAAGAATATTACATAAATACAAGATACGCGCGAAACAAAAAGGAAAGGGTTATGTCCTTGCAATCGGGTAAAAATAGTCAATGAATTAAATGTCACCCTGTCTAGTTAGTTTTTTCCTGGGGGGTTTCTAATTTTGTAAGATTCTGAACACTATTAAATAGTTTTTGTACAGAAATAAAGCTTTACTTTTAGATTGAAAGTAGATTTTGTTGTAAGGTTCTATTTGTAATTTAGATCCTAGAGAGCTTTAATAAAAAAAGAATTAGCGCTTACTCTGAACAAAGTGATATTTTACCAGCGATATAGATTGTGAATTTTTTATTATATATTTGGAATTTTCATTTCGGTAGTTCTTTGTTCATGTTCGTCTTGTTAATGTCACTTTGACAATGTCTTTGACATTGTTTTAAGCATTTTTTCTTTGTCTTTAGTTTTATTAACTGACATACCTTTTTAGAACTGACAGCAACTTTTGGGATGGATTAAAAAAATACTGAAAGCTACAAATAAGTGAATTTATAGACACTTAAATATGCATGATTCTCAACCATCTTACATAATAGACTGTCTCGAATTCCAGATTCACTGAACCAAGAATGGAGCTATTAAATTACCTTGCTGAGAACCGTTTCCTAGATATTCTGAACTTTGAAGGATGCACTATGGAATATAACTTACAATATTGTGAAATGTTGCGTCTTAGGAAGAACAACAACGTTGCACGAAAAGGAAGTTTCAATGTGCACTTCCGAGCAAAGCAGTTCCGACGTCACTAATACAGGGAATAAAGTGCCGAAGCGCCGTGTAATAAGCGTGGCTTATGCGTTTGATTCAAATCACTGTTACTGTCGCCGCGAAATGTATTACCCATATACATTTTCAGTGTCACAACGTGAATTACGTCACAGCAACTATCCTCGTAGGTGTACCTTTGTCATCGTTTAAAAAATTACTAACGTAAAGTGCTCAAGCGAAATCGTAATAGTGTTCTAGCCATAAAATTCCTGTCAGTTAATTTGTACCATCGAAGTAACAATTCGAGAAACCTTCGTTTTGTCGGTAAACGTGTGACCTAAGTTAGTAGCGTAAAATAGCTATTCATTAGGTACTTCAAAAGTAAATTAAGTAACTTTTAACTTTTGTGATAGGTGTACCTTTTTAAACTAAAACATTGCCAAAATTGTAGACATACTACTTCACAATAAACTACCGGAAAAAGTTCAATAATACACTAAATGTTAGTTATTCATCCAAATTTATTTTATCACTTTCAAAGAATGCTCTTTTACACTTATGCCAACGAATAATCCAATCATCAAAACATTTTTAAAGGTTTTTGCGAAATCAAGTTCAGTTCTCGCCGTGAATTCACCTTTATGTTTTCTACCGAAATAAAACGGGTGCAACGAAGTGGTAATTTGAGTTTAGGAAAAAGAAAGAAGTTGGCTGGTGAATAAGATGGTTGCTCGATGGTGTTTGTTGAGCTTTTGGTTAAAAATTTGTTCACAATGAAGGAAGGCGCATTATCGTGGTGCAAAATTCAAAACTGACCATGCGGACTGATGACCTGGTTAAGGTTGCGGGAAGGCGCTGGATGCGAGACGTACGGGATCGGTCATATGGCGACGCCTGGGGGAGGCCTATGTCCAGCAGTGGACGTCTTTCGGCTGAAATGATGACGATGATGAAAATCCAAAAAAAAATCACTTGTCTGTCCTTTTTTGTCTAATTTGCTCTTTTATACACCCATTACGCTGAAATAATATTATTTATTTACCGTTTGACCTTCAGGCAAGAATTCTAAGTGCACAACACCACGATACTCATAGAAAACAGTCAACATGGCTTTGACTTTTGATCGACTTTGGCTAGGTTTTTTCGGTTTCGGTTCAGTTGGAAGGCGTCACTCCGAAGCTTGTTGAATAGTTTGTATGTCAAACTCGTAAACCCACGTCTCATCACCAGTAACGTTGCGTTTCATGAATTTTGGGTTGAATTGACTCGTTCCAGCATGTCCTCAGCGACTCTTATGCGATTGAATTTTATGAAAAAATTTAGGTCTTTTGGCAGCATGCTTCATACCCAAGTGATTATTTAAAATAGTACGGACTGACTCATGAAACACAGAAAGTTCGGCGCCTATCTCTCTCAAACTTGAATGAGGATTTTCAGTCACTATTTCCTTCATTTTTGCAATGTTAACTTCCTTTTATGTTTTTTGTTGATGGCCTACCAAAGCGAGGCCAATCTTCCATCACATCTCGACCACTTTTGAAGGCTTTGTGCTACTCATAAGCAAGTGTTTTTGATAAAGTCGATTCACCATGAGCCGTCATTTTGGTGGATAACGGGCATTTTATAAAACAATTAAAATTACTTCCCGATGTCCCCGTACGCTGTCTCCGTTATTTTTTGTTGTATATACTTTTCAAATTATGCCCGTTGTCCCCGTTGCGTTCAAATAATATAAGTGAGAGTGCCTTAATAGAGAGATTAACCGTATGGTGTCAACGTAAACAAAAGTTAGTACCATCCCATACCTTCCCGTGGGAGCCCTAAGAGGCGACTAAGGGACTCACCAGAGAATGGGCAGCAGCATTCTCTGTGCATTTGTAACAACAAACTGCAATCGCTAACCCGCCTGCCAAGCGTGGCGATTATCCCCAAACATGGACAGCGCGACAAAAAAATGGCCCGTAGTGCACGGCAGCCTGCCTAACCCCCGACCACGGCAGCAGTTCGTCGTGGCAAGGGGTGCGAAGAATCCCCGGAAGAGAGCAGGTTACCTAAATTCAAACTGACTGGCAACATATAACATGCGTACACTCTGGACCGACGAGAATATCACCGAACTTGAGGAAAACTTGAGCGGGTTACGATGGAGATCATAGGGTTATCTGAAGTTCGAAGATAGCGGGAGGACTTGTTAATCCTTAAATCTAGTAACCTGCTCTATTTCCGGTTGGGTGACCGGCAGTCTTAGGGTGGTGAGGGTTTATCGTCCATAAGTCCCTCGTGAACAACGTAGTTAAGATCGAGAGTGGGTCGACCAGGGTGGCGTACCTTTTACTCAGAATATCCTCAAGATATTCATTAAAGGCCAAACAGGTCTACGCTCCGACCTCGGCACACCGGGACGAAGAAGTAGAGATTATGTATGAGGCTCCATTACGCTTTTTGAGAAGGGTAGAGATAATGCCAGGCTTCAGAATTACAGGCCCATCTCGTTTCTTAGCCATGTCTAGAAGCTGTTTTCATGAATCATCACGAATTGTCTCGCGCGCAGATTTGACGCATATTTGATTTATAAAATTTTCGGCTTGTCGCGCTAAATTACGGACGTTTAAAAAAGAAAAAAATGGAAATAAAATTGAAATTTTAACTGTCCGTTGTCCCCATTGCCCGTATGTACATAACGGGGACAACGCAGGGACAATGGGAAGGAAAGGAGATGTTTCATTTTTGTTTGATGTTTTTTCTTAGGAAAGCTGGGAAACTAACCCCTGAATAGAATAAAGTGTTTTTTTTCCATAATAACAAATGTTTTTTACATACATTAATCAAAATTTAAAATGTTTGATGTTTATCGTGACAGCTAATTGACAGCCATGAGAGGTTTTAGTTTTGACGTTGACGTAACCTAGAAATTGACGTGACACTCAGTAGTCAAACAAAATGTCATTATGAATAATTCGTTCAGAAGTATACTTCTGAAGAGTAAAATAAATATTTTTATCTACTTCGGTTTCGTTATATTCGAATAACAAAATTGACAGCGGTTTCATTATGATACCCATAACGACATCGGGTTGCATTATGCGAATCGTCATAAATTCTAAAACACAAGCAAAGACATTCTGAACATACAGCCAGGTGCCTATAATATTACCTACTTCGAAATCGAGACAATGTAAATGATGTTTTTAAAAATGGAACAAGTTTAGAACAAAAGTATCGTATACTATTTGACTTTTGCGGCTACAAGATCTTTGCCTTATACCTAATAAAGACTAAATAAAAAAATAAAATAAAAAGTGGACGCGGGAAAAAAATTCAGAGTGAAATTGTATTCCAAATTTTATTAAAAATGTCTTCAACATCAAGTGATATTGAAAATACTCCACCAGATATAACAAATAGAGCAGTTGCGGCTACAAATAATTTACTACCAGAAAAATCAAGACATGTATATGGGAAATGAAACACTTAAACACACTTCCTGAAATACTTATTCGTCTATATCTGTTTTATTCCTTCCTTCGTAGATAAAATCTTGTATGCAACTGTACGTTATTGGTCTTTTAATAACTCGTGCCCACCTATTTCGGTACGCGCTACGCTTGTACCGAAAAATGGCACTCGTATTAAAAGACCGTCCATAACGTAACAGTTGCATAAATAGCTATTTTAACGATGAAATCATCACACTTGCTTAGTTTTATTAGTCGTAAAAGATGTAAATGAGAATAATAGTAATTTTTACTAGTACAAAAACACTTACCTTTCATATTTAACATCTACGTTTTTATGCGTTGATGTGACATGATTTCAGAACGAAATGACAACTATGAGAGACGCCATGTTGAATAGATTATGGCAATAATTGAAAACTATTACTTTTTGTATGCAAGAAATCTGGATTAAATTCATAAAAGAATATTTTTTCTCAATTCGTGGGATTTTTCCCACCTTTTTTGATAAATGTACATCTCATGGCCGAAAATGATACATCTCCTCTATGACGTTCCGTTGTCCCCGTTACGGGAACATGGATATCGGGGACAACGGGAATACACCGTCGTTTTAATTATTTTTGTAAGTGCTACCAGAAATACTATAAACTATGTAGAATGGGATAATAGCCCATATATTTCAGCAATCATGTTCTGTAATCACAATCTGAAGGATAGGATGAGGATTTTCAATGACATTTACAATATTTTTACATATACAATTTAGTTTGATCGATAGCGTTAATAAAGCAATGAGTATTTTTAAATTTCCACTTTCATTGGAGAATGTGGAGATGTGCAATTACTTACAAAGTGGGTGATGTGTAGGGACGTACAAAGTGAACACGTTCAGAGACGTACGAAGCGGACTTGTGCAGATACGTATGCAGCGATCATGTGCAGAGACGTACAAAGCAGACATGTGCAGAGACGTACAAAACGAACATGTGCAGATAAGAACAAAGCTGATACGACAGGAGATCTTTTTCAGTTAAGATGATTCCACCGAAGCCGTGCTGAAATGAGATTCATGGATATTTGCAACAATAAAATATCAGATATGCTTTTTTTTAGATTCGATATCTTGCAATCAACGAAATACAAATACAAAGAAAATGTAATCCTTAAAAATAAACACGTCTGCTTTTCGCTACTAACTTGCACCAACCACCTCAAGGAGGAGGAAAACAAGCGTCACTCCCGTTTCCTAGCCCGAAACGAGATGACACCTTGAGTAATAGTCCCAGCATTCGTGTCAGATCAGACCACCACATAATTTTTCTTCAAAAAAGATGTCGTTTGTGCAAACGAGGTGAGACTTCTCTATTTAGTGCGTGTGTTGACAATTTTTGTTATGTCATTTAACTATTCGGAAGTCTTCACCCGAGAAGGGATTCCCACAAACCAAATTAACTAGTACTAGTATTTAAGCATTAAAATATTATTTAAGTTACAAATACATAATATAATAATCTCATCATCATTATTTCAGCCGAAAGACGTCCAATGCTGGACATAGGCCTCCCCCAGGCGTCGCCACATTGACCGATCCCGTGCGTCTCGCTATATAAACTAGATTAAAGTTAGTTATCAAAAATCAAAGATATATAAATATACAGAGTCATAGGCTATGTATACATTAGAAATAGTAAGTTCACTGTATTTACACTTTACGTAAGAAATAAAAGGCTTTTTATATATTCTTATTTTTTGTTTGGATTTCAGTTGAATTATGAAACATTTGAATATTTTTGTAAGCATACCATTGTTTTTGTCAGTGTACCTCTCCCGTTAAGTAATAATCATATATGAAAGTAATCAACGAAATAATGCCTACTTATAAGATTTCTACTATATTTTACACAGAACTAATCTGAAGATCCGCAATGCGTACTTTGAGAAAGTGAATTGGGGTAGTAGGTATCTACACCTAGCGAAGTAGACAAAATTTCATATTTATAACATTAGTAAAATTGATCAGAAACTTCTAATAATGTAGCGGTTATTTTGTTTTATTAGCACGACATAAATTTTGTCTACTTCGCTAGTTTGGATAGATGTGTGTGTGGATTTATGTTTGTTACTTAATCACACTAGAACGGCTTATTACGTATTTTTTGCAAGAGCAAAACGATAGCAATTTTTGCGCAATAATTCCTCTTCAATACATAAGTGTAAGGTTTTTTTAGAAATAAGTGTATTTGTCAAACAGCGAGTGATTAGCAAATTATTGTGTAGGACCTAGCATACGTACGTAATTATTTTACGTAAGAAGCCTGCCGATCTGTATGCAATTTGTTACAGACAGATTATAGTCTGGAACAACACACAGGCTAATTTTCATCCATGTATAATGTTCCCTTTGGATAAGAAAACACTTATCACGCGGGTGAAGCCGCTGCCAAAAGCTGGTATTAAAATATTGAAAGCCTGGATTTTTTTGTACACGAATATGGTACACAGCGCTTTCACAATATTGCTCATTATTCTCTGGGTACAAATAATGGTTATAAGAGACATTGTTTTTACAAGTTTTTTTATACTTGCAATGTATGTATGTAAGTGTATTCGGGTCATATTTTGCAACTGAATTTTAAAGCAGTTATCCTCCACTGATTAAGATGAAATTTTACATACTCGTTTAGTTTGCAAGACAATGCATGGTTAGCTATGTGACGTCATTCTAAATACAAAATGGCGGACGGCCCAAGATGGTGGACTAGTTATATTTTGTGCACTGTCGTGATATGGGTATTAAATGCTATCTCGTCTAATGCTGTTGGTAGTGACTGTATCAGTCGCAAGATGATACTCCCTATCCTTGACGAAATCCTACCTGTCATCTCCCATATCCTTAATCATTCCGTATCCTGCGGTGTCTTTCCCTCTTCTTGGAAAGAAGTCCAAATTACCCCTCTTCCAAAAAAGCGTAATCCTGTTTCCTTTACTGAATTTCGTCCTATTTCCATATTACCATTTCTATCCAAAGTCCTTGAACGCCTTATCCATAATCAACTTAGTACATTCTTGTGCAAGAACCACCTCCTTAATTTTTTCCAATCCGGGTTTCGTCCAGGACATAGTACTACAACAGCTCTTGTTAACATAATGGACGATATTAGACTTGGTATGGAAAATGGAAATCTGACGGTACTTTCCTTATTAGATTTCAGCAATGCTTTTAACACCGTCGATTTTGATATTTTACTCGGCATACTCAGCTCTCTTAACATATCTCCAACGGTAATTGATTGGTTTCGAAGTTACCTGTGTGGCCGTCAACAACGTATTTGCATTGAAGGTTCTTCTTCGTCACGGTGCAATACCTCTGCAGGCGTACCACAGGGGGCGTTCTATCTCCTCTTCTTTTCGCTATTTTTATTAATTATATTTCCAATTACCTTCTTTCGTCGTACCGCCTTTACGCTGACGATTTGCAAATATATTCGCAAGCTCCGGTAGATGAATTGACTGAGGCAGTTAATATGATCAATAAAGATTTAGGTTGTATTTCTGAGTGGAGTTTGGCCCATGGTCTTAGGGTTAATCCTGCGAAGACTCAAGTCATTGTTGTCGGCAGTCCTAGGTTGCGCTCAAGAGTTAACTGGTCGCCGCTCCCCCGGATTGTTTTTGATGGCTCAGCTATTCCATACAGCGACTCAGTGAAAGACCTGGGTATTTTCGTTGACAAAGACTTTTCGTGGGGTCCTCAGCTGCAGGAGGGTAGCCGCAAGGTGTTTGCGTCTGCGGGGTCTTTGCGCAGACTGCGCAATTTCCTTCCAACTGCCACCAAAACTGCGCTTGCCCAATCCCTCCTTCTCCCAATCCTCGATTATGCAGATGTCAGTTATTTAGATCTAACTGAAGTGCAGCTAGATAAGCTTGAGCGACTCCAAAACTTTTGCATCAGATTCATATTTGGTTTACGCAAATATGACCATGTATCAGAATTTCGTACTAAGCTCAAGTGGCTGCCAATCCGCCTTCGCCGGAATGCCCACATTTTATCGTTACTCTACAGTGTTCTGTTTATTCCTACAACCCCCTCTTATCTCAAAGAACGCTTTAAGTTCCTTCATGACACACATTCTAGACACTTGAGATCATCGGAGAATTTGAGACTTTTGATGCCTGCTCATTCTACTAAGTTTTACCATAAATCGTTCACGGTTCAGGCTGTGCGATTGTGGAATGAGTTGCCGATGTCAATAAGACAAGCCCAGTCACTAGCATCTTTTAAAAACCTTGTTAAGAGCCATTTCCTTTCTCTTTAATATTTTTCTGTTTGTATCTAATTTCTTCTTTCATTGTTCACCCCTTCTTTGTAATTTTGTTGCATGTAATATTATGTATGTATGTTTATTTGTAAGTTTGTGTATTGTATTTTATATAGCTATATAATGTTTATGTATTATTAAAAAAAAATATGTAGCAGTACACCATAGGCTACCCCTGTTTTATGTTTAGTTCTTTAGGCCACCCAAAGGTTGTCTGGTAGATATCTGTCAGCGATAAGACCGCCTTTGTACCCATAGTATTAAGTTGCTGTAAAATATATGTGTAATTTCTCTTTTTGGTGTACAATAAAGTATATTCTATTCTATGCTGAGAAAATACGAAAAAGTGCATATTACACCCAAATTTTTCCAGTTAAGTTTGTATCCCATGTTAAATAATCGCATAAACGTACCATTATATCTGTTATGTAGTCACCGAAGGGTTAAGCAGAGCTGCACCCATTACATGCATATTACAACCACATTTTGCCAATTATGTTTGTATCGCATGTATTAGGGGGTGAGCCTTTTGTCATCTATGCTCCAATTGAAATAACATAAGAAATTTTTACAGCCCCATTTTAAAGTCCGTTCAACCGATTTTGAGTTCTACCCCGTAAATATAAGGATGACATAAAAAGCATAAACCTGTTACCAAAACTTACTGTTTAATACAGCTGCCTTTTGACATCTCACCAACGCAATAGAAGTCAAAATCGGTTGAACGGGCTGTAAAATGTAATTATTTAAATGTGTAATGTTATCTCAAATGGAGTATACCCGACACATAATTTAACTATATTATTAGTCCCTAGATGTGGAGTTGGCGCCGTAGGCTTCAAATTCCGTGAACTGCGTTCCGCACAAACGAGTTCTATCTAGGCTCTCCACCACCTGCCTGCGAGAAGTCCTAGATGGTCATAACCTCGAACAGCTGATGATCACTGGCAAGGTCGAAGGCAAGAGGCCGAGGGGCCGCAGCCCGATCAGATGGACTGACCAAATCTGTGCAACGCTGAATACCAAGCTACTCGATGCACTCTACGGCGACGCCAAGGACAGATACAGATCGCTGCTTATAAACTAAAGTGCCACAAAACAAAAATAAGTTTTATTCAGGAGAGCTAATTCAAAATTTTCATTTAATGTTTTGTTTGTTTTTTTGCACTCTTACTTTCAATGCTTTTGTGTCATATATCCATAGATGCGTATTTTAATTACCTACTTCTTGTTTATTTTATATTTGTGTAAACTATAACCTAAAGAGACAGGTGTCTTTGTGAAATATGAAAATAAGGATGTTATTGACCACATTTTTAAATTAAAAACGGTTTTCAAAAATTTGGATTTGTGGCATTTTAGTTTATAAGTAGCGAGATGAAGAATCATCGTCAGACAATAGTTGATCTCCTTTTGTGGGAATCAAGCCCTCAGTAATAATAATCACGACGTGAGGAGGAAGGGGATTAGTCACGCACTTATATGAAATAAAAAGAAGCCATGTTCTACAAAAGGAATAGTTTTTAAACTGAAGAAAAACTTAACCAACTTCTTCACAGGCACACTAGACTGCAAACTACGGACCTTATTTAAAATTATCGGAAATTCAAAAAGCCAAGCGAGTTTACATCTCATAGTGTTCGCGTAAAGTAGCATTTACACTAAGCGTTCTGAACGCACGTTTGTTCTGTTGTTTGTCTGACAGCTCTTCTCGGTTTGTTTAGAACAGCAATTACCCGTTTCTACTTCAACTTAGCTATTGGTTAGAGTATGTGACCTGTGTGCGTAGCTGTGTTCTTGAGACAGAGAGCACAATGTTCTCTGCTTTTGAAATTTTTTCTCAGTTCGAGTCAAAGCCATCAAAAATCTTGATCTTGATCTTGTGAAAAAATTTGATGGCATTTATTTAAAAAAATATTACAATTTCACACTTTACCTTCCTTTTAAGGCAGTCGGGTAATAAGAAAGCAAGCATTCGAATGAACTAGAACCGAACATGTTTGATTGTTCGTATTGTTCATTTACCATACGTACAAACCTTTGCTTGCAGAACACCAAGTGAGAACGCGCTTTAAGAAAACTCTGAACTAATTTTACGGTCCACTGGTGCTATTTGAGTGCATCTAACTTCATTGCAAAATGATTTTCCTCTTTTCCTACACACGATGGCACAGGTTGCGAAAACGTGACGACACGGTGTTCGGAAATTAAAAACTTACTGTTTTGTCGGTATAAAATTGGTACGTGTTGCCACTGTGTGAAGTAGTGGCAAATGCAATTGTTCAGAAAGCGCTGTATTTGATGTTGAGATTGGAAATTACGGCGGTGCACGTGTTGTTTTGTCAAGTGATATTTTGTACTGTATCTTCTAATAAAAGTATGTAATAAGATTGAAGAAGAAGCATTTGCCGTATTTAGAGTAACTGAAATATATTTTCTACTTCTTCGTCATATCGATTATTCCTAGATTATATTTGTTTTGACCAAATTTCAGACGCGATACTTTTGACTTCATTGATCTATCTGAAATTTCTAAGTAGCAGCCCAGGTTCTGAACATATTTATTTATTCATTCATGTATTTATTTAATAACAATTGCTTGCTGTACTAACAGCTTGCACCAAAGCGTACAGCAAGCCAATATGATCGGTTGTTGGCAATAGGCTCGTCTATAAAATATTTATTTTCTTATCAATTTATACCCTTCCTAAACAACTTTGCAAAAAATAACTCTCAGTCAGAGCAGTTGCTCATTGTACCCTCGTAGAATGTTTTTATCTTACCATCACGCCTAAATAGCTACTATACATGCGCTCACTCACGCTAATACCTTCATACAAACTTTCTTTTACATGCACACTCTCACAAGCATCACTTGTTTATGTCGATAATGATATCTCCCTAAAATATTTTTTTTTTCTGTTTGTTTATTAATTTGAAATAAATGTTTCCCTTTTTATAGTTTCTCAAAGTTGTGTTGGATTAACAACTATATCCTGATAACATTCTAATGTGATTTGTAAAGATATGAGTATAGCAATAATTGATATAGACGCTGATTCGGAGTGAGAGCCTGGTGATCCGTCACACAGGGTATCCTAGTATGGACTCCAGTCTCTCACAAGGGGTTGGTATTATATAAATGTAGTATGTAAGTAAATACTGATGTGAACCTTTGTGAAGAGTGAAATAAGGAATTTATTATTATTATTATTTACACCTCCATCTAACCTTTGGGGAACCCAAGCATGTTGTTATGGTAACATAACTCTCTTACACGGTTAACTAGGTACGTAGACAATCTATTTGAGAAATATAGTTTACAGTCAGCCTGTATCAATTCACTGCTAAGTAATTACTTCCCACGTGACTCTATAGTCATGTGTGTGTTACCACAAGTAAATGATAAATTTAAACTCACCTGCCATCCACCAGTAGATAAACAACCATTACAATTATAATTACATATTTACATGAAACACAAGTAAAATTATAGAAAACCGACCCAGTTTTATTTCATGTTACATAATTTAACTTGTAGTAGCTTCGATAGACAATCTATTGAACACTTAATTATAAGACGATATATTGCGAAAGCCGCCTGATTCAAACAGTAAATCACCCATAACTTTTAAACGGTTGAACAGATTTTCATCAAACATAGCTAAGAACACTCTCGATCGAACGATATCAAAATCGGTTTATACGTTTATGAGCTATGGTGCCACAGATAGATACACAAAAACACAGATACACACGTCAAATTTGTAACACGATCAAATTTGTAAAAAAAAAACCATTGGAAGTTAAAAACAAAAGCTAAAACTAATGTCCTCATATCACGTAAGAGAATGAGACAAAACAATCAAGACACAGTGGCTGCAAAATTATTAAAGAAAATTAGCGAAGGAAAAGAGACAAAGCATAAACTGACTTTATCTTGCAGTGCAGTCGTAAGCGTGGACCAGAAGAAATAATCTAAATACATTATGGGACAAGCACCTGTCACATTGGAGAACGGAGATTGCAACGTTGCGATTTTATAGTTCTAGTATTTGGTGTCCTGTACTAGAAAAGATTATTTTTGTTGCACCAGTTTTGAGAATTTTTGTCTTAAAGTTGTAAAATAATAAAAGGCCCTTTTTGAAGTTATAAAAATACTTAATAATAATAAAACATGATGCTTGCGAATGATACTCGTTGTGGCATATGGGTAAAATAGTAATTAATTAGGATTATGAATTTGATGTTTCAATTTCTTACCTAGAAAACTATCGCGGCATGTAAAATGAGAAACGTCAACGGACTTCTTAGATTGTGACGACTTTAGTAGTAGGCAACAGTAAGATAAATTAATGACAGCAGATGAAGTGAGGCAAAGAAGAGACTGTGGCTCCTCAAACATCCTTCTCCGACTGACTTCGTTGAGCCTGCTGAAAAGTTCCCTGCAGGCTACCAACTTCCATGGCCCACCTGGAAATCTTTAAACCGCCTTCGAAGCCAAGTTGGTCGCTGCAGGCACAACTTAGTTAAATGGGGGTACTCCAATGACCCGCAGTGCGATTTCGGACGTCCCAAACAAAGCCTCACCTCCTATCGTGCTCTCTGTGCAACAACACCTGCACCCTGAAGGACCTTTATGAGGCAAATGAAATAGCTGTTGCCGTGGCTGAATTCTGGTCAAATCTTATATAATTGAGGAATCATCGATACGAAGAAGAAGCAGAAGAAGTTAGATAAATTTTACTTGTGGAATTAAAATGGAGGTATAACAGTTTTTGTAGTGAAAATAATTATGTCAAACAGCCTAATTCACCACATCATTGCTTATCATCAGGTGAGATGGTGGCCAGACGCGTGTTTATCGATAATAAAAATATATTCTTCAATAAAAATAAAATAAAAGATATTATAGAGATTATAAACAAGGGTAGAGGAAGAGCAAAAGGGAGGCCAAAGAAAAGACGTATGGTTTGTGGAATAAGAGGGATCAGTGATAGCATGGCGGTTGACAGAACGGAATGGAGGAAGAAAATGTGTTGCGCAGACCGCAACTTAAATTAAAAATAATAATAAATGTAAGATAACATCATCATCTTCCTGCCCTTGTCCAATGTTACTTGGGGTCGGCGCAACACGTTTTCCTCTTCCGTACCGTCCTGTTCCCCGTCACGCTATCACGGACTCCCTTTTCTTTCGTATCACTCCTCACAAAGTCCATCCATCTTTTCTTTGGCCGTCCCTTCCCTCTCCATCCATCCACATTTATATTCATAACTCTTTTAGTTACATGCGCTTCATCCCTCCTCATCAGATGACTATACCAGGACAAACGGTTTCCTTTCAACTTTTCTGTCACTGGCGCCACTTTCAAGCTGCCTCTAATATACTCATTTCTCACTTTATCCATTCTCGTCACTCCGCACATCAATAAATGTAACATAACAAATAATAGAAAAATAAAATCAGAATGGTTTTTTTTTCAAATAAAATTGGACTAGATATGATGATTACGTTAAATGTTAAGACCAAGATCCACTTCGAACTTAAAGGTTTGTTACAAAGGCAGACAGTCCATGTTAACAGTGGTGTCAAAAAGTTTCTGCGAAATGGTTAAAACTAGGTAATTGTCAACAATTTTTTTTTTACTTGTTAAAAACTTAACTAAACGTGGAATGTGTTGATGGGTGCTTATCGAGATTTGGTCTCTTCAAAAGGGCGTTGCCTGAAATCTAAATGATCTTGTAGCTACTACAAACTGTGTTAAACATTAGATGAAATAGATTTGAAAAAAAAATCTTTTGAAATCGTATCAAAATTGGTGGTGTAGTGTATAGTATAATATCAGATAGTAATAAAATCACTTGAAATAACGTTCAGATTATATAATTTTCACATGCTATAAAAACAAATAACCTAATTTCATGTGATCTAATATTTCATATAACCTTCATTTGCTCTAATAACATTAAATAACATATAATTTTCAATTAGTATAATGCTCTTTTTAGATAACGTACAGTTGACCTAATTTTCTTTTTTTTCTAATTTTCCAAGGGAATTCACCATTCTTGAGAAAAAAATATATTGTAAGCTAACCTCAAAACACTAAAGTTGTTTCTGCATCGTCTTCTGGGCTGCGGGAAGTGCAACCCATTCGCCACTACGTAACAAAGGATAGGTACCCATGCTCACCTCCGCAGCTTCGGCTTGCTGGTCGCCTCCGGTGCCCAGCCCCAGCCGCTACTACTCGCGCGGAAGCCTATGCTTCGTTACAGCGAGCGAGGGCTGCTCTCCCTTCGCGCCTCCGGTTTTTATATACACTCTAAGGGTAGCAGCCAAAAGACTACGTGAAGTCGGGGTGCCCCAATTCGGTTTTGGAATAGATTCTACCTATCTAACTACTAGAAGGTGTAAATATCGAGATCGCAATAGTAAAGTCATAACATAAATATTTTAGCTGTGTGAAAGAAAAAAAAAATTCCATCCACCCGCATAAAAGCAAAACTAATAACAAGCAATATTTATGTGGTGCTTGTTTTTGCAAAATGCGATTGTGAAAATGGCTGGCGTTAAAAATCTAATCAGCTTTTGCAAAAATATACAAAAAAGTAGACGTTTCTAAATAACAAAAAATACGTATACGTAACATAAAGACTTTGAACATTATAGTAACTGAATATTATACTAATTCCATATTATTTCAAATGGGCATTATATACAATTCATTATACCTATAAAATCAGATTAAATTAAATTACATAAATCATTCTTTATATGATTTGATCATTACCCTAAAAAAACTGGCCAAGTGCGAGTCGGACTCGCGCATGAAGGGTTCCGCACCACTATCGCAAAAAAAGGCAAAAAAAACAAGTTTGTTGTATGGGAGCCCTACGTAAATATTCATTTTATTCTGTTTTTATTGTAATTTTTGTTATAGCGGCTACAGAAATACATCATCTGTGAAAATTTCAACTGTCTAGCTATCACGGTTCATGAGATACAGCCTGGTAAAAAATAGAGAGACGGACAGTGGAGTCTTAGTAATCGAGTCTCATTTTCACCCTTTGGGTACGGAACCCTAAAAAACATCGTTTTATCTAGTCATACTCTGTTTTTGACCCTAGTTATTCTAAATGTCAGCACATTGGTAGACGAGTATAAAGGCGATAGCTTAGTCTTCCTTAGTTCTGCTACAAAAATTCAAAATACGCCATATCAAATTGAACACATAATGCAGTTTATCTACAAAGTTCAGAATGCATTATTTAGATTTTTTAAGTTGGTAAGTGTAATATAAAAATTACCATAGTAACCAACAATGAAGTTATTTTTACACAGTCTCAGATTCCCCTACACAACTATATATTGCAATTATTTACGAAATCAGAAAATAAACAGTCTCGAGCTTAACGAGAAATTATAGAGGGTAGAACTTTAAACTATAATTATGGGCGCTTATTCGGAATTTTGAAATGGCCAATTTACCGCTCTTTGGATCGTCTTAATGGCAGAAAATTTTGCCATAAAACGCCATAGTTGGGCTTTGTTTGCGTTTGTTAACTAGTGTTTTGTTGATGAGGAACTTGTTCTGAGGCCCACAAAGGTCTGTTGTATCAAAATAATTGGTGTAAAACTAAAACTGTTAACCAGTATCTAATTTACGTATCTAATTTTGTGTGTTCTTTTTTCAGATGCGGGTTTCAGAATGCATCATAGCCACCAAGCGAAAACGCAAATTTTATTTCAGAACATAACTTCACGACTGTTATTTCCGAAGGGTTGGGCATAGGCCCACCTATTCACCCCATCAATACGTATAATAAATCTGAAGAAAAGTCGTTTTTGTACATCGGACATATTTCCAAAAAAAAATGCCGGGGTGTTAATGGATAACCAACAGAACCCATTACCAGCATTTTTTTTCTGTTTTCCGGTTTGTCTGTTTATTTGAGCAAGCATCACGTAAAATGTACGAAACCAATGTAGATAACTTTTATACATAAAAATTGTGCGTAACTTGATGTATTAGGTACTTAGTGTTTGTTTCATCGATCGGTTCACTCTATCAAAAGTTAGATGAATTTAAAGTGTTCAAGAAGTAAAATCATGTAAGGAGCTCGTGGACAAAGACAAATATATTTTATTTCAACTAGGCCACCAAGCGGCACTTTTGAACGTTAATACATTACAATTTTAAAGGAATAAAAATTGATTCTACCGTGCATTCGGCAAGTAGCTTGTTATGGAGAAGAACGCACAAGAAACTCCTTACTTACTCTTTAAAAAAAAAAAAGTTTTTATTACAACATTTAGGTACATAAGTACATACATTAATAAATTCATATGTGTGAGGACAATGCACCCAGAATCATTACATAGTATGCTACGTACTGGTACAAAGTATTAAAAGTACTCACACATGTACCGTGCAGTTACATAATAGGTACTAGAAAAACATTAGCATTCGAAACAGTTAAGTTAAGACCAATCCCAACTGACGGCGCACCTTTACGAACATGACGCATGAATCGGCATCACCCAGCACAATGGCTAAATAATAACAGCCGCATGTGTCGATCATCAAGGTTAAGCAACGATTGACGAGGTCGGTCCGTGGATGGGTGACCATTTCAACATACCGCCTCGGAAAGCACGTTATCCATTGCTCCGGCTGTCATTTGAAGATCTTTGACAATCGTTACGAGTAGTCAGAAGCTTGAGATCTGATACCGGTCTTGCAAAGAGGTATCGTGTTACCCAGTTACTGGGTTGTGGAGGTCAGATAGGCAGTCGCTCCATGTAAAACACTGGTACTTAGCTGAATCCGGTTAAACTGGGAGCCGACTCCAATATAGCTAGGAAAAAGGCTAGGCAAATTGATTGAAGAAGTAAAATTATGACAACACACGCAATTCAGATACTCAGACAGTTGAACTTCATATTCGATAGAAGGCGTTGTGCATTTGAAGTTATTTTCTGAATGCCTGTTATGTTTAAGTTCCGTGAAATTGGGCCTATTGCCATCTACCGGGCACAAACCCAGACTAAATTTAAATCAGAATTTATTGAATTACCATCAAGGGCACTTATGTATATCTTTTAGGGCGTAACGCATTGTTTGTTAGTCATAACAAACGATTATCAACCCACGTATCTTCAATCAACATCCATCGTAGAGTAATTTAGAAATGAAATTAATTTAATAAAAAATATTAGGGACAAAAATAAACATTGCCTGTAGCCAGACAACACATAAATAATAACGTAATATAAAAATGGCCAGGAAAATAATTAAAAACGGCCTGCTTTATATTCCAGTCGCGTAGAGCGCTTTTTGTCCGCAAATTGCAAAGATCTCTTGGTTTATTCAGAATGTGTGCCATGCGCTCACTGGTCCCATTCGCCAGAGTAATTTATAATTGTCGCGATTAGACCAAAGTTTTTTATTAATTTTCCCCTCCTACATGACACCATTTTTAATACGACGACTACAAAAGAAAATATTTTATTAAATCTCGATATTTTGTTTACGAGTTTCTCATAATTGCTTTGTATTTCTTAATTGCACAGTAATAATATAGCTTTCTACCAGTGAAAGAATTTTCAAAATCGGTTTGGGAGTTTCTCCATTACAAACTAATATTTCCTCATTAAGGAGCGTCCTCACTGGGAGCATTCTTTCGTGAGCATTCGTAAACAAGCAATCGTAGGCGAGAAATAAACAGCGAGCCCAGCATTAACTTTCGAGCAAAACTATGAACGTTCGAGTCGAACATTCCCTCGCGAGCTTGGAGCATTCGAATACGATCTCGTTAAATGTCATTCATTCGATAATACGATTGACCAAGAAGTCACAAACACTTAAGATCAAGGAACCTTTCCTTGCTTTACAAGTGGCCAGTAATATTCCTACATACATACTCATTGATTTCATTATCTGAGTACGCTTTCGAGCGTTTTATTTGCGTGAACATTCGAATGCGAGCCGTTTGCGCGAGAATCGTTGCCACACCGGCCGAAGTTCGCGCTTGCGTGTAAGCTTTGTAACGCTCGGCTCAACGTCCATACCACTCGAATATTCGACATCGAATGCTCATTACTCGTGAATGCTCTCAGTGAGGACGTTACTTTATAATATATATTATAATGTAGATTTGTGTTTGCTATATATTTGTTTTTTTATTGAAAAACGAATTAAAAACACAGGTAGTTAGTTTTTAATTTGGTTAAATATTGATGCGAGGCCATTATTGTCGTTAGACCAATTTAAAATAATTTACGTTAACTGTAGATATACTAAATATGTCATCAGCATATACCAAAGAAAGAAAGAACCAAACCGAAACCAAAGAAACTTAAAATACTCTAAATTTCTCTTCTTTTATTAATGTATTACGTATACAATTTTTGATGGAAAATAAAATAGATTATTTTGATAAGCATAGCAGCAGAAACAAAGAGAAAAGTTTAAATGAGTTCCCCCACAACTATCTACCTCACCTATACATAGGTAAAGAACAAAAACAAAATTAACACAAACAATTCTTAAGCCCGTCACACACAACATTTATCCATTTCATTCCGGAAAACCCGAACTCGGCAACCACTAGAAACTTTGATGTTCCTCTAATCAAAAGGCTGAAACTAAATTGGTTTGCTGATGAGTCCTTTGGCTCACGTCTTTGTTAAAGCTTTTCCGACTGTTGACACACATTCTCTTCACAGTAATCGCTTGCTTGTCTCAACTCTCAGTTCCTAAAGCTGAGGTCACATTTGTGAACATTACAGTGTAGAGACAAGAGAAACGAAAGGAAGGTGGAGTCTGCATTGTTTTGTATTTAGATGGTAATGCAGTATTTGGAAGTAAAGAAATTTTAAACTAAAAATAACGTGTGAAAGGCGGGACTGAAAGCGAAATTTTCAGTCTTGTATTTCATGACGTTTGTGTAGAGCGAATTTCTTTACGTAGTGGCCAGTATGTGAAGAAAGTCGCTCTACGGCAGATAGAAACGTATGAGGGTAGCCGAAGAACGAGATTAATAGCAGGCAATAAAGGAGACTTAAAAGTGCAACAGTGAACATATATAATATTGCCTGACTTACAGCCGAATATTTTCATGCAAATACAAGGTAGCCAATATTCATATAGAAGTCAAAATTTTCAAACTTAAGCTATCTAAAAGTGTGGGATGAGTTTTGAGTGTAACGAACGTATCCGTAGGTGTGAGTGAAAGGTATCAGAGTGAAAGGGATAGAGAGAGAGAATGAAAAGATGGCAAGCTGTGCAAGGAACGACGAACGAGACAGACGTGTTATTTAAGTTTTTTATTAAGTTGTATCTGATTTCACTAAAATAAACAAGTTTTCAAGCGACTAACCATTTAATTTCACCCCTCGATCCCACAAACTTGGGGGCTCGTCCGGGATCAAGGTGAAATAAGTGGATTTTAGTGAAAAAACGCAAAACGAAAGACGACGCACGACTACGACGCACGCCGGTTGTTTTTTTTTTCTTACAAGAAAGATCCTACGGAAAACGAAGACTTTTACGACGTTATTCCTAGTTAACGACGATAACAAGGAATCACGATGCCTAAGGAGAAATCTGACCAGGACTTTCAAGATGCGGTAGCTTCGATACCGGCACCGACGGCACACGGTGACATGTTGCACCTTACGGAACAACTAATCCGGAAATTCAGTGCACAAGACGATACTCATACAGCATCCATGTGGATACGGGATATCGAAGAAAATGGGGAAATTTTTCAATGGAGTCCTATTCAACTATTGTTGGTAGCGCGACGTTCGCTTACTGGAACAGCAGCGCTATGGCTACGCAGTGAAAAAGTGTATAAATCATGGGATGAGTTGAAAGTGGCTATCGGTAAAGAATTCGTGGATACTATAGATGTGAAGAGGATCCATGAATTAATGAGCGCAAGACGTAAGAAGAAAGATGAATCGTGTATTGACTACATGCTAATTATGGAAGAATTAGGCAAACGCGGAAAAATACCGGACTACGTAGCTATCAAATACATCGTGGACGGTATCATAGATGATGAAATAAATAAGATTATGTTGTATGGTGTCACAACTTACGCTGACCTGAAAGAAAAACTTAAGTTGTACGCTATGTTCAAGATAAATTCTTCTAAGGAAATTCGGCGAAATAAGCCGTTCAATGACACACAGAACAGCAGTGATAATAGAAGGAACGCGGCTGCAATGATGCGATGTTTCAACTGTGGGGAAAACAGTCATACGTCGGCAAATTGTCCTCATCGGTCGCAAGGAAAAAAATGTTTCCATTGCAATGAATTTGGGCATATTTCTCCAGATTGCCCAGTGAAAAAGATGGCTGGTTCAGATTTGAAGCAAAGGACATCAACGGCGGGTATTCGGCAGACTTCGGCCAGGATCGGAGAACCCGAACGGTTACCGAAGGTTGACGCTTCTGCTCAAGAACGACAAAAGCCAACCAATCAGATGTCGAAAAAAGCATTTTTCAATTTGATGCGAGAGGGCGCCACCGGCAGCTCGAACTACGAACTTCAAGACGATGTTCAGGGTGAAGTTTACGTAGCAGCGACGACCTGTGTGAACACAAGCACGAATGATTCGTGTCACGAAGTTAGCAATATGAAACCACAGAGCAGGGCAACGATTGGCTATAGTGACAGCTGCCATGTCGTTGAGTTTGACACTTACAACGTAAATAGGCAAACCAAGAAATCTGATGAAAATATACCGGTTGTACGAATTGTAAGTCGTACGAAACCATTAAAAACAGTGTCAGTGCGCGGTAAAACGGGTAATGCGTTAATTGATTCGGGCTGTGATGTGAATCTGATGTCAAAGGATTTTTACAACGAACTTAACAGGTTAGATTTTGTAATACTATGTAACGAAAACAACATTACGTTAACCGGTTTAGGTTATTCACAAGTGAAGTCATGTGGTTTTTTAGTCAATTATATTTTTCAGTAATTTATTAACTAACTGACGTATCCAATCAACAATATATTTTTGTCTCCTAGCATCCTGACGGGTGCGCAAGCTTCAGCTGGCCAGTGTGTTCAGTAATTATAAATTCCATGCAGGAGAAGCCTACACCACCCCCCTCCAGAGCCCGTCAACGGCGGTATCGGTCGGGAAGTCTGACTTGACGACCGGAACGCGTTACAAGATTTCGCGGTTCGGATGTGTCGTCAGGGTCTCCACGCTCGACTTGAAGTGTGAAGGCCGGTTTAAGGCGATCGATCGAAACGGTCGCTTCTTTACCATTCAGAAGAATCTTAAAAACTTTATCCCCTCTAGAAAGGACCTTATGAGGTCCTGAGTAAGCAGGAGTAAGGGAACCCCGCGACGCATCCACACGAAGGAACACTGAGTCACAGGTTTCGAGCTCCTTATATACAAATACTCTTGCGCTACCATGCCGTGACGTTGGAGTCGGTCGAATTTGAGCGGCGAAATTACGTAACCGTGCAGAAAAGTCAGTAATATCGGTTGTACCGGTGACCGTTGGCTCAAAGAACTCGCCAGGCAGTCGCAACGGCTCTCCGTACACTAGTTCTGCAGAAGATGATTGCAAGTCTTCCTTAAAGGCAGCTCTCACTCCTAACAAAACCCACGGCAATGACTCCGTCCACCTGTCACTGGCATGGCATACTATCGCGGCCTTTAGTTGACGGTGGAAACGTTCCACTAACCCATTACAGGCTGGGTGATATGCTGTAGTCCTCTTATGCTCGAAACCGGCAAGCTTCGACAAGCATTGGAAGAGTGCAGACTCAAATTGACGACCACGGTCGGTTATGATCTCCGTAGGACAACCGAACCGTGCTATCCATGTCGACAGCAGCGCCTTTGCCACGGTTTCTGCCGTAATGTCTTGTATAGGTACTGCTTCCGGCCATCGAGTAAATCGATCTACGGCTGTTAAGCAATACCGATAACCTTCGGAGTAGGGTAACGGCCCGATCAAATCGATATGGATCTGCTTGAAGCGGGTACGCGTTAGCTGATAATTGCCGAGTGGAGAACTAACGTGACGAGTGACTTTGGCTCGCTGGCACTGAAGGCATGAGCGTGCCCATTCTCTGCAGTCCTTCCGGATTCCTGGCCATACGAATCGTCCGGCTACCAACTTGGCCGAAGCGTTAGTGCCAGGATGACTTAATGAGTGCAGGCTATCAAACACCTGCTTCCGACAAGGTTTCGGGACAAAGGGCCTGGTACTTGGTGTACTTACGTCGCAGTACAAGGGTTGACAACTCCCAGGGACACTGAGTTTCTTCAATTGCAACGAACATCCATCGCGGAGAAGCTTTTCAAGCTCGGGATCAGAGGCTTGACTTTCAGCCAATGTCTCGAGGCTAAGCGGTGTTCTCAGTTCTTCTATACGAGACAAGGCGTCTGCGACAACATTATCCTTGCCGGATATATGCCTAATGTCAGTCGTGAACTGGGAAACAAAATCGAGATATCTAAACTGCCTAGGCGAACAGCTGTTTTTCCGTTCGTGAAATGCAAAGCTGATCGGCTTATGGTCAGTATAGATAACGAAATGCCTCGCCTCGAGCATATGTCTAAAGTATTTGATTGCCTCATAAATGGCAAGCAATTCTCTATCATAAGGCGAGTATTTCGTCTGCGAGGGACTCAATTTACGAGAGAAGAATCCCAATGGCTGCCAATCGCCGTCCTTGAATTGCTGCAAGACCGCACCGATAGCTTTATCAGAAGCATCTGTCACAACCGCGAGTTTAGCAGAACAATCGGGATGAGCTAAAAGGGCGGCGTTAGCGAGACTCTCCTTGCAAGCCTCGAACGCAGCTAAGGTGTCTCCCTGTAAACTGATTGGATGCGATCCCTTCACCGATCCTGTTAACAAGACATGCAATGGAGCTTGAATTTCTGCTGCCCGTGGAAGGAATCTCCTGTAGAAATTCAGCATGCCCAGGAAGCCTCTCAGCTGCTGCACGGTCGTGGGTGCAGGAAAACCTTTCACAGCCTGCACCTTGGAATCCAGTGGCTTGCAACCGCTCTCGGAAATGAGATAACCTAAAAATTGGACTTCGCTTACCCCAAAAATACACTTAGACGTGTTGAGCAACATACCATACGCTTTCAGACGTCTGAAAACCTCGCGCAGGTGCTCCTCGTGCTCCGAACGGCTGCGCGAAAACACGAGAAAATCGTCGAGATACGTGTATACGAAATCAAGCCCCCTGGTCATTTCGTCGACGAAACGCTGGAAAGTTTGGCCCGCGTTTCGAAGACCAAATGTCATGTATGGAAATTCGAACAATCCGAACGGTGTCGTGATTGCGGTTTTCGAAATATCGTCAGGACTGACGGGAACTTGATTGTACGCTTTCTCCATGTCTAAAACGCTGAAAATTTTGCAGTCAACAAGATTATGACTAAAGTCATGCACATGTTTAATTGGGTATCTGTCAGGCACCGTCCGAGCGTTGAGTTTGCGGTAGTCACCGCAAGGCCGCCAGCCGTTGTTTTTCTTCGGCGCTAGGTGTAAAGGCGATGACCAGGGGCTGTCGGAAGGTCTAGCTGTACCATTGGCCAGCATAGACTGGAACTCCTGTTTGGCAATTTTAAGTTTGTCAGGGGCTAAACGACGGGGTGTAGAGGATACTGGTGGGCCTGGTGTAGTGCGTATATGATGGACTGTACTGTGTGGTGTAACACGGTGTATTCCGGCTGGTCGAGTGATTTCCGGGAATTCTTTAAGAATATCATGAAACTGAGTCGCACCGGTCAGGACTTTTACAGATGTAACATTTTTACAATTTACAATAGCGGCTATTGTTGTAACTGACGTCAGGTTGTCGATCAACCGCTTTTTGCGGCAATCTACAATAATATTATAGTGATTTAAAAAATCAACGCCAATTATTGGCTTTGTGACGTCAGCAACAACAAATCGCCATACAAAAGTTCGGCGCAAGCCAAAATCTAAACTTAAGTTAACATAACCATAAGTTAAAATATCAGAATCATTAGCAGCACAAAGTTTATAACAAGTCGGTGCACGACGTTCACGTAGAAGGGACTTGGGGAATACACAGAGGTCGCTTCCTGTGTCGACCAGGAATTGCGTCTTCGTGGAGCGGTCCGTCACGAACAGGCGACCAGTAGTTGTTGCGGGGCAATCGTCGGCCGCCATTATCGACTGCCCTTGCTGTTTTCCGACGTCTTGAAGTCGCAGGGTTTAACGCACGCGCTGGCTTTTTCTCCGAACTTGCTATGATACCAGCAGAGGGGGTATTTCCTGTAATTGGACTGGGAACGTTCCCTCTGGGTGTTGCGGTTGCGGGGACGGGAACGTGCTCTAGACGTTCTTGCTGTCGACGTCTGCAAACGCTGCATCTGCTTGCGTAGCTCGGCGACTTCCCTGACGAGGTCAGTGACGACGGAAGAACCGGGACCGGAAAATGATGCCTCGGCCACACGGGGTGTAATCGTAGTAAGGTCATTGACCCTATCGGCTAGGTCCGCAAGAACGTCGAGTGACGTTGAAGGTGGCTGCCCGGCGAGTACCATCTAAATACCTTGTGGTAGGCGGCTAATCCAGACGGTTCTAAGGAAGTCATCGGACAGCTCCTTTCCGGCGTTGTCCTTGAGGTGGCGGAGAAATTGAGATGGTTTTCGGTCTCCTAGGTGTTCCTCGTACAGTACCTGCTTCATCTTGTTCTCGTTGGAGACGCTGAGGCGCTTTATTAGCTCAGCCTTAATCTTTTCATACTTGTTGGTGACAGGTGGGCTAATAATGACGTCCTTGACTTCTTTTGCGAATTGTCGCTCCAAGTTCGAGACGATGTAACTAAATTTAGTGGCGTCACTTACAATACCTGCCTGAATGAACTGTCCTTCAACTTGGGCAAACCAAATCTCGGGTTCGTCGGGCCAAAACGGTGGTACTTTCACGCTGACCTTACAAATGTCTTGTAGTGACGACATTGTCCCATCGCTAGATCCGGTACGATTGTCCTCTGCATCTCTAAATTCATGATGCGCCATGTAAATATAGATCTATGTGTTCCAGGAGGTCACCAATTTAGTCAATTATATTTTTCAGTAATTTATTAACTAACTGACGTATCCAATCAACAATATCTTTTTGTCTCCCAGCATCCTGACGGGTGCGCAAGCCTCAGCTGGCCAGTGTGTTCAGTAATTATAAATTCCATGCAGGAGAAGCCTACAGTTTTATTACATTAGATATAACGATTGATAATTGTTTATACCGAGACATAAAGTTTCATGTAATGCCTAACGACTCTGTGCCATTCCAAATGATAATTGGTAATGATTTTCTACGAAGTGTTATGATGTTTATGAAAGATTATAATGTTTGGTTTTTGCCGAAAGATGATTGGATGAACCCAAACTATGAGTGGTTGAAAGATGTTGCATGTTTTTCCAGTTCCCTTGATTGTTTAGCTCACGTCAGTGATCCTGCTGTAAAAGAAGAGGTGATAAGGTTAGTGACAAGTTATGTGCCACAGAAAAATAAAGAGGCTTCAATAGAATTGAAAATTGTTCTCAAAGATGACTTACCTGTATCTCAGCGGCCACGACGAATCTCATTCAAGGAGCAGGAGGATGTGGATTACCAGATCCAAGAATGGCTTGACGATGGAATTATCAGGGTGAGTTACTCAGAATATTCCAGTCCATTAGTATTGGTGAGAAAAAAGGATGGTAGTTTAAGAATATGCATTGATTACAGAAAGATTAACAGTAAAATGGTTAAAGATGAATACCCACTCCCTATAATAGATGATCATATTGACAAGCTATCCTCAGCTAGAATATTTAGTGCATTAGATTTAAAAAATGGTTACTTTCATTTACGAGTACACGAAGACTCAATTAAGTATACCTCTTTTGTAACGACAACCGGACAATATGAATTTTTACGTGCTCCATTTGGTTTAGCGACTTGCCCCAAGGTTTTTACGAGATTTATCACAATCATATTCAGAGAATTGATTGCCAGAGGTATCGTCATTATTTTTATAGATGATATTTTAATTCCAGCGCAAGACGAGTATCAGGCTTATGAGCGCCTGAAGGAAGTTCTGAATACTGCATCAGAATGTGGGTTACATATCAACTGGAAGAAATGTCAGCTGCTAACCAGAAAGATAGAATACCTAGGCCACGTTATTGAAGGTGGTAAAGTCATGCCGTCGCCAGGGAGAACAGATGCTGTTGCAAAATTCCCTGAGCCTCAGAACTTGAAGCAACTACATAGTTTTTTAGGACTTTGCTCCTATTTCAGAAAATTTATACCTAAGTATGCCCAGATAGCACACCCACTAACGGATATGCTGAGAAAAAAATGCAAGTTTGAATTCAATGATGAACATAGAGCAGTTTTTAACGAGTTGAAGATGAAGTTGGCTACTAAACCAGTGTTAAAGATCTATGACCAAAGAGCAGAGACAGAGCTCCATACTGACGCATCGGGTATTGCTTAATCAGCTATTTTAATGCAAAGATGTGATGATGGGCATTTACACCCAGTTCATTATATGAGCCGAAGGATTTCAGACGCGCAGGCTAAGTACACAAGCTATGAGTTTGAAGGTCTAGCTATCATTGAAGGTGTGATGAAGTACAGACACTACTTATATGGAAAAGTAAAAAAGAAGAACCACAGGTATGACGTGAGGAAAGTTGATGTGATGACAGAAAATCCAGGCAAAGCTTCAACATGTGCTGATCATATGAAAAAATGGCCAGATGACAAGGATTGAGAGATCACGTAAGTATGTTAGGTTCATGATGTATGTTTGTTGACTGCATGAAAGTGATAAGTATTATAGTGTATATTTTATGTGTGTTTTCTCTATTTTGTTATGTTCTAGATTCGTTGTAACACAGAGTTGTTAAGGGTAAGCATTCCAAGTAATTTGTTATTGGTCATATGCTGTTGTTAAAGTGTGTTATATGTCTTTGTTGTGCAAGAATATAATAATATGCCAAGCCTAAACTGTCATTAGTGTTTGTAACCAGAGTCATTAAGTTTATTTTTCTTTTATGTCTTTTTCTATGAAAGAAATAATAAGAAGTTAACGGTGATGTTGTTATGAAATAATAGTTCAGTAAATACGTTCCTATAAATAATTAAAAAAGGTTTTTAATTTATTTTGTACAATTGGTAATGGTCTAAAGTATATGTTTGTTTTGAGATTGTTTTTTAAGATCGCAGTTTCATGTGTAATTGTAAGTAGTATACCAATGTTTGATACGTAGTGTCTGAGGACAGACACAGTGCAGGATGGCCGAGTGTGGGATGAGTTTTGAGTGTAACGAACGTATCCGTAGGTGTGAGTGAAAGGTATCAGAGTGAAAGGGATAGAGAGAGAGAATGAAAAGATGGCGAGCTGTGCAAGGAACGACGAACGAGACAGACGTGTTATTTAAGTTTTTTATTAAGTTGTATCTGATTTCACTAAAGTAAACAAGTTTTCAAGCGACTAACCATTTAATTTCTCGATCCCACAAAAGTTTAAGTCTCATCGTCCAGAACAACCGTATTTAATCTTAGGATAGTCAACATCATCATCATTTTAGCCGCAAGACGTCCACTGCTTGGCATAGGCCGCCCCCAAGTGTAGTCACATTGACTGGTCCCATACGTCTCGCATCCAGCGAACATTCCCGCAACCTTCACCAGGTCATCGGTCCACCTAGTCGGAGGCCTTCTATCGCAACGTCTTCCGGTTCACGGTCGCCACTCCAGAACTTTTTGGCCCCATCGGCCATCCGTTCTGCGAGCAATGTGCCCTGCCCACTGCACCTTAAGGCGTATATATTCCCCAATGATAACGCAGTACTGACCGTGCACCCACTCGGAGCCAGAATATTAATATTGAACCTTCTTTTGGACAATTTTGTTCGCAAAATATTTTTTGATTTACATATGCTATTTCAATTATGAAGAAATTACAGCCATAAAATTTTCTGTGTAAAAAAAATTTCAAACATACAAGTCATTTTGTAGGAGAATCCAAAAATAGCGAAAAAATATCAAGTTGTTATTTTTTTTGTAGTAAAACTATTAGTTACTCGAAAAAAACATGTTTCACAAATAATGTACTATATAAATATTTTTTTTTTTCAAACCTTTTAACCTTTCTAAGGAGTATCCTTTAGAAAGAAAAACGTTTTCCGGAACTAAAGCGGTGAGAGGGCCTTAAATTTGGCTATTCTTCGGGCTAATCGGTAACCTTGGTTCTCCTTGGGACAATGTTTTTAGGAATTCAGATTCTCGATTTTGCAAGATATTATACTGTGGATAGCAACGTTGTCTGCCCAAAAAGGTTACCATACTTCTTCAGTTTCAATTCTTATCTTTCATACTGCATAATAATCATCTTAAAAAACTACACCATCCTATCCTGCATCATTCATGTGAACGTACCTTTAAAGGAAATTGACCCGAGTCCTCGTCGCCGCTCCGTGACACTACGTGCTCACCATTCTGATATTTCAAGAATAGATCCAGGAATATAATGCCCGCGTCGAATAATTTGCGCCGTGATTAACTTGGTATATGAAAACTTTCGTATTTCTGGCGTTCTGTTTTGGGAATCTTGTATTAATGGATGATGGTTGTTGGTGAAAACATGGATAATTTTTTTGGAATTCATGATAATAATAGTCTACAATTTTAGCAGAGACTACCTTTCGACGCGGGAGATATAAGAAAGAAAAAAAAATATTTGTGGCCCGCACAGGAGACACGAGAAATATGCATAAAATTAAACAATAATAAAAAAAACGCCGTGAGAGACCAATAAGGCTCCTATCTCAGCATGTGCAGCGATATCCAAAAAAGAAAGAAACGCCGCGCTGATATTCTGATAGGACCCACTGTTGATGCCACGGACACACTTACGGAAACGGAAAATACTTAAGACGTAGTAAGGCACAAGTATTTCTCTATTTCCTCAGTCATTGTCCAATGGGACTGCAATCATACACGACCGTGTAAATGATATAAAGGAGGTAAGCGTTGTGATGCTGTCCTAAAACATAACTGTTATTATAGAATGTAGTTTAATTACCTATTACCTAAGATGTAGGCATTAACAGTCTAGTCAACAAATGCTTTTTTGTTTAACTTTTTTAAACAGTCCCGGAAAAATATGAACAAGGTGTCATTCGATTCGGAATTGCATGCAAATGATTTTTTTAAAGTAAATTGTTTATTACTTTTGCACTATTTGCGAGCGGAACTTTATTTTTGCTCCATCATCAAAGCCTGCACCTGAAACTATGTGACCTCTTGGGAAGAAAATATGCCCTTTCAAACAAAAGAAGAATTATCCAAATCGGTCTAGGCGTCTTTGAGTAATCGTCCCCGATTACTCAAAGACGCCTAGACCCATTTAAAAATACATACATAAAAAAAGATTCCGACGAATTGAGAAGAGAGACTTTGTTTTAAGTCAGATAAAAAAGCATTTGTTGAATAGCAGACTATAAAGATAATGAATAGTTTTCACGTTCCATTAAATTCTGTCTCAAACAGAATTAGATTATGCGAGGAATTTGACTTGATGGCCTAAATATAATCCGTAAGTAGAACATATTTAAGGAATGCTGATTCTTTTAAACGAATGTCGACTATAAATTAAATAAAAAGTTAAGAAATCTTAGAATAACCCAATATTAACCTGGAAAATAAAGTTTTGTTTTTATTATGACTCGAAGCCCTTAACTCTTATGAGTACTTTTACACAAGGAAGGACTGGTACGTGTTCTTCATACTTACCCAAGAATCACAGCAGCTACATATGATAACGGTAAGCAATTGACTGTGACAGTCCTACCTACAAGTTGTCAAGGGCGTTAGTTCTTATGACCTACACGTGGTAAGGGACACGTGTAAAAGTTACACAACGTTAGAACCACAAGACATTAAGAGTAGGTAGGTTTCGTTACTTATGCAGATGGTAGCGTTCTCCCCTGCCTTAGATAATTTATCTCGGCTTGATATTATGACAGGTTTGGCTGTTTTATTTAAAGGTATTTTCTTTATTTAGTAGTATGTATTTTCATAATGGAATGAGAAGACAATATAATATGTTCCCGATCTTCAATCCGATGTTGAGATAAATGCAAGAGAATTATGCGAGGAGGAGAGAGGTGTGCGTCTGAATGGCTGGTTGTCTGTAATGGATCGCGTCAAAACTTGTGACCAAAAATTGCTACCTATTTGCTACTTTTACTGCCTATAGTCAACTAATTGCTACCTAACTATGAAACAAAACAAAGTGACTTCAAAATGACCCGCCATTCTGATATCAGAATAGCTGGTCAACTCTTCGTTTGTGTAAACTATTCAAATTCGTGTTATTAATTTCACTTGAGTAATTACTAGCTATCACGTATTTCAATGTCCACCTTGTAGCTTATACTACTACTTAGAAAACTCTCGAAAAAGCTATCATCCAAACAAAAAAAAAACAGAATGGGTTCATCCGTTTAGGAGCTATGATGCCTCAGACAGACACGGATATACAGCGACGTCAAACTTTTAACACTCACCCTTTCATTTTCTGTCGGAGGTTAAAAACATGAGCATCTCAACATCTCACAAGGAAATGTGACTTAAAGCTTTTCATGAATGCTGAATTTTACCAGTGCTCTTCAATAATGTCACTGACAAGCCATAAAGGCCTTATTATACAGTCATAATATGAATAAGGCTGTATATGTGATAATTATTTATTTATTTATTTAAACTTCATGTACAATAGTGGTAGGTACATAGGCGGACTTAATGCCACAAGGCATTCTCTACCAGGCAACGAATGGTGGTAAAGAGATAGCATGACATGTTTTTAGGTATTGAACATTCGACATAACACAAAATTTCACATGAAAAACAAAACTCCTCGACATATACAAAAGTCAAAACTAATGTACAACTATACCAAAATAATCTAAATAAAAAGAAAAGAAAAGCATATACAGAGTCAAAAAATATACTTTTTCTTACTGAGTTATATTGGAAGTAACTCGAAAACTTATAAAATATGGGTGAAGTTGGTGATAGGACTGCTGAAGCTGTAATGTATTGCGGATACCAGAAATGGCAAAGAAAGGGGCATATATTATAAACTGTTGGGATGTGTATCCATGTTGGGAAGCTCTTAGCGAATGTTGATACCATTTCTATAAGAAAAGCAGCTTTTAAGAAAACATAGTGGGATGGCAGGCAGGAATAAATATAGACGAATTCGTATTTAATTTAAAACAGATGATCAGAGTCAGGTTTCAGATCAGAATAAAATATTTTACCAAATATGTATAATATAAGAGTTACCAAAAAAATGTTGAATGTTAGGTAAAGACCTTTATAACACGCTTTTATTAGCTTGATATCCAAGTAATAGAATATATATATATATATATATCTATGGAATAATTAAAAAAAAACAAAAAACACGATTTAATAGAAAACTAAACTAAAAAGAAAATAATTTTCAATAAACTTAAATTAGGAATAGTGTGATTAACAAAAAAATATTTTATTTTAAATAAGCGTGGGTATTGTTATACATATTATTTTATTGGTAATTTTGAAAATATCATATAAAGCACCCCATGCTTTTATAATAAAATGTTTTTTTTTTGTTAGTCACACTATTCTTAATTTAAATATATTGAAAATATTTTTTCAAATCTAAAAAGGAACAAGCGTTGATCAACACGCTAGATTGTAACGGGTTTGTCATTTCAGACCAATATGTTCAGGTTTCCACGTATTCTTTATTTTCTGAAAAGGAAAGACCTGAATAACCTGAATTTTACCATGAACTTGTGGTTACGAAGTAGGTTTGTCATTACCAAAATATGCCCAAGTATAAATAATAATAAGACTAACGGAAATCTCAGAACATCAGCAAACTTTATCGCTCAATAATCCATAACATTTATTGTCCATTTAATCATAACAGACCATATTCCTTCCCAATAATTGTCGCATCAGCATTTCTGTCTTTATTAACCAGTTTCGCTATGTAAACATTTTCCGTACCTTAAAAGAACAAAGGAAATACCATGTGATATGGTCCATTTGTGTTTCGGCTATCTTCGTCACAGATCGGCAATTGTCCCGAAAGGCTCGGGGGACTGGTTGGCTGAATCGTGGCAAATGCAAGAATTGCTCCGATAATAGACCCAATAAATTGCGACCTCTATCAGCAGTGTTTTGTTCAATGTCATTTTCAGAATGTTTTACATGCGGTTGTAATGGCTTAGGGGTAATTGAATGGAAATAGGTGGTGAAAAAAGGGTGAATTTATTTATTGTGGTACTGTTACAGCTGTTTTTTTGTTACAGCTCACAAAGAGCTAGAACAATATTTTTAATAGTATTAAAAACTGAGCCATAGACAACAAAAGCGGATAAACTCGTATTTTATTATTTTCTACTTCTACAGCTAACTATTCCAGAACAGTTCTTCTGAGATCATTCTCGATCCAAGAAAACTCACAAAGTGAATTTTGAAGGCCTTTTGTATAGCCGCCAGAATGCAAAAGGTAGTCTTTAAATAGATAGGTATCTTATTCCATAATACAAAGAAACCTAGATTACTGGGACATTGAGGGACCTGCAAATTTTCTCAACTAAAGTGGTATCCCACTTGCTCAGTATTATCTTTAGTTTATCACGTATTGATAAAGCCTGAAGACTTCGATTCGGCATTTTTCAAAAAAACATCTACCTGAAAACCATGTTGAAATGAAAGAAGACAAAAGAAAGGTATTTAGAAGGCAAACGTGAATGGAAACGCCAGGGGAAGACACCCTTGTCACCATTGTGTGGATCGCCCGGAGGACACGGTGGAGCATACGGTGGAGGTCTGTTCCGCTTGGGCGGAGCACTGCCGTGTCCTCGTGGAGGCGATCGGCAGTGGTGACCTCTCGCGTCCGGCCCTGGTTCAGGCCATGGTACGGAGCGAGAGGGCATGGGAAGCCGTCACCTCCTTCTGCGAAGCAGTAATGCTCGCGAAGGAGGAGGCGGAACACGTGAGGGAGACGCAACGGAGACGCTCTCACGCCCCCAGCCACTGCAGGAGACGTCCCGGGCGTCGGGCGTCGCAAGACGATTTCCGGCCACCGTAGGCGCGGGCTTGCGGACGGCGAGCAGTGGGTAGCTCGCCGTCCGATAAGGACCAGGCCCGAGTCGACGACGCGTAGTCTTCCACGCGCGCCTCAAAGAGATGTCAGCAGAACTGACGGGGTCCGCTAGGGCCGATGCCTGTCTGGGTCGCGGATAAATTTGAAAAAGAGTTACCGCGGCCCTGGCTCAAGCAACTGAAGGAACACGGGTGGGTTTTAGTCAGTAAAAGTCTGACACGCCCTCCCGCTTCACCCAGAGCGGGAGAAGTCACTGGATGATTTCACACCCAAAAAAAAAAATACGGGAAGACACCCTAGGAAGACATAAATAGACCTTATTGGTGATTAAATACTCATAACCGGCGTGTGTGTATGACTAGATGTGTGAACGTGAGTGAAGCAAAAGAACTATGTAAGGATGCATGTGGATGTATGTGTGTATGCAGGTGGCGTTCTGTAGTTTCTGCCTAACCCTATGGAAAAAGGCGTAAGTTTATGTATGAAAACTTATTGCGTAATAAATTTGGTAAGGCAAAGGGCAAAGAGTATGAAAAATCGTCCAATCACATGTGAGATGAAAGACGTTATGTGGATTTCCGTCAATGTGATTGGTCGATAAGATTTTTGATACTCTTTGTCCTTTGCCTTACCGAATTCATTACGCAATAATGCTACAAGTCATTTAGGCAACAAAACAGAAAATCTGCAATTCATTTTAAGTAAGAGAGGTAAAACATCGACGTTATCTGAGTTACAGAGGTCAATACCTATAAAATTCAAAGGAAAAAACAATTTAGAAAAAGTATTCTTTAAATATATAGCTTCAGTAAAAGAGATAAACTAAAATCGCTGTCTCAATTATAGAGGTAATAATCACGATAAACTCGAAAGAACTAATCACAGATACAGAGGTTTGTTTTGTTTATTAGTGAACAAACAGAGATGATTCAGTGCTAATGTATCGGGTACTAAGCACGAGGTTCAGCTATGGATGTTTCTAACTTATCCAGGTCCCACTTAACCATGTTTTACTGTACTAGTCTGTAACTGTGTGTTTGTAAGTCAAATTTTGTTAGTTCAGCCCCCGCACCATGACGTTTCAAAACTATCATGGTGCGACTGTGGAATAGGGACAGTAGTATACGTACAGGTTTTGAATGATTTGAATTGTTTGTTTGGTCCTCTTGCTTTTTTGATTTTATTAGATTTTTTTAGGGTTTGATGAGAGATTTACCTACCTAAATATCAAAGCTTAGTGCAGTGCCGCAGTAATCTTTGGCAGCCTATAAATTGACGGTGACGATGGGAATAAAAAGAAGAATCTATCGTATCACTATAAAGAGCTTTTTTTTTCATTTTGGCAAAATTTTTCAAAATCTAAGGCAAATACTTAAATTGGTTAAAAGGGCCACGACAAATCTAAATACTCTAAAAGCGAAATAAATCAAATTGGACTCAAAGTCCAAAATAATTATGTATGTGAATGAAAGAAAATAAGCGGTACTGATAATGCCACGTGGTCAAGTGAGTTTTGATAATCGTTATCGCTTCTTCTTCTTCTTCTTTTCGTGTCGATAATCTCAAATTTTACTCAACTAAACTCATATTTTGTCTGACCAGTATGTAGCCACCTGTACCGCTCTGTTATTTGCCACGTTCAGGTCCTGAAAGGTGCAGGTGGCTGGGTACGAAGGGCAGATAAGGGGGTGGGGCATATCCTGCGACGGGGCCCCACACTGGCACTGTGTTTGCGATGGGTCTATGAGACTCCATTTGGCCAAATTTTTTCTACAGCGACCAACCTGTACCCGCAATCGGTTTAGGGATTTCCAGATTGGCCACGATAGAATATATTTTTCTTGTCAATAATAATTTCCTAGAGACCAAGGCAATTATTATCGACAAACCTTTGAAAAGAAAGCCTTTGAAAACCAAATTTTGGCTCCTAAAACCTAGTCAAAGAACTTCTGGCTGAACAATAAAACACAATGTAATAGCAAAATTATCTGTTTACAAAAATATGAATGATGTCTTTTCACCGTTTATAATGGCATTGTCAGGTAGTGTGTTCATAGCCAGATTTTGTTTTTAAACGAAGCCGTGACAAGTAAGGAACTCGTACGGATGCAACGCGTGGTGGCGATCGGTTTGAACTGTTTTTTTTATTTTTTATTATGGACTTAAACGGGCTTTTGTTATGTGGACTGTCTTTTTAGACTGTTGTGTGCAATATTGGTCAAATATTAGTAATTGACAAAAGATTGCTGATCGAAGCGAATCTACTATGTACTAGATAAATTAAGTAGCATGAAATAAAAATGTGTCAGGAGTTTTTTAAATTTTGAAATTTTACTTGTTCTTTAAAAATCGGTTTATTTTTTTTGAAATAGTTTTATTTCTTTCTTTATAGTTTTAGTATCCTATCACTAAAAAGTAACCAATTTCTATAGTAAGGTACCTAAAGGATTGACAATATACCCATAATAACTTGATTGACACATCCGTGCTGTTTGTCGCTAAGGATTTTGGTTATATGTTCCATATCTTGAAAACTGCTTAACCAATTTTGATGAAACTTGCATTGTTCCCTAATTAGAGAGATACTTGATCCAATATAAAACCGGCCAAGTGAGAGTCGGACTCGCGCGTGAAGGGTTCCGTACCATTAACGCAAAAAACGTAAAAATATATCATATTTGTTGTAAGTCAGCCCCACAAAAATATTTATTTTATTCTGTTTTTAGTATTTGTTATTATAGCGGCAACAGAAATACATCATCTGTGAAAATTTTAACTGTCTAGCTATCACGGTTCATGAGATACAGCCTGGTGACAGACAGACAGACGGACCGCGGAGTCTTAGTATAAGGTTCCGTTTTACCCTTTGGGTACGGAACACTAAAAAAACGATTACGATCCGATAAGAAGTTTCGGAGAAATTCGTAGACAAACATGCACTTATGAAATTGGGCACACATGTTTATTGCCCATATAGAGTAACATATGTAAATATTGTGCATTTCCAACTATATTACATAAATACGTGTCGAATTGATTACCACCTTCTTTTTGAAACTTCTTTTTGAAGTTGTTAAAAAAGCAATGGAACGTAAATTCAATATAAAATTTCGAACCTCCGTCTCGAGATACCAGCAAACTCCTGTTACCATCCATTGCGGGATTCCTTTAACAGTTATTCTAGACTGGTCATAAAAAAAATACAATGTAACGTAATAGTACATTGTGTATTAAGGGCGGTAAGTAAGGCATTACGATCGAGGCTCAAGTAGAAGCCCGAAGTCGAAAACTGAGGGCTTTCTGAGTCGAGGTTCGTAATTCCCGTACCACCCGTGAAACATACAATGTTTTTCATCACATTTGCGAGTAATAATTATGAATTATAGCTTTAATACACAAGTCAGCACAGCTATTATTACGAAATACGTGAACATTTTTTTAAGCGGATGGCGAGTTTTTGCCCACACCACAGATTATACAAATGTTTCGTTCAGAAACGCTAAGGGCAAATACTTACGTAGGTAGTCAGACATGACGGAGAGTAAAAAAAAATGACTTTTTGACACAAATAACTATTACAATCGATTATTAAGAACATTAGTTGAATATTTAAGTAACATGTAGCGAGATTGCAAAGAAATTCCTGTCTAGATAACATTTTAAGACAATTTCTCAATTGCGTGTAAACTCCTTGCTTGAACTTGCATGACCTGCGTGCTGTGCTATAAATTAAAAAAAATATTACTTACCGTCCTTGGGTTTCATGACTAACAAAAAAGCTCAAGGGTTTTATATGGGGCATTACGGCCGGCGTGTGTGTATGACTAGATGTATGAATGTGAGTGAAGCAAAAGAAGTATGTAAGGATCGTAGCAGGTGGCGTTCTGTAGTTTCTGCCTACCCCCATGGGAAAAAGGCGTGAGTTTATGTATGTATGTATTACGGCCAAGTTAACCTGTATGTTTTGATACTGTATACGTGCAAGTGTGATGAAAAATTCAATTTTAAATTTCAAACGTCCGTCTCGAGGTACACGCGCAGGCATTTGTTTTTAGACTATTTATTTTTAAGCTATTACATAAGATTTGTAACCTGTAGTACCATTATCTTCGTTGAAACAACGAGGTTCGGTCTTGTAAAAGAGTGTTCAAAAGCACTGGCCATTTGTTCGCCGAGATCCTTGCCACTTAAACTGTCATTATTAACTCTTGATTTCAATTCATTCAAAGATATACCTATTCAAATTTTCTGCGACATTAGATTCCAAACGTTAGGTTAGGTTTTTGATAAGTTTATTTTTAACCCCCAACGGAAAAAGAGGGTTATAAGTTTGACGTGTGTTGCTGTGTGTATGTCTGTGGCATCATAGCTCCTAAACGGATGAACCAATTCTGATTTAGTTCTTTTTGTTTGGAAGGTGACTTCGAGAGTGTTTTTAACCCCCGACGGAGGGGTGTTATAAGTTTGAGGTGTGTTGCTGTGTATCTGTGTGTCAGTGTATCTGTGTATCTGTGTGTCTGTGTATCTGAGTATCTGTGTGTCTGTCTGTGGCATCATAGCTCCTCAACGGATGAACCGATTTTGTTTTTTTTTTTGTTTGAAAGTTGATTGTATCGAGAGTGTTCTTAGCTATGTTTTAATAAAATCGGTTAAGCCGTTCAAAAGTTATGCGCGTTTTATTGTTTAGATCGTGATGTTTTCGCAAGATAAATGTGTCGGGGGTTTTTTAAATTTTACTTGTTAGCTATGTTTGATTAAAATAGGTTTAGCCGTTCAAAATATATCCGCATTTTTCTCTTTGAATCTGGGTTTTTTCGCACGTTATCGTGTTATAATTACGTGTTTAGATAGATTGTCAATTGAAGCGTGTCTACTACTAGGTATATTAAGTGTAGTTTAAAAAGCATTAAATAAAAATTTAATTATAAACTTTAAAAACCCCCGACACAAAAACCTCCAAAGACCAAAAAATAAGCCTCGTACTTGCGTCGGGGAACCACTTAGTAAATAAAATAAACTTGATTTCCTTAATTGCATTTATCTGATTTCTAGAAATTATTGGCAATATCTGGAAAGAAACGGCACTTAAATAGTACTTTTACTAAAAAGTTACATTCGTTTCTTTTGGATTACACTTGATTCGATTAGAACTAAATTTAAAAAAAACATGTTGGGGGTGTCGTGGGCACTCGCTTTGAACGAAGTTCCTTTCGCCGGATACAATGTATTAATACAGAGCCAACTAGTACGGTCTTTATTTTTAATTGCGTATTGATTCATCGTGAACCTTTAAATGACAGCCCTTTCCAAGGCACGAAGGAAACTCCATAAGTAAAGATGGTCACCCATCCACGGAATGACCTCGGCAAGCGTTATTTAACATTGAAGCTCGACCTGTGCAGCTGTTATTATTTAGCCACAAGCTCCTCTAAACGCCTTGCTAAAGTATCATAGCAAAATCTTACTCTTTTACAAAATTGTGTACCTATTGATGTAGGAGATTCTAAGATTTTATTTTCAATATTGTGACGATATAAAAAGTTCCTGAAACATTTTTCATGCGAAATACTAATATTCAGCTATACAGCATTACATATTACTAGTTAAAATGTTTATACATTGCTAGGGCAATCGTCCATACTTTATTTAACCATGTCCTTTCTATACATGCTTAAGGCAGATGTTTAGCCATCTCCTTTACCTGCAATTAATTTTAAGTTAGAGAGGTAAAACATTGACGTTATCTGAGTTACAGAGGTCAATACCTATAAAATTCAAAGAAAACAATTTAGAAAAAGTTTTCTTTAAATATATAGCTTCAGTAAAAGAGATAAAATAAAATCGCTGTCTCAATTATAGAGGTAATTAATCACGATAAAATCGAAAGAACTAATCACAGATAGAGAGGTTTGTTTTGTCTATTAGTGGGCTAACAGAGGTGATTCAGTGCTAATGTATCGGGTACTAAGCACGAGGTTCTGCTATGGAGGTTTCTAACTTATCCAGGTCCCACTTAACCATGTTTTACTGTACTAGTCTGTAACTGTGTGTCTGTAAGTCAAATTTTGTTAGTTCAGCCCCCGCACCATGACGTGTCAAAAGTATCATGGTGTGACTATGGAATAGGGACAGATGCATACAAGTCATATACATCTGTCCCTTGCTCACACTCGAAATAATCTTGCTCTAAGAGCTTATGGTTACGCCCCTGGATTCCTTACGATGTTTTTCTTCACCAATGTGAGTGATGTCCAAAATTATCTTAAAATGTACATTTATGTATTTAAAAGTTACATAAATAGTCATCAAAAATTACAAAATCTTCTACATTATAAACTCTAAATCCTTGTAATAACACGAAAGAATAAGCACAGCACGCAGCTCAAAATACATATAATTACTTGCGAAGAAGCCAAGCAGATGGTGCCTCAAGTTTCTCATGCGGCCCATAGGTTCTAAACTACTGGTGGGAGGCTTCGGCCGAAGGCTTGTGACCACCCACCGGGCAAAGACGTACCGCCAAACGGCCTAGCCGTGTTCCGGTTCGATGCTCGGTGTAGCCAACTAGAGGAGTTGGGTCGAGATAGCTGTTCCACTGCAGGTTGACCAGCCTGACGCGCGCTGTTAGAGATGTATCGGGAGACTAGCCGCGGAGGGTAGCGGGATCCGAGGCACGGTGCGCCGCTGGCCGACCGCAGGTAGTTGGGGGCCCAAGTAGTGTGCCAGCCACACACGAAAGGCTGCCCCGCCAACTGTCGAAAAATCCCGAAATGCACCATCGTGCTGGTTGGCGACCAGATGGGGAGGGCCCGATGGACATTCCGGGGGGGCTCGGGCGTCCCCGCAGTCTCCGGACTAGTACCCCAATGATGCTGTCCTTTCAGTGCGTGTCTGAAGGTTAGCAGCGTGGAACCTCGTCTCACTTCCAACTCCTCTCCTCCGTTCACTCTTATAAAATATGAATGATGTCAAGTAAAAGGAATAATAGTTTTAAACAGCGGCTGCACCCCCTCCCCCACAAAGTGCACCTCACCAACATTAGGGGTCTGCACTCAAATCTCTCTGCAGTCCACTACCACCTGGAGACTGAGAAACCAGCGCTGTTTTTCCTTACGGAGACGCAGATAGCGAGTCCGTCAGACGTGTCGTACCTGTCTTACCCAGGGTTCACCCTGGAGCACAATTTTAGACCACGAGCGAGCGTATGTATGTACGCCCGTGACGATCTTTGCTGTCGGCGTCTCCGTAACCTTGAGGACTCAATCTACGCCTGTGTCTACCGTTCGCACAGTGGAGATCAGGAGGCAACCAGGCTCACAGAGTACCTCGGTACCCTTCTGCCCAATTAGTGTTACTGGGGGACTTTAATGCCCACCACCAGGAGTGGCTCTTCCCATACCAGTGCACTGATCATGCTGGACGGGAGATGCGTAAGCTTGCGCTAGCGCTAAACCTCACCCAGCTGGTCCAGGGGGCAACGAGGGTACCGGATGTTGATTCGCACACGGCGAATTGCTTGGACCTTCTGCTGACAATAGATCCAGACAGATACTCTGTGTCGATAGCATCACCATTGGGTAGTTCCGACCACTGTCTGGTGAAGTCTGTGTCCGTCTATTCCCCGCCCGATCCCAGCCAAAGGGGCACCCGGCGGGTTTGGCGGTACAGGTCGGCAGATTGGGATGGCATGCGATCTTTCTTCGTATGCTATCCTTGGCAGCCTACTTGCTTTTCTTCGACTGATCCAACGTCGTGCGCGGATGCCGTGACGGATGTGTTGCGTCGGGGAATGGAGTACTACATTCCGTTCTCTGACGTATCAATGTCTAGCGAAGACCGGCCATGGTTTGGCGCCGAATGTAAGCGCGCCGACGCGCTTAAACATGGGGCGTACCTGGCTTGGGTCTACGCTCGAACGCGTAAGGCGAGTGACGTGGGTCAGAAGAAGAAGGCCTTCAACAGGGCTGCCAAGTCCTGCAAGATGGTGTTGCGAAGGGCTCGGTTCGATCACATTGGCCGAATAGGGACCAAACTTGCTTCTTACCCAGCAGGTAGTAAAGCGTTTTGGTCTCTGGCTAAGTCGGTCGAGTCGAACTTCTGCCATCCCTCACTGCCACCACTGCTGAAACCCGACGGGTCACTGGCCCACTCCGCTGAGGAGAAAGCAAATTTGTTTGCCTCTCTTTTTGCGGAATCTTCACGTCTGAATCCTGGTGATCCGCGGCCCCCTCCTCCTCCTGATGGATGCGAGACGAGTATGTCGGACATTCGTATCCATCAAAAGGACGTCCGTAGGGTGCTGCGAAACCTTGACGTGAACAAGGCTAGCGGCCCTGACGGAATACCAGCACTTGTTCTTAGAACCTGTGCGCCTGAACTGTCTCCGATCTTGACACGCCTATTCCGTCTTTCGTATGAGGCTGGAAAAGTGCCGAATGGAGTGAATGGAGTGAGGCCATCGAGAGGCACGGGGAAGCGCTTGCCGTCTCCCTAGACATCTCGAAGGCTTTTGATAGGGTCTGCATGAAAGCCTTATTGCTAAGCTTCCTTCATTCGGTTTTCCCGGTGGTCTGTGTGATTGGATTGCAGACTTCCTGAGAGATCGGTCCATTCGAGTGGTTATCGATGGCTGCTCGTCGGACTACTTGGATATTAATGCCGGGGTCCCTCAGGGGTCGGTACTCTCGGCAACTTTATTCTTGCTGCACATTAACGATCTGCTAAAACCACCGGCACCTTTGGGTATGCAGACGACAGCACTGTTACTGAGAGATACTTGTCCAACGCGCGTGCTACCGGGCCTCAGATCCAGTCTCTCCGGGAGGCCATGGTGGAGCGCTTAAACCTGTCCTTGCAGGCAGTCTCCGAATGGGGTGATGCCAATCTGGTCAGGTTTAATGCTGCTAAAACCCAGGCGTGTCTTTTTTCCGCAAAAAAGAGTCAATTTCTCCCGGCTCCAACTTTCCGAGATGTGACCGTGCCAATGGCTGACCATCTTGAGCTTCTTGGCGTTACGTTGACATCGACTCTCAATTTTGGGCCATACATTGAGGCAAAGGCTCAGCTGGCTGCCAAAAAGCTGGGGATCCTTGCAAAGGTGAGAAGGTATTTCACGCCAGAACAGCTGCTCAGCTTGTATCAAGCGCAAGTTCGATCATGCATGGAGTACTGTTCTCATCTCTGGGACGGATCTGCCAAATACCAGCTTGATGCACTAGAGTCGATCGAAAAGCGGGCCAAGAGGCTCATCAGCGATGAGGACGCACTAAACGTTTTGAGAATACTTTTATTAATTCCCTGCCGGAGTCTGTGTTTCCCGATAGCTACAATCTAGGGGTCTTTAAGTCAAGAGTGAATAGGTTACTTCTAGGCAAGCGTGCTCCACCGTCGACCACATCATCGCTTACTATCAGGTGAGATAGTGGTCAAGCGCAAGCCTATATAAGATGAAAAAATAAAAAATAAAATAAAGGAAAAACTTTGGTGTTCGAAGAGACATGGCATAATGAGTTCAACAACAATTTTTGAGCCGTCAACTTTTTGACTAAAAGTGTTATCTTAGTTCGGTTTTGATTGATTCGAATTGTTTGTTTGGTCCTCTTGCTTTTTTGATTTTATTAGATTTTTTTAGGGTTTGATGAGAGATATACCTACCTAAATATCAAAGCTTCGTGCAGTGCCGCAGGAATCTTTGGCAGCCTATAAGTTATGGCGGTGACGATCGGAATAAAAAGAAGAATCTATTGTATCACTATAAAGAGCATTTTTTTCATTTTGATGTCAATTAGATAGCGAATAAAATCTAAATTGGTTAAAATGGCCACGACAAATCTAAATACTCTAAAATCGAAATGAATCGAATTGGACTAAAAGTCCAAAATAATTATGTATGATAATGAAAATAAGCGGTACCGATAATGCCACGTGGTCAAGTGAGTTTTGATAATCGTTATCGCTGATAGAATATATTTTTCTTGTCAATAATAATTTCCTAGAGACCCACCTAAGGCAATTATTATCGACAAACCTTTGAAAAGAAAGCCTTTGAAAACCAAATTTTGGCTCCTAAAACCTAGTCAAAGAACTTCTGGCTGAACAATAAAACACAATGTAATAGCTAAATTATCTGTTTACAAAAATATGAATGATGTCTTTTCACCGTTTATAATGGCATTGTCAGGTAGTGTGTTCATAGCCAGATTTTGTTTTTAAACGAAGCCGTGACAAGTCAGGAAGTCGCACGGATGCAACGCGTGGTGGCGATCGGTTTGAACTGTTTTTTTATTTTTGACTTAAACGGGCTTTTGTTATGTGGACTGTCTTTTAAGACTGTTGTGTACAATATTGGTCAAATATTAGTAATTGAATACTACTATTGTTTTTAAAATATTACGTGGTCAATCAAAAGCATTCTAAATTTTGACAATTGTTTAAGCTGATATAATATCACTTTGTCTAGGACCCAAAGCCATTTTTTGTTGCAGGTGCCAAAAAAGCTTCTGTAGATCAAATTATGGTCACTATAACCTTGTCAACAATTTTATCTTGTGACTGAAAAATAAAACTCACGTTACAGCTAAATTATGACTTACTTGACTTAATGTCGTTCAACCCTTAGATGGGGCAGAAGGCGTCCACAGATGTCCTCCATCGCGATCGGTCTTGAGCTTCACGCTTCACCTCGCTCCATTTGCGACGCTTGATTTGGCGGTCGATCGGGCTCTCGTGGCATTTCTCCAACAGCTCTACATTGGAGATGGTCTCGGGCCAGTAAATTACGAGAATGCGACGAAGACAGCGGTTGACGAAGACTTGTATTGGCGTGAGATGTCCTTTGTGACCATCCACGTTTCGCACCCGTAGAGCAGCACAGATTTGAAATTGGATCAGATGATTTTGAGTTTAATCCTTCTGGTCAGTTTCCGCGATTGCCAAACAGGTCTCAGCTGCGCGAAGGTTGCTCGGGCTTTGGCGATCCTAGAAGCGATGTCTTCTTCACTAACCCCAGTCTCTGACACGACACTCCCGAGGTACCTAAATTTGTGGACACGATCCACTGCCTCTGTACCAATCAGCAACGTTGAGTAGTTCTTCACACCAGATCTCATTTCCAGAGTTTGCCGGATGTTTATTTTGAGCCCTGTTTTTGCCGCTTCCTGACGTAGATCGTTTAGCTTTGCTTGTATATCGGCATGGGTATGACTCAGCAGGCATAGGTCATCGGCGCAATCCAAATCTTCCAAGACGTTGGACAATCCCCACTCTATGCCGCGGCGCCTGTTATCATAGATTAGAAGCCTAATTCCATCAAGAACGACTAGGAAGAGGAGCGGCGATAGAAGGCAGCCTTGGCGGACACCCGCGTGCACTGTTACGTCATCCGATATGAGGCCGTTATGAGTAACCTTACAGGAATATTTCTTGTAAATACTCTGCAGCACGGCCTTCGACAATCTATCCAGGATGACCTTCCAAAAAACCTTAGAGGGAATCGAGAGCAACGTTATACCTCTCCAGTAATCGCACTGGCTAAGATCACCTTTCTTAGGAACACTTATAAGAAGACCTTTGTTCCATTCGTCTGGGAGTTCTTCGGCGATCCAGATCTTTTTAATGAGCGGCGTCAGGACGTCGACTGCGGTGGATAAGTCGGCTTTTAGCATTTCCGCAGTTATTTGGTCGAGTCCTGGTGCTTTGCCTGTCTTCAAAGAGTGGACTGCCTCCGCAACTTCAGAGGCTGATGGTGGTTCCGTGTTAATGTTGAGCTGGGATGGTGGGGAACTGACTTGCAGCGCGTCAGGCGTCGATGTAGTTGACAAACGGAAAACCTCTTCAAAGTGTTCACGCCAGCGAAGTAGCTGCCCTTCTGACGTCACAATAAACTGACCATCTTTGGACTTCAGCGCCTTCTTCTTCGACTTGCTATAACCTGCCAAGGTTTTGGTAGCATTGTACAACTCTTTCAAGTTGCTGGAGTTTGCTGCTTGTTGAGCACGATCAGCAATACCATCAGCCCACCGTCTCCTATCTTTGCGGGTACTACGATAGATTTCCTTGCGTTTCTGACGATATTGCATGTTAAGGTCTGCTCGTATGGCGTCATTATGGGTCTCAAACAGTCTTAGATGAAGATTTCTTCTATCTTCGATCAGGTTCCACGTGCGTTGTGATATCCAGTCCTCCCGAGAATGAGTCGATTTGTGCCCTAGAACGACGGAGCTGGTCTCTGTGTAGGTCTGTCTGGACCTTACCGGTCGTGGTCCTGTCAAAACTCGACAAATATCTCCCCATTCTCGTTGCAAACCCCAAGTCCCTGTGTACCCATATGCCGCTCGCGGTTAGACACGCCCAACATTTGCATTCAGGTCCCCCATGACGATGACGATGTCTTGCTTTTTTATGCTCCTAAGGGTGGCGTTGAGGGCATTAAAGAAGTCGTCCTTGGTAATCTCTGTTGATGCATTGGTTGGGGCGTAGCCCTGGATAATGGAGATCTTCCGGGCTCTTGAGTCGTTTTCCAGTCCAAGAGGCTATTCTTAGCTGCATTAGAAAGGAGGAGCCAAACGCCATACTCGCGCACATCTTCCATCACTTTCTTTACCTGAATACACCAAAGTCAAGCCTCCGGACCTTCTCAGCTCACCAAAATCATTTCTCCTCACTTCGCTTAGACCGAGTATCTGAAGGTTGTAGCTATGCATTTTTGCTTCTGCTTGGGCTAGTCGGCTGTTTTCTCTAAGCGTGCGTACGTTCCAATAAGCAATTCGTGTTCGTTTTTTCATGCCAAAAGTCGTCGGTGAAAGATCGGTCCGGTTTCTATCTGTTTCGGTTTCAGGAATCAAATTATTGTCGGGCAAGCGGGTGATTAGCTCACTGTGCCTTAATCCGATAGCGGGGCTGCCGCCTTAGAGCCTTCGGATGTGCTCGGTTTTATTTCAGGTATCCTCCCTAGTGAGACGATTCTGTTTTAAGGCGCAGAATATACGCCTTTTGCTCTGCATCCGTTAGCTCAGCTGCAACTCGGGGTGGCGGACGTGCGGCGGTGCGGTTGCAGCAGGTCCCAGGAACGACGGGGACCTGGATGACTCGGACTTACTAGGGCTTTGCTTTATAGGGTACTCCGCCACGAGTACAGCAGAAGGTATTTTTGGCATTTTATAGGTAATGCTGTTCTCACCAACAGCAATTCCCACCAAAACATACCCTAGCTTTTCTCCCCGACTAAATTATAGGTCTGCAAAATTATGAAAGCTGTCTATTCACCGTTCATAATGGGCATATTAGGTAGTATGTTCATAACCCGCTTTTCTTTTTAAACGAAGCCGTGACAAATCAGGAAGTCGCACGGATATAACGTGTGGTGGCGGTCGGTTTGCACAGTTTTTATTTTTATTATGGAATTTAAACGGGCGTTTGGTATATGGACTGTCTTTTAAGACTGTTGTGTGCAATATTTGTCGATTTTATTATTATTACTTATTTTGTTTTTAGTAGCGCTGGAACTAATTCAGTTAAGATCGAAGTCAACAGGAAGCTCAGCACGAAACAATAAAAACCTGCCTTATAAATTACAGGAAATAAATACACTTTGTTTTATTGTACTCCTAGCTAGCCTTGCGAATTTTATCTTTTTATACAAGAAATGTATCTTTAATTTCGTTAAGAGCTAACAGAAAAAATATTTTATATAAAAAAGTCAATCAAGATACCAGAAATCAACATGGAACATATTGTCTTCTCCACAGGTTCACAGTCCCATTAGCTAAAACAATACAGCAGACCATAAGTGGCGTATGGGACAGTTGGTGACATAGGTGCTTCATCTCTACACAGTTTCGTATTTTTCATAATATTCAAGAATAAAATTTTATTCACAAACCGTCATAACCGAGTATTACATTATTATACAATGCGGTTCAGTCGGAAGTACTAGAACATTACCATGAAACACGGATTTATTCAAAATGGCTTCATTACCACGCCACGGGGATACATACAAGCTTCCAAAACTAAGCATTAAGACCACAATCGGTATGCGAACAAACTAATCCACTACCGGAATGGAAAACCACAGGGCAAAACTTCTATTCACCATCCATTGCGAGATTCCTTCAACATTATCTGAAGACGGGTCATTAAATAAAAATGTCTACACAAAAAATAAACCGAATTTTAAAGAAAAACACTAAAAAGTGCAAAAATAACGTTCGATTCGGAAGTCGTTTCGTCTTTGCTACCTCTTGTTTTTTATAGTTTTCCAACACGGACTTCCGAAAAATGTCTACACAAAAAATAAACCGAATTTTAAAGAAAAACACTAAAAAGTGCAAAAATAACGTTCGATTCGGAAGTCGTTTCGTCTTTGCTACCTCTTGTTTTTTATAGTTTTCCAACACGGACTTCCGAAACGAAAGTTATTTTTGCAATTTTTTGTGTTTTTAACCTCCGACGGAAAAAGAGGGGTGTTATAAGTTTGCCGTGTCATGCTGTGTATCTGTGTGTCTGTCTGTGGCATCATAGCGCTTAAACGGATGAACCGATTTTGATATAGTTTTTTTTGTTTGAAAGGTGATTTTGTCCAAAGTGTTCTTAGCTATGCTTGAATAAAATAAGTTCAGCCGTTCAAAAGTAATGGGCGTTTTACTGTTTGAATTGGGGTGTTTTCACAAGATATCATGTCATAATTACGTGTTCAATAGATTGCCGATCGAAGCGAATCTACTTTGTACTAGATAAATTCAGTAGCATGAAATAAAAATGTGTCGAGTGTTTTTTAAATTTTGAAATTTTACTTGTTCTTTAAAAGTCGGTTTATTTTTTGTGAAAAAGGTTTAATTTCTTTCTTTTTAGTTTTAGGATATATCACTAAAAAGTAAGCAATTTCTATAGTAAGGTACCTAAAGGATTGACAAAATACCATAGATATACAAACAATATATTAAGGCATGGCGTGGCCGCACATGAAACAACAATAGTTATTTCTGGTGTTGCCGTGTTGGCAAATTTCCCCAAATAAAGGTAAAAATATTTTGAATAAATGTGTGATTGCGATTTACGAATAAACCCTCTTCTTAAACCTATTTTAGTTAAAATACGTTTTGTCTTATTTTTTACGATGGCATTTGTATAGTTTTTTGACACAACGTCTAGTTTGTCGTGGACTAAAGAAAAACGTCTCAATTAGGACGTTTTAGAGGCCTCGCAATGCGAACGTTAGTAACAAATATTATTGTCATTATTGTTATGCCTTTAACAATGTCGGGGCTCTGAGGTCCCGGTCCTCTGAAAGGCGTGCCGAAGCCAACTCGCAGAGGCCTTGTTAGATATATATTATATATAACAGCAACCGCCTAATATCCATGTACGCACTACGTAAGTGCACCGAAGGACAAACCCCGGTTGGTGCAGGACTATTGTTGAACTCATGGCTATAAAAAGGCAGGGGGTGACTTGCACATAAACGGTGGCTAGCGCTTAAGTGACGTAGCGTCAGGGGGCAACATATACGGAGCAGAGAGGTATGTGGTATACCTCTCTACTCCTCAAGCAACTTCGTAAGCCGTGGTGGTTATCAGAACTTATTGTCATTACTGTTAAACAAGCGATAATTACGAGTGGACATTCATCGACTAGCATGATGCAGATGATGAAATAAATACGACTCTTGAAAAAAATAAAATTTAAATTTGTTTTATTCATCACAAACTAAAAAAACACGGCCTCCGCCAACCCGGTGGGCTCTAAGATAACATACATACAATACTTGATGACTTACTATAGTTCTTGTAAAATAACCACCTTTCTCCGTTTAGTGGCAGATGATTCAGATGTTTCAAAGTTTTCCTGCAGCCTTAATGCGTAAGTGAATTTGGCAAGGCAAAGGGAATCCATCAATCGGCCAATCACATGCGAGATCAAAGACGCGATGTGGATTTCGGTCTATGTGATTGGTCGAATGATGGGTTCAAATTAAATCATTTGCTTTGCCGAATTACGGTACACTTACGCAATTAGACCGCTGCCTCGTTGATGGCAATCGAATATTTTCCTGCTGTGGACACTGGTTTGCTGAAACCGAATACTGTAACAATAAAAATTTATTGGACATTACATCAACAAGTAAAACAAGTTCATAGCAGAGAAGAAAGATTTAAGTTGTGTGTGTAGTAAAACGAACCATGGTTTGGTCAGGTTTGCTTGTTGAGGGATGTATCAACAGTAGATCGTTGTGGTAACTGGCTTAAATTTATAATATACTAGCTGACCCCCGGGGCTTCGCTCCCGTCAACTGGCTATCTACCTACCTACCCTGCCCAGCCTGCCTACCCTGCCTACCCTGCCAACCATGCCTACCCTGCCTACCCGGCCTACCCTGCCTTCCCTGCCTATCGTGCGTATCCTGTCTAACCTGCCTTCCCTGCCTATCCTGCCTTCCCTGCCAACACTGCCAACACTGCCTACCCTGCTAACCCTGACTGCCATGCCTACCCTGCCTAGCCTGCCTACCCTGCCTACCTTGCCTACCTTGCCTACCTTGCCTACCTTGCCTACCTTGCCTACCTTGCCTTCCCTGCCTTCCCTGCCTACCCTGCCTTCCCTGCCTATCGTGCCAACCCTGCCTATCCTGCTAACCCTGCCTACCATGCCTACTCGGCCTACCCTGCCTTCCCTGCCTATCCTGCCTACCCTTCCTTCTCTGCCTATCCTGCCTTCCCTGCCAACCCTGCCTACCCTGCTAACCCTGACTGCCATGCCTACCCTGCCTAGCCTGCCTAGCCTGCCTACCCTGCCTACCCTGCCTACCCTGCCTACCCTGCCTTCCCTGCCTATACTGCTAACCCTGCCTACCATGCCTACTCTGCCTGCCCTGCCTTCCCTGCCTAGCCTGCCTACCCGGCCTATCCTGCCTACCCTGCCTACTATGTCTACCTTGCCTACCCTGCCTTCCCTGCCAACCCTGTCTACCCTGCCTACCCTGCCTACCCAGCCTACCCTGCCTACCCTGCCTACCCTGCCTACCCTGCCTACCCTGCCTACCCTGCCTACCCTGCCTAACCTGCCTACTCTGTCTTCCCTGCCTGCCGCGCCTGCCCTGCCATCCCTGCCTATCTTGCCTACTCTGCCTACCCTGCCAACCCTGCCTACTCTGCCTACCCTGCCAACCATGCCTATCCTGCCTACCCGGCCAACCCGCCTACCATGCCTACCCTGCCTACCCTGCTTACCCTGCTTTCCCTGCCTAGCCAGCCTAGCCTGCCTACCCTACCTACCCTGCCTAGCCAGCCTAGCCTGCCTACCCTACCTACCCTGCCTACCCTACTTACCTACTATTTTTTATCTATCATCAATGGTTTTCTCAGCGCACGCCAAAGAATGAATTTTATAGGCAACATTTTCCTACCTTAGGTTACATTATTGCAATTTTCATAAGGATCTCTAATTTTTTGAAAATGTATTATAGCCTATGACACTTAGGAATAATGTAGCTTCCTACTGGTGAAAGAATTTTCAAAATCGGTTCAGTAGATCCAGAGATTACCCCTTACAACGTCACAAACTCACAAACCCACAAACTTTACCTCTTTATAATATTAGTATAGATAGTATAGATTAAATCCAAACACTAAGGAATTAATGCAATTAGTTAGTACCTACCTACGTAGGAAATTCGATTCCGTGTTTTTTCTAATTCCGGGATTTCACAATTAGGTACAGACCTGCCACATGCCGCTGCTGGGATTGCATTTTTAATATGTTTGTTGACAGAACAATGAAATTTACTTTAAATAATAAGTTACAAAGTAAGAAATTAAAATTCACATAAATCTCTACACCATTTGGGATACGGACGTGAATGTATGTATGTAATAAAAAAAACACCCAAAGAAGAGGGGGTGAGAATCATACCTAAGTAAATACATCAATACTTACATGTATATATTTTTTAGGCACTGAATTTGGTTTTAATTGTACCTTTTTCTTTTTATAGAGAAATGAATCTTCTTCAAAATGAATTGAACAAATTTTACTAAAGGGCAATGCCCACCGCCCATAGACACTTTGGCCCGGGGTGCCCACAAATTAAAGCATACGGAAATTATTATATGTAATCTAATGAATGAAATGGCATAGGAATTGGTTCAGAAAAAAGTCCGGATTGATAAGATATTAAATGTTTTTTTTTTCACAATTACAGTTCTTTAACTATCATTTTACTGTAATACAAACCTACAAACAAAGTTGTCGGAGTCCATTTAAAAGCTTATTCGTTGGTGAGATAACAAATCCGCAAGAAAACAATACAAAATAATACAAATGCAAACGATGGCGCATTTTGAATTACCAACTTATGACAGACAGCCGCCATGCTGTTATAATGTCAAATTCGATGTTGCCACATATCAGACATAAAAATCTATATCGAGTTTTTGTTCGAATTATAATTCAATACGAACAAATTAATTAAAGCGCTAAAAAGAATATTATTTTGTTTCTTTTAGTTTTTCGAATTCAATTTTAAATGTATTTTGAAGAACAATTAAGAATGACAGCTGTGAATTGTGTAGTAGCATTTTTGTTATGATAAGAATTTATGGTAAATCAACTAGGAATTCGCTTGTTTTATTATCATAATATAGCACAACACACGTTTAACGATAACACGTTTTTATTATCGAAAATAAACGAATAATATTGCCATTATAATAATTATTACATCATAAAAAATCGATTGGAGAAAAGAGAATCGATTATATTTTGAACGAAATTAATAATTTGGCAACACTTTTTATTTAATCCACAAACCAATGGATGCCGATTTACCTAATTTCATTTTATCTTTCCGGTACTTTTTATTTTTTGCAAAAATGTTGCAATCTTGTTTGGATAAATAAATACCGCGATTAATAAACATAAATCAAGATGTTTTTTTTTAACAAAAGCAAATTGTTGGGCGGTTTATGGCCAAAAATGGGCATTCCCCTTTCGTTTGATGCCCTTTTTCTCGTCCAGTAGCATCCAGCCATTTCTTTATTACTTCACTATTAGACGGAAACCTAAAATGTAAAATACAGTTTATTAGCATATTACACTAGATATCTTTATTGGGTAATACACAAAATAAGCTACAGCGTAGTAAAAAGGTACCTAATGAAGTTAACAGTCCTATGTATGTATGACGAAAAATAAATATGTTTAGTTGGGTAAAATTAAATTCATATAATAACAACACTGAACCTTTCATAGTTTAAGGGTATTTTATTTTAAAATATTGAAAACGTGTATTAAATCTCAATTTTCTAAGCTAGAAACATTGAATCTCACAGTAAAACAACATAATTGATAATCATATAGCGATTTAAAACTAAAGGAAAGATACTTTCGTCAACTTACGAGTGAAATGTTATTACATCAAGTTTTCGCTCTCTTCGGCTTTTACAGCCTAGAATACTACAACTCACCATCGCACCGATACAACACGACACTTATTATCTATAAATAAACCAATTCCTTGCCTCAATAAACACTTTAAACCACGAAATCACAGAAAATAAAATACGACCGAGTTTGTTTGTCATGAACCTGATGACATTACAACATGACAAACAAGAAAAGCCGGCCATGGTGACAAAGACAAAAATTAATCTTTTGTCCTTATTATTTACATGGGGCTGTCAATTAGCGATCTCGCTCTATCCACCGAGCTCATTTTAGGGCTGAATCTATTGTTTGTATATCTATGCAAAATACCCATAATAACTTGATTGACACATCCGTGCTGTTTGTCGCTATGGAGTTTCATATTTTGAAAACTGCTTAACAAATTTTGGTGAAACTTGCATTGTTCCCTAATTTGAGAGATAATTGATCCAATAAAAAACCGGCCATGTGAGAGTCGGACTCGCGCACGAAGGGTTCCGTACCATTATCGCAAAAAAACGTAAAAATATCATATTTGTTGTAAGGCAGGCAGCCCCACTTAAATATTTACTTTATTCTGTTTTTAGTATTTTTTGTTATAGCGGCAACAGGAATACATCATCTGTGAAAATTTCAACTGTCTAACTATGTTCATGAGATACAGCCTGGTGACAGACAGACGGACCGCGGAGTCTTAGTAATAGGGTTCCGTTTTTATCCTTTGGGTACACACCCTAAAAAATCATAAGTCATAAGTAATTTATTTCATAACAATATATACATTGTGTCGAAATTTGTAATACATAGCAATTTAAAAATACCACAAATATATTATTACAATAACTTTCAATAATAATAATTCGTAATAATATACACCGGTAAATATCCGGAAACAAACACTAATTCCAAAACAGAAACAGGAAATAAAAAAATAAAATGTAAAAATCATCAGGTAGTGGTTATTTAATAGATTAACAAAAAATGATAATCCGAAACAAAAAATACAAGTCAATTAAAAATTCAATGAAAAAGATAAAATTATAAAAGTTCAATAATATGTCACAAGTTCTAAAATAATAACCAAACAAATTATAAAATAATTCTAGTCAATTAAAAATTCAATGTCAAAGAAAAAAAAATAAAAATTGTCAAAATATGTCACAAATACCATTACAATTTTAAAATAATAATCCATACAATAATAATTCTAGCCAAATTAAAATTCAATGTTAAAGATAAAATTATAAAAAGTTCAATAATGTGTCACAAATTCCAAATAATTATCCATGTTATATCAATTCGAGTCAATTAAAAAAAAAACAACAACAATGTCCAAGAAAAATTATAAAATGTCACAATATGTTCACAGATACCATTACAATTTTAAAATAATAATCCATATAAAAACAATTATAATCTTATAGAGGCTGTCATTTGTCATCCAGGAACTCATCGACACTTTAGTAGCCCTTCCTCAATAAATATGTTTTGAGTTTGTTTTTAAATAAGTTAGCGCTATTTATCCGATTAAATTCTAAGGGTAACTTGTTGAATAGAAAAACTGATTGGTATCTGGGACTGTGAAGAACCACGTACAATTTTGGTTGTATTGTGTTAGGCAGGTCTTTCCGTCGAGTTTTATATCTAGCTCGTCTTTGCTCATACGTTTCGAAATTGTGCAAATTCTTATGAAAATTGGTAAGCAATACTAGAATATAGAGGCATGGCACCGTCAAAATTTTAAGTCTGTTAAAATAGTCCCTGCACGATTCTATCTGTCTCAAGCGGAGCATAGTCCTTAAGGCTCGTTTCTGAATGACAAACGCTGAGTGGACGTTGTACCTGTAACTATTGCCCCAAAACTCAATGCTATATCTGAGTTTAGACTCAACCAGAGCAAAGTACACCATCCTAAGCCGGGCCAAAGTTAGTTCGTCCCTCAGGCTTCTGATTGCATAGCATGCGTAGCTTATAGCTTTTGTTACAGACAATATCTCAGCCTTCCAGCTTAGCAACGAATCAATGTACACACCCAGGAATTTGACGTGTTCTACCACTTCAACTCTGTTACCACAAGACAAAACCTCAAGGCCAGCATTTTTTCGAACGTTTGACTTGAATAACACACACTTAGTTTTATTAACATTCAGTTTTAAATTATTTGTGCCAAACCAGTGTTCAAAAGCTTTAAACATGTTATTAATTTTTAATTCTAAATTATTCATGTTATCTGCAGACACAATTGCATTAGTGTCGTCTGCAAAAATAATAAGACTCGTGTCCGCTATACGCTTTTTCATATACTCAATTAGATCATTCAGAAATATAATGAAAAAAATTGGCCCAAAAACTGATCCCTGAGGGACGCCACGAGATAATGTCATTAGATTCGAGTTAAATATCTTCTCCTCTCCATCCACTACCGACTTTATCTCTATGAATTGATGTCTGTTGTGTAGATAAGATCTAAATAGCTTTAGGACATTCTCCCGTATACCGTAATGATCCAGTTTGGCCAACAAAATGTCATGGTCCACCGTGTCGAAGGCAGAACTTAGGTCGAGAAAAATACCCGCTACCTTATGCCTGTCGTTCAGGTTGCAGACGACCTCATCGATCAATGCCTCAACAGCATCGGCGGTTCCCAAAGATTCTTGATAGCCAAACTGTTGAGGATTTAAGACTCCATGCATTCGGACGTGTTTTAATGTGTTTTTATTATTCAATGTATTATTTTGTATATGGATTTGATATCTGAAATAAATGTATTAATAATAATAATAATAACTACAGGTATGTGCCCGACCCAGTTCTCGAGAATGGCAATATCACATTGTACTGGGATCGGTCCATCATCACTGACAGAACTATTATCGCTAATAAGCCTGATATAGTGGTGGTGGACCGAATCGAGAGGCGTGCAATGATTGTTGACATAACTGTCCCGCATGACGGGAACCTCGTGAAAGCCGAGAAAGATAAGCAAATCAAGTATCTTGACTTGGCTCGCGAGGTTGTCGACATGTGGGATGTGGACTCAGCGATCATTGTACCGATAGTCGTGTCAGCCCATGGCTTAATAGCCACGAGCCTCGACCAACACCTTAGGAGGCTCTCGTTAGGCGGCTGGGTCAAGGGCCTGATCCAGAAAGCAGTACTGCTGGACACGGCTCGTATTGTTAGGAGGTTCCTCTCTCTGGAGCCCTGACCGCCGGTAGCTTGGACCCTGTTCCCGATACCGGTGGGCCTCTATTTTTTATATTTTTAAATGTTTTTTCTTTTTTGTGTGTTTTGTAAAAATATTTAAAAATGTAATAAATAAGAAAAAAGTTAAATAAAAGACATAATAATAATAAGCCTATCCTTCATAATTTTTTCAAAGATTTTTGATAATATAGGCAATAGGGAAATCGGCCTGTAGTTGCCAGGATCTGTTTTTGAGCCTTTCTTAAAAATTGGAAGAATTCGTGCAATTTTAAACTGATCAGGGAACAGGCCCTCCTCAATACAATCATTATAAAATGATGCTAGTGGAGTTGCCAGTATGTCAATATTGTCTTTAATAATAGTTAGGGGAATTTCGTCATATCCAGTAGAAGATTTATTGACCATTTTTTTTACTATGTTGAAAATTTCTAGGGGTGTGGCTGCCTCGAAACTCATATTAGAGTCTACTCTGCTGACACTTTCAGTCAGATATGTAATTGCCAATGTTTGATCACACGCACTTAGGCGGACGCTGTTATCGAACCTTTTTGAAAAAATGTTGGCCACGTCTAAAGCATTGTTAATAATAGTGTTGTCAATCTTAAGAAGAATTTGGTCATTGTCAAGGTTTTTAGCCGCATTGCGTTGTCGATTAACTATTTTCCAAATCATCCTACTAGAATCTGATGCCATTTCTATTTGTTTTCTTACGCTATTTCTTTTTGCACAACTTACCACTTTCCTATATGTTCTAATATACTTGTTTCTATATTCAAGAACCGAACTGTCACCTTGCGTCTTATCAACTGTGTTTAGAAAACGTTTACTTTGCTAGCTATTTTTATTCCGTTTGTGATCCATTTGGAACGTTTAGTTCTATTAACTTTTACACTTACTTTGTGCTTTTTAAAGATTGAAGAGTGCATATCTTTGAATTTACCAATAAAAGTGTTGATACCAGTGCTCCAGTCAGTCTCTAATACCTGTTTCCTAAAATTGCGTATGTTGGCGTCATTATATTTTCTTCTACAAAGACGAATATAATTTGTCTGCTTCTTGTACTCGACTCTTTCTAGGCGTACTGTGCAGAATAAACCCACGTGTCCGTCTGATAATCCGTTATGATCTACATCTGTGCAGTCTATGCAATTGTCAGGCAAGTTAGTTAGAAAATTATCTATACAAGATTCTGATTTGTTTCTTTTGAATGTGGGCGAATTAATAAGATACCTGAAATTGTAGCACTTGAATAACGATAAAAAAGAATTATGTCTCAGATCATCTTTTAGCACATTAATATTGAAGTCACCACAAATTATACATAGTTTATTGAGGAAATGCTGTAACAGTTTTTCAAGCCTATCCATAAAGTTGTCAAAATTACTGTTTGTAGGAGTCCTATAACAACAAACAACACACAAATTAGTCTCAATATCTTTGATCCCACATACTTCGAAACAATCTGTTTTGTATAATTGTTTACATACTTGAAGTTCATCTACGTTCCTGTCGTTAAGTGTTAAGATCATTGAACCTCCCCTATTCTTTTTGAGTCTAGTATTGTAAGAGCCCATTTTGTAATTAATAAGGTAATTTTGCTAGAGTTTCATTCAAAAAATGTTCAGTTATACACAAAAAGTTAAGTTTTTTCGATGATTCACCCACAAATATCTCAATCTCTTTTTTTTACTAATTCCACTTAGATTTTGGTGAAATATATTGAGTATTGAATATTGTTTGGCACCTTCATTCACGAAAAAAAATTGGATAATCATTGTCGTGGAGTTCCTGATTCATCACATAATATTTCAAATTATCAAATATGTTCATCATGCCGTAATAATTATATTTTCCATTTTGCTTAAACATTGTGCGATCAAATTTCAAGTCTAGGTTAGAGTCATACAGTATAGCATATTCATGAGTATAAATGTCAAGATATAATAAGTTGTTAAAAGTTTCAATTCGTGAGTTATACATTATGGTAGAAGGGTCATTTTTGTAAGTCGGTAGGCACATTATAACGTTAGTATGTTGAACATTCAGTAATGTCTCTCTAATGTAAATAGTAAGATCAAGATAATTATTTGTTTGTCCAAAATCTTCGTCTCCGATGAAAATTATGCAGTAGTCGTCACTTGAATAGTCGGCTAATTTCACAGTGATGTTGCTCAACAGATTTTTGATACCTCTGTTAGGCAGAAGGTAGTGACATAATTGAGTGTCAGCAAATGTGTTTTCGGCCAATGATAGAACATTATTCGTATTGCTGCTACTTATGATGCATAATTTCGATTGCTTGTGCACTGGTTTGTCCTTAAGAGATATTGTGTATGCTGTCTTGTTTGCCGATTTTGCTCGTTGAGTTTGGAAATCTATACTTTTATTTGTTGGTTCACATTGAGGGGTAGTCGTAAAAATATTTGTTGTTTTCGGTGTGTCGGTAGTATCATTCACTGTATGTGCAGGTAGGGATGTCATCGTGTGTTTGCTATCTATAGCTGGCGTTATACCGGTTCTATGCTTTTGCTTGCGTTTCTGACCAGTTTGTGGTGTACCATATTTGTTGTCCGTGATGCTTAAACTTTTGTAAGTATCTATGACTTTCAGATATTTTTGCAGATCTGATTTCAGCCGAAAGTTTTCCGAGTTAAGATTTTCGATTTCTTGGTGTGCTATTAATAAATCATCAGACAATTTTTTGATTTTATCATTCACGTCAGTTTGACTAGAATTTAAGGATGTGTTCGGTAAACTCACCATAGTCGCATCAAAAAGCGCCGAACTATCTTTAGTGATGTCGTTTAACGAACTGGTTCGGTGAATTTTACGGTAAGTAATATTGGTACATTCCTCCATTTTCGATCAATATTTTATGATTAGACTTATGAAATCTGTGAATAATGGAACGCAATCTCAAAAGGCCGGTATTCAAGTATAGCAAGTTAAGTTTCTGAACGAAGATTTTGCTGTCAAATTAGTGAGCTAATTGGTGATTGGTCAAATGAGTCACCTGTTCTTTGTTTATGTTGAAAAATTCTGTCTTTGAATTTACAACTGCTAATTATGATGTTATTTTTGTTGTTGCGGGGTGATGTGCCGTGTTTTATGGTTTTCTGTCGACTTATTGAATATATGTAATTTATAGCCAACCTGATTATATGATGTTAATAGTGATGGTGGTCCTCAATCACTGGTGAAGTCACTCTCACACAGACACAGCCTTATCCACGAATAATAGCTGTTTCAAGCTTAAACAACACTGTCACTGTTATTACTACTAATTTCGATTGAAACTATTGATCATTAGGAAGTATATATTGAAAAAAAGCACAAATTCTTAATTAAATTTATCAAGAGATGTTTGACGCTTGACAGCTGACAGCTGAATGAATCGATTACGATACGATAAGAAGTTTCGGAGAAATTCGTGGCAAAACATACACTTATGAAATTTGGCACACATGTTTAGAAGCCCATATAGAGTAACTTATGTATATATTGTGCATTTCCAACTATATTAAATACATACGTGTAGAATTGATTACCTCCTTCTTTTTGAAGTTTGGTAAAAAAGCAATGGAACGTAAATTCAATATGAAATTTCGAACATCCGTCTCGAGATACCAGCAAACTCCTGTCACCATCCATTGCGGGATTCCTTTAACAGTTATTCTAGACTGGTCATTAAAAAAATCAATGGAACGTAAAATTCAATTTTAAATTTCGAACGTCCGTCGCGAGGTACACGCGCAGGCATTTGTTTCTAGACTATTTATTTTTCAACACACTTGCTCATAAAGTGGCTCTAATTTCAGCGCAATTAGGCACATAATGACACCTGTTATCAAACTGAGACTTTTCCATTATTATTATTCACAAGTGAGATAAAGAGTTTTTTTACATGTGATACAAAAAAGATCTCGGGTCTCAATGGCGCCTCAGCGGTAATCACCAACATTACACACTTGTACCATAATGTACTATTTAAGCTATTGCATAAGATTTATAACCTGTAGTACCATTATCTTCCTTGAAACAACGAGGTTCGGTCTTGTAAAAGAGTGTTCAAAAGCACTGGCCATTTGTTCGCCGAGATCCTTGCCACTAATACTGCTTGAATGTTGACTGGATTTTCGCGTAAAAATAAATAAAGTTTTAAGTTTAAAGTTCTGCTTCGAGGTAGATGTTGACTTTTTTTAAATTATTTATAACCTTTTCTTCTGGAAGTTTCATTTAATAGATTTTCGTCTTGAAACTGTCATGATTAACTCTTGATTTCAATTAGTTCAAAGATATACCTATTCAAACTTTCTGTGACATTAGATTTCAAACGTTAGGTTAGGTTTTAGTTTAGTCTAAGTTTTATATTTAACCCCCGACGGAAAAAGAGGGGTGTCATAAGTTTGACGTGTGTTGCTGTGTATCTGTGTGTATTTCTGTGACATCATAGCTCCTAAACGGATGAACTAATTCTGATTTATTTATTTTTTTTGTTTAAAAGGTGACTTTGTCGAGAGTGTTTTTAATTATGTTTGATTGAAATCGGATTAGCCGTTCAAAAGATATCCGCATTTTTATCTTCGAATCTGGGTTTTTCCGCACGTTATCGTGTTATAATTACGTGTTTATATAGATTGTCGATTGAAGCGTGTCTACCACTAGGTATATTAAGATAGTTTAAAAAACATGAAATAAAAATTTAATTAAAAATTAAAACCCCCGACACAAAAACCTCCAAAAACCAAAAAATAAGCTTCGTACTCGCGTCGGGGAACAACTTAGTAAATAAAATAAACTGCTGTAATTGTTGGCGGTTCCCCAACGTGAATGTGAGGCTTATTTTTTGCTTTTTAGAGGTGTATTTGATGTTGTGTGTGCTCTAATGGCTTGTGTCAAATAAATGTATTTTCTTTCTTTTTCTTTCAAAGATGTATGTAGATATCAGGTACCTACTATACATGAACTACCCAAATGAAGTTTTTAATGTTAATTAATGTCAATCCTGCTCCTTTTTTAAGAATCACGTCGAACAATTATTAGAAAAGCTTTTGTGACGAATTTAACCAATGTAACTTCGAAGTCGGGTCATACTGCATCTACCATGTACTTAAAATGTATTTAAGTACTTTTCGATTTGAACCTGTCAACAAATCGAAATTCCAACAAAGCGGGCTGTAAAATACCATCACGAACACAAACATAAATCTAACTAGATAACCTCCCGCCATCTGTCTGAAAACCAAGCGTACCACTTTACTTACCAATCAAATCATGTGTCTGTCTGTCCGTCTGTCTGTCCGTCTATCTGTCCGTCTGTCTGACCGTCTGTCTGCCCGTCTGTCTGTCCGTCTGTCTGTCCGTCTGTCTGTCCGTCTGGCTGACCGTCTGTCTGTCCGTCTGTCTGTCCGTCTGCTAGTCCGTCTGTCTGTCGTATTTCTGTACGTCTGTCTGTCCGTCTCTCTGTCCGTCTGTCTGTCCGTCTGTCTGTCCGTCTGTCTGTCCGTCTGTCTGTCCGTCTGTCTGTCCGTCTGTCTGTCCGTCTGTCTGTCCGTCTGTCTGTCCGTCTGTCTGTCCGTCTGTCTGTCCGTCTGTCTGTCCGTCTGTCTGTCCGTCTGTCTGTCCGTCTGTCTGTCCGTCTGTCTGTCCGTCTGTCTGTCCGTCTGTCTGTCCGTCTGTCTGTCCGTCTGTCTGCCCGTCTGTCTGTCCGTCTGTCTGTCCGTCTGTCTGTCCGTCTGTCTGTCCGTCTGTCTGTCCGTCTGCTAGTCCGTCTGTCTGTCGTATTTCTGTCCGTCTGTCTGTCCGTCTGTCTGTCCGTCTGTCTGTCCGTCTGTCTGTCCGTCTGTCTGTCCGTCTGTCTGTCCGTCTGTCTGTCGGTCTGTCTGTCCGTCTGTCTGTCGGTCTGTCTGTCGGTCTGTCTGTCCGTCTGTCTGTCCGTCTGTCTGTCCGTCTGTCTGTCCGTCTGTCTGTCTGTCTGTCTAGCCGTCTGTCTGTCCTGCTGTCTGTTCGTCTGTCTGTCCGTCTGTCTGTCCGTCGTCTGTCACACAGGTTTTACAGTCAAACGGTTGGAGCTACAGTCTTAAAATTTCACAGTATAAGCATCTTATTGACCAAATGCCATATAAGTGGTAAATCTTATAACTCGTTGTCTTATATTCTTTTTATAACTCGTTGAGCAGATACATGTTTTATTCTTTGTTTAAGAAATATTGGAAAACAAAGGAATGGGGCCACCAAAGTCACCTTTTTTACAAAATTTTGTTTTGAAGAGTTTTTAACTTCCCATTGACCTATAAACTTGAAATTTGGTGATACTGTTTATTATTACATATATATTACTAATAAATACCAATATATTGATAAATCAGATTTTCTTTGAAATTCCCTCATTTTTTATATTACAACCAAATTGATTTTGCGGTTTGAAGTCTGACACGCACTCTGACGCACACGGCCGGCTTCTGTAGAGTTTTTACGGCTTAGTACGGCATAATTAAACATTTTCTAGATTTTGGTTGATGTCCGACGATAACGCTAAATTAAACAGCCCAAAGTAAGAGAATTGCTCTGGCTATTTTGACACCCGAATTATATACGTTCGCGTTATCTAGTTAGATTTATGTCTGTGATCACAAAGTAGCATCAACAGAAAAAGTACACATCGTTTCAAACAGCATACATTCAATTGAACCTTCCTGCACCAGGCATTAACGAAACAGAGTGTCCGGATGTACAGTCGAACAAAGGATTTAATTCGCTATGCTCTTTCCTAGGTACAATGTCTAATTACGAGGCTGTCGCCCGCACACGGCTTTTAACCTAAACTTTTGCTTTTGCACTAACATCCAGCCCAGCTGTGGTGCTGTGCCGAGTAAATTTACTTGAATTTCACCCGAAAGCATACATCCCTCTCTCTCTTTTGCGTACAGGTGGAAAGGGATAGGTGGTGCGGTAAGAATCGGTACGAATTGCAGGGAAACAGTTTAAATTGAAATTGCTAGGTACCCGTGCAGTCGGACATGATTGGTTTGTTACGCAAATTGTTTTTGTATATACGTTTCTAAATAATTGTGTGAATACCAGGTGGTTCTATTTTCTTATTGTGCTCTTCTACGAGATTGTTTGATATTTGTGTTGTGTATTTTAAGTGCATAGTAATATGCGACAACTGAATCTCAGCCGCGGAAGTCAATATCAAATATTGAACAGCTCTGAGTTCACTTTAAGCTGACAGAAAAGTCCTACAAGACAATATATTTGGTATTGTCTCACATCTACGAGTACTCTAGAAATCAAGTACATTGCAATTGCGAAGTATTAGTATCATCTCTACCAACATCAAACATGAAAGAATTTTCTCATAAAATTCATATTCCAAGCTCACTTTCAAGTCGGCGCATGAAAAAAGCACTGTACAGTAATGTTAACTTTACATAAGTAAAAAGAGGCAACTTGTTAACATTGGAGAGGCAGATGTTCCATACATGTTGGCTACCAGTACTAATTAGCAAACTTACTATCTAGGTCAGAGTGGACAAAGCAAACGAGTTTTAAGGAGTAACTTTTTAATGTATTTTTTTCCGCCTCACTTAGTGACGGAACTTTGTAACAGAATGGCATATTCGCATTATGGATAATTATCATAGCGAAGTCGCATGGAACGTCAAAAAATAACGTTTTTAAAATTTTCTTTTTTTTATTTAAACAGGGTTTTTCGCTTCGGGTAAAAGTGTTGTAATAATAAAAATATTACAGAACATGCTTTCCGTGGAACATAATATGAAATGTAACCTTTTGAAAACCTTAGGGAAATCAACTTTGTGCTGTATAATGGTGCGTCGACGTTGACATCTGGCATTCTTGATGAAGATCCAGTAAGTTCACTGCTCGGTGGACATCAAAATCCTATTTATTATTTATTATTATATACTTTATTGTACACCACTGAAATAATTACAGGACAAAACATAAACAAATACTAGCCTAATTCTTATAATATTTACGATGAAATATTTCTGTTCTATGTTCTAATTTATAAGAGTTTGAAGGAGTTAAAATCAAGGGTTCACGAGATTTTCATGATGGATTATTAAGTGGTAGGTACAAGTAATTTGTTCTTATTAAGTATTACCTACATACACGTGGTATCCTCTCACATTCCCAGAGAATTTACCAACGCGGTTTGTTTCTATTATCAGATTTCATAATTATATAGCTCAGTTTCTGAAATTATCTTGTCTCAAAATGATCAGGCCCAGCTCATGTTAGCCACCGTGGTTAATTTGAGGAAATACCAAGAGAATTTAGGTAGGCAGGGAAGCAGTTACCCGTTTACCTTTATTATTCATGTACCTGCGTAAACAAAACAAAGGCACAAGCTGTTTGCTTGTGCCTGTGTTGTCTACTCTCTAAAATTATCTAATAAGTAGGTTCATCTTAACGTTTTTAAGATTCTTAATGATCTCATGAGGATAACCTGACGATGGCATGATTTGATAACTGTTTAAACGTCAATAAACGACAAACAAAAGTAAAACTTAACAAATGCTACAATAATTTTGACGCGAGAAACATTTATCACCGTTCCGAGCGCACGATTGGTCGTATGACAACAAGGATAGACTAACTAATCGCGTCGCGTCCACCTTCCGTTCGCTGTATATGGTGGTTGGTCAGTTCACGCACTATGCGCGAACTTACCCCCACTACGCCAAAACCTTGCCAAGTTACATGCCATGGACTATACTCACCATAAAAATGACTAATATTTAAAGCACTATATTTCATTTCATTTTGAATGAAGTAATGAATTTAAGCCTGCATCAACTTTCTTCCACCAAATGATACAACATGTCTATCGGTTTTTCCGTATTAACCGGTTCCTTACTTATCCAGATGACTCTTTTAAATTATTTAGAGTGTATTTTAAAATAGGACTCCTATTTAAAACCCTGGCTAGCTCGCCATTCCAGATAAAATTACCTTACCTATTCCTCCACTTTGAAACGTTCACTTAAGCGCTATTTGCTTTAATTGTTTTATTTGTGTTTGTCTCAGATTTGTACTGGAAATTAAAAAAATAGTTACTCTTACTGAAAGAAACGTATATTAGTGGAGTAAGGAAGTTCGTCAAGTAAATGAAAAAGTACGACTTAGCTGTTGAGAGTTGTATAGCTCGGTTTAGATAACTGTGCACCTGAACTATCAAACGTCACCAATGCCACGGCACCCCGCGTTCCCCTCGTGAGCCAATAGTGAGAGTCGAATGTCAGTGACATTGACATTTCGGGTGCTCAGTTAACTTAGCGGAGCTATATTTATTTCTTAGATGGAAAACCAACAGCTATTTAAAAAATGAATAAAACAAGTTGAATACATTACATTAAACCAACTACAGGTTCTCACGTCTAGAAATATAATAATTTTAAAGAGATCTTAGGGATCACAAGTAGCAGGCACAACAATCAGAAAAAATGTGAAATTGATATCACCAACGAAAAATATAAACATTTATCCAAGTAAAAAACAAAGTAATATAACATTTTTGCACAAACTGGAGATCGAACCCAGACCCAACCCATGGGTTCCTACCCATGCAAACATAATTACACAACAAATACAAATATAATCTCACACTGAACTTGAGTTTATATCATCCTCATTTTCCCGGCCATATCCCACTTTATTTTGGTAGGTAGGTAACGTCAGTTTAAAGACTCCGTATCAAAACGTCCTATTCACAAAAGGACCTATGAGCTGAACGTCATATTCTGAAAATGACCCATTAGCAAATTGTCCTATAAACAAAAGTATTGGAATGGTAATAGTACATTACTGCAGAATCCAGTAAGTAAGACTTCCTGGCCAAGTATGAGTTAACCGGACCGAACCGCAGGTGAGGTCCGGTTATATACGAGGCCAGGATGTCTTTCTTACTGGTTGAGGCTTGTATAATGCTTTTCTCAAAAATGAAAGAAAGTTTAACAATAAATTCGTTTAATTAATATTTTAGGTTACATTCATATTAGGGCAATTACTAATAAATATTGTGATCGATTTACCGGGGGCATTTATTTATATTTTCTCAAACATGCTTGGAAATTTGAGAATTATTTTGACAACCTTCTTCGAGAAAAATCGAAATTGCAGTACAGACCAAATACATGAGAGCAGCGGCTGGCAAAAGTTGTATGAAAATCCATATCTGCCGTGTGTAGCGGCCAAATAAAGTACATAGTAAACTCATATCTGTCGTGTAATTTAAAAATGGAACGATCTTTTTCACCGAAACATGGCAACCAAGGAGATAACTTATCAAAGGTTTTATTTAAATTTCGAACTGGCTTGCTAATAGAAAGCTGTTTATTGAAGAAAAAAAAACATAGATTTTATTTGCGCGGATTTATGTAGTTTTTTACCGCAATGCGTGCAGCTTCATACAATTCCATAGGCCGCAGAATGAGCGAAAAATCGCGCGAATAAAAAGGCCTAACGCGGGCATAATTATTTTTTCAACACACTTGCTCATAAAGTGGCTCTTATTTCACCGCAATTAGGCTCATAATGACACCTGTTATCAAACTGTGACTTTTTCATTACTATTATTCACAAGTGAGATAAAGAGTTTTTTTTTAAATTTATTTGTTGAGTTGCTTTGTTCTTAAAAAAGTTTCGATACAAAAAAGATCGTGCTCAATAGTACAAATGCAACACATTTCATAAAACTTCGTATTTAAATAGATAATTTCAACTTGTACGTGTTTAATAAATAAAACTTTCACTCAAATATACATTTTGTTTTTGTCTGTAATAAAGAAAACTTGAAATTCCCTATTTTGTATGTGGCTAAAACGATATCCGCGAAAAGCAAAAAAAAAAAAACATCCTTTTGAGTCTATGGCCGATCGCCATTGTTAGATGCGCGCGCATAGGAAATCTAATTAATTTTGCCCGCCATTGCGAAAAAAATTTCATAACTCGTTTTCACTGTTGAAAATGATTTTTAGTATTATTTTCTTCACAAGTGTGTTGAAAAACGTCGTATGATACACGTGAGTATTGATGATTACCGTCCTCGGCTCTCTTAAGACCCTCACCTAACGGCTCGGGTCTCAATGTCGCCTCAGCGGTAATCACCAACCTTACACACTTGTACCATAATGTACTATTATACCATTCCCCCTCTAAAAAGCTTATTTTATTCACTGAAAACAGTGAATAAAAAGCACTTTTAATCACTGTTTTGGTGTTTGAATTTAGAACACACCAATGTAATATTCAAACTCCATCTCAATGCTATACAACCTCCTTCCGCATAAAATAATCGATACAAACTTAGATAGAGATAGAGTTTGAGTTAGATATAGAGATAGATATAGAGTTAGAGATAGAGTTAGAGATAGAGTTAGAGATAGAGTTAGAGATAGAGTTAGAGATAGAGTTAGAGATAGAGTTAGAGATACAGTTAGAGATAGAGTTAGAGTTAGAGATAGAGTTAGAGATAGAGTTAGAGATAGAGTTAGAGATAGAGTTAGAGATAGAGTTAGAGATAGAGTTAGAGATAGAGTTACAGATAGAGTTAGAGATAGAGTTAGAGATAGAGTTAGAGTTAGAGATAGAGTTAGAGATAGAGTTACAGATAGAGTTAGAGATAGAGTTAGAGATAGAGTTAGAGTTAGAGTTAGAGATAGAGTTAGAGATAGAGTTAGAGATAGAGTTAGAGATAGAGTTAGAGATAGAGTTAGAGATAAAGTTAGAGATAGAGTTAGGGATAGAGTTAGAGATAGAGTTAGAGATAAAGTTAGAGATAGAGTTAGGGATAGAGTTAGAGATAGAGATTGAAACACAAGTGTTGTTACCTAGCTCAGGGGTCAGGGTTTCACATTTTTATGTAAATTTTTAAGGTAATAAACCATTTATTAATTATTATTCCTTGTGCTTTTCGCTTCAATCTTTCTTTTTCTCGTAGTCATGGTATAAAATATAGTATGCAACTCTTGAATAAAACGGATTTATATCGAGGGCCATGAATCACTCGCGTCGCTCATGATTCTAACACTTGAATCACTCGCTTTGCTCGTGATTCAATTATCATGAATCACTCCCTACGGTCGTGATTCAGTCATTAGAATCCTTCACTTACTTGTGATTCATCTACGGCCCTCGCATTAAATCCGTCTTTTATTCACTAGTTGCATAATATACTATTATACCATTCCCCCTCTAAAAAGCTTATTTTATTCACTGAAAACAGTGAATAAAAAGCACTTTTAATCACTGTTTTGGTGTTTGAATTTAGAACACACCAATATAATATTCAAACTCCATCTCAATGCTGTACAACCTCCTTACGCATAAAATATTCGATACAAACTTAGATAGAGTTAGAGATAAGAGTTAGAGATAGGGATAGAGATAGAGAAAGATTTAGAGATAGAGGAAGAGATAAATATAGAGATAGAGTTAGTGATAGAGATAGAGTAAGAGATAGAGATAGAGTTAGATATAGAGATGGGGTTAGAGTAAGAGATAGAGTTAGAGATAGAGTAAGTGATAGAGTTAGAGATAGAGTTAGAAATAGAGTTAGAGATAGAGTTAGAGATAGAGTTAGAGATAGAGATAGAGTTAGAGATAGAGTTAGAGATAGAGTTAGAGATAGAGTTAGAGATAGAGTTAGAGATAGAGTTAGAGATAGAGATAGAGTTAGAGATAGAGTTAGAGATAGAGATAGAGTTAGAGATAGAGTTAGAGATAGAGATAGAGTTAGAGATAGAGTTAGAGATAGAGTTAGAGATAGAGTTAGAGATAGAGTTAGAGATAGAGATTGAAACACAAGTGCTATTACCTAGCTGAAGGGTCAGGATTACACTATTTTTTTGTAAATTTTATTTATTATTATTCCTTGTGCCGCTTCAATCTTTCTTTTTCTCGTAGTTATGGTATAAAATATAGTATGCAACTCTTGAATAAAACGGATTTATATCGAGGGCCATGAATCACTCGCGTCGCTCATGATTCTAACACTTGAATCACTCGCTATGCTCGTGATTCAATCAACATGAATCACTCCCTACGGTCGTGATTCAGTCGTTAGAATCCTTCACTTACTTGTGATTCATCTACGGCCCTCGCATTAAATCCGTCTTTTATTCACTAGTTGCATAATATACTATTGTTCGTTGTTCATCATTGATTTTGAAAAGTAAATGGTTTGGTTCGGTTTTCAAATATCGGTATTAGTAGTACAGTTATATTGTTAGTCTTAGTTAATTAAGTATTGTATAGATAATTAATATATACACTTATATACATTAATTTGCTATTTAATTAATATGCTAATAAGTTGTAAATAATATATTTTATTCAATGTTATGAATATTTGAAATAAAACGTTATATTAGATATAGTTTTTGTAATATCGGTTATTTTGGTATTGATATCGATATGATATGATATCTAACACATATCCGATATAAGTTACGTGTTGATATATCGGACCTATCCCTACTACTGTCCAGTAAGTAAATTACATACTTACTTACTGGACAGTTGTGAATAAGTCTCCGGTAGAATTCACTTTCTGGAGACTTTTTAGAGATGTTATGGCAATATTACATACCATTTTTGAGAAAATATATGATTTTCAAACGAATCATTTTATTGAACATTTTCGTGAGACTGTCATATCCAAATGATATAATGTGTTGTTTGTTTTTCCGTTCAGTTCAAAAGTGATAATTTACAGTGTAAGTTATAAATCGGTCCAAGTTTAGAAATTCTTATGGATGTTCTTCGTTTGAAAGGGCGGAGGAAATAAAACTCTATTAAATCTTAATCTACCATATTTGATAAATATTCACAACAATAAAAAAAATATAAATAAACTCGCGCTAAAAGCTAAAATTCTGTGAAATTTGACATATTGGAGACCTCATGCCACACCAGCGCCCGGTAGACCCCATTCATGCATCATTTCGTTAGTTTTTCAAACTTTTAATACATTTTCATGATTGATTTCGTCATATTTGCGGGCAGTATGTTCAAATTCCCATTTGATATTTAACCATACAGCTAGACAACAAATATTGAACAATGTACATAGACTCTTTGTTAGGAACTATATAATTGTTCTAACTATACAGTAGGTATACTATATAATTGATCCCAAATACTGCGACGGGACTTATATCAATCTGTAAAACAATTTCGTAAGGTAAACCAATGAAGGAGTATTTCAAATTCTTCTTTTGCTGGGTTATAAAAGTAAATCATGGCCAGCTTTAAGTGCTGGTCCTAAAACCGTGCATTTTTTATTTCACTTTATTTTATGAGCACAACGGGATTTTTCTGTCTATGCACACATAAAAACGGGAAGTTAACTTTTGAGATAAACGATGTCAAAGGTTACATTCTTTTATTCGAAACAATATTCTTTATTTTACTTCGACAGATATGCGAAACTGAAACATGTATTTGTTGTTATTAAACATGCGTTGGCTTAATCATTTCTTACCGATAATAATACAAAAAGAATATCTCTCGCAACAAAAGTTCTGGCTAAAATACGTCCAAGTTCGAGTACAAATTGGTGTTCTCAATCATCATTTAAATAAAAAAAGTAATTAAGAGTTAAGGGGCTTAGGACGAACAGTTGACAATCGACATCTGAGGTTCTAAGCCACGCCCACTGTCATCGATAGCTTAGGGGCAAACTTAAATTGGAGCGAAAAGTATTTGAAAATTAAATACACAAGGCCAACCACAGCGGCCACATCATAAACGGACTCTACCGATGGTTTTAAAAAAAATATTACTGGGCAAGTTCTTATTGTAAACTTGCGGCTAGCATCTGACATCAGATCGTTCACTGTCATTTTGCCTATGAATGCAACCTTATTGCTACGAAAATAAAGATTACTAAAATAGGTAATCTGGCTAGTGTCATACGAGCCTTTGCCATGCAAATTGAATATAGTAGATTATTAACCAAGGGCTGTATGACATCAATTGCATACGAGGTTTTTGGCGCCTGAGCGAAGCGAAGGCGCTAATTAACCCGAGTATGCAATTGATGCTTACGCCCGAGATAAATACTCTGCTTTACATATCGATTGTGAGGTAAGTAAACAACAAGACAGCAGGTTTCAATGAACATTTATTAAGAAGAAAAAAATGTGTATTTAATTAAAATTAATAGTAAAATTATTACAATTTGTAAGAGATATGGTCACGTTCTTTTTAGGAATATTTATAGTTTGAATATGAGTTTGTGATGATAAGACTTGAGTTTGAGTGACTTGAGGTTCTTGCATCGTAAATGGCGGCAGTTGACTGGTACTATTTTCTTCATTAAAAAATGGCTCAGATGATGTGCTTTGACGTGGTGATTTCAAGTTTATATTTTCTGTTATTTTAGAAGTAATTTTGCTTTTGTTTGCCATCGAATCTTCGATATAACCTTCGGCCACTTTGCTGGACTTCCAGCCGCCGTGCCTTTTTAACAGAGTGAGGTTGGCTCCCGAATCAGCCAATAGAGTCGCTGATGTTCTGCGAAAGCAATGCCCGGTGTATAACTCTACGTTACTCAGTTTTAAATATGTGGCTATTTGCTTTGGCATGCCTGTAAATTTGTTTTTTCCTTTTACTTGTCTGTGGCATTTTCCTTTACTGTAATTAAGAAAAAAACGATTTGTATCCACGTTTTCAGGCCGAAGAGCTTGATATTTTTCAACATAATTTGCAAATTCTTCATGCACAACAAATGACCGGTCAATTTTAGTTTTCGTGTTAGGCAGTTTCATGAGTAGTAATTTGTTATGGTTTTCTACATTTTCTATTGTCAAGTTTGTCAATTCCACGGTTCTGAAGGCTCCCGATATCCCAAAAATTAGAACAACCTGTAAAAAAGACATAAGTTGTATTAAAGGCACCAAATTCGCATAGTATTTTTGTGAAATATTTTGGTAACTTATTAAAAAGGGCAAGTAAATACGTAGGTACCTTTATTGCTAAATAAATTTCATCCGGAGCTTCATTTAAGAATTTCTGTACTTCTTCTGCAGTAAATACCTTCGATTTCTTGCTTTTAAAGCCGTCACACTGCCTTTTCAAGAAAGCAGTAAGTTTAGAAAAATCTTTCAAATTCACGTCATGTTTTGTCATCATTGTAGATTTTAGCATGGAATAAAAGCAACATAAACTGGAAGGTTGTAGCCTCTTAGATAATTCATCAAAATATGATATAAAAACACTTTCAGAAAGAGATTTCACTTTTTTTTCTGACCGCCATTTCATAAATTCGTCGTATGCCTTTACATATCTTTCTTTCGAGTTCGGCGGTAATATATTTTCGACAACTGTTTTTGCCCTTTCTTTAATAAAATCGGGCGTTAGATCTATGTCTTCGTCACTAGACATGTTTAAAACTTTTGAAAAAGAACTCAAACAAGAAAATTAATTATTTTCGCGATGCTTTCGCGCCTACTAGTAGACTGCCTTTTTTTTTTTCACGCACGCAAGCGCGTCAAATCTTGCTGGCCAGTTTGATTTTTAAATCGATTCCATCTAACATACGATGTGGAAACAAATAGTTCCATATTTAAAATAAAATCTTTATAAAATAAATTGTCTAGATTCCGATTCGAGTAATTAATGGATACCGAGAAAAAAATATTAACTTTTTAAAAATATTCTTCGTGCAGTATGAGTATGACAGTTCTTTTTTCAAATTCCAAAACCTATGCTGTAATGATAGTCATACACCCCGGCATTCAGGGGTGTAAGGGTGTACTTACAGAGCAAGAGATATGTAAAATATTTTATTTATGTCTGCTTCTATGCGACTGCCACATATAAGAACACAGTAGGTGACTTTTTTTTTTAATGGTTTTATAGCCAGATCATTATATTTTTATTATTTTAATGAATTCAACTATACTGAAATGGACTTTGTTATATTAACTGTGTAATGGACTGTGGTTGAGATTTGGTGCTTTCATTAATCAATTTAATCATTATTTACAATAGGAAAGTCCCATCAAATTGTAAAACACCTTAAATTTACAAATATCCAGAACTGACAGAAAAAGACAATGCCGAATCTAGTAGATTCGGCATTGTCTTTTTAGGCATATTTAAAATATCCAATAGAATTTAGGACACTATTAATATCATTTGCACAATTCTTAGGTTCATATTCCTTGTTTAGTATTCTCTTGAAATATTAAGATGTCATTTAGTTACTAATACAACAAAACTTTCCATAGCCTACTTCAAATCATAATATATTTTTGCGCTATCCTGGAATATAATAGTTTTAAGGCACTTACTGGGTTTTGATATACACCAGCCCTCTGGGGTGAGGAGGGTCACGTGGTGCCGTTTTTGAGATAACATTAGTTCTATTTTTAAAGAGGTTTAAATACTTTTTAGTTATGGACTTAGTAAGTTAACTAAATGGCATGAGTCGTATATAATACAACAAAAATGTAAATGCTAGTGACAGCGTTAGTGCCAGAGAATAAAAATAATACAGAATCTGACAATATTCCTTGTGATTTCGTTAGTTCAAATTAAAGCCACCAGGATACATAGTCTGGCAGCATTATACCTAATATTTTTTTGACAGATTAAATTGACGAGAAAAAAATCGAATATATTTTTGCATTTTGCGGCACTGTCGAATTGCACTGGATGGAAAGAGAAGCACGATGGAATTTGTATAGATTTTTTTATAAAATATAATAATATGAATTACTTAAAAATAATGAATGAAATTTCAAAATATAAGACAATGAAGTTTTGCGTCCTGTTATGATACGTTATTATTGTTAATTGTACAAATGTACGCTGGTCAGTATTACCGGCAAAATCTTTTGAAGATCACGGTAAGAGGTTACTTTGCCACTTAATTGTATCGAGGTGTTTGTGCGTCAACGTGTTTCGGCCACAACAAAGTTTTCGGAAATATGATCAAGATTAACATATATTTTTTTCCGCTGCCACATCTTGAATAGATTAGGCAAAAAAATGTTTAAAAGAATGCCTATTTTTCGCATTCAGCCCCTTAAAGTGATAGGTCAGATCAGGGAGGTGATCATAAGCTCTTAGAGCAAGGTTATTTTGTACACTCAAAATAATGAACAGGTATAAAGATTGTCAAAAAGTGTCTGAAATACGTCAATTGTATTGCAGTAGAAAGTCACTTTGTCAGAACTAAGACATCTTTCAAATCCAAAACTAGTCAAACAATCTCAAAACAAATATGTCCAAAGAACTTTCAACGACACTAAACATGCAATTTCAATATACAAAAACTATTTAACAAAAAATCAAAGCGACTTCCAGACCATTTACGACCATTTTTGTTAAAAAGTTTTTTATTTTTCTCTTTTTTGTTTTGGTAGGTATCTCCAATTAACATGATAATCATTTATGGTCAAAGTACATCTCATGACGATTCCGATAAGTGCATGCACGACTAGGATACATTGTTTTATTTCAGAGTTCTAGTGCCTACCTGGCTTCATCATCAGAACAGTTCAATGGTACCATTTTCATCAGTACCATTCATTTATAAGTATTTGCTTAATTATAGTCGGTTAACTATTCGAGATATGTTATACCCGTGACATACTTAGCATTTAGGAGTTTCAATTGCCATCTGTGGTCTTTTTCATCAGTTCCACTTCACCAAATTATACTTTCTGAATGCAAGTGATTGCATTGTTGGTGAAAATACCAAAATCACTATATAAATGCCTATAATATTTGAGGAGTTCCCTCGATTTCTCTAGGATCCCATCATCAGATCCTGACTTGATGACTATGGGACTAACAAGGAAGTATACCCTTCAAAACAAAAGAAGATTTTTTGAAATCGGTCCAGGCGTCTTTGAGTAATCGGGGAAAAAACATTAAAAAAAAACCTACGAATTGAGAACCTCCTCCTTTTTTTGAAGTCGGTTAAAAATAAAACTTTCAATATCTTCACTAGACAAAATCATTACCCCACTCTTATTATCATTATATATTTTATCACTAAATTCACACCAAAACACACTGTCGCAGCAAAATGTCGTTTCAACTCCTAAACCAGCCAAGTGATCTTCAATCTTCAATCGATAAGTGATTGACGTCCCAAATCTCTTAAAACCATAATCCTAATGAATATCTAATTATCATTTTGGACTGTCTCTTCATGTTTTCCAAATAATTATCTTTAAAAAACCATCTTCAAAATTCTCTAAAACCGATACACAAAACAGTAACATGTACTATCAATCACATGTACCACTCCATTTATCGCTAAACGTATTAGAATATTCAATAGACTACACAATGGCACCGTTCCAATGCTACTGATAACTCAGTTGTTCCTAATCTGTGAACCAGAACACGATTTTCTCATCAAAACCTATAGATAAACCTTAGGATAGAATAATCTGGTTGTGGTGGCAGCTTATAGTTAGTTCCTGTTTGAATGGTGTGCTCCGATTGGATCTGAGGTACTTTATTTTATTACGAATTGATTTACTCATAATTTTCCTCTGGGTTTTGCTGTAGAAATATTAGTTTTGAAATATTGCATCGATTGAAATTTTTATTAAATAAAGCTATTACGTTCCAGCTTTGCAAAAGTGGACTATGGTGTAGTGTAGGTGGCGTAATAGTGGAGGTTATTGATGCTTCTACTTTATGTGTCACTTTTTATCCCTCGATGGAAAAAGAGGGGTGTTATAATTTTGTGTTGGTGTATTTGTGTATTTGTGTCTGTGGCATCATAGTTCCTAAAAGGATAAACCGATTTTAATTTGTTTGAAATATTATATTATTAGAAGTATTATATAGCTATAGTTGATGAAAATCGGTTCAGCCATTCAAAAGATATGGCCGTTTTACTGTTTGAATCTTGGTGTTTCCGCAAGTGATACCTTCGGGTGTTTTAAAATATTATTTGTAATTATTAAAACAGATGTAAAGACACAAAGTACTTTAAAATCGTGATTATCAAATGTAATTTACTAATGAAAAATGAAATGAGACTCTGTTAACATAACACGAAGGTTTTGTTGCGGCAGCCCTTAGTAGATTCCAAAGTGAAAATCTGCATGTGTTTTTCTTTTCGATTATACATAATTTTCATTAATAATATTTGGTAGTAGAGTAGATTTATGTAGGGTTGCCTGGAAATAACTAGCCAAAATTACCTAAATTAAATAAATTGTAATGTATTTTTGATAGTTAAAATTGGGGGAATTTACAAGATGTTCAAGTGAATCTAACGTCATTTGAAAGAAACGATATTGTGTAGAAAATAGGAAAATTTGTGGATTGCCAGTTTATCTGCTAAACCTGGAAACCCATGAATGGCGACAAACCGAGAGCTAGATGACATTGTATATACGCACCCACAATACAGGTGAAATGCCTAAGGTAGGGCAAAAAAAAAGGGTGGAAGCCCAATTCATAAAATTTAGTCTTTTAGTTTCGTAAAATATGACGAAACTGAAATAACAACAAGACAGCTGATGATCAGTGTTAACACACAATAGCGGCTGCTAGCGTAGGTACTGTATGTGTCTAGTCAGCGCGAGCTCGTACGTACTAATCTCCTCGGCTTCTCTCTTTTGTTCGTATCTTCGCTTGTACTATCCTGCATGCAGCACGCTGTCTATTGCACAATTTCTCATGCAAAAAATATTATTTATATTTATTTATAATAATAAAAGGATTTAAATTGTAAGATTATTTTTTTGCATTATATCAAAATTTTTTAGTTTCCGTTTTGTAGATTTTTCATTGTTACACTTTTTTTGGTCTAGCCTCTCAGCCTGCAAACAAATCAGAACTATAACGAGCGATAAAGACTAAGTTGCAAAAAAAAATGTGGGATCTCGATCTACAGAAAAAGCGTTATGACCGCTATTGCCAGACTAAAAATAAACAACTATAGGTACTATTATTAATGCAGCTAGAATGTTGAGAAACATGCATTTTTCTGTGACCACTCGTTCAATTAATTAGAATAAATATCCTAAAAGTATACAACTATTTCGATAAATAGCTTAGGCTATAACTATTCCTTTGATTCAGAACAGTAATAGACTAGTATTAGTCAATGTGGTGACGCTTGAAGGAGGCCTATGTCCAGCTATGGATGTCTTTCAGCTGAAATGATGATGATACCTTTGATGGGCTAATTGTTCATGAGAATATGTCAGTAATTCACAAAAAAACAGCTTATATGGGGCTAAATATGTAATCAATATATGAGTAAAACATGTTATACAATTTTACCCTTACACAAAATAACATGATGATTAATGTAACATCGCAGAGAGTTCAACACGCTTTAAAAAGGTTAGAAAAAGGTAGGTATACGAAAGTGTTAAGACCCTTTGGGATTTCTAGTTCAAAAAGGAAAAAAACAGCGCCTTACGGAGCTATTATTCTCTCAGTCTGTCAGTCGCTTTTCTCTTTATATCCCCGAAGGTAAAAAGCTAAAGTTTTCGAATAAAAAACGTAGCACAACGTAGGGGACGTGCACACTGCATATGTTCTTGAAAACTTAATGCTGCTACTTAGATTACAATAAGTTTTAACTTTTCAGTATGTAGGCACTTGTGAAAATTACTGGATTTTTGAGCAAAGTGCATTTGTTTTTTTTTTGTAGACGTATTCTAATTATACTTTTTATGAAAAAAAGTTTCGATCTGTCGAGCCTGTACCCAACTATGTTGGCGTCAGCTAAGGCATACGAGCGGGCACCCGGTCAGGTTTTGTGGTGGGCCCTTAAGAAGAAAAGAGTGCCTGGCAAGTATGTAGAGTTGATCCGAGCGATGTACAGTCGTTGCAGTACCCAAGTCCGGTCTGTAATGGGCAATATTGGCAGCTTCAGTGTGGCAGTAGGCTTGCACCAAGGGTTGGCCCTCAGTCCCTACATCTTCCTGATGATAATGGACGCTCTGACGTTGGACATATAGGAAAAGGGACCCTGGTGTATGCTGTTTGCCGATTATATTGTGCTGGTTGCCGAGAGTGGCCAAGAGGTCCGGAGCAGAAGTTTGGTGGCACAGACTGAAGAGTGTTGGCCTGAAATTGAGCAGAACCAAAACTGAATACCCACTTGTTCTGTGATTTTGACGATCTCTCCAGTTTTGTGCCCCTCTTGTTGGAATGCCCATTTCGATCTGCTTCGACTTCCGGTACCTAGAATAGCTTCTGCAAGGTAATGGCGAGGTAGACTGAGACGTAACACACCGGATCCACTCAGGATGGATTAAGTGGCCACAGGTCGCTGGAACAACTTGCGACCCACTGATGCCCCTCAAGTTAAGGGAGAAAATCTACAAGTTCGAGATTGTACGTGCCATACTGTATGGAACAGAATGTTGGCCTGTGATAAAGATGGATGAAAAGAGATTGCGTGTGGCAGAGATTAGAATGTTGAGACGGATGTGCGGAGTAACGAAAATGGATAAAATGAGAAATGACTATTTTATAGGAAGTTTAAAAGTGGCATCAGTGACAGAAAGGTGAAAAGGAAACCGTTTGTCCTGGTATATTTGGAAAGATGAAACGCATTTTACTAAAAGAGTAATGAATATAAATGTGGAGAGGGAGAGGAAGGCAAAAGAAAAAATGGATGGTCTGTGTGAGGAAAAGAAAAGGGAGTCAATGATAGCGTGACGGAGGACGGTACGGAAGAAGAACATGGGCTACGGGCAGGAAAATGATAGTTGGGGTCAGCTTCCTGCTTAACTAGATGCAACTGAATATCAATATTTTACATAGAGCGACAACACATATAGTACATAAACACAAATCCGAAACATTAGTAGTTTTATTTTATTATATTTATTTTACCATTTTCTATTTATTTAATAGGCGATGGATTTAATTTTTGTATTTTAATTATTCTAAATCTGGCCTTAATACGAATTTAAAATTTTCAGCTAGCACGAGATAAACCTAAAACCAGTATAGCAATTATGAGCTGGACCAAAAAGGAGTACAACACCTGAATTCGTATCGCAAGTAAGCAGTTTGACAGTTGAACATAAACGTTGAACAGTTGCTAACTGTTCTGTTCTGAACAAAAACCTATCGCCTTAGTTAAGGAAATTGTTAACAACTGTCTGTAAACTGGGTTTAATTAATAGAAGAATCAAATAATGTTGTCTTTAACCCTTGACGAAAAAAAGGGAACTTATAATTTTTACGTGTGTTCCTTTGTATTTGTCTGTATGTGTATCTGTCTGTGGCATCACGGCTCCTACACGGATGAACCGATTTTCATTTCGTTTTTTTGATGTTTGAAAGGTGACTATATCCAGAGTGTTCTTAGATAATTATGTTTGATGAGAATCGGTTCAGCCATTCAAAAGGTGTTTTCGCAAGATATCGTGTCATAATTACGTGTTCAATTAATTGTTGATCGAAGCGCGTCTACTACTACATACATTATGAAGCATGAAATAAATATGATCCGGGGGTTTAATTTTTTTTTAAATTTTACTTGTATGAATGTGTAATGTGTATAGGTAATATCACGGTATCTATGCGCTAAGAAAGAGAATTTCGTTCAAATAAATATCACCAGATGGATATGCATCGATTTGTTATTGAATTGTGTTTAAAATTAATACCTATTTTCTAGAATTAAAAATAAAAATTGTATGTTCTTGTTTATCCATCTCTCCTAAGCAAAAAGTTATGGAATTATTGGGCTCTTAATTAACATTTTAATGATTATAAACGGATCATTTAAAATTGGGTTTTAATTTACCAAGCGTGTTTCACCGTCGACCACATCATCGATTACCATCAGGTGAGATAGTGGTCAAGCGCGAGCCAATAATAATAAAAAAATTGAATCCAATAGATGGCACGGTTTTAAATTTCTGAGGCTGAGGAGGTTTTTTTTTTTGTTACAAATTTAGGTACAATGAAACTGTAAAAACGTGCAAATATACGATAAATCAAATGGTTAATGAATTTAAAGAATCGAACGAACCGAGTAAACCCTTTTACTTGAAAGTCGCTGCTAACACCACTTATAGCCATGGAACGGAACTGAATGCGATCGATGTACTAGTAACCTCGAAACAGCTTCTTTGAATGGGATGAGTCATCTGTATGCTAGTATTACATTATCTGTGGTAATATATAGTGTGTTGTGATGTGCCTAGCCTTTGCCCAACTCATGATGGGATCGGTTTCCAATCTAACCAGATCCAGCTGATTACCAGTAATTAATTAACATGGTGCGAATGCCTATTTGACATTCACAACCCAGTAACTGGGTAACAGGATATCACTCGGCAGGATTGCCAGCCAAGTTACGAACGTTAAGTATCGAATCTCTTTCTACAATCGTTAACGCCTTCTATTTGTATGATCTGACCACGTGACTTAACGTTCAAATGTGTCATTCCCATACATTGATTCGTTTTCTACTAGCGTTATCGATTGTAGTTTGTCAACTTGGCTACAGGTGCAGCTGTCTGATTTTCTGGCTTCTGACTATCCGTAACGACTGTCAAATATTACATTTTTATCTACCTACTTATTTCAGGTTCAAAAAATATATTAGTTCTTTCACTGACGGTCAATGCACACATACACAGCCTAATCCCCTGGTTCAAGACCACAAAAAGTAACCTATGCTCAAGACGTCTAAATAGGAAGTCACTAAAGAAAAATTTCAAAAATTCTCACATAAAGGATTTAAATGGGGATTGGCATTGTGCATGGCGTACCAGGGGCCGAAACTAACTCGCAGAGGCCTTGTTAGACATGTAGGATGAAAAGCGACACCAACCAGCGATTATCCCTGTATGCATTAGTCACTACGCAAGAGCACACAAGTTCAATCCCCGGCTGGAGCAGGACTATTGCAGAATATTTGCAGCCTAATAAACATGCTGTAAGCACTGAAACCACTAAGTAGGTTACAAGACATGTGGGCTTGTTATTTATGATTTTGTACAAATTTCCTTCACAGTAGTTTACCTCCTAATGCAATTCAAACAACCCCTTTTAAATTCTTATTACCTACTCTAGGTACTATTATACTCGGAGCAATAAAGCTGTTCACGGTGCTATGTTAGATTCGTGTTAGTCAAACGTAAAACACTATGTTAGCTGGACATTGCGTTGTCTTGTCGCGTGACTCTGTTGTTGACTGTTAAAAAGGCAATTCACTGTAGACATGGATTTCTTCGAAGTTTCATTTTCTTGGTTTAGGATATTTTAAAGTAAATGAGATTGTTGAAATAGTCAGTTGGCTTTATAAACTCTTCGTCTACTAACTACTCAATTAATCACAATATTGTAACTAAAATGTCTGAAGCTATTTCTATTTACATTCTAAAACTTCATAATACAGCTTTGTCGCTTTGTAGCATAACTGTTCTTGTACTTTTTAGAACATTCTTGGTGGTAAAATGACCGATACCATGCGAGCATTTTCTGTTGTTAATTATCTTCGCTACAATTTCAGTTGAAAGACATCCAGTTCTGAACATAGGCCTCTCCCAAGTGTCGCTAGATCGATGCGGCTCACAGATTTCCTTAACCAGGTCAATCTTGTCTGTTGTTAATCTGACAGGTAATTTTTTTTTAAGGGTTATTTTCTAGATCAGTAATTGGTTTGTAGAACAATATTTTGTTTGTATTATATTATTATGGAAAGATCATAATAATATATGTGTTGCATCAAGACTGGCCGATAGATGCAAACCATCGGGAAGTTAGGATGTATTCCCTTAGGTTAAGATATCGTGTGTGGGCAGGTCGGTGGGTACAATCGTGCAAATGAAATCACAGAAATTATTCGATACACTGGGTTTATTTTAAATAGTCACAGTTACAATCCTGCTTACTAATATTACGGATCGACACTAATTCTAAGACGTGTTAGCTCTAAGACTTGAGTACTCAACTGCTCTATTCTGCTGTCCCACTACTCAAGTGGTTAGAAAAATTGCGGATGGCGTGCTTGCGATTTGTTTTGACATCCGTACTATTGACTAAACCCGACATATGTATTTTTTATGACATCAGTAGTTTTTGTTCTTTTTTCGCTATAATTGGAATTCGAAACATGAAATAGGGAAAAAAGCTTTTAAAATAGTAACCAGCCAGACTCCTAATAAAAAAAAATAACAAAAATAAAACACCACACAAAAAAAGCACCCCGGATTCTCGTTCCTCTCCTGCAATGCAAAATTACATAACTAACGTACGGCAGCCTAATTCTCAGTCTCTCTCCGAAAAAATGAAACTGTGTATCATAAGAAGCAACAAAACTAACAGCATATTATCAACAGCAGAAGATACACAAATGTATCTTCTAAATGTGTGTTACACTCCAAACTGTTAAATTATGCCGTAGAAGATTGCTGTATTATAATTAAAGGAGACTTTGTTCAAACAAACAACTACTGTGATTTGGTTGTTCACATAAGGAAGGTTTTGACCAAAATAAAAAACACAAATATTATCTTGTGCCGACCCACATATAAATGCAATGCATATTCTATGATGTACAATTACAGAATCGAAACTTTCAACAATATGCTTTACATGGATAATCAAAGCCATTACTATGCTTGGCTGCTTGACTCTAATTAAAGGTTATCTTATAAAGAGGACATGTTCTCCTGGTACAATGGCCGATTAGATAACAAAGGAATGCTCAATATCTTCCAAAACTTAAAAACATTATTAGATGAAATTTCATATGACTGGACCGACACAAATCTCATAAGTTCAGAGGCGCCTCCTGGCAAAACTGATGAAGCAAATGTGACCACAAGAAGCTCTGATTTTTTTCGTCTTTAACAGTATAAATATCCTACATCAAATTATTGCTGGTATTATAAATAAAGCTGACCTACTGACTGTTCACCTTCAGTAAATGTCGAGGAAACAAAAAGACATAGATGTTATCTGCATTACAGAACACTTCATTATGCTTGGCCATGAAAAAGTATTAAAAATTCCGAACTATAAACTGGCTGCGTGTTATGCAAGACAATCAAAGAAGCGTGGTGGAGCTTGCATCCTTGTCAAAAGAAATCTAGAATATAAAGAATTAACTGATATCTCACGTCAATCAAAAACAAATATATTCGAATGTTGCGGCATAGAACTAATCATACAAAGATTAATTATTATCTCCTATATATGGTATATACTCGTATAGGATACAGATTTATAGACCACAAAAATTAAATAACTTAACTGTGTTTTATGAAAACTTGGACACTGTCTTAAAACTAATATGTAATAAATCTAATAATAGATATATTCAAAAGAAATAACGTTACGAAAGATTTCGAGTACTTTCTATTGGGGTACAATCAGTAACAGTTGCATCGATAATTTTGCTTGTAGTTGTCAACGTTAATGTAAATGTGAAATAATAGATCTAGCAGTATCCGATCACACTGCACAGGTACTGGAAGTAAAGGTAAATAGAACCTGTAGAATTAATTCTTGGCGCATTATAAAACGTGACATTTCATTCGAAAATTTAGCTAGGTTTAAAAACTTCTCTATTCTCTTTATTTCTCGGATATATACCTCACAGAAAATGCAAACGAAGCATATGATTATTTTCTGGAACACTTCCGTATGCTATATGATCTGTGTTTTCCATACAGGTTAGTCACTATCAAACCAAATCGAACTATTAAATGGGTATCACGTGGTATACGAATGGGCAGTAAAAGACAGAGACATCTGTTATGGAAATGTAGACATGACTCTTCAGAGGAAAACAAGAAAAAAAAAAAATATTACTCTCTAAAATTCAGGAAAGTAATAAAATTAACTCAAAGAGCACAAATAATCATTTTATAAATACCTCTACTAATAAATCAAAAGCCTCGTGGAGTATTATAAACAAAAATATACGCAGTGTCGAGCCAATATGCAAAATCAAAACCCAAAACACCGTAATTAGTAACCCAAAAGGTATTACTAATGTATTTAACAATTTATTCATTGATCAGTTTCAATCTAATAACTCATCAAAATATGTAACTACTGGTTTAATTAGTAACACACATTCAATATTTATGGCTCCAGTGATACCACAAGACGTAAAAATAATGATACAATCTTTAAAAAATACTAATAGCTTTGGATATTATGGCATAGCTACAAAAGTAGTAAAATTCGTGTCGAATAATATCGCCTCACACTTGTGTCATATTATAAATCTTTGCATTAGCTTTGGAGTATTCCCAAATGGTCTTAAAACAGTTATCGTAAAACCACTCTACAAAAAACACGATAAAGAAGGTTTAGTAAATTACAGACCCATTGCCCTAATTCCTATATTTTCGAAAGTCATCGAAAAGATAATTTATGAGTCAATTAAAAACTTTTAAGTAAATATAATATTTTATGTGATGAACAAAAAGGATTTAGGAAGAACAAAGGTATAAATATTGCTATTTACGACTTACTTAGTATAATAATGGGACAGGTTGATAAAAAAGTACCAATTTGCGCAATCCTTACAGACATGACAAAGGCTTTCGATTGCGTCCATCATGAAACCCTGATTGATAAGCTTAAAATGTATGGAATAACAGGGAACATACTCAGTCTTATTAAATCATATTTAAGTGACCGTAAACAATATACGGAAATATCTAAAATCTGCACAACCACTAGGCGTGAGAAGAAATACATATCCAAATCAAGAGTTATCAGACATGGTGTGCCTCAGGGCGGAGTTCTTAGCTCACTTTTGTTCTTGCTATACATCAATGACTTACCACACCACATTGAACACCCAATGGTCTTATTCGCTGACGACAGCACCGCACTTGTCAAATGTATAGACTTCAATCAATATGAACAGGACATAAATGACATTGTAAATTGACTTGACGAAAATAAATTGGTAATTAACCTTCAAAAAACTAACGTTATGCATTTTTATCAACGCACATCAGTACCCAATATAACAATAGAATGTAATAACTGCATTATAGACCAGGTACAAGTTGCAAAATTTTTAGGTATAGTGATAAACAGTCAGTTGACATGGAAACCCCAAGCAAAAGAGGTTTGTAAAAAATTGAGCATATCCGCGTATGTCTTATACAATCTGGCGAAAAAGGTCCACATCACCACAACAGTGGTTGCATACCATGGTATAGTCGCATCCACTTTAAAGTACGGGATAATCTTTTCGGGAAACTGTACTCTACGAGAACAGGTGTTCAAAGCCCAAAAGCAATGCTTAATATGAAAGGGACGGATAGTTGCGTTCGTGTGTTTAAGTCCCTCAAACTATTAACTATTCCGGCTATGTACATTTTGGAAGTTACTATTTTCGTTAAATGTAACATTAACCTTTTCACTGCAGTGTCAAAAGATAGAAAGAGACCTTTAAGAAGTCAGTATGAATATCTACTTCATGTTTAGAGTTGTAATATTGCTTTACAAAAAAAAGTGAAAGTGAAAAAAAAGATGTGGGGTCCAGCCGCGATGGTGCGCTGTGTACCGGGAATTCTAATGTATAATGTGGAAGGGGTACATATTAGAATATCGAAGATTAAAATACCTACGGTTAAAATGCCACTGTTCAAAACATCGAAAATTAAAATAACGATTGTATCGAAATATCGAAAATTGTTACATCTAAGCATAAAATGTCTAAGATTAGAATGCCGACTGATTAAAATATCGACTGATTCAAAATTACGATAGTCATTATACCTATGTTCAAAATGTCAACATTTAAAACACCTAAGTTCATTATATTTACGTTGAAAATACGTACTCGTTAGAATATCGAACAATTTTTATATATGTGGTATGAGTGGAAAAAATGTAGGTAGATTTGAAATTGTCACACTCTGCCAACGCATTGATATTAGTCATTAGTCTGTCCTCCACTGCAAACATTTAACGTATTGTTTAGCGAATATTATCATGTGGAAAACGGATTAGTAGTTTTCAAGCGCTCGCCGGCCGCTGCCGGGGCACCGCTCGATTCGCTCGCTCGGCTCGCGCGCGGTTGGTCACAGTTCTAACCCAACCTATTTCACCCAGTTCAAAATGACGAATCTTTCACCTGCAATCTGCCGCAGATATGTTTTCACCATTGTCTAATTATCTAGTCGCAGGCAGATTGTAGGTATGATTCGTTATTTTGATCGGGTGAAATAGGTTCGGTTAGGTTAGAACTGTGACCAACTGCGCGTGAGCCGAGCGAGCGAAGCGAGCGGTGCCGCGGTAGCGGCCGGCGAGCGCTACTTCCAAGTTGCTTGCAGATTTTTTACACCATTTTCTAGTTATGCGGGTTTTCGCAATATCCGAAATATCATATTACCCTGTGTATTTCATAATAAATATTTTCAATTGCACTTCAAGAACATAGATTTTCAGTACCCATATTTTTTTAAGAACTTATAAAAAGGGCAAGTTCTCTGTGAGTCTATTTCGCCTCAGTGTTGATATAGTTATTGTTAGTAGCAAGCAATACAGGATTCCCTTGGAAGGGTCCGGTCTAAAAATAAATTGTCGTTCGTTGTTTTTTGTACACCAGTTTAAGGTACATTTACTTCTTTGTCTTATTACATACCTTTCTGTTTCACTGGAATGTTATTTCGGTTTTCTCGGCAGGTCTAGCCGTAAAAGAAATACATAGATTTTATAGTCATATATCATGCCTGGCTGCTCGTAAAAGTAGGCTGGAAATAAGGATTGCTCTAGTACTTGCCTAGGCGTTGAGTAGGCAATCTGACGGTCCATAATTTAGTTTTATTTGAAACCGTTCTTTGAAGCCTTACCTTAGTTTATTGATTTGTAGTACATCGACTTGATGTAAATGGAAAATAACACTTTCTGGTATATTTGTAGTTTATAGCTCGCTGTAGGAATTTAGAATGTTCTTGAATTTTATCTTTAAAATAATTTGTTTGACTGCAAAACTAGAATCTCACATTCGATCTTTCTATGGGACAGCCATATTAGCCGTAGAACCGATGACTGATGGAGTAGCTGTGTTCTCAAGTAGAGACTGCGAAAGGGCAAACTTAAGATGGGACAGTGACGGCTACGTTGAGTACGATTTTCGGAGGGTGGCCGGTAGTATATGGATGAGAGTTGCTGAGAATCGAGGTAAATGACGTGAGGGCTTTTTTGGCGCAGCCATTCCTTTTTTTATTTTTTTTATTTACTTCTATTTTATCTGGTGTACATTATTATATTATGTATCGAGTATATTGTGTGTTTTTTAATCCGTGCTTTCTTTTTTATTTTTTTTATTTCTGATATGAAAGCTCTATGTCTAGCAGTGGACTACTATGATTATAGACTGGTGATGATGATGATTAAATCTTTCAATATAACTTTGTGAACATTGGTATTACAAATATAGTTAGTTACTATAAGTTCACCTCTGCATCACCCTTCTATACATATGTGATATCAAATTATATTACATGAACGTATCATAACCAAACACATAACCCAAACCACCCAATTTGACCAACAAGGCACCATACAACAAAACTTTTTCAATTTCCTCCTAACCCGTACATTAAAATAAGACGAGGTCTCGTAATGACAGAGCTCGAAGACGCATAAAGACGCATTCTTCACGTCCGTCGCCCTTGTAGAGTTAACGAATTGTTGCCATAAATTTGTAGACCATTCTTGCGAAGCATTTGTCCGTTTGACTGTTGGAATTGCCAACTCTTACTCTTTGCTGGCCGGCAAAACCTAGTTTGGCAACGGATGGTTTATTATACGTAGTTTTTATGGGGATATCTGTGTTTTGGAATCTTTGTATGGGAGGTAGAAGCACGAGGGAGTGCTTGAGATGAATTTCGAATAATATAAAATCCAATATGGAGCAAGCGTGGCGAAAAATTCTCTAGCCTTTTCTGTATGATGTAGCGTTACGTTTAGCTCAGAGGGAGCTAAAAGTAAGCCACGTTCATAAAATTAAATAATTATAATACTAAAAAAATAATAAAAGGATATTAAGAATAAAAACAGAAGGGCCGGCTTCGCACGACGTCGGGCAGCTAACCGGGCAGCAGGTCAGACAGGAAGAGGTGGTGGTGCGCACCGCAAGATATGCACCCTCTGGTTCAGCGTGCGCACCCAGGCAGCAGGACGGGCAGGATGACGTTGTATGCCCGAGATGGGCAAATTAGCAGGCGATCGGGCAGGTAGGTGGATGAGTAGGCAGCAGGAATCTGCGCGTGCTGAAACGGGGGCGCTGTGGCCGCGCGCTTCTCTGTATGCTTGTCTGCCACAGCTCATACACCACGTGCGGTAGATAGGCAAGATGTGTAGGGGAATCGGACTGTGGCGTTATATGCCGTAGGTACACAGGTACACCGGTAAGCAATTTATACTCAGTAATACACTTTATATTTATATATTCAACTTCAGCACATGAGATATGATTACACAAGCCGTAAGTATAATAGTTTTAAAGACTTTCAGATTCGATCGTACATTAAGTAGTATCCCCGTAGTCCACCGACTTTTCGCGTTCTGACCAGATTCAAACTAAAAATTGACGCCCGTTTTTCTTCGTTCTGTGTTCTATCTCCATTTCAAATTCAAATTTCAATCAAGAAATAAAGACCAGAACGAATAAAAACGGTTCACAAAGGGGTCTGTCTACGCTACCCTTATAATAGTGTAAACCTAGCTTAAAGGAGGTTTAGTCCATGGTACCTATGTTACGGTCTTAGGTTTTAAGAAAAATAAAATAGACAGACAGATGTCATGTCAGGGAGTTTTTGGCGGGATTTTTTCGAGTGCAGTTTAGCGGCTGTTAATATTATTTGCAAATTGATTTATAGTGGATATTGTGATATAAAATTGGTGTAGTTTTGTGTCTCAACTGTCTACGCAACTGGACAATATGTAAAAACGTTGACAGAAGCGATCTCGGTATAGTGGAGCGGAGTATTTTATTGTAGTATTGACTACCTCTGCAAAGCTTACTGGGAAGACTGACTCGATGAAATTTGCTGCCAAATGCTCCAAGAAACATTAGAATGTGTTGCATTCGCATTCTAATGCATACTAAAGAATACAAATACTAACTGATGATTAGGCAGCATGGTCTCAGACCTTAGCCTGTTCCGTTAGGAACAAATATATATAAAAAAAATAAAAAAATAAGATGTCATGTCAGATGAAAATGTCACAGTAGAAAAATATTGGAAGAATTACAAATTAACAATATTATTTAAGTTTCAGATATTAAAACAATCAGATAAAATTAAAAGTATGCTATTCAGATGACAACAAAAGAAAGAAAACATAAAAATGAATTACAAAAGTTGATAAAATATCAAAATATATGAAGGTATGGTTTGTATAGTGTTATGTATTGTAAATAGCGTTAAAAAAATGTGGATCTGTAAATCAGAACACCACAATGAGAAGAAAACTTTCACTGCAGCGGGACATTAACTGTCGTATATTGTTATACCTGGCGGATATTGATAAAGATAAGGTAAATAAATACATTTTTATCGAATTCAAAAAAAGGATAAGGTAGGTAGGTAATATTGTTGGAATTGTCCAATATTCACATATTACTTACTCTTACTTATTTAGCACATAAAATTTCATAAGTGTTTGTTTGTTTGTATTTTTGTCTACGCATTTCTCTGAAACTACTTATCGGATCGTGATATTTTTTTTATTTGATTAGATATCTCTCAACTTCGAGAATAGTGCAGGTTTCATCCATATCGGTTCAGCAGTTTTCAAGATATAGAACAGCCGAACTCCTTAGCGACAAAGAGCACGAATGTGTAAATTGGGTTATTATAGGAATTTTGTCAATCCTTTAGGTATCTTACTATAGAACTTGCTCATTTTTTAGTGATAGTATAATAAAACTAAAAAAAGAGAAATAAACTTTTTCACAAAAATATAAACCGACTTCAAAAGCAAAACACTAAAAAGTGCAAAATAACTTTCGTTTCGGAAGTCTGTGTCAAAAACCAATAAAAAAAGTAACAAAGACACCGGCTTCCGAAACAAAAGTTATTTTGCACTTTTTAGTGTTTTGCTTTTGAAGTTGGTTTATTTTTTGATGAAAAAGTTTTTGTAGTTTATGTGATGTCCACTCTACTAACATTATACTCGTAGAATTTCTTGACGGGTTTGGAAAACGTTTAATTGTGGTTTTAAAATTCTGTTTGCACGAGATTCTGCTGGCTGCTGGCTGGATCTGGGAAAATACTTTTGGGGGCAGTGATGGTCTAGAAGTTACGGCCGCGACTTAGGTCGTAGGTTCGAACAAAGACAGACACTTTACTTAGTCTAAATTATTTCATCTGCTCTCAAAACGGCGAAGGAAAACATCGTGAGGAAACCAGCATGTCCTAGAACCAAAAATTCGAAGTGAATGTGACATCTAACCTGCTGAGGGCTCACGTGGTGCATTACAGCCTATTCCCTCTCACAGAGAGACCGGTGTCCCAGCAGTGGGTAAATTAAAAAGGCTTATGATGAAAGTACTTTTAGTGTGGAGTTTTAGGATGGAAAAACTGCAGTCAAGTCAAAATTATTCGAGCATTTTTTTATATGTTCCAAAATGCATAATATCTTCTTTGTGACAGCAAATCTCATTTTTTATGAGATTTGCTGTCACAAAGAAGAAACTACTTCCAAAATAATCTTACTCAGACTATTCTCCTCGTATTCCACTCCCCACATTTTAATAGAGTTACTTATCTGTCTAGAATCACCCAATTTCGTACTGCAACGCACCTGACGGGGAAATAAAATAAAATGTATTCGCACTGCAAGACTTGCAGCTGAGAATGTTATTTTAAATGTGTGCAAAGCAACATCCAATAAAGAGACAAGATAATTATTATTATGGAGGAAAATGTATGCGCAGAATGATGTAGGAAGATGAATGAATGAATGATTAAATACAAGATGTATTGCGGTATTCTTAATGCGTTTATTGCGAAGTATGTGGATTTTGAATGATAGAGTGAGGAGTGATGTTAAAAGAAAAGGTGTGATGTGATCGGCTCACTGCCGATCACAGCGGTTCTGGAGTCACCGTTGCCGCGACACTGAGAATTCACGGAGGTCTTTTTTAGGGTTCCGTACCCAAAGGGTAAAAACGGGACCCTATTACTACGACTCCACTGTCCGTCTGTCTGTCTGTCACCATAACTGAACACCTGAACTGTGATAGCTAGAATGTTAAAATTTTCACAGATGATGTATTTCTGTTGCCGCTATTAAATCAAAAACTAAAAACAGAACAAAATTAATAATTAAGTGGGGCTTCATACAACAACCGTGTTTTTTGCCGCTTTTTGCGATAATGGTACGGAACCCGTCTTGCGTGAGTCCAACTATCACTTTGTCGGTTTTTTTAAATGGTTCTATGAGTTAATCGTTAGTGGAGGATAGTGGATAAGTCTACCCATCCATTCAAGGAATATATAGGGTAGAGTAAGTTGTGTTTACCAAAAAATAAAAACATCTACCTCGTTGTCAATAGAAAGAAAAGTTACCAAGATCCTGAAATTATTTATACATCATAGGTACTTAAACTGTTCTAAGGAATATTGACACAAAAAAATTAGGTAGACCATTCAACAAACCAGGCTTCAACAATAACGATTAAATTGCCTACAATTCCCTTGCAATCGATTTGTAAGCTACCGTCACCGTTCGACCAAATCTAAGGCCTGTTTCTAACTGACCGCAAGAGTTTAGGAGCTTGCGACTAAATGCCGGAGTTACCGAACGGAGGCCAGATGACCACAAGACCTGTCAACGTGAAGCAAGTCAATAGTGGATCGTGGTCTCTTAGGAGTTTAGTCTGAGTGTGGTGTTGAGCTGTTGAATTAATTTGGTACCTACTACCTATATTTTGTATTAGTTCTAGGCAAAAGAAAGCTCTAAACAAAATGATATTTTATCGGCAACAATGACTGTTGAAAAAACTGGCCAAGTGCGAGTCAGACTCGCGTACGCAGGGATCCATACCATTATCGCAAAAAACGGCAAAAAAAAACTCACCTGTATTGTATGGGAGCCACACTTATTTTTTAAGCTATTGCATAGCTTCTTTCGCGGGCCTTGAGCGCGAGGACCGAATCCAGAAATTCCGTAACGAAAAAACCTCACGCTCCCCACTGTCCATCAATGTGGACCGTATGCTAATGAGAATAAGGGTCTCTTTGCTTGTCAAAGAAAAGCGACCTTATTTCAATGTGAATAAGGGTATTTTTGTTTTGTTTTTAATAAGGTTTTTGAATTCTGTGGAATCTGAGTGGTGAGGGGCAGGGGGGCGGGGGGGGGGAGGTTTGTTGCACGTGTTTTCGATTTCCGTGTTGGTATTTTTAGAATGAAAAATTTTTTTGCGGGGAGGTGAACGGTTAAGGGGGGAGGGGGTAAATCCTATCTTGTTCTTCTGGATGAAGTAGCTGAGGGCAGGAGGGCAAATTTTTTGTCAGAAATGCTCTAACTCCAACCGTTTCTGAGATATGAGGGTTTTAAAATTTTTGTTGGTCGTAATTTTTTTGCCTTTTATCGGTCTCTCTGAGCTGATTCTGTGACAACGGTGATCAATGTGGACCTTATGCTAATGAGAATTAGGGTCACTTTTGCTTGTCAAAGAAAAGCGACCATATTTCAATGTGAATAAGGGTATTTTTGTTTTGTTTTTTAGAGTTTTATTTATCGTAAATAAATGCGGGTTTGGCTCGCTACGTTTTTTGTTTTTTAGAGTTTTATTAATCGTAAATAAATGCGGGTTTGGCTCGCTACGTTTTCGAGTTTTTAACGTTTTTAATTTTTTTGACGCATTTTCCAGGACCAGGATCTAGAATAAATGCTATGCAATAGCTTTACCGCGGCAGTCCCCGAGTGCCACACGACTTTTTTTTTTATTGCCTCTATTATTCGCTTGACCACTATCTCACCTGATGGTAAGCGATGATGTGTTCGACGGTGAAGCACGCTTGCCTAGAAAAAACCTATTCACTCTTGCCTTAACGACCCCTAGATTGTAGCTATCGGGAAACACAGACTCCGGCAGTGAATGCCAATCCTTAGCTGTACGCATAATAAAAGTGTCCCAAAAACGTTTTGTGTTCTGTGTTGTTAAAGCGGCAATAGAAATACGTCATCTGTGATATTTCAACTGTCTAGCTATCACGGTTCATGACATACAGCCTAGTGATAGACAGACAGATGGACAGCGGAGTCTTAGTATTAGGGTCCCGTTTTTACCCTTTGGGTACAGAACCCTAAAAATCTAAAATTTACCAGCTTGACATACGCTACGGGAACATCTTGTGCGTATATATATATTTTTTTTGGTTTTGGTTGCGTTTCTTGGTGCCCTTTTTTGTTGCAGAAAAAGAGCTACGTTTTTGTTCAACCACGATTTTAATATTTAGAAATATTTTCACATTTACCACTTAAGAAAGAGCTTTCATACTGTACGCCCACCCTAACATACGTCACGTAAGGCCGCAGTAATGTTAAGGGTGTGACAGTACATGAAACTATATGGTACGTTAAAAGACCTACGAAGACCTCACAGCCTAACAGTCCCTACGACCCTAAGACCTATAAGCCCTACAGCCCTAACCTACCATATACCTAGTGAATAATAATAAATAAATATATAGATAAGTTCAGGATGTCTGCACCATGCGACCTAAGGTTACAGACGGATAGTGGGCAGGAATTCCAGGTTCGGGAAGGGTAAACTCACTGCCAGTCCAGCAGACTCACAGGACTGATCAGAGATGGCTAAAAGTGTCTTGGCCACAGTGAGGGGTAATGAGACAAGAATTTAAAATTCAAATCTCATTTATTTACAATATTTTACAGCTTATATACTATTTTATCTTAATACACACTAACGTACAAATTTATTTGTGTTCTATGCGTGTAGGTTGCAACCAAACAGTATTTTATCTGGGCCGCGCGTCAGCCGGGCCGAATGCTGAGTCAATGTCCAAAGGTAACATTGAACAAAGAAAAATTATTATGCAAAGGATTCTTACAATGTAGATTTTAATAATTCACATTAGTACCTTCTGTAATTTGTGTTCATTGATATCGATCGCAAAGCTGTTGAAAACTTCGACCTCTTTTCATAAGGCCACGTCCATGCATAGTCCGATTGCCACACACCAGAATTTAATACCTTCCAACAAAAATCATACTTCAAACCTGCCTATCTTTAATCCCGTAGATTAATCACTCCTTAACACTTACAAATTCACTCCAATACATCATTGGAGATACAATCTAGCACTCGCTATCACAGTAAATCAAATTGGGGCCGGACAAGCTTCACGTCACCAAAACATTGAAATGCAGACAGACGGACGTCGGACGTATCGGAGACAGACTAGCTACTGACACAGTGACATCGGCTTAGGATTATGGTTGGACTGGAAATATGGTGTCAAAATGTGTTGTGGTCTGGTTATATTCTTTGGAGTGTTTGTGTTATCCGATCAAGTCAAGTCAATCAAGTGTGGTGTCAAGAATCCAATCCGTATGAGCATGTTATAGTTCAATTGATTCAAAACGCGTTAATAAAGCAAATAAATGTATTTTTATATTTAATTCACTGTTGTGGAATGACTGAACGAAATAAAAAAATATTATTTCGAGTTACGTGCTTTTTAATGATTGATTCTGAAATAATGCACTATTATTCTACTGTTTTTTTATTGTGATTTAATATACAATAGCGACCCATTTGTTTTCTTTTTAGTAATAAACCTATTAAAACTTAAATAAACGGCAATATTTTACTAAAACCAGTCAGTACTTATATTTTAAACATAAACTAGTACTCTTTTTACACCCATAACATGTAAATCACAAAAAACAAAATCTTCTGTTAGTCAAAAAATAAGAAAAAATATGGAAAAATTGATTGAATACGAAACACTTATAACACAAAACTGTTAGGAATAAAAAAATAACAATGTTATAACACCGTTACATAAAAATAAAACTGTTTAAAATTGTATAATTAACATTTCAATCAAAAGACTTCCACCGCTGGACATGGGCCTTCCCCAAGTGTCCGCATCCAGAAGACTCCCATAACCCTCACCAGGCCTTTCGTCCACCTAGTGGGAGGTCTTCCAACGCAACGTCTTCCGGTTCACGGTCGCCACTCCAGAACTTTTCGGCTTCATCGACCATCCGCTCTGGGAGCAATGTGCCCTGGCCACTGCCTCTTAAGTTTGTCAATTCTTCAGGCTATGTAAAACTTAGTCCGATGACTTGCCCCCTTACACCACTTGCGCATGTCTTCAGTTCTGACTCGACCACGCAAGGAAACTTCGAGCATAGCCCTTTGGGTGACTTTAAGCCTTCTGGTGAGGCCACGACTCGGTTTCGGTCCCGTATGTAATCGCACACACTGATCATAGACTTTGGTATTGAGACACTATGTAATCACGCACACTGATCATAGACTTTGATAATGAGACACTGCGGTAAGTTGGACAAGAAGATACCGCGCAACTACCCGAACGCTGCCCAGCCGAGTCTGATTCGATGTTTGGCCTCTCGTAGTTAGATCTATCTAATTGAAGCGTTTGTCCCAGGTAGACATAATCGTCCACAACTTCGAGTGTAGTTTCCAATTTTGATATCAGAATCTTGAAGTTCAATGCAGAAGTGAACAGTTTCGGAGAAATTACTCGCCCTGGAAATCTGCCTGCGTCACTCCGTGAATTTATCTGATACTTCATCGGCTGATGCTGCCACTGTTGACATCTCAGTGGTTGATGCTGCAACGTTCGTAATGTTGACATCCTTTTCCACGCTTTGTTTAATAGAAGGTCTTGTGTCTTTTGTGGTTGCTTCCATTGCCTTTTTAAGCAACAGGAGACCACGACCCCTCATCATCTGCCAAATAACTATTACAAATTTATTTAATTCAACAATAGTGAATTATCTAAAAAAAAAGTTTTAATCTTCGTGTAAATAACGAAAAAAATAAATCGTAAATAAATTTTTCTTAATTTATAATGTAAAGAACAATTATTTGAATAAAAAATATGTTTTTATGATTTTAACAAAATTAGGACATAATTCATATCTACCATCAACAGTGCATCATTTCACTGATTTCCAGCTTTTACGAACAATACTAAACCATTTTGGAATAATACAAAAAAAAAACATACCTTTGCCAACAACAGAGTATTATTTCGAAATAGTATCAAACTCGTAGTATAAACACAGTCACCAACACTGAATTAAAACTAAATAATTCCGAGTAATTTTCGTTTTACATTTAACAACACCGGATTATCACAAAATAATTCACTGTTGCGTAAAGGATCTGCGTGCTGTTTTTAAGGCGGACAAGTTGCAACTGGAAATAGTTCTGTGTTGACGGTATGATTTTGGCAGCGCGTCGTCACCAATAGAGAGTTAGCGCGCCATCTTTTGGATATTTCTGTAGATATAAATACGCCTGTCTTCGTGATATATGCGCCAAATTTTTGGCTATTCGTTGATAGGTAAAAGTCGATTTTGTGATTTTTCGACATAGTGCAGTGTTAATCTGGGTGTGCGATATTATGAAGGAGTACAAATTGCTGGATTAGGGTGATTTGTTTAAGTTCTTTGAGGGTTGGTTCCTGAAAGTCATTTTACGTCAATTTAATGTTTCAGTGATCAAAGAGTTTGTAGCAGCCGGCATCAACATCAACGCGCTACGCGCGCAGACACATGACTACCGTTGTGTAACGACGCGCGGTATTTATAGTTCGTGCAAAATCGACCCGCTCATCTATAACTTCAACAAGTGGGTAGCATAGTGTAATTGTTGATCACCTACCCTACATCTATGTAATAAACGAAACGAATTGTATATAAATACCTTGCTCCTAAAATATATGTCATTCAACCCGAATACCCTTTTAATTATATATCTCCTGACAACTGGTAAAGTGGTGACCCCGACGAACACACGACGAGCACGGAAAATGGCAAACAACGACGAAGTAGCGACTGTCTCCATAAAGTCACGCATACCAATATTCTGGCGCGACAAACCACTTCTCTGGTTTGCACAATTCGAAACGGTAGTCAACCCGCAGAAGCCCGGCGATGAAGCGAAGTTCAGCCTTCTAGTAGCACACCTCGAAAAGACGGATGTCGAGCAAATAAACATTATCGACATTATTATGAACAAGACACGGACTGGGCGCTACGAGGAGACCAAGAAGAGACTGTTGTCAGTTTATGAAGAATCGGAGACGAAGCAACTGGAAAAGCTGCTCACCGAGATGGAGTTGGGAGACCTGAAGCCATCGCAGCTGCTGCGAAGCATGAGAGAGCTTGCACGTGACAAGATGCCCGATACCACCCTGCAGATACTGTGGATGAGACACCTGACTGCCTCCACGCGTGCAGTACTATCGGTCAACGAAAGCGCCACACTCGACGTACTTGCTGCCATGGCCGACAAGATGCAAGAGCAAACCCGAGAAGTCCATTCGGTTTGTGCATGCAAACAGCCGTCAACGCCTACGTCACCTCACGGAAGCAGTCACTCGCAGCCAGAGCCAGACCTTCGAGAAGCTATCATGCAGCTTACACGAGAAATCTCGGCAATGAAAATGGACAGATCAAGAAAAAGAAGATCATCATTCCGCTCAAGATCACGTTCACAATCCAGAGGCCGAACAAATTTTTACCAGCAAACGTCAGGCGATACATGTTTTTACCACACTCGTTACGGTAAAGAAGCACGCAACTGCAGATCTCCGTGCAAGTACAAGCAGCAGGAAAACTAGTCATGAACTTGGCTACGACAGGACCCGAGGTTAACGAAATATCACCATACAGTCTACACGTTTGCGATTACCAACATAAATTGAGATTCCTTGTGGATACCGGAGCCAATGTGTCGGTCATTCCCAACACAAAAGGAATGAAGCGGGTAGAAGAAGTTTTGTACGCAGCGAACGGCACACCAATACACACACATGGCGAGAAAAAGTTGGAACTCGACCTTGGTCTACGCCGCCCCTTATCATGGCAGTTTATCGTTGCTGCCGTGAAACGACTGATATGCGGCGCCGATTTTTTGCGTCGTCACGACCTTCTCGTCGACCTTCGCGCCAGAAAACTCGTCGATAAGAAAACAGGACTGGCAATCGACGGTTGCATTGCAAATAGTGCCGCTACCCCCACGGTGCTTACTATTAACCTTACCGACCCGTACCATAACCTTCTTCAACAGCACGCCGAGATAACTTCCTCGAACTTCAACAACATGAAGAACAGTGAAGTTGAACATCATATTGTCACTCATGGGCCGCCCGTGTACAATAAGGCACGACCGTTGCCGCCACATAAATATCAAGCGGCAAAGAAGGAGTTTCAAGTAATGCTTGAACAAGGAATATGTCGGCCATCAAAATCACCTTGGGCAAGTCCACTCCACCTCGTAGAGAAGAAGACAGGTAAATACAGACCATATGGCGATTACCGAAGACTGAATGCCGTAACCAAACCGGATCGGTACCCAATACCACGACTACGTGACTTCCCCTACCATCTCGAAGGGATGAAAATCTTCTCGAAGATTGATTTAAGAAAAGCGTATAATCAATTAAGAATACGTGAAGAAGACATCGAGAAGACGGCAGTCATTACGCCGTTTGGGCTTTTTGAATTCCCACGAATGTGTTTCGGTCTATGTAACGCCGGACAAACCTTCCAACGACACATCAACAGTGTACTCAGCAACATGGACCACGTTTTTCCATTCGTCGACGACATTCTCGTCGCTTCACCAGACCAAGATACCCACAGAGGACACCTGGAAGATCTTTTAAAAAGACTTAAAGAGCATGGCCTAAAAATAAACGTGTTGAAATGCGTTTTCGAGCATAAAATACTACAATTCCTTGGGTACATATTAACAGAAGCCGTTATCCAACCAACAGAAGATCGTGTGAGGACAATATCTGATTATCCTGAACCTACCACAATTCAAGAATTACGACGATTCCTCGGTATATTAAACTTTTATAAAGAAAATATACCCACTCTGCACACGTTCAGGAAAATCTATATAAATATCTACGAACATGCAAGAAAAATGACAAAACCAAGGTGAATTTCAACAATGAAGATAAAAGAAGCATTTCAACACTGTAAAAACAGCATCAAAAACGCCGTCACTCTGTCACACCCTTCAGTTCACGCACCGTTATCACTGATGTGTGCGCCTCAAACACGTGTGTCGGAGCCGCGCTACAGCAACGGGTAGGAAACAGCTGGAGACCACTTGGTTTTTACTCGAAGAAACTGACAGAAGCGCAAAAGAAATACAGCACGTTCGACCGAGAGCTACTGGCGATCTACCTGGCAATAAGGCACTTCCGGCGCATGTTTGAGGGTAGAGAAATAACCGTTTTCACGGACCACAAGCCTAACCTAACGCATGCACTACTGCGGCTAAACAGCAAGACAGAAACACCAATACGCACGAGGTACTTGCACTATATAAGTCAGTTCACAATGAACATATGCCATATTGATGGAAAGGACAACGTTGTGGCCGATGCATTATCAAGAATCGAAGCAATATCTACCCCATCACCAATCGACTACGACCAGCAGGCTCGCCTACAACACAGTGACAGGCAACTGACTGACGTCACGAAAAACAATTCGCTCCGATTCGAACGGCTGCGTCCACACAACGCAAGTAAACCAACATTGTGCGAAACATCAAGTGGCCACGTACGACCTTACCTGCCACCAGAATTACGAAGAAAAGCATTCAACGCCATACACGAGTTGAGCCACCCAGGCACCCGAGCAACTAGGAAAATGATCACTCAACGTTTCTTCTGGCCAAGCATGAACAAATACATCAGTATGTGGACCAAATGTTGCATAACCTGCCAACGAAAAAAAGTACAGCGACACGCAGTATCGCCGCTAGAACAGTACCCACAAGCAGATCGACTGTCGCACATACATATAGATATCGTCGGACCACTACCTATATCAGAGGGAAGACGGTATTGCGTTACCATCGTAGACCGAGCAACAAAATGGCCAGAAGCATTCCCAGTCAGCGACAAGGAAGCCAACACTATCGCCACGGCCATCTACGAAGGGTGGATAGTGCGATTTGGGTGCCCAGAAAGGATCACAAGCGATCAAGGAAGACAGTTCGAATCACATTTATTCAAAACACTAATGAAAAGAATGGGTATCGAGAAAACGCGGACCACTGCCTACCACCCACAGGCAAACGGAATGGTTGAAAGGTGGCATCGATCATTTAAAACAGCATTGACAGCACGACTACATAACTCAAGCTGGACACAAGAACTACCAACTGTTCTGCTAGGGCTACGCGCTGCAATTAAAGAAAACACTGAGGTGTCATCACCAGAAGCGCTATACGGTAAACCGCTACGACTACTCGGCGAAATGTGTGGAGAAACATTTTAGCGACGTCATAACCAACGCAATGAAAAAGATGCAAGCAATTCGCCGTAACACCGATCGCCGCGCAATGTTTATACACGACGACCTACACGTATGTGCGCATGTATTCATACGTACCGATGCCTACCGCCGCCGACCGCTAACGCCGACCTACGAAGGTCCGTATCGTGTCTTGAAGAGACAAAACAAGGTATACACAGTGAAAGTCAAAGATCGTCAAGTAAACATTAGCATAGACCGACTAAAGCCTGCATTCCTGCCTAACACCGAAGAAGCAGCAAGTCACCCAAGTAAACAATCGTCATACGTCACACGAGCCGGCCGCACTACAAGACCCACCGTACGCTTCGCCCTGTAAAACATACATTCGACCTAGACGGAAGTCTACCGCACACTAAAACCAAAAGTGAAAGGCGCAAATACTAGATCCACGCGCACCAGCGTCACCGCAGCCCTAGGCGCTCGCTCGCACCGAGTCGAGACACCAATCTGTACTACACGCATTATACTGACGCTTCGCTGTGGAGGAGCTATGTAGCAGCCGGCATCAACATCAACGCGCTACGCGCGCGGACACATGACTACCGTTGTGTAACGACGCGCGGTATTTATAGTTCGTGCAAAATCGACCCGCTCATCTATAACTTCAACAAGTGGGTAGCATTATATAATTATTGATCACCAACCCTACATCTATGTAATAAACGAAACGAATTGTATATATATATATATATATATATATAATACCTTGCTCCTAAAATATATGTCATTCAACCCGAATACCCTTTTAATTATATATCTCCTGACAACTGGTAAAGTGGTGACCCCGACGAACACACGACGAGCACGGAAAATGGCAAACAACGACGAAGTAGCGACTGTCTCCATAAAGTCACGCATACCAATATTCTGGCGCGACAAACCACTTCTCTGGTTTGCACAATTCGAAACGGTAGTCAACCCGCAGAAGACGGATGTCGAGCAAATAAACATTATCGACATTATTATGAACAAGACACGGACTGGACGCTACGAGGAGACCAAGAAGAGACTGTTGTCAGTTTATGAAGAATCGGAGACGAAGCAACTGGAAAAGCTGCTCACCGAGATGGAGTTGGGAGACTTGAAGCCATCGCAGCTGCTGCGAAGCATGAGAGAGCTTGGTTATATTAACGCCGGACAAACCTTCCAAAGACACATCAACAGTGTACTCAGCAACATGGACCACGTTTTCCCATTCGTCGACGACATTCTGGTCGCTTGCAGTGTGACGCCTCAAACACGTGTGTCGGAGCCGCGATATGTATATAAAATATATGTCATTCAACCCGAATACTCTTTTAATTACATATCTCCTGACAACTGGTAAAAGTTTGTTGGTTTTTGTCACACAAGATTTCGTTTTGAATAAAATAGTACGACGGTGCTGCGAAAAAAGTAATGTATTTTATAAAGGCTGTCTCAGTAAGAGTGCACTTTTTCATTTTAAAATAAAAACAAGTATTTTATGACAGAGTTGTGATATTTTTATTGTATTGTAAAGAAGACATGTTCCGATTAAGTATGGAATAAAATATCCGGCAAATGACCCCCACGGCTCCGATGACAGGCCATTACTCTTTTCATGAAATTTCCCATGACTTTTGCACAGAGATGTGGCTGTATCTCATCGATGACGCGTTGAATTTCCGATTTGAGCTCAGGAATTGTTTCGGGTTTATTCGCATAAACCCGAGATTTCACAAAACCCCAGAGAAAAAATTCACACGGCGTTAAATCGTACGATCTTGATGGCCAGTTGACATCAGAATTTCGTGAGATAATGTGTTCCGGAAATCGTTGCTGCAATAAATCGATTGTTTCATGCGCGGTGTGGCAGGTTGCGCCGTCCTGCTGGAACCACATGTTGTCCAGATTGACGCCGTCCAGTTGAGGCCACAAGAATTCCGTTATGAGTCATATTTTTGTAATTTTATGATGTCATATTTTTGTAATGAGTTTTCACAATTATAACGCGTTGTTCTTTCGAAAAGCGCTCCATTTTTAATAATCGGAATAAACAGAGGTCAAATTCAATCAAATTTCAGAGTTGCCACTTGCATGAAAAAAAAAATATTCCAATTTTAAAAAGTGCACTCTTACTGAGACACCCTTTACAAGAAAAACGAGTTAACAGGTTTTTCAAATGTAACCTTACTCCTAGAAATCTTCTCTTCTTTAAAGCAAAAGCACGTATGAGACTTCACCAAAAAAATGTAACCAAATTTTTCCATCCTCAAAATTATCTTATCCAAAAAACAAAAGAACGTAGCTTTATATAGTCAAAACATTTCCACCATCTCTTTATTTCATGCTTTGATATGTTCGTTAACAAATGAGACAATGCACGTGTTAATATATGGAATGAGAAAGTGCAGGAAACGCTTGAAAGACAGAGAGTAATGGAGGAACGTTGGAAGCAGTCAAACTCGTGAGTATTGCGGTATTTACTGGAAGAACCTCTATTTCATGGAGTGCCTTTTTTTTCCATTTTAGCTACAAAGTTTTAAGTCACTGGTTTTATTGATCAAACTAAAATTTGGTAAATACTTCACGAGATTGAATAATTGGTGAGAGATGAAGTCGGGATTGACCTCCACTATAAAATCTACAGAAAGTAAGTGTCAATTTGTTTTTAGGTTCAGTTAAAAGTTCTAGTCTGTTAAGTAGTTTAAATTTGGCAAGATTTACAATGTTATAAATAACAAAAACCAACCCGCACTGAGCTCGCATGGTGGATTACGGCCCATTTCCTCTCACAGAGAAGAGGCCTGTGTCAAAATAACAAAGAAAAATTCATTCTTGAAAATCTAAATCCCCAAAAGAATTTGAAAAAACTTTGTTACGAACCTAAGTTACGTTCCAGGGATTCCTACATTTCGACCGACTTTATGAATCTCGGGCCTTGTCCAGAGTGAACGCGGGGTGACTGGGGCTGGTGCGGGCGCGGTGGCGGGCGCAATTAGGTAGCTCTACTAAAGATGCAACAATGTATCGTGGCAGTGCGACAATCTCGACAATGTTGAAACATCACCAGTATCACTTCATTTTCATACCCAGGCTTAACTCAGCTCTGATGAAAAAGGCTGATCTATGTAGTTCTACATAAAGTGAGAGATGCGTGCGAGGGATGCTACACACAGTTCCACAGCGTCACTACGCATCTTCACGTAGTCTCGCTACCGAGGCTACTCTATCAAGTCGCGCTAGGCTATTGAAATGACTATGGTGGGTCCATAGTCACTCCAGTATGGATGCAAACTTAATTTTCATATGTTAGCACCCGCTTAAGCTCATCACCCTGACCAGAGCTTCGGACTTACCCAATGGGCCTTAGGAAATATTGCTCAAAATGTTCTTCCAATACCTTTCGGAATTCGAATTTGCTTTGCAGTTTTTCGCTTATTTCCATTAAAATTCCTCAAGTTACGATCTGTATTCAATTTATTCAGTTGCGCGTTACAACTGTTTCACATTTATTCACGGTTTTGTGTTCCGATTCGAATTGTGGACGCGGAAATTTCAGTGGAAACTTTAATAGAATGTTTTTGAATTGATAACGTTGATCTTTGGTGCCCTTTTACTTTTATTCTATTTCGAATTGGTCACGATTTGTTTTTATTTAGTTTCGATGTTGAGAGTTAAACTTTTTTAGTGTTATTATTTTTATTTGGGACATCGAGGCATATTCAACTACAGTGCAAAGTTTTCGGTGGATATGATGATGGCTTATGAAGAGGACATTGAATTCTTAATTGCTTTGCGCTGAAGTAAAAGATACTTAGTACCTAAGCAGAATAAAATAGTTAAATTAGACCTCCGTTTATAGAGGCAATGAAGAGTAAGCGAAAGAACATCATAAACAAACTTTGTTGGCCAACGCAAGTGAAAGCACAGCAGACTTGGCAATAAAAATTTGATAACCAGCCTAAAGTGGCTGTTAATGAGTATTCTGTTGTAAGCGTGAAGCAAAGAATCCTTTAAAACATAAAACGCCAGTTAACGTCTTTAATGAGGTTGTAAAAACATTCTAGTTGTTACAGGCGGGTAGGATCCAGCGGGAATATTCTTAAATATCAAAATTATACCATTCATGAGAAAATCGTAATCGGTGTCGTTTTTATTCATCCTGCCATGTTGACGCACCACAATGTTTTAAGAAAGGAATTTTTGAAAAGGGTCGACGTGACACGAATGTATTAAACCTAGCCCCTCCCATCCCCGAGCGAAAAAAATAAAAGTTATCATTTTCGCGAATCCATAAAATAAATAGCGTAAGGCGTTTATATGAACGGACATGACTGATATGGTGACAATTTACTTAAAAGGAAAACACGTTTTGTAAGCCCCGTCACTTTACGTTGAGATTTGTCAAGATTTATAAGTCCTCATTTTTCTTAAAATAAACAGAAATATTTCTAGAATGTTGCTACTAAAATTTGTAGCTTCAAATTCTTTAGCCAACTGTACACAGGCTGACGTCCGGAATGTCTTCGTTATAGTGTCGGATCAATCTAGCTCTAGTATCATTCGCTAGATTCGCGACGGGTTTACTGGTTGAGGTGTATAACTGCCCAAAGAATATCTCGATCTCCCTCAGAAGCTCCGGTTTGGCGGATACGATCCTGCCATCATCGGTCTTCAGTTTCGTGAGCTGGCTCCCAATAGACAGATCTCTTGCAAAGACCTTCGAGCCATTATTCCGCTCAATCACGTCTTTAATACTTTCGGTATTAAAGCGGTGGAGGTCGCTTTTCAAGGACTTTGATAACCGTCTATCTAGCTGCCAGTATTTCAATGCATCGTCAGAAGACTGCAGGATCATCTCACACCTCTGTTCTGTGTATGTGTTAAATAAATAATAAGATTTGGTATCGTATCAATCACACAATTTGGTGGATTACTTTAATGATAAGCCTAGAGACGCAAAATTAACATTCAGTGTAATCCTCCTTCCAACCTTACGTCTTCCGGTAAGCGTTGGCTCTGGTGGGTTCTACGAGAGGTTTGCCCTATCCAGTAGCAATTTTTTGGAAAGGTTTCTTATTAAAAAGTAAGATTAAGCCAAAAACAAAGTACTAAGAAAAATACCGTACATGTTGCCCGATTCAACTTGGAACACGCATATACGAATAAATAACAATAAGAGAGCAAATTCAATGCCCACATTAACGTGCGTGAGATAATCAGTTCAGCTCAACTTCTTTCTCTTCAGAAACTACAACATTAACATCAGGCCAAAGAAAAAAACTTTTTTCATTACACTTACTTCCAAAATGGCGTATAAAAAAGAACACAATCCAAGAAGATTCGAATTCTAAATTGCTAAGCCTATTTATTTTTCAGGAACGAAGGAATTACAGAATCCTTTCGTGGCAAAAAGTTTAAATGGGCTCTTAATGCGATTGGGTTCCGGCAAGAATTTCGCTAATGTTAAACGGAATATGCACAATCTGATTGCTTCAATAAGTACCGGACAGTTTCCTTTCATGCTTTAATACTTCGGAATTCCGAACGCTTCTTGCTTTGTACGAAGATTTTACTGCTGAACTTTATAAGATTCTCTGAAAACTTTTTTTTCTTCGATGTTTATGAGGACCTTCTTGGAAATTAATTAGGCTCGTATGTAAGAAGGAAAGGTTTCAATAAGATTGAGATGGGCAATTCTGATAGGACGTACCTTGATTATAATCTTTTTCTGTAACAAACGGTGTGTTCAAAGTATTTTCCTAGGCCTTTTGTTTTAAGTTGTGAAGAACCACAGGACCGTGTGATGAGCTATACAGAATAATTAGGTACCTAACTGTCGATCCACGTTGGGTCTAGACTTAATTGAGGTTGCTTTGATAGGACGACCAGAAAAACTAAATAAACTTTACAAACTTACATATATATATAATTAATTCGGTATAGTTCTCGCCAAACTTCTTGGCTATCCTGAAGTTGGCAGTTGGCACAGTAGTAAATATCATACAAAAATAGCACCGTTTTGTGCCTCACGCATGCCGAAAGCCAATTTCAGGGTGGCCCAGAAGTCCGTTTTCCGCCTGCTTTATTCAAAGATATAATTTTGATAATGTTTATTATTTCCCTGTTCTTATGATCTAGGCTATGGTTTACCCGTTTTTCAAACTTTCTCCTCACTTGTTCAGGCATTGGCACTGCATTGATTAATGAACATACATAATTAACGAAAAAAAACCTTTTCCAAAAAAATACAACTGACTTCCTAATAAACCTCTTTCCTTCCTACTATTTGTTGTATATATATATATATTATTTTTTATATATACTTTATTATAGGACATAGTTAAGTATGTTTATTTTAACTATATTGTTACAAGATAGGGCAACGCCATCTAGTGACGAGTAGAAGAACTAAGTAGTAACTAGTGGCGCCATCTAGTATCGTATAGCGGAACTAATCTTCTCGTGGCGAATGGAATTTTCCAGAAGGTTCGAACCGAACATTCTGGATGTTTCTAGTCGCTTCGGGAACAATGAGTTCGAAAGTCGATTGTTCTGGAAGTTTCTCGAATTATCTAGAACAGTATGGAACTTCTTCCGTGCTATATAAAAAGCGGTCGGATTCGTCGTGAGTCAGTTTCGATTGAGAAGCGATACAGAGCGATCAAAGCGGAAAATAGAGCGAAGTAATAGAATTGTCTAAGAAGTGTTTTTGTAATAAACAGTGATTAATTGAAGTCTGCTATTTAAATAATGTATCCCTGAACCCCAGCTCGTAACTGCAAACGCAAAATAAGTCAGCTTTTGTACTTATTTTGCGTTTATAATATAATTTTTCTATTTTCATGAAATGAAATGAAATCGTTTATTTGCTAAATGTAGGTGTACAGATAAGATGTTCTTTTTATAGATAGTCCCTATACATTTTGCCTTACGGCATACAAATTTTTATTCTTCTTTAATTTAATTACAGAAAAACCAATATTTTTATAAAATTTAATTATCATTATTTCAAAGCAATAGCCAGTCCAAACATCAAAATTATAAACGGCTTGAAACAGGAAATTAAAAATTGTTTAGGTTAGTATTAGCGAAACATTATTTGAAGACATTAATATAATAATAACCAAACATAGCAATGAAATTTCACCACAATAAATGGATGTTACAAGATTGAAATGAATAATATAAATAATGTCAAAATAATAATCAGATTTCAGATAAAATCTCTACAAGTACCTATGTATGTCAATTTAAAATAAAATTAATTATGTGCTCAAATATAAATCAAATGTCAAATAAAATCAATACAATTATCTCCAATTTAAAATTTGTCAAATGTCAAAAATTGTAATTACAAATGTCAAAACAAAAGAATCTACTATAAAATAGAAAAAAATAAATGTCAACAAAATAATTACAATGTCCAAGCAAAACTTTTATCATTTACAAAATCAGTAATAGTGTAGTAACACTTGTCCAATAACATTTTTGTTAACGGTTTTTTAAATACATTGGTGGGTGATTCTAGTAGAGTATTGGGTAGCTTATTATAAATAAGAGGACCCATGGATAAAATATTTTTTCTTAATAGGGCTGTTTTGTGACCACCTGTATAAAGTTGATTTTTATATATAGACCTTATGGGTCCTGTGCGTCTTCTTATATCAATCAATGTAGTAAATAACTGTTTATTAGTTTTAACGAATAGGGCAATTTCAAGAATATATAAGGATGGTAATGTGAGAATTTTTAGTGATTTAAATACTGGTACACAGACTTCAGACCGGTCATCGATCCAAGGCAACGTTTTTGGGCCCTAAAAATTATTTCCCTTTCACTTCAATTACCCCAAAATATGATTCCGTATCTTAACAATGACGCAACTAAGCCATGGTATGCTGTAACTAGTGTTTTTAAATTTACTTTTTTGGAAAGAATGTAAAGTAGATAGTCAGATTTACTTAGTTTTTGGCAAACGTATTCAGCATGGGGTTTCCACGTCAGTTGACTGTCGATATGTACTCCTAGGAATTTAGCCACTGAGATTGTATCTACGATTTGGTCTTTATATTTAGTAATTATGTCATCTGGCTGTAGCCGCTGAAAATAATGCATCACTTTGGTTTTATGTAGATTTATGACAAGGTTATTTTTATTGAGCCAATCAATTATTGCTTGAAGTGTGCTGTTTATGTAATTTTCGTATTCAGTTTTGTCTACGCTTGCAATTATGGCTGTGCTGTCATCCGCAAATAATGTCATAGGATGACGAATTTGCCGAGGCAGGTCGTTGATATAAAGTAAAAATAACAGTGGCCCAAGTACACTACCTTGCGGCACCCCAAATTTGGTTGTTTCACATGTAGATCGATATATAAATTCACGTTTAGTTTTGGTACATACTCTTGATATCTCTGTGTATTGATTTCGATCAGTGAGATATGATTTTATTAGGTTTAATACGTTGCCTCTTATACCGTAATCGTTTAGCTTTTTTAGGAGCGTGTCATGTTTTACATAGTCAAATGCTTTCGTCATGTCTGTAAATATAGCACAAACTGGGTTTTTAATATCCACATTAGTCATAATCACCTTAATAAGATCAAATATAGCCATATTGATGTTTTTATTTTTTCGAAAGCCTTTTTGCTCTTCGCATAATACATTATGTTTTGTAACAAATTTATAGATAGATTCATAAATTATCTTTTCAAATATTTTAGAAAATACCGAAATTAAAGCTACAGGTCTATAGTTCGCCATATCTTCCTTGATGCTTTTTTTATGTAATGGTTTTTTGATAGTTGTCTTTATACGTGTCTACGTTTATGCGGGAAAATACCTGAGCTGATAGACGCATTTATAATATGACTTAGAGGATTGGCTATTATATCAGCAACAAATTTTACAACAGCGGTAGAAACGCCATCACAACCAAAACTTTTTTTATTTTTTTATTATCCGTATTATATCTTAAGGCACTACAGGGGGCATGCACAAAGAATTTGGGATAATTGTAATGTCACCCATTTTTCCCCGAGCGTTAACACTAACATCCTGCACCTGATCAATGAAGAAATCATTAAACGAGTCCGCAAACTGTTTAGGATTTTTTATGACTTTGTTTTCCTTATTTATTTGCAAAATAGGTTCTTTTATTTGATTAAAATTATTAATTAACTGCCATGATGCCTTGGATTTGTTTTGTGAGCTGTTCATTAGGTAATAATTTTGAGCTTTTTGTGTGAGGTTTACTATTCTTTTAAGTCTCTGTGAGTAGTTTTTGAAAGTATTTTTATTTTCGCATGAAGGTGCTTTTCTGTATTTCTAAAGCAGGTTTCTTTGTTTTTTGCTACATAACCTTATTCCTCGCGAAATCCATTTTACATTTTTATTAGATTTTACATTAATTAATTACTTAGGAAAACATGGATCGTAGAGTAAGCGAAATTGATCAATAAAATTATCATATGCATCATTGGGGTTATCTGTTGCCAAAGTTTCATAGAAAGATAGGCATTGTAGGTGTTTTTTAAATATCATAAATTTTTCTCTGGATAAGTTTCTTTTATGAACGCGCCATGAATTTAGTATACATGTTTTGTTTACCCGGATCTTTAAAATTTGAGCAGTATGGTCGGATAATCCAAAATCGATAACTTCACTTACACATTTTTGTCTGGAATTATGAGCAAAATTATCCAAACAAGTGCCGCTTTTCGGTCTAGTTGGTTGATTCAATTCTAATTTAAGATTATAATTTAACAGTAAATGTTCAAAGTCTAATGTAATATTGTTTCTTTTCAGTGTGTTAACGTTAAAGTCCCCGCAAAGGACTATCCTTTTATTGGCTTTAGTACACAATTTTTTTAATAAGTTATCCAAATTATCTAGGAAAGTATTAATACACGACACATTCGGCGGTCTATAGATGCATACAATAATCATCATCATGCACCTGGCCATGCAATCTCTTCACCGCCCTTGGTTGACTGGTAGAGAATGCCTCAGGCATTAAGTCCGCTTATGTACTTTTATGTTGCATGAAGTTTTAATAAATAAATAAATAAAGTGAAAAATAACTTCAATTATGGAAGTCGGTGTCAAAAAACTAAAAAACAAATACAAGATTTTTTTTTTTGGAAATGGTTATTATTTGTCACTTTTTAGTTGTGGTAATTATCTAAATAATGCCCACAGTTATGCAAGAATAGATTACCTGAATAACATGAAACTTAAACACAACAGGTGAAGTTAGAGTGTATAAAAAGGTAAATTTACACATCTGCTTACCATTTTAGAGCGTACCGGCGTGATGATATGTTATGAAATGGTGTACACAATAAACAGACATGCGATTGCAGCAATACCGAAATATATGGTTTCATTCATTGAAGAGTTCTGTTGTATATCTTTAAATGGGACCACACGAGAAGCAACAGCTTTCAAATAAAAAAAGAATCATCAAAATCGGTTCACCTAGTGAAAACTTCTGAGGTAACAAACATTTTTAAAGTCGGTTAAGTTATAAAGGGACAAGCAACAAAAATTTTGATTCATGTGGCAACACAAACCTTCAAGAACATAGATCTTCAATACACATATTTTGTTAAGAACTTATAAAAAGGGCAAGTTCACTTCGAGTCTATTTTGCCTCAGTGTTAATATAGATAGTGTTAGTAGCAAGCAATACAGGATTCTCGTTGAAGGGTCCGGTCTAAAAATAGAATTGTCGTTCCTTGTTTTTTGTACACCAATTTAAGGTACATTTACTTCTTTGTCTTATTACATACCTTTCTGTTTCACTGGCATGTTTTATTTTGGTTTTTTCGGCAGGTTTAGCCGTAAAAGAAATACATAGAATTTATAGTCTGTATATCATGCCTGGCTGCTCGTAAAAGTAGGCTGGAAGTAAGGATTGCTTTAGTACTTGCCTAGGCGTTGAGCAGGCAATCTGACGGTACCTAATTTAGTTTTATTTGCGACCGTTCTTTGAAGCCGTACCTTAGTTTATTGATTTGTAGTACTTCGACTTGATGTAAAAGGAAAATAACACTTTCTGGTATATTTGCAGTTTATAGCTCGCTGTAGGAATTTGGAATGTCCTTGAATTTGGTTCATAAAATAATTTGTTCGACTGAAAAATTAGAATCTCACATTCGATCTTTCTATGGGACGGCCATATTAGCCGTAGAACCGATGACCGATGAAGAAGCTGTGTTCTTAAAAGACTGCGAATCGGCAAACTTAAGATGGGTCAGTGACGGCTAGGTTGAGTACGATTTTCGGAGGGTGGCCGGTAGTATATGGATGAGAGTTGCTGAGAATCGAGGTAAATGGCGATTCGGCCGTTTTGGTGCAGCCATGAGGCACACTTCTCTGCTAACTTCTTAAATCAGACTTTTTACTTTTTCTAAATATTTTTTTATTTGTATTTTATCTGATGTATATTATAATGTATCCAGTGTATTGTGTAGTCTGTGCTTTCGTTCTGATATGAGAGATTTATGTCTAGCAGTGGACTACTATGATTATAGACTGGTGATAATGATGATTGGTACACAAATATAGTTAGGAACATTGGTATTACAAATATAGTTAGGTACTATAAGTTCACCTCTGTATCACCCTTCTATACATATGTGATAACATGAACTTATCATAACCAAACTTATAACCCAAACTACCCAATTTGACCAACAAGACACCTTACAAAAAAACTTTTTCAATTTCCTCCTAACCCGTACATTAAAATAAGACGAGGTCTCGTAATGGCAGAGCTCGAAGACGCATAAAGACGCATTCTTCACGACCGTTGCCCTTGTGGAGTTAACGAATTGTTGCCATAAATTTGTAGACCATTCTTGCGAAGCATTTGTCCGTTTGACTGTTGGAATTGCCAACTCTTACTGTTTGCGGGCCGGCAAAACCTAGTTTGGCAGCGGATGGTTTATTATACGTAGTTTATATGGGGATATCTGTGTTTTGGAATCTTTTTGTGGGATTTAGAAGTACGTGGGAGTGCTTGAGATGAATTTCGAATTAATATAAAATCCAATATGGAGCAGTATTTGAGCAAGCGTGGTGATCAATTCTCAAGCCTTTTCTGAATGAGAAGAAGACCTTTCACTGGAGTGGGACAGTAACTGGCTGATATTTTTCTACCTTACTAGCAAGAGTAAGGTAAAGTAATACCTTTTTACCCGAATGCCGAAGGAGGGCAAAGTGTTTATCAGTCTATGTATGTATATTTGTTCACATAGAAACAAATATACATACATTGCGTTCTAGAGACCAAATGCGTTGGCCGATTCTGATGATTCTTACTACAATCGATTCGTCTTAACTTTGCGAGTGTCAGAACAAAAACATGCTGTGCAGTCGGAGCATGCATCTGGTTTTGGTCAGCCAGCTCGCGAATATGTATCCTCCGATTCTGATACAGCATGATTTTCTTCTTGTTTACGTCTTTTTAGTTCGCTTCTTAAGCAGTCGGGTTTTTAGTTTTTTTTTTGTTTATGTGATATCCTCTCTACTAACATCTTTATACTCGTTCAATTTCTTCATTGGTTCAAAACGGGTTAGGAAAACTTTTAACTGTCGTTTTAACATTCTGTTTGCACGAGATTCTTAATCTAAATTGTGTCAAGAGTGGTTACTTGGTGGCTAGAAAGTACCTTTGGGAGCAGAGATGGCCCAGAAGTTTCGGCCGCGACTTACAAGTTGTAAGTCGTGGGTTCGAACCCAGATAGACACTTTACTTTGTGTAAATTATTTCATCACCACTGCTCTCAAAACGGCTTATCCTAGAACCGAAAATTCAAAGTAAATGTGACATCTAACCTGCACTGGGCTCACGTGGTGCATTACAGCCTATTTCCTCTCACACACACCTATGTCCCAGCATTGGGACAATAAAAAAGCTAATGATGAAAGTATTTTTAGTGTGGACTTTTAGGGTGAAAAAAACTGCATTCAAGTCAAAACTATTCGAGCATTTTTGTTACGAGTATATATTGCAATGCATAATACCTACTTTGTGACAGTAAATCTCATAAAACGAAACCACTTCCAAAATAATTTTACCCAGACTATTCTCCTCGTATTTCACTCCCCACATTTTAATAGAGTTACTTATCTGTCTCCGAATCACACAATTTCGTACTGCAACACACCTGACGGGGAAATAAATTAAAATGTATTCGCACTGCAAGACTTGCAGCTGAGAATTTTATTTTATATTTGTGCAAAGCAACATCCAATAAAGAGACAAGATAATTATTATTTTGGAGGAAAATGTATGCGCAGCATGTTGAAATGTAGGAAGATGAATGAATGAATGATTAAATACAAGATGTATTGCGGTATTCTTAATGCGTTCATTGCGAAGTATGTGGTCTTTGAAAGATAGAGTGAGGAGTGATGGTAAAAGAAAAGGTTTAAGGCTCACTGCCGATCACAGTGGTTCCGGCGTCACTGATGGCGCGAAACTGAGAATTAACGGAGGTATTTTTTAGGGTTCCGTACCCAAAGGGTAAAAACGGGACCCTATTACTAAGACTCCACTGTCCACCGTCTGTCATCAGGCTGTATCTCATGAACCGTGATAACTAGAAAGTTTAAATTTTCATTGATGATGTATTTCTGTTGCCGGTATAACAGCAATTACTAAATCAGAATAAAATAAATATTTAAGTGGGGCTCCATACAAAAAACATGACTTTTTTGCCGCTTTTTGCGATAATGGTAAGAAACCCTTCTTGTGCGAGACTCGCACTTGGACGGTTTTTTTATATGGTTTTAAGAATTAATCGATAGTGGATTATAGTGGATAAATCTACTCATCCATTCAAGGAATATATGGGGTATAGCAGGTAATATTTACCAAAAATTATAAAAATCTACCTCGTTGACAATAGAACGGAAAGTTACCTAAACCCAGAAATTATTTATACATCATAGGTAACTAAATTGTTCTAAGGAATATTTAAACAAAAAAATAGGTAGATCATTCAACAAACCAGGCTTCAACAATATCTATTAAATTGCCTACATTTCTCTTGAAATCGATTTGTAAGCTACCGTCACCGTTCGACCAAATCTAAGGCCTGTTTCTGACTGACCGCAAGAGTTTAGGAGCTTGCGACTAAATGCTGGAGTTACCGAACGGAGGCCAGATGACCACAAGACTTGTCAACGTGAAGCAAGTCAATGGTGGATCGTGGTCGCTTAGGAGTTTAGTCTTAGTGTGGTGTTGAGCTGTCGAACTAATTTGGTACCTACTAACTATATTTTGTATTAGTTATAGGCAAATGAAAGCTCTTAACAAAGTGAAATTTTATCGGCAACAACGATTGTCGAAAAAGCCGGCCAAGTGCGAGTCGGACTCGTACACGAAGGGTTCCGTACCATTATCGCAAAAAACGGCAAAAAAAACACCTTTTTTGTATGGGAGATCCACTTATTTTTTTTAAGTTCTGTTTTTAGTATTTGTAGTTAAAGCGGCAACAGAAATACATCATCTGTAAAATTTCAACTGTCTAGCTATCACGGTTCATGAGATACAGCCTGGTGACAGACAGGACACATTTTTCTTGAATATTCCAAGACTAGTCGTAATGTCACAGATAATATAATACTAGCATACAGATACCTCATCCCATACAAAGAAACCATGCCGATGTGACTAGCGTTTTCCGTCTGATTAAAGTGATTATTTTTTGTACATTGATTGCGATCGATTCTGTTCCACGGCGACAGATAGATGGTGTTAGTAGCGACTTGCTAGTAAAAGGGTTTACTCGGTACGTGAACATTTTTTTTCTTTAAATACAGTATTGATTTTACAGTTTCAATGCACCAAAATGGGTTTTCAAGACAAATTTAAACAATTGAGTGGAATGGCTCATAAATTTAAAACCGTGCCATCTATTGACATCAATATTAAATGATCCGTTCAAATAATCTTTGAAATTTGAATTTAGAGCCCAATATTCCATAATGTTGTACTAAGGAGAGTTGATTATACAAGAACATACAATTTTTATGTTCAATTCCAGAAAATGTTAATTTTTACGTACAATTCAATAAAAATCAGTGCATATCGCACCATCTAGTGACATTTATTTGAACCAAATTTTCTTTCTTAGCGCTAGGATCCCGTGGTAATGTTAAGCTATAATACACCGCTTGGTAGAGACTCACAGAGTGATTTATATTAAGTAGATAATTCATTTACGGATGTTAGTAATCGTATAGATTATAGTGATATACGTACATCATTTTACCAGCATTTTGGTTTTTTGCATTCGTTCACCTACTAATATATTGAAGTGACACTATCAAAAACGACCCCTGAATGTAGAATCGCCATGGTAATGATTTCTATTTTTATCGAAGCTTGCGTAATCATTAGGTTTAGGTGACCAGAATACCTTATCAAAACATAATTTAATACTTTCTTTTCGTCTTCTCATGTTTTCACACACGTGAAATAAACAACTGCTTCAGCATTTCCACACACTCGAACCGTTCCTACTCCAGATCCAAAACTCAAGCCCGCATAGCCAATAGCCAACAATACAGTATCGTCTTACAATTTGTTTCTGGAACATTCTCTTTATAAAACGAACCGCGTCCTGTTAACCGTTGGAGGTAGTTTATAGACAACGTGAGAGGAATCCAAGTTGAAGAAAATTCGTTTAGCAATTAACAAGCTATGTTTACTTTAGAAGTCGAATGTTAATGTAATTAAAGGACTTAGGAGTTATGATGGGCCGGTATTGGGTAACAATGGAGGGTTTGTATCTTGTGTTGGTTGGTAAATTTTGTGAAAATATGTTTCGGGGAATTGATTTGGGGTAAACTTTGATTCATGACAGTTCGTTGTTTCTAAGGCTTGAATCAGGGTTTATCTTATTAAATTTAAGTTGTTTTTGTCCGTATGCACAATTCCAGAGTGACCATTGGGCAAGGCTTGCCTCGCGATAAATTCCTGAAGATGAAAAAGTGATCGAAGTTGGCCCAGAAAAAGATGGTAAGACGACTTGGATGCGTCGCGTACCATGGGATCTGATTTGAGACCACGCAAGGAAACAGTATCTAGCCAGAAGAACTTCTCCCAGGGCTTTGCCTACTAGAAGGACTGCATTGACGTAATTAAAACATTATTTCGTAATGTAAACATTTTTACCGAATGTAATAATGTAGGTATTAATCCAGTCGTTGCTTTTCTTGTTTTTTTTTTTATTTTGGTTGCGTTTCTTGGTGCCCTTTTTTGTTGCAGAAAAAGGGCTACTTTTTTGTTCAACCACGATTTTAATATTTAGAAATATTTTCACATTTACCACTCAAGAAAAAACGTTCATATTATTATGCAAAGAATTCTTACAATGTGGATTTTAATAATCCAAATTAGTACCTTCTGTAATTGGTGTTCATTGATATCGATCGCAAAGCTGTTGAAAACTTCGACCAATTTTCATTACGCCACTTCCATACATAGTCCGATTTCCACAAACCAGTATTTTATACTTTCCAACAAAAAAAATACTTTAAACCTCCCTATCTTCAATCTCGTACATTAATCACTCCTTTACACTTACAAATTCACTCCAATACATCATTGGAGATACAATCTAGCACTCGCTGTCACAGTAAATCAAATTGGGGCTGGACAGGCTTCACGTCACCAAACATTGAAATGCAGACAGACGGACGTCGGACATATCGGAGCCCGACTAGCTACTGACACAGTGACATCGGCTTGGGATTATGGTTGGACTGGAAATATGGTGTCATAATATGTTGTGGTCTGGTTATATTCTTGGGAGTGTTTGTGGTATCCGATCCAATACTACTACCTAAGTTTTACAAATGTGACAGGCCTTATGCTTGGATGTTTCAAATTAAATCAAAATAATTAAATTAGGGGTTAAATTATGAAATTGCCGATTTGTACCGAAAAATTGTCGATTTGTACCGAAACTTATTTATTTAATCAAAATAATTAACAATATTATCTATACACACACACATACACATTGACACAGTGCTGCCATCTAATAGGAAGGTCATTTATGCCTTTGCGATAGAACTCTGGTGATCTGGATTCGACAAACTGTGTGAAAGCATTTTGTACCGCCTCCAGAGAAGAAAACTTTTTATCACGTAGAAAATTGTCCAAATCACGAAAAAAATGGTAGTCCATTGGAGCAAGGTTTGGCGAATACGGAGGGTGACGAATGGTTTCCAATTGCAGTTCCTGTAGAGTTAAATCGGTTTCTCGTGCTGTATGAGGTCTCGTATTATCATGGAGCAATAATAGAGCAGATCGATTCATGAGTCGGGGCTGTTTCACTGCTAGTTTTGCTATCATTGTTCGGAGTTCAGCACAATAGACATCTGCCTTTATTGCTTGACCAAATCTGAGAAAGCTACAGTGAAGAACACCATGCTGAGACCACCATAACTGTTTGGTGGTCTCAGCATGGTGTTATTCACTTTTATTACCATTTATACCTTTTATTACCATTACCTTTTTATTGGTAAACTTTGCTTTAGGACACTGTTACGGCGTTTGACCTGGGGTCAGCCATTGCATTTTTCGCTTACGGTTATCGTTCTTTACGATTTTTTGTGATGAAAATTGGATTCTTTATCCAATTTTCATCACAATTCAATTCAATTCATTTTCACAATTCGATCCAATATTCCTTCATTTCTGTATCGATTCAACAAGGCAACACAAAGGCTTGAGATTGAGCTGCTCCAATTAATTTTGTTTTTTTATTATACTTTGCATCGTGAATTTTGTTATTATATATATTTTTTTTTTCTTGTTATGACAAGAATAACTATGACTTTTAAAGTATTATATTATTTTATTTTAAATATTGTGAATGTGAAGACTATGTGAATCATTCTTTTTTTTTTTTAATATTTATTTATCTTAGTTTTTAATCATAGTCTGGCAGTTTGAGTATATTATGCGGCCTACCCGAATGTCCTTTCTTTGGTATTGTTCGTCGAATCGTTGAGCTCCTTTCATTCTGAGTTGAGCTGCTCGGTTATTGACAAATGCGTGCACTGACTGGACAGGTGCACTCAATCTGGCTGGTTCTTTCCTCAAAAGACCGTGTCTACATGGTCTTCACATTATCTAACCAAGATTTTGTCTGGACGTTAAAAGAGACTGTGACCTCTAAGTTTGTTTCGGCCTTTCTTCTCAGAGTAGTCAGATAGGAAACGCCGACCTCATCTAGTTTTAAAAAATATGATCGACATGTAAAAGTGTTTGTACAAACCAACTTACAGAAATAAAATCATTTATCAAGTTTCAACACGCGTTTCTTTCTGCAGATCAGTCAAATCATGAGGCACCCATTTTTCTTATTTTTTTGATTTGACGCATATGAGTCAATATTTTTGGTAAGGTAACGTTAAACCATGCCGCTAATTCCTGGGTAGTTTGGCTCGGATCGGCTTCCACCATCTCTTTCAATTCATTGTTATTCACCTATGTGGGCGGTCTTCCACGTAGTTTTTCCTACTTGCATATGGGCTAAGCCACTGGCAAATACTAACAGTGGATAGGATGATGATGATGTAAGAAGTCTGTATCTAGCTGCTAGCAGTGGATAGGATGATGACGATTTAAGAAGTCTGTATCTAGCTGCTAGCAGTGGATTGGATGATGACGATGTAAGAAGTCTGTATATAGCTGCTAGCAGGGGATTGGATGATGACCATGTAAGAAGTCTGTATGTAGCTGCTAGCAGTGGATAGGATGATGACGTTGTAAGAAGTCTGTATGTAGCTGCTAGCAGTGGATATAATGAAGAAAATGTAAGAAGTTTGTATCTAGCTACTAGCAGTGGATAGGATGATGACGATGTAAGAAGTTTATATCTAGCTGTTAGCGATATTTTTAATGATCACCCCAATGATTAGCTCTACTTGGTTGTATGGTATTTTAACAGTATTAAGATAGTCTTAAAATGAATGGTGTTGCCAATTTTTTATCTGAAATTAAAATTCTACGTAGAAACGAAACGGTATCAGTAAACGGTTAAGATCGCATAAAAGAAAAAACAGACTGTATTGATTGCCGGGCTAACCGTTGAAAGACTATCCTAATTCTTTACTAATATTATAATATTAGTAAAGAATTAGGATAGTCTAATATTATAATTTTAGTAAAGAATTAGGATAGTCTAGATTAGATAGATTTATAAATGTGATAGTCTGTTTGTTTCGCTTGTTTGTTAGTCACGCTTTAATGGCTGAACGGTATAGTATAAGCATAATCAGCCTATGCTATATTACCATAGCTGGGCCATAAACCACATCACAGGCACAGTGCGGATGCCGCATGTCTCCGAATTTTGTTCTAGGGCATACCGGTTTCCTCACCATGTTTTCCTTCACCGTTTCAAGAGCATTGGTGATGAAAAAAATACACAAAGGAATGAGCCTGACAGAAAAGGGACTCAGTGATAGCGTGACGTGGGACAGGACGGTCTGGAAGAAGAAAATTACCTCAAGTAACACGGGATAAGGGCAGATGATGAATGCACCTGACCACAAAGGAGAAAGAATGGCGGAACGAACTAGACAGATATCGCCAGAACTAGAAGGAGACTGCGCAGGCTGGAGGCCGTTGCCTATAGGGGGGATAGAACAGGTTAGAATAAAAATGAGCCGGGCTGGGGTTTTAGACGTTTGACACACAGGTAGACCATTAACTAAATTATGACTAAAAATACCTTTTCTACCATTATTACCTACATTTCCGTGCGATACGATATTTACACGAGCGATGCTGCTGGCAAATGCTAGTACTGGTATATATATTTTATTTCTAGCTTAGAAACTAAAAATTCTTGAACTTTTTTGAACGCCCAAAGGCGAAGGAAGTGCAAGTTAAAAATGGAAGGATCTCTGCTGCAGACAGGTTGTTCGATGTCTACAAAAACGGTGTATATCAAGAAGACAAAAGACGGTATATTCTAGGTTAGGTTAGAAATTTTAAAGAAAAACAGTTTGTTACTTGCATGCAGGCAACTGCTTGAAGAAAACAGGTTTGAAGTGTCACTGACATTTATCACAATGATATTAAGAGAAATTTTGTCGTCATCGACGTAGGTTAAAAGTAGTGCTGAGTGATGATATTAATTTTATACATGTATATTTTGTTTTATGCCGACGTACGTTTTAAGACACTTTAATAAGAGATTGGCAAACCATAAAATTATTTATTCGAATATTATATCCTAATTTAGAATAAAAGCACCTTATTCATAACAAACAGCATCCGTAATATTAATGTGACAAACTGTCAAGTACGCGTAAAGAGCTGTGAATGGTTGCATAAGTTATCAACAGCAAATCGCATTACTTGTCTTGCGTTGAATTTTTGACTCTTCTATAGACCGGATGTTACTTTAAAACCATATCGCTTAGATTTCGTTTTAATTCAACTTATAATCGATTCGTGTTACACCAACAGTGTATCAGTATTAATATTACGTATTAACGTGCAAGTTTACGGGTAGTCAGAAGACAGAGATCTGACACCGGTCTTGCCAAGGGGTATCGTGTTACCCAGTTACTGGGTTGTGGAGGACAAATAGGCTGTCGCTCCATGTAAAACACTGGTACTCAGCTAAATCCAGTAAGACTGGAAGCCGACTCCAACATAATTGGGAAAAGGCTAGGCAGATGATGATTAACGTGCAAGTTCCTAGAGAACCTATCTTATAACTAAGTACATTGTGATGAAGCTCATTCAGACGAACGAGTTATTATGATTGAATCTAATAGAAAATGCTTATTAATAACTTATGATTACGTTATTTTATTAATTAAAATTTAAATGATTATTGATGTTTGAGCTAGACCTGTTGAAAATCCAGGTAAATAGTATCTAGATTACAGCAAATTCAAACCTTTGTGAGAGCTGGAGTCTATACGGGGTTCGAGACCTGTATGACAGATCTCCAGGCTCACACCCTTAAAATTACAATATTATGGTGCACTTACGTACTACAACAATGTGAAAGTATCAAAATATAGGTTTATTTCAAATATACCAATCGATAGAGCTCACGCCGCTGATTCCAAATATATATAACTCATTTTCGTCAAAATGTCCTTTACGACAATTGAAATTTCCGGTATCGATATTATTATACGAACCAGTAAAAACATTTTTACGAGAGTCTTGAAAGTTGTTTATTTTGCTCCATTGAGCAAAATCTCACTGGTAAGTAATAACGAAAACCAAAAAGTATCAGTTTTATACGAGTAGTTTATTTGAAGTACAAGGAAATATGTGTACATCGTTCGTTCATTTATGGAATAACAAACATCTGGCTTTTGGCCAGCAATAGAATTCATTTTGGAATTTTCCGAAAAACCCAGAATCAGCAATTCGTATATTAGTTCCGCAATAAACCTTTGATCTTATTAGCCTCGGGGCACTTGTCAGAGATGACGGATAGAGTGTCGATACGTGATGAAATGCTTACCATGGACATAGAGAAATGGACTAATTGTCTAGCGAGCAAGTGGATACGGTCAGAAAAGTGTGAGAGAGATAATGCGATCCTTCAGCCAGTTGATATCTTTTCTAAAATGGTCCACGTCACAGGCTGGCTATGTTACCTTTGTTTCACCTCAACACAAATCTATTATTTCAATTAAATCATTTACAGGCACTTTAAACTTGTCAAGGGGACGGTCAATCCAAAAGATGAAGCTTGTTGCACATTTCATTATAATGAGAAGAACGTAAAGAAATACTAGCTACTACCAAAGAGTGTCTTTGGTAGTAGCTAGTATCAAAGACCCTCTTTTTAATGTACTGTAACCTGCAGAAAAGAGACATGTATTGGTCACAAATTCGCTGTCTCTTTCTACAGATGAGTAAATTAAACGACATTAATGCTCAGTCCAGTTCTCTACGTCGATGAGAAAAACGAAGGGCCACACATTCGATGTTATTAATATTTAACATCTGCGTCTTTTATTTCTGCCGAATATTCGGCTAATATTATGAAGGACTACAAATTGCTGGATAAGGGTGATTTGTTCAAGTTCTTTGAGGGTTGGTACCTGAAAGTCATTTTACGTCAATTTAATGTTTCAGTGATCAAAGAGTTTATTGGTTTTTATCACACATGATTTCGTTTTGAATAAAATATTACGACGGAGCTGCGAAAAAAGTAATGTCTTTAATATAAGAAAAACGAGTTAACAGGTTCTTCAAAAGTAACCTAACTCCTACAACATTAGAAATCTATGATTCCCGTAAAAGGTTTCGCCCTTTGAATCAAAGGCACGTATGAGACTACACCAAAAAAATATAACCAATTTTTTTCATCCTCAAAATTATATTATCCAAAAAACAAAAGAACGTGGCCTTATAAAGTCAAAACATTTCCACCATCTCTTTATTTCACGCTTTGATATGTTCGTTAACAAATGAGACAATGTACGTGTTAATATATGGAATGACAAAGTGCAGGAAACGCGTAAAAGACAGAGAGTAATGGAGGGACGTTGGAAGCAGTCAAACTCGTGGCTGAGGTAGGGAGAGGATCTTTACTTGAGTATTGTGGTATTTACTGGCAGATCCTCTATTTTATGAAGTGCCTTTTTTCCATTTTAGCTTCAAAGTTTTAATTCACTGGTTTTATTGATCAAACTAAAATACGGTAAATACTTCACTAGGTTTTATAATTGGTGAGAGATGAAGTCGGGATCGACTTCCACTATAAAATCTACAGAAACTATCCCGTACTTAAGTGTCAATTTGTTTTTAGGTTCAGTTAAAAGTGCTTACCTGTTAGGTAGTTCAAGTTTGGCAAGATTTACAATGTTATAAATGACAAAAACCAACCCGCACTGGGCTCGCTTGGTGGATTACGGCCCATTCCCTCTCACAGAGAGGAGGCTTGTGTCAAAATAACAAAGTAAAAATTCATTCATAAAAACCTAAATCCCCAAAAGAATTTGAAAAACTTTGTTACGAACCTAAATTACGTTTCAGGGATTCCTACATTTCGACCGACTTTATGAATCTCGGGCCTTGTCCAGAGTAAACGCGGGGTGACTGGGGCTGGTGGGAGTGCGGTGGCGGGCGCGATTAGGTAGCCATTGCGCATTATAATTGGATGCTCTACTAAATATGCAACAATGTATCGTGGCGGTGCGACAATCTCGACAATATTGAAACATCACCAAGATCACTTCATTTTCATACCCAGTCTTAAATCAGCTCTAATGACAAGTAAAATTTCAAAATTTAAAAAACCCCCGGACACATTTATCTTGCGAAAACCTCCCGATTCAAACAGTAAAACTCCCATAATTTTTGAACGGCTGAACCGATTTTATTCAAACATAGCTAAGAACACTCTCGACACAATCACCTTTCAAACTAAATCAAAATCGGTTCATCCGTTAAGCCGCTATGATGCCACAGACCGACACACAGATACACAGATACACAGCAGAACACACGTCAAACTTCTAACACCCCTCTTTTTTCATCGGGGGTTAAAAAAGGGCTTGCAGATCTATGTAGTTTTACATAAAGTGAGAGATGCGTGCGAGGGATGCTACACACAGTTCCACAGCGTCACTAAGCATCTTCACGTAGCCTCGCTACCGAGGCTACTCTATCAAGTCGCGCTAGGCTATTGAAATGACTACGGTGGGTCCATAGTCACTCCAGTATGGACGCAAACATAATTTTCATATGTTCCACCCGCTCAAGCTCATCACCCTGGCCAGAGCTTCGGACTTACCCAATGGGCCTTAGAAAATATTTCTCAAAATGTTGTTCCAATACCTTTCGAAATTCAAATTTGCTTTGCAGTTTTTCGCTTATTTCCATTAAAAGTCCTCAAGTTACGCATTAGATTTGTATTCAATTTATTCAGTTGCGCATTACAACTGTTTCACATTTATTCACGGTTCTGTGTTCCGATTCGAATTGTGGACGCGACAATTTCAGTGTAAACTTTAATAGAATGTTTTTGAATTGATTACGTTGATCTTTGGTGTGTTTTTAGTTTTATTTTATTTCGAATTGGTCATGATTTGTTTTTATTTAGTTTCGATGTTGAAAGTAAACATTTTTAATTTTATAATTTTTAGTTGGGACATCGATTCTTATCCAACTACAGTAGATATTTTTCTGCAGAAATGATGCTGTTTTATGAAGAGGACATTGAATAGATTTAATTGCTTCGCGCTAAAGTTGAGGTACAAAATACCAAAGGAGAATAAAATTGTTAAATTAGACCTCCGTTTATATAGGCAATGAAGAGTAAGCGAAATCATCGTACATCATAAAAAAACTTTGTAGGCCAACGCAAGTGAAAGCACAGCAGACTTGGCATTAAAAATTTAATAACTAGCCTAAAGTGGCTGTTAACGAGTATTCTGTTGTAAGCCTGAAGCAAAGAATCCTTTCAAATATAAAACGCCAGTTAACGTCTTTAATGAGGTTGTAAAAACATTCTAGTTGTTACAGGCGGGTAGGATCCAGTGGGAATATACTTGAATATCAAAATTATAGGATTCATGAGAAAATCGCAACCGGTGTCGTTTTTATTCATCCTGCCATGTTGACGCACCACAATGTTTTAAGAAAGGAATTTATGAAAAGGGTCGACGTGACACGAATGTGTTAAACCTAGCCCCTCCCTATCCCGAGCGAAAAAATTAAGAATAATAATTTTCGCGAATCCAGAAAATGAATAGCGTACGGCGTTTATATGAACGGACATGAATGATATGGCGACAATTTACTTAAAAGGAAAACACATTTTGTAAGTCCCGTCACTTTACGTTGAGATTTGTCAAGATATATAAGTCCACATTTTTCTTAAGATTAAGAGAAATATTTCTAGAATGTTCTAACGAATTTTATCTTGAGCCAGCTGTGTATGTGTTAAATAAATAATAAGATTTGGTATCGTATGAAACAAAGAATTTAGTAGATTATTTTTATGATCATCATTTCATCTGGAAGATGTCCACTACTCAGCCTGTAAGCGACGCAAATTTTCACATTCAGCGGAATTCCATGGACTTCACCAAGTCATCTGCCCACCTTGTGGGAAACCTTCCAAAGTTGCGTCTTCTGCTACGCGGTGGCTCTGGTGGGTTCTATGAGAGATTTGCCCTATCTAGTAGCAATTAAATTTCGGGACGGTTGCTTAATAATTAAGATTGAGCCAAAAACAATTGATAGGTGCCTAAAGTCCAAAAAATAATCCGCAGAAGTTGCCCGATTCAACTTGGAACACGCATATACGAATAAATAACAATAAGAGAGCAAATTCAAGGCCCACATTAACGTGCGTGAGATAATCAGGTCAGCTAAACTCAGTCTTCAGAAACTACAACATTTACATCAGGCCAAAGAAAAAAACTTTTTTCATTACACTTACTTCCAAAATGGCGTATAAAAAAGAATACAATCCAAGAAGATTCGAATTCTAAATTGCTAAGCCTATTTATTTTTCAGGAACGAAGGAATTACAGAATCCTTTCGTGGCAAAAAGTTTAAATGGGCTCTTAATGCGATTGGGTTCCGGCAAGAATTTCGCTAATGTTAAACGGAATCTGCACAATCTGATTGCTTCAATAAGTTCCGGACAGTTTCCTTTCATGCTTTAATACTTCGGAATTCCGAACGCTTCTTGCTTTGTACGAAGATTTTACTGCTGAACATTATAAGATTCTCTGAAAACTTTTTTTCTTCGATGTTTATGAGGACCTTTTTGGGAATTAATTAGGCCCGTATGTAAGAAGGAAAAGTTTCAATAAGATTGTGATGTGTAATTCTGATAGGGGGCGTACCTTTATTATAATCTTTTTCTGTAACAAACGGTGTGTTGAAAATATTTTCCTAGTCCTTTTGTTTTAAGTTGTGGGGAATCACAGGACCGCGTGATGAGCTATACAGAATAATTAGGTACCTAACTGTCGATCCACGTTGGGTCTAGACTTAATTGAGGTTGTATTGATAGGCCGACTTAAAAAAAAAAACAAATTCACGTAACAAACTTATATATATATCTAATAAAAACGTTATAGTTTTCGCTAAACTTCTAGACCGCCCTGAAGTTGGCAGTTGGCACAGTATTAAATCTCATAAAAAACAGCACCGTTTTGTGCCTCGCACATGCCGAAAGCCAATTTCAGGGCGGCCCAGAAGTTTGGTGAGGGTTATACACAGCACAGTCTTTATTTCTTATTAGCTTTTTCCGCGTCTTGGCCCGCTTGAAAAGTATTTTATTCAAAGTAATAATTGTAATAATGATTATTCTTTCCCATGGGGGTGACCATAAGCTTTTAGAGTAAGGTTATTTTGAGTTTGTGTAAGGGACAGACGTATATGACGTGTTTACATCTGTCACTTACTCTCTCTCAAAATAACCTTACTCTAAGAGCTTATGATCACCCCCCTGTTCTTATGATCTAGGCTATAGTTTACCCGTTCTTCAAACTTCCTCCTAACTTGTTCAGGCATTCCATTGATTAATGAACATACATACTTATGAAAGTCTAAATAAATTAACGAAAAAAAACCTTTTCCAAAAAAATAAAACCGACTTCCTAATAAACCTCCTTCCTTCCTACTGTTTGTTTTGTATATATATATTATTTTATATAAAGTATTTATTATAGGACATATTTAATTATGTTTATTTTAACTATATACTTTTGTACAAATTTTGCGTTTATAATATATTTATTTCTATTTTTATGCACCTGGCCATGCTATCTCTTCACCGCCCTTGGTTGACTGGTAGAGAATGCCGGTCGGTGTCAAAAAACTAAAAAACAAATACAAGAGTAATAAAAAATCGTCTGCTGCTGGAGAAGTTGCTCAATATAAGACGAAAACCATATATAAAGGTCTCCGTGTATACCGGTATACACGGAGACCTTTATATATGGTTTTCGTCTTATATTGAGAATCGGAGTCAGGCTGTGGTTCTCCAAGGTTACACTTCGGATTGGACATCGGTCCCCTCGGGTGTGCCACAGGGTTCAGTTTTGGGGACCTTGCTTTTCACTCTGTTTATTGCTGATGTTGTAAACTGCTTCAAGCACTCTTACGTGTTGCTATATGCTGATGACATGAAGGTTCACAAGATTATACATGATATCTCGGATACTCACCAATTACAAGAGGATCTGAATAGCTTTGTAGAATATTGCAAACATAATTTGCTCCAATTGAATGTCTCCAAATATTTTCAAATGACCTTCACGCGCCAGAAATCTATAGTAAATTCAGTCTATAGTCTCAACCGACTTACCTTGAGCAAAGTTAACAGCATAAGGTATTTTGGTATTATACAAAATAGCAAATTACTATTTGACCAACACATTGACGGTATTGTGGACAAGGCTTCACGGGCACTAGGATTTGTAATCAAGGCCTCAGCCAGAACGGAAACCCGTTCTCTGAAGCCTATCAAAGTTTTTATACTCTTCGTTCGTGCGCAGCCACTTGGAGTATGCATCGCAAGTCTGGAACCCTCAATACGGGATCCATAAGTCACGCATTGAGGGCATCCAGAAAAAGTTTCTGAGATATCTCGATTATAGGGTGCACCAAGTATCTATAGATTACAGTCACCGTTGTAAGAGGTACCATTTTCTGCCATTAGATCGTAGGCGGCTCATTAATGATGTATGGTTTTTGATTAACATAGAGGATGGCTCAGTTGACTGCCCTGAGCTACTAACAAAGTTAGCATTTCGCACTAACACTATTGGATTACGTAAGGGCCGCTTCTAGATGTGTCTTCTACCAGTAATAATTATAGGCGTAATGCTTTTCTTATAAGAAGCGCTACAAGCTTCAATGATGTATCTTCTGAGCATGATATTGAATTATTTTGCACTAAAATAAGCACAGCAAGGACGCTCTTAGCCTAATCATTTTTTGTGAATAATGCACTGGCTAGGTTCTTTGACTAATATGTAGCCTGAATTAATCGTTATGTTATATATCTGTGGAGACTTGTTATTGGCAACTTGAAAATGTGTTGTAGTTACCTATTATTATTTGTTATTAGACTGTAAGCTTTCTTAAAAGTAATAAAAAAAAAATGAAATAAAATATAAGTTTTTTTATTTTTTGGAAAAGGTAATATTTGTCACTTTTTAGTTTTGTTAATTATTTAAATAATGCCCACAGTTATGCAAGAATAGATTACCCGAATAACATGAAACTTGAACACAACCGGTGAAGTTAGAGTGTACCAGGGCGCACTGTACACATCTTCGTACCCTTCTAGAGCGTACCGGCGGCGTTATGATATGTTATGAAATGGTGTAAACAATAAACAGACATGCGATTGCAGCAATAACGAAAGATATTATTCATTGAAGAGTTCTGTTGTATAACTCCAAATTTAAATGGGACCACATGAGAAGCAACGGCTTTCAAATAACAAAAAGAATCCATAAAATCGGTTCACTTAGTAAAAAGTTCTAAAGTAAGAAACATAAAAAATACAGTCGAATTGAGAACCTCCTCTTTTTTTAAATCGGTTAAGTTATAAAGGGACAAGCAACAAAAATGTTGATTCATGTGGCAACAAAAACCTTCAAGAACATAGATTTTCAGTACACATATTTTGTTAAGAACTTATAAAAAGGGCAAGTTCTCTGCGAGTCTATTTCGCCTCAGTGTTTATATAGGTAGTGTTAGTAGCAAGCATTACACGTTTCTCTTTTAGGGGTCTGGTCTAAAAATAGAACTATCTTTCCTTATTTTTTGTACACCAATTTAAGGTACATTTACTTCTTTGTCATATTAAATACTCGTACCTTTCTGTTTCACTGGAATGTTAAAACCTGCCGGTTTTCTCGGCAGGTCTAGCCGTAAAAGAAATACATAGAGTTTATAGTCTGTATATCATGCCTGGCTGCTCGAAAAAGTAGGCTGGAAGTAAGGATTGCTATAGTACTTGCCTAGGCGTTGAGCAGGCAATCTAACGGTTCATAATTTAGTTTTATTTGCGACCGTTCTTCGAAGCCGTACCTTCGTTTATTGATTTGTAGTACTTCGACTTGATGTAAAAGGAAAATAACACTTTCTGGTATATTTGTAGTCTATAGCTCGCTTTAGGAATTTGGAATGTTCTTGAATTTGGTTCATAAAATAATTTGTTTGACTGAAAAATTAGAATCTCACAATTGATCTTTCTCGGACGGCCATATTAGCCGTACAACCGATGACCGATGAAGAAGCTGTGTTCTTAAGATACTGCGAATCGGCAAAATTAAGATGGGACAGTGACGGCTAGGTTGATTATGATTTTCGAAGGGTGGCCGGTAGTATATGGATGAGAGTTGCTGAGAATCGAGGTAAATGGCGAGTCGGCCGTTTTGGTGCAGCTTTGAGGCACACTTCTCTGCTAACTTCTTAAATCAGACATTTTACTTTTTCTAAATCTTTTTTTATATGTATTTTATCTGATGTATATTATAATGTATCTAGTATATTATGTAGTCTGTGCTTTCGTTCAGTGGACTACTATGATTATAGACTGGTGATAATGATGATTAAATCTTTCAAAAAAGTGTCAAAACTGTCAACCAGTCAACATCGTTCTGTGAAAGATTTTAAGGAAATAATTCATTTAATTGCAAAATATATCATTAGAATACATAAGTGCAGTATACTATCGGAAGGGCACCACTGGAAGTGTTATCTAAGAAATAACCCTTGTCACTCATGGATTATGACAACAACAGTGCAAGAACATAATTGGTAGTGAACAAGGATTAAAATCAACAGCAAGCCAGCAACTTCACTATATCAGGTTGGCATTCATTTTTTTTTATATACAGTACAGATAACTGAATAACAATTTAATGGATTAAACAAACACTGGACCAAGAATTACATAAAATAACAGTTGCAAATTCGGAATCACTAATTTTTCTATGTCAACAAAGGACAGCTGATTAGTCACTATCCAATCACAGATCAGCACACTGTCACTCACGGAAAAATATTCGTTCGGAAATTGCACTACCAACAATTACGCCTAGCTTGGACACCAGTCCTTTCACTTCATTCTGACTACGTTCCAATACACGAAGCATTTGTTTTTTTCTTTTTTGTTTTAATTTATTTATCATGGACCTCGAACAAAATATTACATACCGCACTAACAAACTCCGACGAGCTAGCTCACTTGACGATGTTTCAAGAAGTGACTCTCCCCTTTTTGATACCACTATGATAAGCCTTCCGAACACGTCACTCAATGAAAGTCAAACGGTAATTGAATTGAATGCGAAGATAATTGAACTGACAAACCAATTGACTAGTGCTCACCAAGAAATTGAGAACTTAAATACTGAGAACTTCCGTTTAAAATCTGACCTCAACAAGACCTTGAAATTCGCAGAAACCTACAAAAACCTTAGTCTATCGGACAACACAAATATAACACCAAATCGTTATAAGAAAAATAAAGCCAGGAAATCTACCCCAAACAAAGATATCAACACTTTGAAATTTCAAAACCACCAGGCGACACAAACAGATGTATACCCTACAAAGCCTGGCTCGAACATCACACGCCATAATATATTACATCACGAAACAAATGAAGCATGTGCGAGTTTCGAACAAGCAGCGACAAATGTAGAACCGGAATATCGGCAATGTTTAGAAAAACAAATAAATACGCCTACCCTCGACATGAAAAATAAAACTGAACCACCTACCCTCAACAAGCAAACAAGGAATACAATAACAAATCCTAAAGATAAACAACGATTACAATTATTGGAGACTACAGACTGTAATATCTGCATTTTAAGTACGAACAAGAAGAACAAAATCAGAAATATTGCAGAAACTACGCTTAGTAAACATTCGGAAAACATTTGTCACTATTTAATGCCGAACTGTAAAATCGAACAGTTATTATATTAACCAGACACCAGGTTAAAAAAAATCACATTCAATGTTTTTTGCATTATATTGTTAGGGGAGAAAGATTTTAGCCGTACAAACGACTACTTTCAGCTGGTATTATTAATTCGGACGACCTTACAGAATATAAAACACACTAATGTTATAATCTGTGCTCCATCTTATAAATACAACGATTATAAAACAATGTACAATTGGAGGGTCGAAGTATTTAACAACCTACTTTATCTCGACACATTGACACATGAGCATGCATACTTTCTGGACTCTAATAAGAATCTATCAAATGACTACACGATGTTTTCAAAACACACTGGACTAATTAATAATTATGGCACGCATACAATTTTCAAAGATATTGACAAATTTATCCAAGGACTATAGGAATATGACATATTTTATAGAGAAACCAATATAGAGGAGCTGTACCAAACAGACGAATTACCGAGTAACAGTTTTTTCTTTGACAACTATTTGCATATCATACATCAGAACATAGCAGGACTCCTAAATAAAGCAGATGCTCTCACTGTGTGCCTAGAAGAGCTTAGTGCGAAGAATATTGACATTGACGTCATCTGCATCTCTGAACACTTCATTATGTCGGGCTATGAAGACTTTTTGACCATACCTAACTTTGAACTGGCTGCGTGTTTTAGTAGAACAGAATCAAAACGAGGTAGAACATGTATCTTGGTCAGAAAAGGGCTTCAGTGGGTAGATTTACCTGACGTTAATGAACTAGCAATAAGTAAGTCTTTTGAATGTTGTGCTATCGAATTAACGCAATCAAGAACCATTGTCATTTGTATTTACAGAATCCCAAAAACTAATAATTTAGCCACATTCTTTGACAGCTTGGAAAAATTATTACTGCTAATAACAAAGAAACAAAACCAAAATGTAGTAATATGTGGTGATTTCAATATTGACACGTTAAAACGTAGTAATATGTCCCTTGACCTAGAATGTTTGTTTCTTAATTTTGATTTTAAGCTAGAAATCAACCAACCTACCAGGTTAAAAAGTAACACATGCATTGACCACTTTGCACATAATCTTGGCACTAAATGCAAAGCTGATGTAGTTGAATTAGCTTTGTCAGATCACACCTGTCAAATATTGAAGTTTCCCACAAGAAGAACTTTCCGCATAAATCATTGGTTTGTAAAACGACGGGACTATAGTTTGGATAGTATGAAAAAGTTTAAAAAATATCTACAAAACATGTATTTTTCAAATATGTAGCAATGCGATGGCTTACAACCTATTTCTGGATACTTTTTCCTTGTTCTATCGTCTGTGCTTTCCATCTAAATTAATTAAAATAAGGCTTAACAAACGACCTCAATGGGTGTCGCGAGGAGTTAGAGCCTGCAGTAAAAAAAAGAGGACACTTTTGTGGAATTACCGTCTGAACCGAATTGAGGCAAATAAAAGAAAACTTAATACTTACACTAATACCTACAAGCGAATAGTTAAATTGACTAAACGTGCTCAAAATACATATAAGATAAAATCGGCAGTAAATAAATCAAAAGCGACATGGGAGATCATAAATCAATCAAAACCAAAATTACCTAAACACAGAATTACAAACATTACAACTGGGAATAAAAATATAACAGATCCCCGTGAAATAGCTAATATTTTTAACAAATTTTTCATTGACAAGATTAAACCTGTTTTTAATACGGGAATAAAAGTATCTTCGAATATATCCAAATCAAACCACTCGATGTTTATTGCACCAAGCCACAAAGACGACATAATACAAATAATAAAATCCTTGAGAAATACTAGGAGCGTAGGATATGACGGTATATCCACAGAAATCATAAAATATGTTTCAGAATGTATTAGCGGTCATTTTAGTTTCATAATTCATTTAAGCATATCACGAGGTATATTTCCCAACAAACTAAAGATCGCTGTAGTAAAACCACTTTACAAAAAAAACTATAAATATAAAACGGAGTCATACAGGTATACATATATTTTCAAAGATATTTGAAAAATACTTATACGAACAAATTCATAAATATTTAGTTAAAGAAGACATCTTGGTTGACGAACAAAAGGGTTTTAGAAAAAACAAAACAATCAATATGGCCATATATGATTTCTTGAATAAAGTTATCGCAAATGTTGACCAAAATATACCTGTTTGTTCTATCTACTGTGATATGACTCAAGCGTTCGACTATGTAGATCACAATATCTTACTTAATAAATTAGAAGCATACGGAATAAGAGGAAATATTCTACGACTTATCGAGTCATATCTAAAAAATCGAAAACAATACGTGGAAATTACAAACCTAGATCAAAAAACCAAAAAAGAAAGGGTCTATCGGTCGCGTGATAGAACAATCACATATGGTGTGCCGCAGGGTAGCGTACTTGGTCCCCCTCTATTTATCAAAAGTATCTAAAAGTGACGCAACATCATATGATGCTATTTGCCGACGACAGCACCGTTACCATTGACTATAAAGATAAACTAAATTATGACAAACAGATTTATGAAAATGACGTATCTAACACTATACAATCAATTATAAAATGGCTAAATAATAATAACCTGAAAATAAATATTGACAAGACTAAATTAATGACATTCACGCAACGAAAAAATTTGACTATGAATATTCATTACGAAAACAACCAAATAAATAGAGTTAACACAACAAAATTCTTAGGTTTAACCATAGACCAAAGATTAGATTGGAAGGCACACACGATTGATTTGGCGAAGCGACTTAGAAAATCCTCATATGCTTTATATAAACTTGCGCCAGTCACAGGAAGTGACGCTATTGTTACAGCATACCATGGTTTAGCTGGTTCTATTTTAAGATACGGAGTTGTTTTCTGGGGCAACTCATCCAATAGGGAACTCATATTTAAAGCCCAAAAGAGATGCATCAGGGCAATGTTTGGGTTAAAATGTATAGTCATGTAAACCTTTCTATATTAAAAGTAAAATACTGACATTGCCCTGTTTGTACATTTTCGAAGTTGCAGTATTTGTGAAGACCAATCCAAATCGATTTCCCAAGCTGTCGGATAGAAATAACCGGAGTCGACGGTACGTCAATATGTTGTGTTCGAGACAGTCCAAGACAGCACTGATGCATAATAGTGTTTTTTGTATGGCACCAACTATTTATGACCATAAACCGGAGTCAATTAAAATGGTAAATATTCACCTGTTCAAAAAACATTTAAAGAAATTTCTTGTAAGTAGATCTTATTATAATATAACTGAGTTTCTGAATGATAAAATATCACTATAATTTCTTAACTATTGACATTCCTGTTTAATTGTATTATTGATTTGACATCTTATTTATCTATATAGACAAAATAAGATAGCATCATTGACATTTTTTTGGTATTTGTTGTTTTATTTTATTGACCTTTAATTACTTTATTACTTGACATCAAAGTTTTTAATGATATTAATTTATTGTTATAATTATTTAATAATTTTATTATTTGCCATCTAACTTTGGTGATATTTTTATATTGACCTTTGTTTAATTGTTTTATTTAATTGCAATATGATTTTCACATCCAGTTGTGTACCTAATAATAATACTTATTCACATGACATCTAATCTTTGATTTGTAACTTGACATCTAATCTTTAATTATATTATTATTTGTTTTAATTCATGCATAAAACATTGTTTGATTTCTAAGTTTTAATGTGTCTTTGATTTATTGACAATTTATATTTGTATTTAATGTTTTTAACTATTATGTAATTGAATTACTTCTTGCTGATATTTTACTTATAAATTAATGAAATTATTAAATGTGATAATATTTGTACGCTTTACGGCAAAACATAGAGAATCTAATTAGTATTGTAATATCTCGCACACCGTGTAACTACCTATGTTTACAAATAAAGATTCTTATTCTTATTACTTTGTGAACACTGGTATTACAAATATAGTTAGGTACTATAAGTTCACCTCTGCATCACCATTCTATACATACGTGATATCATATTATATTACATGAACTTATCATAACCAAACTCATAACCCAAAACAACCAATTTGACCAACAAGACACCATACAACAAAACTTTTTCAATTTCCTCCTAACCCGTACATTAAAATAAGACGAGGTCTCATAATGGCAGAGCTCGAAGACGCATAAAGACGCATTCTTCACGTCCGTTGCCCTTGTGGAGTTAACGAATTGTTGCCATAAATTTGTAGACCATTCTTGCGAAGCATTTGTCCGTTTGACTGTTGGAATTGCCAACTCTTACTGTTTGCCGGCCGGCAAAACCTAGTTTGGCAGCGGATGGTTTATTATACGTAGTTTATATGGGGATATCTGTGTTTTGGAATCTTTTTGTGGGATTTAGAAGCACGTGGGAGTGCTTGAGATGAATTTCGAATTTATATAAAATCCAATATGGAGCAGAATTTGAGCAACCGTGGTGATCAATTCTCGAGCCTTTTCTGAATGAGAAGAAGACCTTTCACTGGAGTGGGACAATAACTGGCTGATATTTTTCTACCTTACTAGCAAGAGTAAGGTAAAGTAATACCTCTTTACCCGAATGCCGAAGGAGGGCAAAGTGTTTATCAGTCTATGTATGTATGTATATTTTTTCACATAGAAACAAATATACATACATTGCGTTCTAGAGACCAAACGCGTTGGCCGATTCTGATGATTCTTACTACAATCGGTTCGTCTTAACTTTGCGAGTGTCATAACAAAAACATGCTGTGCAGTCGGAGCATGCATCTGGTTTTGGTCAGCCAGCTCGCGAATACGTATCTTCCGAGTCCGACACGGCATGATTTTCTTCTTGTTTACGTCTTATCAGTTCGCTTCTTAAGCAGTCGGGTTGTTAGTTTTTTTTTTGTTTATGTGATATCCTCTCTACTAACATCTTTATACACGTTCAATTTCTTCATTGGTTCAAAACGGGTTAGGAAAACTTTTAACTGTCGTTTTAACATTCTGTTTGCACGAGATTCTTAATCTAAATTGTGTCAAGAGTGGTTACTTGGTGGCTAGAAAGTACCTTTGGGAGCAGAGACGGCCCAGAAGTTTCGGCCGCGACTTACAAGTTGTAAGTCGTGGGTTCGAACCCAGATAGACACTTTACTTTGTGTAAATTATTTCATCACCACTGCTCTCAAAACGGCTTATCCTAGAACCAAAAATTCAAAGTAAATGTGACATCTAACCTGCACTGGGCTCACGTGGTGCATTACAGCCTATTCCCTCTCACACACACCTATGTCCCAGCATTGGGACAATAAAAAAGCTAATGATGAAAGTATTTTTAGTGTGGACTTTTAGGGTGAAAAAAACTGCATTCAAGTCAAAACTATTCGATCATTTTTGTTACATATTGCAATGCATAATACCTACTTTGTGACAGTAAATCTCATAAAACGAAACCACTTCCAAAATAATTGTACCCAAACTATTCTCCTCGTATTCCACTCCCCACATTTTAATAGAGTTACTTATCTGTCTCTGAATCACACAATTTCGTACTGCAACACACCTGACGGGGAAATAAATTAAAATGTATTCGCACTGCAAGACTTGCAGCTGAGAATTTTATTTTATATTTGTGCAAAGCAACATCCAATAAAGAGACAATATAATTATTATTATGGAGGAAAATGTATGCGCAGCATGTTGAAATGTAGGAAGATGAATGATTAAATACAAGATGTATTGCGGTATTCTTAATGCGTTCATTGCGAAGTATGTGGACTTTGAATGATAGAGTGAGGAGTGATGTTAAAAGAAAAGGTTTAAGGCTCACTGCCGATCACAGTGGTTCCGGCGTCACTGATGCCGCGAGACTGAGAATTAATGGAGGTATTTTTTAGGGTTCCGTACCCAAAGGGTAAAAACGGGACCCTATTACTAAGACTCCACTGTCCACCGTCTGTCATCAGGCTGTATCTCATGAACCGTGATAACTGGAAAGTTTAAATTTTCATTGATGATGTATCTCTGTTGCCGCTATAACAGCAATTACTAAATCAGAATCAAATAAATATTTAAGTGTATGGAGCCCATACAAAAAACATGACTTTTTTGCCGCTTTTTGCGATAATGGTATGAAACCCTTCTTGTGCGAGACTCGCACTTGGCCGGTTTTTTTATATGGTTTTAAGAATTAATCGATAGTGGATTATAGTGGATAAATCTACTCAGCCATTCAAGGAATATATGCGGTATAGCAGGTAATGTTTATCAAAAATTATAAAAATCTACCTCGTTGTCAATAGAACGGAAAGTTACCTAAACCTAGAATTTATTTATAGATCATAGGTAACTAAATTGTTCTTAGGAATATTGAAACAAAAAAATAGGTAGATCATTCAACAAACCAGGCTTCAACAATATCTATTAAATTGCCATGATCGCGATCTCATGATCATGATCTAAATATTGATTCTAATGATTGTGTTGTGACCATGTCAGCTTAAAAAACTTGAATCTATTTTATTATTTAATCTTTAACTCTGACATTTTAATTCTACTGTTAAATTATTGCGAATTATTATTATTGAAAGTTATTGTAATGATATATTTGTGGTGTTTTTAAATTGCTATGTATTACAAATTTCGACACAATGTATATATTGTTATGAAATAAATTACTTATGACTTATGACTTATGCCTACATTTCTCTTGAAATCGATTTGTAAGCTACCGTCACCGTTCGACCAAATCTAAGGCCTGTTTCTGACTGACCGCAAGAGTTTAGGAACTTGCGACTAAATGCCGGAGTTACCGAACGGAGGCCAGATGACCACAAGACTTGTCAACGTGAAGCAAGTCAATGGTGGATCGTGGTCGCTTAGGAGTTTAGTCTGAGTGTGGTGTTGAGCTGTTGAATTAATTTGGTACCTACTAACTATATTTTATTAGTTATAGGCAAATGAAAGCTCTAAACAAAGTGAAATTTTATCGGCAACAACGATTGTCGAAAAAGCCGGCCAAGTGCGAGTCGGACTCGTACACGAAGGGTTCCGTACCATTATCGCAAAAAACGGCAAAAAAACACCTTTTTTGTATGGGAGATTTACTTATTTTTTTTAAATTCTGTTTTTAGTGTTTGTAGTTAAAGCGGCAACAGAAATACATCATCTGTGAAATTTCAACTGTCTAGCTATCACGGTTCATGAGATACAGCCTGGTGACAGAGAGAGACAGACGGACAGTGGAGTTTTAGTAATAGGGTCCCGTTTTTAAACTTAGGGTACGGAACCCTAAAAATCAAAAATGTATGAGCTTGACATGCGCTACCGGAGCGTGAAGTGCGTTGACAACGTGACGTTAGACACACCTCTACATTTTGACTTTTTGACGATCAATATCGCTGATCTAATATATGTTACTTTGTCTAGATCCCCAGGTTTTAGGTACTGGTCAGGCAAACCGAATTCATTTTTTTTCTTGAATATTCCAAGACTAGTCGTAATGTCACAGATAATATAATACTAGCATACAAATACCTCATCCCATACAAAGAAACCGTGCCGATGTGACTAGCGTTTTTCGTCTGATTAAAGTGATTATTTTTTGTACATTGATTGCGATCGGTTCCGTTCCACGGCGACAGATATCAATCAAAATCAATCAATCAAAATCAAAATTTCTTTATTCAATTAGGCCTTTTGCCATAAACAAATCGAGACTCCAGGCTACTACTGACAAATTTCAGATGGATAAACCCAATAACACAAAAAAAAACAAAATTTCTTTATTTCAATTAGGCCACTAAGCGGCAGTTTCGAACGTCAAAAATAAAAATTAAATGTAATAATAATTGATTCTACCGTCCATTCGGAAATGTAGCTTGTTATGGAGAAGAACGGACAAGAAACTCCAAACTTACTCTTTTAAAAAAACATAAATGTGTTTTACAAGTATTTGGTTACAATAATCTTGTAGGAAAAATACATATATGTGAGAACGAAGTAAAAAAAAAAACGCACTTAAAAGCGTCTAGAGTAAAACAAACAATTAAAAATACAATAAATAGGTAATTAAAAACATGCGGAGGCAGCTAAGATATGACCAATCCCAACTGACGGCGCCCGTTCACGAACATGACACATGGATCGGCACCACTCAGCTCAACCATCATGAAGGGAACCGAATGATCCAACACATGTGCCACCATCAGAGAGACATTAGAGAGAGCATGACACACTCAACTGCCGGGGCACACTGAAGTCAACGAACGACACATAGGTACAGTAAATGGTAGATTTACAGTTAGTACATAGTACTCACATATGTGCTGTGCAGTTATATAATCCAAAAAATAAATTGAGTTTATACAACACAAATATACATTATAATTATTCGTACAGTCTTCAGCAGGTCCAACAATACTTCAGAACTTTTCTGCTTATCACTTGTTTTTGTGCCCTAGTGGCTGTGGAGCTGGAATAGCGTTGGGCCAAGCATTTTTATCAGCGATGTAATCCCCCAACCTATAATATGCCTGCCTGCATAGTGTGCGTTTTATACAAGTTTTAAATTTCGTCTCATTCAATTCTAGAATGTGTGGCGGTATTTTATTGTAACATTTTATACAGTACCCCCTAAAAGATGACGCTACTTTAGCCAGCCTGAAACATGGTTGAATTAATTGGTCCCTATTTCTAGTAACATAACTATGTCTATCGCTGTTTTTACTAAAAAGATGTAAATTCTTTCTAACGTACATGATGTTTTCGTAAATATACTGACAAGGTACCGTCATGATGTTAATGTCTTTAAACAGTTCCCTTAGAGAATCGCGCCGGCGAAGATTGTATATCGCTCTGATGGCTCGTTTTTGTAGAACAAAAATTGACTGAATGTCTGCAGCCCTTCCCCATAGTAATATGCCGTAAGACATTATACTATGAAAGTAACTAAAATAGACCAGCCTCGCGGTATCTACATCAGTAAATTGACGAATTTTTCTAACAGCATAAGCCGCCGAACTTAACCGCCCCGCAAGTGATATTAAATGAGGACCCCATTGTAACCTTGAGTCTAGCGTGATACCCAGGAAAACGGTTTTGTCGACGAATTCTAGCTTCTCGTTGTTTAATATAATGTCACAATCATAACTTTTGACATTCGGCAAGGCAAATTTTACACAATTAGTTTTTTTAGCATTCAAAACTAAATTATTAGCAGTGAACCAATTTAGAACTTGCCGCAATGCATTATTTACGTCGGCAACGTTACTCGTACGTCTATTTATGTTAAAAATCAAAGAAGTGTCATCAGCAAATAACACCATGTTCAGTTTGTTTTTCAATAGATGGGGTAAATCGTTAATGTATACTAAAAATAAGAAAGGACCTAAAATTGAGCCCTGGGGTACCCCCATTTTCACGTTCAACCCCGACGAATTGGCACCGTTTATTTGAACTAATTGCTGTCTATCATTCAAATAGGATTTTACTAAATTTAATGCTGATTGGCCTAGCCCGTAATGCTCAAGTTTCAAAAGCAATTTTTCATGATCAACGCAATCAAACGCCTTCGACAGGTCGCAGAAGATACCTATGGCATCTTGTCCCTCCTCCCACGCATCAAAGATGTGTTTTATTAAGGTGACACCAGCGTCGGTTGTACAACGTCCTTTGGTGAAACCATATTGTTTCTCGTGTAGGATGTTTTTCGTATTAAAATAAATGAGCATTTGATTTAGCATTATCTTTTCAAATATCTTGCTGAAAACCGGCAACACGGATACTGGTCTATAATTATTTGTGTCTTTACTGTCCCCGGATTTAAAAAGTGGTATAACCTTACTATATTTCATTAGATCCGGAAAGACTCCCTGATCTATACACAAATTAAAAATTAAAGCTAAGTACGGCGCTATAGTCTGAATAATGGAGGTACAAACTTTGATGGACATTCCCCATAGATCTTCTGTCAGTTTTATCTTTATTTGCTTAAAAGCTTTTATCACTGTTATTGGGTTTATATGTGAAAAGTTAAATTCAGTCGGGCATGCTGAAACGTTAGCGTGTAATAAACCATAAGCGAGCGACGGCGAAGAATTTAAGGTTTCAGTAGTTTTAATTGGGATGCTGGTAAAGAAATTTACAAACTCTTGAGCAACCTCTTTGCTATCTCTAACAAGTCCATGTGTAGTCTCAAGCGTGTAATCAGTATTATTTCTTTTGTTCCTGTTTGTTTCATTGTTAATAATTTTCCAAACCGTCCTAATTTTATTTTCTGCGAATTTAACCTTATTGCTAATGTATAAAGCCTTAGCTAGTTTACATGAATTTTTAAAAATTCTTGAGTAAGTAGCAACATACTTATTAAAAGTTTCAGTGTTTATATAAGGCTTAAGGCCATACAGCTCGTAAAGTCTGTCCCTACTTTTCCTGATTCCTTTAAACGCCCAGTCACTGAATAAAAACTTACGGCATATAGTTTTAGTTTTCTTCTTAAAAGTGTTATTGAATTCTGTTTGAACAACTGAGAAAACTTTTTTGTATAAAATATTACCATCGTTCACTGTGAGGTCCTGACAACTTAACTTACCAATTAAAGCGCTGTTAAATTTATTTAATTTGCCGGATGTTATTGGTCTGGATTGAATCTGCACTTGCTGTATTGGTATGCTGGACTCAAATGTTACCAGTAGCCCACTATGATCTGAAGGCAGACAATTCATAATGGCTTTGTTTAAGTAGTCGCAGCAACAAAAAACATTATCAATACATGTAGCAGTAGTCACAGTTGTTCGGGTTGGTTCCTCAAACACATGCGACAAATTAAATGATTTGAAGAGATTCAATAGTCTACTGCTATCTGAATTATTTTCTAAAATATTTATATTAAAGTCACCACAGATTATGACTAGTTTATTACCAGTTGTAAGTTTTGCCAAAACATCTTCCATCACTGACTCAAATATACAGTAGTTTTTATAATTGGGGGGTCTGTAAAAGCACACTATAATATGCTTATCCAGCTCAACACAGGACAGTTCAACACTATGTTCAACTGATAGATCTACAATATCTTTACGAGATTTTGATTTAATACCATTTTTGATTAAAATAAGTGAACCTCCACGTAACATAACATTTCTGTTAAAACAGCTGCCCACAGTATAATTTTCATAATTAATAAGCATTGAATGTTCTTTCAGCCAATGCTCAGTAAAACAAATAATTTCAAACATTGTCTTTTCTAAAAACAGTTCTATTTCCAATTGCTTTGCAGAAAAACCTTGAATGTTTTGATGGAATAATTTTATAGAATTCTGCTTAGCCCCTTTTTTTAAATTAACTATGTGAGAGCAAGAAGGTACCTTCTTGTTGGTGGATGTACTCCTAACTATTTGGTTATTGGTACCCTCCCTTGTCCTACAAACTAGTTTAGATAGATGGTGTTAGTAGCGACTTGCTAGTAAAAGGGTTTACTCGGTTCGTGAACATTTTTTTTCTTTAAATACAGTATTGATTTTACAGTTTCAATGCACCAAAATGGGTTTTCAAGACAAATTTAAACAATTGAGTGGAATGGCTCAGAAATTTAAAACCGTGCCATCTATTGACATCAATATTAAATGATCCGTTCAAATAATCTTTGAAATTTGAATTTAGAGCCCAATATTCCATAATGTTGTACTTAGGAGAGTTGATTATACAAGAACATACAATTTGTATGTTCAATTCCAGAAAATGTTAATTTTTACGCACAATTCAATAAAAATCAGTGCATATCGCACCATCTAGTGACATTTATTTGAACCAAATTTTCTTTCTTAGCGCTGGGACCCCGTGGTAATGTTAAGCTATAATACACCGCTTAGTAGAGACTCACAGAGTGATTTATATTAAGTAGATAATTCATTTACGGATGTTAGTAATCGTATAGATTATAGTGATATATTTTTACCAGCATTTTGGTTTTTTGCATTCGTTCACCTAATAATATATTGAAGTGACACTATCAAAAACGACCCCTGAATTTAGAAACGCCATGGTAATGATTTCTATTTTTATTGAAGCTTGCGTAATTATTAGGTTTAGGTGACCAGAATACCTTGTCAAAACATAATTTAATACTTTCTTTTCGTCTTCTCATGTTTTCACACACGTGAAATAAGCAACTGCTTCAGCATTTCCACACACTAGAAACGTTCCTACTCCAGATCCAAAACTCAAGCCCGCATAGCCAATAGCCAACATTACAGTATCGTCTTACAATTTGTTTCTGGAACATTCTCTTTATAAAACGAACCGCGTCCTGTTAACCGTTGGAGGTAGTTTATAGACAACGTGAGAGGAATCCAAGTTGAAGAAAATTCGTTTAGCAATTAACAAGCTATGTTTACTTTAGAAGTCGAATGTTAATGTAATTAAAGGACTTAGGAGTTATGATGGGCCGGTATTGGGTAACAATGGAGGGTTTGTATCTTGTGTTGGTTGGTAAATTTTGTGAAAATATGTTTCGGGGAATTGATTTGGGGTAAACTTTGATTCATGACAGTTCGTTGTTTCTAAGGCTTGAATCAGGGTTTATCTTATTAAATTTAAGTTGTTTTTGTCCGTATGCACAATTGCAGAGTGACCATTGGGCAAGGCTTGCCTCACGATAAGTTCCTGAAGATGAAAAAGTGATCGAAGTTGGCCCAGAAAAAGATGGTAAGACTACTTGGATGCGTCGCGTACCATGGGATCTGATTTGGGACCACGCAAGGAAACAGTATCTAGCTAGAAGAACTTCTCCCAGGGCTTTGCCTACTAGAAGGACTGCATTGACGTGATTAAAACATTATTTCGTAAAGTAAACATTTTTACCTAATGTAATAATGTAGGTATTAATCCAGTCGTTGCTTTTCTTGTTTTTTTTGCTTTTCTTGGTGCCCTTTTTGTTGCAGAAAAAGGGCTACGTTTTTGTTCAACCACGATTTTAATATTTAGAAATATTTTCACATTTACCACTCAAGAAAGAGCTTTCATATTATTATGCAAAGGATTCTTACAATGTGGATTTTAATAATCCAAATTAGTACCGTCTGTAATTGGTGTTCATTGATATCGATCGCAAAGCTGTTGAAAACTTCGACCTATTTTCATAACGCCACTTCCATACATAGTCCAATTTCCAAACACCAGTATTTTAAACCTTCCAACAAAAAAAAACATTTCAAACCTCCCTATCTTCAATCTCGTACATTAATCACTCCTTTACACTTACAAATTCACTCCAATACATCATTGGAGATACAATCTAGCACTCGCTGTCACAGTAAATCAAATTGGGGCCGGACAGGCTTCACGTCACCAAACATTGAAATACAGACAAACGGACGTCGGACGTATCGGAGACCGAAAAGCTACTGACACAGTGACATCGGCTTAGGATTATGGTTAGACTGGAAATATTGTGTCAAAATGCGTTGTGGTCTGGTTATATTCTTGGGTGTGTTTGTGGTATCCGATCCAATACTACTTCCTAAGTTTTACAAATGTGACAGGCATTATGCTTGGATGTTTCAAATAAAATCAAAATAATTATATTTTAACTAAACCGTTTAAAGGTAATTTTGTATTGCCATACAAAAAAGAAAATGAAGCTAGTTGCACATTCGCAAGCCTCAGTAGGTCTCTATGGAGAAAAACGTGCAAGAAATGCCGAGGTCAATTTTTCAGATTTTGTTAATCAATTATACCCGTAGACCAGGATCTTAAATAAGACATAGAGCTCTAGTAGGCACTTTGTAGTTAGATAATTTTTCACTTTCATATGTTCCAAGCCACTGGCAAATGGTAATAGTGGATAGGATGATGACGATGTATGAAGTCTGTATCTAGCTGCTAGCAGTGGATAGGATGATGACGATGTATGAAGTCTGTATCTAGCCGCTAGCAGTGATAGGAAGATGACGATGTAAGAAGTCTTTATCTAGCTGCTAGCGACATTTTTAATGATTACCCCAATGATCAGCTCTACATGGTTACATGGTATTTGAACAATATTAAGATACTCTTAAAACGAAGGTGTTGTCAATGTTTTCTCTGAAATTAAAATTTTCCCTGGAAACTAAACGGTATCGGTAAACGGTTAAGATTGCATACAATAAAAAAAACAGACCGGCTAACCGTCGAATGACTATCCTAATTCTTTACTAATATTATAAATTTGGTAATCTGTTTGTTTCTACTGTTTGTTAATCACGCTTTAATGGCTAAACGGCATAGTATAAACACGGCCAGCCTATATTGTTTCCATTGCTGGGACACAGACGTCTGTGAGAAAGTGTGGGCCGTAATCCACCTCAGAGGCACAGTGCGAATGTCGCATGTCTCCGATTTTTGTTCTAGGCTATGCCAGTTTCCTCACGATGTTTTCCCTTACCGTTTCGAGAGCAGTGGTAATGAAAAAAAAATACACAAACAAAACAGCCTGACAGAAAAGGGAGTCAGTGATTGCGTGACGGGGAACAGGACGGTATGGAAGAACAAAACGATCTCAAGTAACATGGGATAAGGGTAGATGATGAATGCGCCTGGCCACAAAGTAGAAAGAATGGCGGGACGAACTAGACAGATATCGCCAGAACTATAAGGAGGCTGCGCGGGCTGAAGGTCGTTGCCCAGAGGGGGGATAGAACAGGTTAGAAAAAAAATGAGCCGGCCTGGGTTTTTAGACGTTTGGCACATAGGTAGACCATTAACTAAATTATGACATAATATACTTTTTCTACCATTACTATCTACGTTCCCGTAGGATACGATATTTAAACGAGTGACACCACTTGCAATTGCTGGTACTGGTATAATATATTTTTTATTTCTAGCTTAGAGACTAAAAATGCTTGAACTTTTTTGAACGCCCGAAGGCGAAGGCAGTGCAAGTTAAACATGGAAGGATCTCTGCTGCAAACAGGTTGTTCAATGTCTACAAAAACGGTGTATATCAAGAAGACAAAAGACGGTATATTCTTGGTTAGGTTAGAACATTTTAAAGAAAAACAGTTTGTTACCTGCATACGGAAAATTGCTTTAAGAAAAGAGGTTTGCAGTGTCACTGACATGAACTTTTATCACAATAATGTAAAGAGTAAGGTAATAAGCAATGTGCTATGCTATGATTTATTTATTTTCATGTATGTTTTGTTTTAAGCCGTACATAAAAAAAAAATGCTTATATACACCTGACACTTTAATAAGAGATTGTCAAACCATAAAATTATTTATTAAAATATTATATCGTAATTTACAGTAAATGCACCTTTTTGTAAAACAAACAGCATCCCGTTTCTGGAAAATGACCGTATTATGAATGTGACAAACTGTCAAGTACGCATAAACAGCTGTGATTGGTTGAAAAGTTATCAAGAGCAAATCGCATTACGTTGAATTTTTGACTCTACTATAGACCGGCTGTTACTATAAAGCCGTATCGATTAGTTTCCTTTTAATTCAACTTATAATCGATTCGTGTTATACCACCAGTGTATCAGTAATAATATTACGAAATTACGTGGAAGTTACTAGAGAACCTATCTTATTACTAAGTACTTTGTGATGAAGCTCTTTCAGACGAACGAGGTAATCTAATAGAAAATGCTGTTTAATAACTTATGATTACGTTATTTTATTAATTAAAATTTAAGTTATTATTGCTGTTTGAGTTAGAGCTTTTGAAAATTCAGGTCGCAAGGGGCTTCTTCCAAAATATAGGTTTATTTTTAATATACCAATCGATAGAGCTCGCGCCGCTGATTCCAAATATTATATATAATTCATTGTCGGCGAAATGTCCTTTACGACAATTGAAATTTCCGGTATTGATATTATTATACGAACCAGTAAAAATATTTTTGCGACAGTCTTGAAAGTTTTTTATTTTGCTCCATTGAGCAAAATCTCACTAGTAAGTAATAACGAGAACCAAAAAGTATCAGTTTTGTACGAGTAGTTTGTTTGAAGAACAAGGAAATATGTGTACAACATAAATGAAAAAAAAAACGGTTCTCATTTAACAGACAGCCTGAAAATACCAATACATTATGGTCTTCCGCAATAACTTTCGGGCCAGAAATAGAATTCGTTTTGGAATTTGCCGAAAAACCCAAAGTAATCAGCAATACGTATTAGTTCCGCAATAAACATTTGATCTTATTAGCCTCGGGGCACTTGTCAGAGATGACAGATAGAGTGTCGATACGTGATGAAATACTTACCATGGACATAGAGAACTGGACTGAGCGTCTATTGGTCAAGTGGATACGTTTAGAAAAGTAAGAGAAAGAGATAATGCGATCGTGCAGCCAGTTGATATTTTTTCTAAAATCATCCACGTCACAGGCTGGCTAAGTTACCTTTGTTTCACGTCAACTCAAATCTATTATTTCAATTAAATCATTTACAGGCACTTCTAATGTACTGTAACCTGCAGAAAAGAGACATGTATTGGTCACACATACGCTCTCTCTTTCTACAGATGAGTAAATTAAACGACGTTAATGCTCAGTCCAGTTCTCTACGTCGATGTGAAATACGAAGGGCCACATATTCGATGTTATTAATATTTAACATCTGCGTCTTTTATTTCTGCCGAATATCCGGCTAATATTATGAAGGAGTACAAATTGCTGGATTAGGGTGATTTTTTCAAGTTCTTTGAGGGTTGGTTCCTGAAAGTCATCAATTTAATGTTTCAGTGATCAAAGAGTTTGTTGGTTTTTGTCACACAAGATTTCGTTTTGAATAAAATAGTACGACGGAGCTGCGAAAAAAGTAATGTCTTTTATAAAGGGTATCTCAGTAAGAGTGCACTTTTTCATTTTAAAATAAAAACAAGTATTTTATGACAGAGTTGTGATATTTTTATTGTATTGTAAAGAAGACATGTTCCGATTAAGTATGGAATAAAATATCAGGCAAATGGCCCCCACGGCTCCGATGACAGGCCATTACTCTTTTCATGAAATTTTCCATGACTTTTGCACAGAGATGTGGCTGTATCTCATCGATGACGCGTTGGATTTCCGATTTGAGCTCAGGAATTGTTTCGGGTTTATTAGCATAAACCCGAAATTAAAATAAATATATTCCTTCCGAATATTCCTGTAATGAGTCATATTTTTGTAATTTTATGATGTCATATTTTTGTAATGAGTTTTCACAATTATAACGCGTTGTTCTTTCGAAAAGCGCTCCATTTTTAATAATCGGAATAAACAGAGGTCAAATTCAATCAAATTTCAGAGTTGCCACTTGCATGAAAAAAAAAAATCCAATTTTAAAAAGTGCACTCTTACTGAGACACCCTTTACAAAAAAAAAACAAGTTAACAGGTTTTTCAAATGTAACCTAACTCCTAGAAATCTATGATTCCCGCACAAGGTTTTGCCCTTTGAATCAAAGGCACGTATGAGACTTCACCAAAAAAATATAACCAATTTTTTCCATCCTCAAAATTATCTCATCCAAAAAACAAAAGAATGTAGCTTTATATAGTCAAAACATTTCCACAATCTCTTTATTTCATGCTTTGATATGTTCGTTAACAAATGAGACAATGCACGTGTTAATATATAAAAATGACAAAGTGCAGGAAACGCGTAAAAGACAGAGAGTAATGGAGGAACGTTGGAAGCAGTCAAACTCGTGAGTATTGCGGTATTTACTGGAAGAACCTCTATTTTATGGAGTGCCTTTTTTTTTTCATTTTAGCTACAAAGTTTTAAATCACTGGTTTTATTGATCAAACTAAAATTTATAATTGGTGAGAGATGAAGTCGGGATTGTCCTCCACTATAAAATCTACAGAAAGTATCCCGTACTTAAGTGTCAATTTGTTTTTAAGTTCAGTTAAAAGTGCTAATCTGTTAAGTAGTTTAAATTTGGCAAGATTTACAATGTTATAAATAACAAAAACCAACCCGCACTGAGCTCGCATGGTGGTTTACGGCCCATTCCCTCTCACAGAGAGGAGGCCTGTGTCAAAATAACAGAGTAAAAATTCATTCTTGAAAACCTAAATCCCCAAAAGAATTTGACATAACTTTTATGACCGAACCTAAGTTACGTTTCAGGGATTCCTACATTTCGTCCGACTTTATGAATCTCGGGCCTTGTCCAGAGTGAACGCGGGGTGACTGGGGCTGGTGCGGGCGCGGTGGCGGGCGCGATTAGGTAGCCATTGCGCATTATAATTGGGTGCTCTAATAAAGATGCAACAATGTATCGTGGCGGTGGGACAATCTCGAGAATGTTGAAACATCACCAGGATCACTTCATTTTCATACCCAGACTTAACTCAGCTCTAATGAAAAAGGGCTTGCAGAGATAGCTCTGCAAGCCCTTTTTCATTAGTTTTACATAAAGTGAGAGATGCGTGCGAGGGATGCTACACACAGTTCCACAGCGTCACTAAGCATCTTCACGTAGCCTCGCTACCGAGGCTACTCTATCAAGTCGCGCTAGGCTATTGAAATGACTATAGTGGGTCCATAGTCACTCCAGTATGGATGCAAAGTTAATTTTCATATGTTAGCACCCGCTTAAGCTCATCACCCTGACCAGAGCTTCGGACTTACCCAATGGGCCTTAGGAAATATTTCTCAAAATGTTCTTCCAATACCTTTCGGAATTCGAATTTGCTTTGCAGTTTTTCGCTTATTTGCATTAAAATTCCTCAAGTTACGATCTGTATTCAATTTATTCAGTTGCGCGTTACAACTGTTTCACATTTATTCACGGTTTTGTGTTCCGATTCGAATTGTGGACGTAGCAATTTCAGTGTTAACTTTAATAGAATGTTTTTGAATTGATAACGTTGATCTTTGGTGCCTTTTTACTTTTATTCTATTTCGAATTGGTCACGATTTGTTTTAATTTAGTTTCTATGTTGAGAGTAAAACTTTTTTTAGTGTTATTATTTTTAATTGGGACATCGAGGCATATTCAACTACAGTGCATAGTTTTCGGTGGATATGATGATGGCTTATGAAGAGGACATTTAATTCTTAATTGCTTCGCGCTGAATTAAAAGATACTTAGTACCTAAGCAGAATAAAATAGTTAAATTAGACCTCCGTTTATAGAGGCAATGAAGAGTAAACGAAAGTACATCATAAAAAAACTTTGTTGGCCAACGCAAGTGAAAGCACAGCAGACTTGGCATTAAAAATTTGATAACCAGCTTAAAGTGGCTGTTAACGAGTATTCTGTTGTAAGCCTGAAGCAAAGAATCCTTTAAAACATAAAACGCCAGTTAACGTCTTTAATGAGGTTGTAAAAACATTCTAGTTGTTACAGGCGGGTAGGATCCAGCGGGAATATTCTTAAATATCAAAATTATACCATTCATGAGAAAATCGCAACCGATGTCGTTTTTATTCATCCTGCCATGTTGACGCACCACAATGTTTTAAGAAAGGAATTTATGAAAAGGGTCAACGTGACACGAATGTGTTAAACCTAGCCCCTCCCGAGCGAAACAAATAAAAATAATAATTTTCGCAAATCCAGAAAATAAATAGCGTACGGCGTTTATATGAACAGACATGAATGATATGGCGACAATTTACTTAAAAGGAAAACACATTTTGTAAGTCCCGTCACTTAACGTTGAGATTTGTCAAGATATTTAAGTCCACATTTTTCTTAAGATAAAGAGAAATATTTCTAGAAAGTTCTTAAGAATTTTATCTTGAGCCAACTGTGTATGTGTTAAATAAATAATAAGATTTGGTATCGTATGAAACAAAGAATTTGGTAGATTACTTTTATGATCATCATTTCATCTGGAAGACGTCCACTACTAAGCCTGTAAGCGACGCAAATTTTCACATTTAGCGGATTTCCATGGACCTCACCAAGTCATCTGTCCACCTTGTGGGAAACCTTCCAAAGTTGCGTCTTCTGGTACGTGGTAGCTCTGGTGCGTTCAATGAGAGATTTGCCCTATCCAGTAGCAATTTTTCGGGACGGTTGCTTAATAATTAAGATTGAGCCAAAAACAAATAATAGGTGCCTAAAGTCCAAGGAAATATACCGCAGAAGTTGCCCGATTCAACTTGGAACACGCATTTACGAATAAATAACAATCGGAGAGCAAATTCAAGGCCCACATTAACGTGCGTGAGATAATCAGTTCAGCTAAACTTCAGTCTTCAGAAACTACAACTTTAACATCACGCCAAAGAAAAAAACTTTTTTCATTACACTTACTTCCAAAATGGCGTATAAAAAAGAATACAATCCAAGAAGATTCGAATTCTAAATTGCTAAGCCTATTTATTTTTCAGGAACGAAGGAATTACAGAATCCTTTCGTGGCAAAAAGTTTAAATGGGCTCTTAATGCGATTGGGTTCCGGCAAGAATTTCGCTAATGTTAAACGGAATCTGCACAATCTGATTGCTTCAATAAGTTCCGGACAGTTTCCTTTCATGCTTTAATACTTCAGAATTCCGAACGATTCTTGCTTTGTACGAAGATTTTACTGCTGAACTTTATAAGATTCTCCGAAAACTTTTTTTCTTCGATGTTTATGAGGACCTTTTTGGGAATTAATTAGGCTCGTATGTAAGAAGGAAAAGTTTCCATAAGATCGAGATGGGTAGTTCTGATAGGACGTACCTTGATTTTAATCTTTTTCTGTAACAAACGGTGTGTTAAAAATATTTTCCTAGGCCTTTTGTTTTAAGTTGTGAGGAACCACAGGACCGTGTGATGAGCTAGACAGAATAATTAGGAACCTTGCTGTCGATCCACGTTGGGGCTAGACTTAATTGAGGTTGCTTTGATAGGCCGACCAGAATAAAAAACCAAATTAACTTTACAAACTTATATATATATAATTACTACGGTACACAGGACAGTCTTTATTTTATATTAGCTTTTGCCGCGGCTTGACTAGCGTGGAAAGTGTTATATTAAAAAAAAAATGTGGTAATTTTTATTCTTGCCCTGTTATTATGATCTAGGTTACGGTTTACCCATGTTTCAAACTTCCTCATAACTTGTTCAGGCTTTGGCATTGGATTGATAAGTGAACATCCATACTTCTGAACGTCTAATGAAAAATAACTTTAATTTTGGAAATCGGTGTCAAAAATCTAAGAAACAAAAATAAAAGTATTTTTTTGGAAAAAGGTATTTGTTTTTTAATTTTTAGTTGTGGTAATTATCTAAATAATGCTCACAGTTATGCAAGAATAGATTACACGAATAACATGAAACTTGAACACAACCGGTGAAGTTAGAGTGTACCAGGGTGAACTGTACACATCTGCGTACCCTTTTAGAACGTACCGGCGTGATGATATGTTATGAAATGGTGTAAACATTAAACAATCGTGATAATCGAATGATAATCGCATTATAGCAGTAATGCCGAGAGATATGCCGTCAGATTTCAAATAAAAAAAAAATCATCAAAATCGGTTCAACCAGTAAAAAGTTCTGAGGTAACAAACATAAAAAATACAGACAAATTGAGAACCTCCTCTTTTTTGAAGTCGGTTAAGTTATAAAGGGACAAGCAACAAAAATGTTGATTCAAGTGGCAATACAAACCTTCAAGAACATAGATTTTCAGTATCCATATTTTGTTAAGAACTTATGAAAGGGCAAGGTCTCTGCGAGTCTATTTCGCCTCAGTGTTGATATAGGTAGTGTTAGTAGCAAGCAATACACGATTTTCTTTGGGTCCGGTATAAAAATAACTTTGTCGTTCTTTGTTTTTTGTATACCAATTTAAGGTACATTTACTTCTTTGTCTTATTACATACCTTTCTGTTTCACTGGCATGTTATTTCGGTTTTCTCGGCAAGTCTAGCCGTAAAAGAAATACATAGAATTTATAGTCTGTATATCATGCCTGACTGCTTGTAAAAGTAGGCTAGAAGTAAGGACTGCTATAGTACTTGCCTAGGCGTTGAGCAGGCAATCCATAGTCCAAAGTTTTATTGTTTATTGGCGTATATAGTTTTATTGGCGACCGTTCTTTGAAGCCTCACCTTAGTTTCTTGATTTGTAGTACCTCGATTTGATGTAAAAGGAAAATAACACTATCTGGTATATTTGTAGTTTATAGCTCGCTGTAGGAATTTGGAATGTTCTTAAATTATATCTTTAAAATAATTTGTTTGACTGCAAAATTAGATTCTCACATTCGATCTTTCTGTCCTATAGGCCATATTAGCCGTAGAACCGATGACTGATGGAGTAGCTGTGTTCTCAAGTGGAGACTGCGAAAGGGCAAACTTAAGATAGGACAGTGACGGCTAGGTTGATTACGATTTTCGGAGGGAGGCCGGTAGTACATGGATGAGGTTGCTGAGAATCGAGATAAATGGCGTGAGGGCTTTTTTGGCGCTGCCATTCCTTTTTTTTATTTACTTCTATTTTATCTGGTGTGCATTATTATATATATCTAGTATATTGTGTGTTTTTTAATCTGTGCTTTCTTTCTTCTTTTTTTACTTTCTGATATGAAAGCTCTATGTCTAGCAGTGGACTACTATGATTATGGACTGGTGATAATGATGATTAAATCTTTCAATATTACTTTGTGAACATTGGTATTAAAAATATAGTTAGGTACTATAAGTTCACCTCTGCATCACTCTTCTATACATACGTGATATCATATTATATTACATGAACTTATCATAACCAAACACATAACCCAAACTACCCAATTTGACCAACAAGACACCATACAACAAAACTTTTTCAATTTCCTCCTAACCCGTACATTAAAATAAGACAAGGTCTCGTAATGGCAGAGTTCGAAGACGCATAAAGACGCATTCTTCACGTCCGTCACCCTTGCAGAGTTAACGAATTGTTGCCTTAAATTTGTAGACCATTCTTGCGAAGCATTTGTCCGTTTGACTGTTGGAATTGCCAACTCTTACTGTTTGCTGGTCGGCAAAACCTAGTTTGGCAGCGGATGGTGTATTATACGTAGTTTATATGGGGATATCTGTGTTTTGGAATATTTTTGTGGGAGCTAGACGCACGTGGAAGTGCTTAAGAAGAATTTTGAATTAATATTAAAATCCAATATGGAACAGTATTTGAGGTTTTTATCTGATGATTCTTATTACAATCGATTACTCTTAACTTTGCGAGTGTCAGAACAAAAACATGCTGTGCAGTCGGAGCATGCATCTGGTTTTGTTCAGCCAGCTTGTGTAACAACAATACGTATCCTCCGACTCCGACACAGCATGATTTTCTTCTTGTTTACGTCTTTTTAGTTCGCTTCTTAAGCAGTCGGGTCTTTAGTTTTTTTTTTTGTTTATGTGATATGCTCTCTACTAACATCTTTATACTCGTTCAATTTCTTCATTGTTTCAAAAAAGGGTTAGGAAAACCTTTAAATGTCGTTTTAACATTCTGTTTGCACGAGATTCTTAATATAACTTGTGTCAAGAGTGGTTACTTGGTGGCTGGTAAGTACTTTTGGGAGCAGAGATGGCCCAGAAGTTTCGGCCGCGACTTACAAGTTGTAGGTCGTGGGTTCGAACCCAGGTATGCACTTCACTTTGTGTAAATTATTTCATCACCACTGCTCTCAAAACGGCATATCCTAGAGCCAAAAATTCGAAGTGAATGTGACGTATAACCTGCACTGGGTTCACGTGGTGCATTACAGCCTATTCACTCTCATAGAGAGACCTATGTCCCAGCATAGGGACAATGAATAAGCTAATGATAAAAGTACTTTTGAGAGTTAAAATTAATAAACACGTCGACAATAACTCCATCATGTCGGTCTCTCAGAATGGATGTGGGAACGGGTCCCGCGGTACTAAGGAGCTACTCCTTATTGATATGGCCATTAGCCAACAGGTTCGGCGTTCCCGAAAGGATCTGTCGACATGTTGGATAGATTATAAGAAGGCCTATGACTCGGTGCCTCATACATGGCTCATGAGGGTGCTAGAATTGTATAAAATAGATACAACTCTACGCACCTTCCTGATTTCGTGTATGAGGCAATGGAGCACAGTCCTTCGCTATCCAGGATGTCGAAATATCCAGAGGAATAGCGAACCTGTAAGGATCGAGCGAGGTATATTCCAGGGCGATAGTTTGAGTCCACTTTGGTTCTGCCTAGCCTTGAATCCTCTAAGCATGATGCTGGAGAATTCAGGGCTAGGCTATCGGATGAAGAGAGGTGGTCAGGTTATATCTCACCTCCTTTACATGGATGACTTGAAGCTCTTTGCCCCCAGCAGTCTTCAGCTGATGGAGCTACTAAAGGTAACTGAAACTTTTAGTAGCGCCATCAGGATGGAGTTTGGTGTGGACAAATGTGCGGTCATGCATGTAAAGCGAGGAGAGATTGTGGAATCCGTAGGAATTCAACTTGCGGATTCCATAAACCTGAGATCCCTCTCTCCAAACGAAACCTATAAGTATTTGGGTATGTCGGAAGCGTTAGGTATCAGTACTACTGATATGAAGCAATCGTTGAAGGAACGCTTCTTTGGCCGCCTGAAGAAGGTATTCAATAGCCTTCTTTCGGGCGGAAACAAGGTGCGCGCCTTCAACGGTTGGGTCATGCCGGTACTGATGTACTCTTTCGGCATACTCAAATGGACTCAAACGGAACTTGACGCCCTGGATAGGCGGGTCCGTACACTGCTGACTGCATATCGAATGCATCATCCACGATCGTCAGTCATGAGATTGTATATCCCGCGGAAGTGTGGAGGCCGAGGCTTTTTAAATGCCAAAAACCTCCACAACCGCGAGATATGCAATCTCAGAGAATATTTTCTAAACGCCGATGTGGGTATTCATCGAGATGTAGTAGCAGTGGACAAGGGACTCACGCCGCTCTCCTTGGCGAATGAGAACTGGCGCAAGCCTGTAGTGCTTGATACTAACGACCGCAAGAAGGTATGGCAGAGTAAGGAGTTTCACGGACGCTTTTTCCATCATGTGGACCAATCAGCGTCCGTAGCCTGGCTGCGATTCGGTGACCTCTTTGGGGAAACCGAAGGTTTCGTCTGTGCAATTATGGACGAAGTTATCATGACGAATAACTACCGGAGATTTATTGTGAAGGATGGCACGGTTGACATCTGTCGGGCATGTCACCGTCCGGGTGAATCGATCCGCCACATTATCTCTGGTTGTTCTCGTCTAGCTAACGAAGAGTACTTGCAAAGGCACAACCTTGTACCCAGGATTATCCACCAGCAACTTGCTCTGAAATACACTCTTGTGGCGTCGGAGGTGCCGTACTACAGGTATGTGCCCGACCCAGTTCTCGAGAATGGCAATATCACATTGTACTGGGATCGGTCCATCATCACTTACAGGACTATTATCGCTAATAAGCCTGATATAGTGGTGGTGGACCGAATCGAGAGGCGTGCAATGATTGTTGACATCACTGTCCCGCATGACGGGAACCTCGTGAAAGCCGAGAAAGATAAGCAAATCAAGTATCTTGACTTGGCTCGCGAGGTTGTCGACATGTGGGATGTGGACACAGCGATCATTGTACCGATAGTCTTGTCAGCCCATGGTTTAATAGCCACGAGCCTCGACCAACACCTTAGGAGGCTCTCGTTAGGCGGCTGGGTCAAGGGCCTGATCCAGAAAGCAGTACTGCTGGACACGGCTCGTATTGTTAGGAGGTTCCTTTCTCTGGAGCCCTGACCGCCGGTAGCTTGGACCATGTTCCCGATACCGGTGGGCCTCTATTTTTTATATTTTTAAATGTTTTTCTTTTTTGTGTGTTTTGTAAAAATATTTAAAAATGTAAGCAAGAAGCAAGAAGTTAAATAAAAGAAATAATAAAGTACTTTTAGTGTGGACTTTTACGGTGGAAAAAACTGCAGTCAAGTCAAAACTATTCGAGCATTTTTGTTATATATTGCAATGCATAATACCTACTTTGTGACAGTAAATCTCATAAAACGAAACTACTTCAAAAATAATTTTACCCAGACTATTCTCCTTGTATTCCACTCCCCAAATTTTAATAGAGTTACTTATCTTCTCTGAATCACACAATTTCGTACTGCAACACACCTGACGGGGAAATAAATTAAAATGTATCGCACTGCAAGACTTGCAGCTGAGAATTTTATTTTATATTTGTGCAAAACACATCCAATAAAGAGACAAGATAATTATTATTATGGAAGAAAAGAGTGCCGCTTTATGGCCTAGTATTGTCTTTGAGATTTATTCTTATTGAAACATATATATACACTTGAATATTCTAAAAAAATAAAATACCTATATACAAATACAAAGGGAAGTCGGAAAAAAGGTCAAAAGTTTAGCTCGGAAGAAAATGTATGCTCATAATGATGTAGGAAGATGAATGAATGATTAAATACAAGATGTATTGCGGTATTCTTAATGCGTTCCTTGCGAAGTATGTGGAATTTGAATGATACATTGAGGAGTGATGTTAAAAGAAAAGGTTTAAGGCTCACTTCCGATCACAGCGGTGGCGTCACTGTTGCCGAGACACTGAGAATTAACGGAGGTCATTTTTAAGGTGCCGTACCCAAAGGGTAAAACGGGACCCTATTACTAAGACTCAACTGTCCGTCTGTATGTCTGTCTGCTACCAGGCTGTATCTCATGAACCGTTATAGCTAGAAAGTTTTAATTTTCATAGGTAATGTATTTCTGTTACTGCTATCAAAAAAATACTAAAAACAGAATAAAAATAAATATTTAAGTGGGGCTCCATAAAACAAACGTGTTTTTTTTGCCGCTTTTTGCGATAATGGTACGGAAACCTTCGTGCGCGAGTCTGACTCGAACTTGGCCAGTATTTAATCGATCGTTAGTGGGGGATAGTGGATAAGTATACCCATACATTCAAGGAATATAGAGGGTATAGCAAGTTGTGTTTATGAAAAAATATAAAAATCTACCTCGTTGTCAATAGAACGGAAGTTACCTAAATCCTAAAATTATTTTTATATCATAGGTAACTAAACTGTTCTAAGGTAAAGACAAAAAAAATGGATAGACCATTCAACAAACCAGGCTTCAACAAAATCGATTAAATTGCCTATATTTCCCTTGCAATCGATTTGTAAGCTACCGTCACCGTTCGACCTAATCTAAGGCCTGTTTCTGACAGACCGCAAGAGTTTAGAAGCTTGCAACTAAATGCCGAAGTTACCGAACGGAGGCCAGATGACCAGATGACCTGTCAACGTGAAACAAGTCAATGGTGGATCGTGATCGCTTAGGAGTTTAGTCTGGGTGTGGTGTTGAGCTGTTGAATTAATTTGGTACCTACTACCTATATTTTGTACTGGCTGACCCCCGCGGCTTCGCTCCCGTCAACTGGCTATCCATCTACCTACCATTACCTACCTACGCTACCTAGCCTACAAACAAACAAACTCTTCAGCCTTACAATATTAGTATAGATGTTGATAAAACTCCATCGCGAATAAACAAATTTGATTACCATAAAAAAATGTTATAGTGAGTCAATCTTAAAAGATAGACATATGCTGTCGCAGACGTTTATATAGAACTTTTAAAGAGAAACAATTCCATCATACATGATATTTGCCTAACTTAAACCGTTTACGCAGCACACGCAACGGAAAAAGATAAATAAAAATATTTTTTTTCCCCTTTTTTGCAACATTTTTCATGCTCCGCTCCTATTGGTTGTAGTGTGATGTTGTTTAGCCCTTGGTTGGTAACCTGTAAATATTTATATAACCTTCCACGATAAATGGACTATCCAACACAAAAATATTTTTTCAATTCCAACCCAAAGAATAGCGCTTCCAAACAAACAAACTCTTCAGCTTTATAATCTATATATATAAAAGACAATGTCCCGACTGACATATCAACGCCTAGCCTAAACCACTAATGATAGAAGTTTGAAATTTTGCAAAGATGTTGATTTTTGATTTTATACTGTGGGCGTCATTTAAGAAAGGTTTTTGGAAATTCATTCCCTAAAGGGGTGAAAGAGGGGATTAATATTTGTATGAAACTCTGTCATTTTTAATTTTAAATGAATGACATGTGATATTTAGCGTATAAATTTAAAATGATAAAATACGTCTCTAAGGATTTTTTGAATTTCATACCTTATAATGTTAAAACGGGGTGTTTAAGTTTGTATGAATAATAAATTGTTTATCATCAAAATTAGTTGATGTTTAGTATTTATGCTCTTCAATACAATTTAAGAAACACGTATTTAACTTTGCTTTAGCCACTTTGCTTTCCACTATTTGTAACTCCCCGTAGAAATCGACCCCACGAGACCTCCAGATTGAAAGCCCAGCGCTCTCTATTAAAACACGAAGGCAGTTCAGTTTATCCTTATTTTATATCAATTTACATATAATTTTTATAATTCGATAAAATAATAAGATTCAGAAAATTTTGTGTTCTATGTTTGGATAATAATTTGCAATAGCCCGCCAAAACTGGAAAAACGAAACAGCCAAAATCGTGTAGTCAGGCAGGAGAAGCTGCGGTCGGAAAGCAAGTATTAATATAGATTAGTTCTTGGCAAATGAAAGCTCCAAATTGACAATTTATCGGCAACAACGATTGTCGAAAATACCGGCCAAGTGCGAGTCGGACTCGTGCACGAAGGGTTCCGTACCATTATCGCAAAATAACGGCAAAAAAACTCACCTCTGTTGTATGGGAGCCCAACTTAAATTATTATTTTATTTGTTGTCAAAGCGGCAACAGAAATACATCATCTGTGAACATTTAAACTGTCTAGCTATCACGGTTCATGAAATACAGCCTGGTGACAGGCAGACAGACCGACAGTGGAGTCTTAGTAATAGGGTCCCGTTTTTACAAAATCGAAAATGTACGAGTTTGACATGCGCTACCGGAACGTGACGTGCGATGACCACGTGACGTTACACACACCCCTACATTTTGACTTTTAGTCGATCAGTATCGCTGATCTAATATAAATGTTACTTTGTCTAGATTTCCAGGTTGTAGGTACTGGTCAGGCAAACCAAAGTTTTTTTTTTCTCGTATATTCCAAGACTAGTCTGTAATGTTAAGCTGTAATACGCTTGGTAGAGACTCACAGAGTGATTTATATTAAGCAAATAACTAATTTACGGATGTTGGTAATCGTATAGATAGTGTCATGGTTGATTTTAGTGATACAAGTACATCATTTTACCGGTTAAATATCTTAATATCTCAACGTATTTTCGAGATAACAATAGTCAATAGACCTACCGTTTAAAATCTCTAAATACCGTTTCACAGATTTTTGTCATAACTAATGAACGAAATCCATAAAGGAGAATTCACCTACGGTTTCTTCGATTACAAATAATTAATCTAAGGTTTATTGAAGTAACGGACGATGCAGGTACTGTTAATTTGTATGTGGTCAATATTTGTAGCCAAAATAAGGGTGTCCTGTCAGTCAAATCTGTTCCAAAATTTAATCGGGGCACCCCAACTACACTAAGTCTTTTGGCTGCTGCCCCTAGAGTGTATATAAAAACGGTAGGCACAAAGGAAGAGCCTCCCACGGCCAACGAAATGGACGACTCCCCTTCAGTTGCTTTTGCATCGCGGCGGACGTATGGGTGCCTATCCTTTGTTACGTAAGGGCGAAGGGGTTGCACGTCCTGCAGCGCCAGAGGCGATGCAGAAGCAACTGAAGGCGAGTCGTCCATTAGGTATTTCACACATAGCTGTAATATCCAATATCTTAAAGAATAATTAGATTAATCGTTCATTGATACAATTAATTTTAGTTTAATCAAAATGAAGTAAATAAAACTACTGTTTTAAAAAAATCACAGTTTTTTTTGCAGAAAAAGGGGTACGCTTCGGTTTAAAAAGAGCTTTCATACTATTATGCGAAGGATACTTACAAGTGCATTCCGGATAATCCATATTAGTACCTTCTGTAATTGGTGTTCATTGATATCGATCGCAAAGCTGTTGAAATCTTCGAGCTCTTATCATAACGCCACTTTCATACATAGTCCAATTTCCTCACACCAGTATTTTATACCTTACTAGCTGACCCTCGGGGCTTCGCTCCCGTCAATTGCCTACCTACCCTGCCTACCCTGCCTACCCAGCCTACCCTGCCTACCCTACCTACCCTGCCTACCCTGCCCCTACCCTGGCTACCCTGCCTACCCTGACTTTCCTGCCTACCCTGCCTTTCCTGCCTACCCTGCCTATCCTGCCTACCCGGCCTATCCTGCCTACCCTGCCTACCCCATGGTGTCGCTAGACATAGAGGGAGCTTTCGACAGCGCATGGTGGCCAGCTATTAGAACCAGACTGGCTGAGGAAAAATGCCCGGTAAATGTGAGGAGAATCATAGACAGCTACCTCAATAACCGAAGGGTCAGGGTCAGGTATGCAGGCGAAGAGGTAGTACGGGAGACGTAAAAGGGCTGTGTACAGGGATCGATTGGAGGACCGATCCTCTGGAACACCCTACTGGACCCCCTACTAAAGGGGCTGGAGGAACGGGGAGACTACTGCCAAGCTTTTGCTGACGACGTGGTGCTAGTATTTGATGGCGACTCAGCGATCGAGATTGAGCGGAAGGCGAATGACGCCCTCGCCCATGTTTATCAGTGGGGTGTTAGTAACAAGTTGAAATTCGCACCGCATAAAACAAATGCGATGGTATTAACGCGGAAACTCAAGTACGACACCCCGCAGCTGAGCATGGGAGGGGTTGCCATTGGCATGACGCAAGAGATCAAAATCCTGGGACTAACTATCGACAACAAGCTTACATTCAATAAGCACGTGGCGAATGTGTGCAAAAAGGCGATTGGTTTTTACCACCAGTTGTCCAGGGCTGCGAAGGTCAGCTGGGGCCTCCACCCCGACGTCATCCGCACCATGTACACGGCAGTAGTCGAACCGGTTATAATGTACGCAGCAAGTGCATGGGCACCCGCAGCCACCAAGCTGTGTGTAATGAAGAGGTTAAATGCGGTCCAAAGAGGATTTGCACAGAAAGTGTGCAAATCCTATCGCACCGTATCCCTAAACTCGGCGCTGGTGCTGGCTGGGATGCTTCCCCTCGATCTCCGAATACGAGAGGCAGCTGCCCTGTATGAGGCGAGGAGGGGAGTACCTCAGCCAGTGCTAGGAGACAGGGACGTTGAGCGACGCACCGCATTTGCCTCGACACCCCACCCGGCGGAACATATGAGTCTGCAGTTCATATGCCTGGCAGACCAAGAACAACTCGCACACCACTGCACACAAGCAGTGCAGATATATACGGACGGCAGCAAAATTGATGGAAAGGTGGGAGCGGCATTGTCTCTCTGGAGCAATGGCGCCGAAACCAAATGCCAAAAAATGAAGCTGTCACCCCACTGCACAGTCTACCAGGCCGAACTGCTGGCCATATGCAAAGCCACGCGGGAGATCTATAAGCACACAGAAAGGTCTTTTGGCATCTTCAGTGACTCACGATCTTCACTGGAGACGGTCGCAAACCACCGCTCTTCTCATCCCCTCGCAGTCGAGACCAGGGAAAACCTGAGAAAGTGCAGCATCCAAAACAAGCATGTGGCTTTGTTTTGGATCAAGGCGCACGCGGGGCTGGAGGGAAATGAGAGAGCCGACCACTTGGCTAAAGAAGCGGCATTACACCTCAAAAAGAGGCCAGATTACGACCAGTGTCCGGTGTCATTCGCCAAGAGACAAATTCGGAAGGATTCGCTTGTCGAATGGAACCGGAGATACAGAACGGGGGACACAGCTGCAACGACGAAACTTTTCTTCCCGAACGCAGTGGACGCTTATAACATCGTCAGAAAATTAAGACCAACAGGGTTGATTACCCAAGTGATGACTGGGCATGGTGGGTTTTCAGAATACCTGAACAGGTTCAAGTGTAAGGAAAGCCCATCATGCGCTTGTGACCCTGACGAAGACGAGACAGCGATCCACATAATTACTGACTGCCCGGTATATGCCCGTGAAAGGTATGAGCTTGAAGAAAAGCTGGGGATTACAATACGACCTGAGAATCTTAGTAAACTTATAGCAGACAAAAAGTATAGTACAGATTTCATCAAATACTGTGTAAAAGCAGCAAAACGAACATTAGATAGAAACAAATAACTACATCAGTGCTCGAAATTCTATATATATATATACAATGGGAAGCGCACAGAGCGATACATAATCTATGAACAAAATAGAATCTAGGTATCGCTAATAACGTGCTATACAATTAGGTAAAATAAGTCTGTATAAAATAGGTAAATTAAGAAACTCATATGTAATAGGCATTTAATGTTATTAATAAGATTCATGTAATGTGTAAAATTGACCTTGAATAAATGAGTCCCCAAGGTCTCGGACTATGTCCGGGGAACCCATTAGCTCGCAGACTCCGCCTTGCGCGGAGAGGTAGGCGCCATAAAAAAAAAAAAAAAAACCCTGCCCACCCTGCCTACCCTGCCTGCTCTACTTACCATGCCTACCCTGCCTACCCTGCCTACTCTGTTTACCCTGCCTACCCTGCCTACCATGCCTAATCTGCCTACCCTGCCTACCCTGCCTACCCTGCCTACCCTGCCTACCCTGCCTACCCTGCCTACCCTGCCTACCCTGCCTACCCTACCTACCCTGCCTACCCTGCCCCTACCCTGGCTACCCTGCCTACCCTGACTTTCCTGCCTACCCTGCCTACCCTGCCTATCCTGCCTACCCTGCCTACCCTGCCTACCCTGCCTACCCTGCCTACCCGGCCTACCCTGTCTACCCTGCCTACCCTGCCTACCCTGCCTACCCTGCCCACTCTGCTTACCATGCCTACCCTGCCTACCCAGCCTACCCTGCCTACCCTACCTATACTGCCTACCCTGCCTTTCCTGCCTACCCTGCCTATCGTTCCTACCCTGCCTACCCTGCCTACCCTGCCTGCCCTGCCTACCCTGCCTTTCCTGCCTACCCTGCCTATCTTGCCTACCCTGCCTTTCCTGCCTACCCTGCCTTTCCTGCCTACCCAGCCTATCTTGCCTACCCTGCCTACCCTGCCTACTCTGCTTACCCTGCCTACCCTGCTTAACCTGCCTACCCTGACTACTCTGCTTACCATGCCTACCCTGCCTACCCTGCCTACCCTGCCTACCCTGCCTACCCTGCCTACCCTGCCTACCCTGCCTACCCTGCCTACCCTGCCTACCCTGCCTACCCTGCCTACTCTGCTTACCATGCCTACCCTGCCTACCCTGCCTATCCTGCCTACCCTGCCTACCCTGCCTACTCTGCTTACCCTGCCTACTCTGCTTACCCTGCCTACCCTGCCTACTCTGCCTACCCTGCCTAATCTGCCTGCCCTGCCTAACCTGCCTACCCTGCCTACCCTGCCTACCCTGCCTACCCTGCCTACCCTGCCTACCCTGCCTACCCTGCCTACCCTGCCTACCCTGCCTACCCTGCCTACCCTGCCTACCCTGCCTACCCTGCCTACCCTGCCTACCCTGCCTACCCTGCCTACCCTGCCTACCCTGCCTACCCTGCCTACCCTGCCTACCCTGCCTACCCTGCCTACCCTGCCTACCCTGCCTACCCTGCCTACTCAGCTTACCCTGCCTACTCTGTTTACCCTGCCTACCCTGCCTACCATGCCTAATCTGCCTACCCTGCCTACCCTGCCTATCCTGCCTACCCTGCCTACCCTGCCTAACCTGCCTTTCCTGCCTACCCTGCCTTTCCTGCCTTTCCTGCCTACCCTGTTTATCTTGCCTACCCTGCCTACCCTGCCTACCCTGCCTACCCTGCCTACCCTGCCTACCCTGCCTACCCTGCCTACCCTGCCTACCCTGCCTACCCTGCCTACCCTGCCTACCCTGCCTACCCTGCCTACTCTGCTTACCATGCCTACCCTGCCTACCCTGCCTATCCTGCCTACCCTGCCTACCCTGCCTACTCTGCTTACCCTGCCTACTCTGCTTACCCTGCCTACCCTGCCTACTCTGCCTACCCTGCCTAATCTGCCTGCCCTGCCTAACCTGCCTATCCTACCTACCCTACCTACTAATTTGTATCTATCATCAATAGTTTTCTCAGCGCACGCCAAATAATGTATTTTACAGACAACGTTTTGCTACCTTGGGTTACATTATTGCAATTTTCATAAGGATCTCTATTTTTTCTGAAAATATTTTATAGCCTATGACACTCAGGAATAATGTAGCTTTCTACCGGTGCATGAATTTTCAAAATCGGTTCAGTAGATCCAGAGATTACCCCTTACAACGTCACAAACTCACAAACTTTACCTCTTTATAATATTATTATTAGTATAGATATAGACAACAAAAAAAATACTTTAAACCTCCCTATCTTCTATCTCGTACATTAATCACTCCTTCACACTTACAAATTCACTCCAATACATCATTGGAGATACAATCTAGCACTCGCTGTCACAGTAAATCAAATTGGGGCTGGACAGGCTTCACGTCACCAAACATTGAAATGCAGACAGACGGACGTCGGACGTAGCGGAGACCGACTTGCTACTGACACAGCGACATCGGCTTAGGATTATGGTTGGACTAGAAATATGGTGTCAAAATGTGTTGTGGTCTGGTTATATTCTTGGGAGTGTTTGTGGTATCCTATCCAATACTACTACCTAAGTTTTACAAATGTGACAGGCCTTAAGCTTGGATTTGTCATCAAAATAATTATATTTCAACTAAACCGTTCAAAGGTACTTTTGAATTGTTAAATAAAAAAGAAAATGAAGCTACTTGCACATTTGCAAGCGTCAGAAGGTCTCTATGGAGAAGAACGTGAAGAAATTCCAAGGTAAATTGTTCAGATTTTTTTAATCAATTATACCCGTAGTGGTGAGGCGAAGAGTAACAATGGTACCCAGGTGGACCATATCTTGATTAGGACGTAGAACCCTAGAAGGTACTTTGTAGTTGGATAATTTTCCATTTTCATATGGGCTAAGCTACTGGCAAATGCTCATAGTGGATAGGATTATGACGATGTAATAAATCTGTATCTAGCTGCTAGCAGTGGATAGAATGATGATAATGTAAGAAGTCTGTATCTAGCTGCTAGCAAAGGATAGAATGATGATAATGTGAGAAGTCTGTATCTAGCTGCTAGCAGTGGATAGGATGATGACGATGTAAGAAGTCTGTATCTAGCTGCTAGCAGTGGATAGGATGATGACGATGTAAGAAGTCTGTATCTAGCTGCTAGCAGTGAATAGGATGATGAAAATGTAAGAAGTCTGTATCTAGCTGCTAGCAGTGGATAGAATGATGAAAATGTAAGAAGTCTGTATCTCGCTGCTAGCAGTGGATGATGACGATCTAAGAAGTCTGTGTCTAGCTGCTAGCAGTGGATAAGATGATGACGATGTAAGAAGTCTGTATCTAGTTGCTAGCAACATTTTTAATGATCATCCGGAAGATCAAGTTTATGCCAGTATTTTAACAATATTGAGAAGGGTTTTAAAACGCTAAGTGCTGGCAATTTTTTACTAAAGTTAAAATTCTACCTAGAAAGTAAACGGTATCGGTAAACGGTTAAGATCGCATAAAATAAAAAACAGACCGTATTGATTGCCCGGCTAACCGTCGAAAGACTATCCTAATCTTTACTGATATTATAAATGTGATAGTCTTTTTTTTTCTATTCTTTGTTAATCACGCTTTAATGGCTGAACAGCATAGTATAAGCATGACCAGCCTATATTGATTCCATTGTTGGGACACAGATGTCTGTGAGAAAGTTTGGGCCGTAATCCACCTCAGAGGCACAGTGCGGATGTCACATGTCTTCGAATTTTGTTCCAGGGCATGCCGGTTTCCTGACGATGATTTCCTTTACCGTTTCGAGAGCAGTGGTGATGAATAAAAATACACAAACAAAACAGTCTGACAGAAAAGGGTGTCAGTGATAACGTGACGGGGAACAGGACGGTATTGAAGAAGAAAATGACCCCAAGTAAGGGCATAAGGGCAGATGATGAATGCGTCTGACCACGAAGGAGAACGAATCAGACAGGACGAACTAGAAAAGACATCGCCAGAACTGGAAAGAGGCTGCACGGGCTGGAGGCCGTTGTCTAGAGGAGGCGGGATATAACAGGCTAGACAAAAAAATGAGCCTGGCTGGATTTTTAGACGTTTGACACACAGGTAAACCATTAAATAAAATATGACATAAGATACTTTTTCTACCATTACTGCCTACATTTTCGTGGGATACGATATTTACACGAGCGATGCTGCTGACAAGTGCTAGTACTGGTATATATTTTATATTTCTAGCTTAGAGACTAAAAATGCTTGAACTTTTTTGAACGCCCGAAGGCGAAGGAAGTCAAAGTTAAAAATGGAAGTATCTCTGCTGCAGACAGTTTGTTCGATGTCTACAAAAACGTTGTATATCAAGAAGACAAAAGGCGCTTTATTCTAGGTTAGGTTAGAAAATTTTAAAGAAAAAGCAGTTTGTTACTTGCATACAGAAAATTGCTTTAAGAAAAGAGGTGTGTAGTGATACTTAAATGTACATTTATCACAATGATATAAAGAGAAATTGTGTCGTCATCAACGAAGGTAAAAAGTAATGCTGTGTGTGATATTAATTTTATACATGAAAGTTTTGTTTTAAGCCGTACATAAAAGCAGGCTTATATACACTTGACACTTTAATAAGAGATTGTCAAACCATAATAGTACATTATGGTACAAGTGTGTAATGTTGGTGATTACCGCTGAGGCGCCATTGAGACCCGAGCCTTCAGGTGAAGGTCTTAAGAGTGCCGAGGACGGTAATTATCAATAAACACGTGCATCATACGACGTTTTTCAACAAACTTGTGAAGAAAATAATACTAAAAAATCATTTTCAACAGTAAAACCGAGTTGTGAAAATTTTTTAGCAATGGCGGGCAAAATTAATTAGTTTTCCTATACGCGCGTATCTATCAATGGCGATGGCGATCGGCCATAGACTAAAAGATTGAGTTTTTTTTTTTTTGGCTTTTCTCGGATAGCGTTTTAGCCACGTACAAAATGGGGCGTTACAAGTTTTCTTTTTTATAGAGAAAAACAAAAGTTATGCTTGAGTGAAAGTTTCATTTATTAAACACGTAAAAGTTAAGATTTTCTATTTAAATACGAAGTTGCCTGAAATGAGCAAGCAATAGGTACATTCATTTATTTGCTCTTTTGAGCACGATATTTTTTGTATCGAAACCATAAAAAAAAAACTCTATAACTCACTTGTGAAGTAAGTAATCAACAGAAAATCGCATTACTTGACTTACGTTGAATGTTTGACTCATCGATAGACCAGGTGTTACTATAAAACCATATCGATTTGTTTTTCGTTTTAATTCAACTTATAATCAATTCGTGTTACACCACCAGTGTATCAGTAATAATATTACGTAATAACGTGGAAGTTACTTGATAACCTATCTTATTACTAAGTACTATGTGATGAAGCTCATTCAGACGAACGAGTTATCAAGATTTATGTAGTGTAAAAGAAAATGCTTTTTAATTACTTATGATAAGGTTATATCACTAATTAAAATTTAAGTGATTATTTTATTTGATTTACTTAAAATTCAGGCGATTTACAGTTCATTTCTTGTTAATAACATATACTTATAAAACTAGTAGTAAAAAGTAAATTTCAAAGTAAATAAACCTTTACAAATTATTAGAAAATTAGACGAGAAGTGGACTAAAAAAAAATTTCAATTGATTAAATTTAAAATTATAATTAAAAAAAATATGTAAAATAAAAAACAAAAATAAAAATAAAAAGATTTCAAATGTCAAGAAGATATAATATTTAGAATAGAATTTTAAATTAACAATGTCATTGCTGTTTAATAATGTGTATCATCATAATGATGCTGACATTTCAGCCGCTGCTAAACATAGGCCATGCCCAAGCCTCGCCACATTGACTGGTCATGTACTTCTTGCATCCAGTGGATCTCCGCAATCATAACCATCTCATCGATCTACCCAGTGGGAGGCCTACAAATGACGTAAATCTTCTCTGTTTATATATATGAGTACGCCAAAAAAAACAGCAATTACTACAGTCAATACAAAATAATGAAAGGAATAATCGATAAAGGTAACTTTGATATACAAGCTACTGCATAGTTCGGATGCAGAAAGTCTTATTTGTATAACTAACTCTTAGCTTGAAGCTGGTCTCACGGCGAATGATAACACGAGTCGCGGCGCGTCCAATCCGCTTAATATCGGTAACTTCAATGGAACAATGGCGCATTGGCGCGGTGCGAGCGCACTCCAGGAGGCGCGGGCTCGCCCTATTGAAGTTACAAAACGTTCATTTTCAGGTGCGTTGCGTGCCTCGGTCTTTCTTGTATATACGGAACAGAGGCTTCAACGCGCACCGCACCGCGTCCGAGAGAACGGTGACGCGGGTTATGCCCGTAGCGCGTGCTTGCACGCACAAATCGACCCGGTGCGGCTCGAATAGAATAGAATAAACTTAACTTAACTTTATAATTATATATCTATACCAATATTATAAAGAGGAAAGATTTTTTTGTTTGTTTGTTTGTACCGAATAGGCTCCAAAACTATTGGACCGATTACAAAAATTCTTTCACCGTTGGGAAGCTACTCTATCCCCGGGTGACATAGGCTACTTTTTATCCCTGTATTCCCACGGGAACGGGAACTACGCGGGTGAAACCGCGAGGCGTCCTCTAGTCTATACCAATCTATACCAATATTATAAAGAGGAATTTTTTTTTGTTTGTTTGATTGTTTGTTTGTTTGTACCGAATAGGCTCCAAAACTACTGGACCGATTTCAAAAATTCTTTCACCGTTGAGAAGCTACTCTATCCTCGGGTGTCATAGGCTACTTTTTATCCCTGTATTCCCACGGGAACGGGAACTACGCGGGTGAAACCGCGAGGCGTCCTCTAGTAATATTATAAAGAGGAAAGATTTTTTTGTTTGTTTGTACCGAATAGGCTCCAAAACTACTGGACCGATTTCAAAAATCCTTTCACCGTTGGGAAGCTACTCTATCCCCGGGTGACATAGGCTACTTTTTATCCCTGTATTCCCACGGGAACGGGAACTACGCGGGTGAAACCGCGAGGCGTCCTCTAGTCTATACCAATCTATACCAATATTATAAAGAGGAATTTTTTTTTGTTTGTTTGATTGTTTGTTTGTACCGAATAGGCTCCAAAACTACTGGACCGATTTCAAAAATTCTTTCACCGTTGAGAAGCTACTCTATCCTCGGGTGTCATAGGCTACTTTTTATCCCTGTATTCCCACGGGAACGGGAACTACGCGGGTGAAACCGCGAGGCGTCCTCTAGTAATATTATAAAGAGGAAAGATTTTTTTGTTTGTTTGTACCGAATAGGCTCCAAAACTACTGGACCGATTTCAAAAATCCTTTCACCGTTGGGAAGCTACTCTATCCCCGGGTGACATAGGCTACTTTTTATCCCTGTATTTTCACGGGAACGGGAACTACGCGGGTGAAACCGCGAGGCGTCCTCTAGTCTATACCAATCTATACCAATATTATAAAGAGGAAATGTTTTTTTGTTTGTTTGATTGTTTGTTTGTTTGTACCGAATAGGCTCCAAAACTACTGGACCGATTTCAAAAATTCTTTCACCGTTGGGAAGCTACTCTATCCTCGGGTGTCATAGGCTACTTTTTAACCCTGTATTCCCACGGGAACGGGAACTACGCGGGTGAAACCGCGAGGCGTCCTCTAGTAATATTATAAAGAGGAAAGATTTTTTTGTTTTTTTGTACCGAATAGGCTCCAAAACTACTGGACCGATTTCAAAAATCCTTTCACCGTTGGGATGCTACTCTATCCCTGGGTGTCATAGGCTACTTTTTATCCCTGTATTTTCACGGGAACGGGAACTACGCGGGTGAAACTGCGAGGCGTCCTCTAGTTATTTTATATAATTAATTTTACAATTATATGGCCGCCAAGTACGTGCAATGCTATTTAACAAATGTGCCTTACTAAAAGATCTAATTGTTAAGTAAACAAGGCTCAGCTCATGCCACACAGCTATATCTTTGATAATTTAAATGACAGGAATACGAGGAGAGCCAACTCGCTTGGAGAGTGGTTTACCTCGTTGTTGTTGACATACATAATCAATATCACCAGCTCGCAGACTAGGTAACATAGGATTATGATGGTTTGGTTTATCATATTTATCACCAGGTTGTGTAAGACCGAGAATTTGCAGATCTCTTAACTTAAGTAGCTTATCTTCATGAAGGTCCCTAGCACGTAGGTACCCCGGGTCTTCATCAAGCATCTCTCAAATCACTCTTGAAGTCGTATTCTGAGGGAAAATCAGCAGCAGTTTTCAATGCCATACGGTATTGTCTTTCTAGTTCTGTAAGCTTGGATTGACACACTCGCGGATAAAGTTGCACTATGCCATAGTCTATGATCTCGTGATATTACGTGACATGAAAAGCCAGCTGTACATTAACATTTTTAAATATTTGAAGTGACTATGTTTTTAATTATCTTTGATGAATAAATACATTATCTAGCTAGCTACATAGTAGATACCTATATAACTACTAACAAATATTATTATACGAACCAGTAAAAATATTTTTACTGCAGTCGTGAAAGTTGCTTATTTTGCTCCATTGTGTAAAATCTCACTGGTAAGTAATAACGAGAACCAAAAAGTATCCGTTTTATAGTTTATTTGAAGTACAAAGAAATATTGCATGCACATCGTTCGTTCATAAATGAAAAAAATACAGTTCTTATTTAACAGACAGCCTGAAAATACCAATACATTATGGTTTTCCGCAGAAACTTTCTTGCCAGAAATAGAGTTCGTTTTGGAATTTTCCCAAAAACCCAAAGTAATCAGCAATTCGTATATTAGTTCCGCAATAAACCTTTGATCTTATTAGCCTCGGGGCACTTGTCAGAGATGACGGATAGAGTGTCGATTCGTGATGAAATACTTACCATGGACATAGAGAACTGGACTGAGCGTCTATTGGTAAAGTGTCAAATCTTTTATTTCAATTAAATCATTTACAGCCACTTTTAACTTGTCAAGGAGACGGTCAGTCCAAAAGATGCATCTAGTTCCACATTTCTTTCTATGGTGAAGAACGTAAAAAGAGTGTCATTGGAGTTACAAAGACACTCTTTGTAATGTGCTGTGACCTGCAGAAAAGAGACAGGTATTGGTCACACATTCGCTGTCTCTTTCTACAGATGAGTAAATTTTACGAAGTTAATGCTCAGTCCATTTCTCTACGTCCATGTGAAATACGAAGAGCCACACATTCGATGTTATTAATATTTAACATCTGCGTCTTTTATTTCTGCCGAATATTCAGCTAATATTATGAAGGAGTACAAATTGCTGGATTAGGGAGAATTGTTCAAGTTCTTTGAGGGTTGGTTCCTGAAAGTCATTTTACGTCAATTTAATGTTTCAGTGATCGAAGAGTTTTGGAGTTTGTTGGATTTTGTCTCATAAGATTTCGTTTTGAATAAAATAGTACGACGGAGCGGTGGCAAAAGCAATTCCTTTTATAAAAAAAAAGTCCAGTGCGTGTCGGACTTTGCACATTTAGGGTTCCGTAACAAACCGAAAAATAAAGTTGGTTTAAAAAAAGAAATAGGGAATTTCAAAGAAAATGCCCTATTTATCAATATATTGGTATTTCTTAGTAAAATATATGTAATAATAAACATTTTACCAAATCTGAAGTTCATAAGTCAATGGGATGTTAAAAATTCTTCGGTCTGACTGGTGACTTTCCAATAAGTATTTCCTTTGTTTTCTAATATTTTTAAAAACATATGATACAGTATTTATATATTTAAGTAGTTCTAAACGACGATACCCCAAACGATGGGCCAGGCCAAAAAAAAATTCGCGCCCGCACAAAATCATTAAAAAAGAAAATATGGCTTTTTTTTCTTATTTTTTTATTGTGATTGGTTTGCTCTTGACTCACTCTAGTCTAGATCAGAGGTGACAGAGACAGAGTCGACGATGGAGTGAGCTTACCCAGAAGAAGCCTGTTCACTATAACTTGGAAGAGATAAGGGGTTCAATGCGTTCGGAAACACAGACGCAGGCAGTGAGTTCCATTCATTATCTGTGCGCATAATGAAGGATGTTTGAAGCGCTTGGTGCGAATTGGCTTTGGGTCAACAAGATGCTTAAACTGTGAAAATGAATTATAAACTTTAGCTCCAACCGTTTGGCTGTAAAACCTGTGTGTCAGACGACACGTGAGTGACAGCACAAGGACCCTTCGGGTACCGAACGAGTTAATGGATTCTTCAATCTTTACTGGTAAGTAACTACTATAATATTAAAAATCTAAGAGCGCCGCCTTAGGATTTTCCATTCAATCCAAGGCACGTGTGAGACTTTATTTCCAAAGAAACAAAGAACATTTCGTCAACCTCAAAATTAACTTACCCAAAAAACAAAAGAACATAGCTTAATAAAGTCAAAACATTCTCACCATCTTTTCATTTCACGCTTTGATATGTACGTTAACAAATGAGACAATGTACGTGTTAATATATGGAATGACAAAGTGCAGGAAACGCGTAAAAGACAGAGAGTAATGGAGGAACGTTGGAAGCAGTCAAACTCGTGGCTGAGGCAGGGAGAGCTTTTCTTGAATATTGCGGTATTTACTGGAAGATCCTCTATTTTATGGAGAACCTGATATTTTTAACAACAAAGTCTTGAATCACTGGTTTTATTTACACTCTCTCAGAGAGAAATTTAAGGAGATTAATGTAATGACTGTGCCTTCTCAGTATATTTATGAAAATCTTTTATATGCCTATATTTTTCTTTTTTTTTAAATTCAGTGATATCCATAACATAAATACTAGGAACAAATACAAATTTGTCGTACCTACAACAAGGCTCACGAAAATAGGTGGCTCGTTTAGATGTCAATGTGTACGCTTTTATAATAAGCTTCTAAGCCACGTACAGGATCCAAATCTTAATAAATTCAAATCTTTCATTAAACGTAAGTTGTGCCAGAAAGCGTTTTATACAATTAAAGATTACCTTGAGAACAAAAAGGCTTCGGATTGAGCTGCTCCAAATAATTTTGTTTTTTTATTATATTTTGCACCGTGAATTTTGTTATTATATATTTTACTTTTTTTGGTTTTCTTGCAATGACAAGAATATTTACTTTTTAAAGTATTATATTATTTTATTTATTGTGAATGTGAAGACTATGTGGCTCATTTTTTTTTTGTTTTAATTTAAATTTATCTTAGTTTTTAATCACGGTCTGGCAGTTTGAGTAGTTTATGCGGCCTACCCGAATGTCCTTTCTTTGGTATTGGTCGTCGAATCGTTGAGCTCCTTAAATTCTGAGTTGAGCTGCTTGGTTATTGAAAAATGCGTGCACTGACTGGACAGGTCCACTCTATCTGACTGGTTCTTTCCTCAAAAGACCATTTCAGACATCAGTCTACATGGTATTCACATGATCTAACCAAGATTTTGTCTGGACTTTAAAAGAAACTGTGACCTCTGAGTTTGTTTCAGCCTTTCTTCTCAGAGTAGTCAGATAGGAAACGCCGACCTCATCTAGTTTAAAAAAATATGATCGACAAGTAAAAGTGTTTGTACAAACCAACTTACAGAAATAAAATCATTTATCATACTAAAACTAGAAAAATACTTTCCGAGTTTTATAATCGATGAGATTTTATTGATCGATCTCCACTATTAAATCTACGGAAAGTAGAGTAAAGTGCTTACCTGATATGTAGTTCAAGTTTGGCAAGATTTACAATGTTATAAGGGACAAGAGGTCTTGAAGGTCGTCGTCAAATAACATGAATTCATTTTGACATATGTACCTAATTTTTAACACACGACATATTGTACGAAAACAACGCCTGAAATTATAAAACTTCTAAATTATTTCCCAGTTTGGCGACACAGAATTTGGCGAACATTTTGTTTGAATCAAAGAGGACACGCTTAAGCTGCGTCCATTCCGGTAAATAGTTTTAGGAGAGTTTATTTTCATCTGTAATAAATTACGGTAAAATGCACTAAAATTCCAAATTCCTGCGAAAACTGACTCATAACAAAAGCGTATGACGCTTTTCAACGAAGCGTCCTTGTGGCATAAGAGGAAAATACAGAAGAATCACGTATAAGAGAGTTAAGACAAAGTGTAATTCCTTATGCGATGGCGATGGTTAAAATACCTTGATTGATTACGTGAAATTTCAATAATGCTTGGTAATAATATATCTTTGACTTTTTTATATTTCTATGGAACCATTTTCGATGATAAAATGTCACTTATTTAGATTCTCATGCTATAACTATAAATAGAAAGATAGTAACACTTCAGTGGTTGCGGGTACGAGATCAACCGACCCATGGCTATAACCAGGTCTGCCATGAATAGACTGAGGAATTTATGGAGGAACCGTAATGTCACCAAAGCTACGAATACCCGGCTCATACGGGCACTGGTGTTCCACATATTCCTGTACGCAGCCGAGACCTGAAAGCTGAGGGGAAACCGAAAATAGTAAAATAGACATTCAGAAAATGTAGAGCTGGAGGAAAATGCTTGGAATACTCCAAGCATTTTCCTCCATGGACTGCATTTTACATCAACGTATCTATTCTCCGAGAACTCGGCATCAAGCAGCGTCTATCGGCTATAGTCCAGGCTCGGATTCTTCAGTTCTTTGGTCACGTGTCCCGACGAGGCTACGATTTTATTGGGCGGCTTGTGGTCCAGAAGAAAGTGGTGGGAACCAGAGTGCGCGGTAGGTTACCCATGCGATGGACCGACCACCGTCAACTGCATGAGTGCACACGAGTCACGATAGGGAGGATGGCGTTGCGTCGTGAGTTGAATCATGGCGGCACCGTGTCTCATTGCGAGATGCTGAACACGACCACTCTGTCAAGAATGTACCGTCGAAGAAGAAGAGAACACTTCGTAAAACAGAAATAAAAAAAAAGTTACTCTAATTGACGTGTAAATGCTGCTCCCCGGTGTAATTGCTGCTTCTCGGTGTTATTGGGTTTTAACATCTAGAATTTCACAGTACTATCCTGGAGTCTAAGTTACAATTATATACTCAAGATATTAGGTTACACGAAAAATAACTGGCGAAATGCAGTACAGGTACACCTCTGCTTCACTCTTCGGCGAATATAGGCGTGAAACACGTTCCCTATGCGTGACCCACATGTGAGGCATTTCGTGGTTTCGATCAGGCGTGAGTGCACCACATGTGGGTTACTTCCCCGTACAAAGTTTTACTCTTGTCAAATCTTGCACGTATGAATTAAAGCATTCCAATTGCCTCATATGTGTGGGCTAAGAAATTGCAAACACAAACCTTGAAATACTTGTCAGTGTCTAATTTTAAGTATTTGAACTAAAAAGTGAGCAGGTTCTATAATAAGGTACCTAAAGGATTGACAAAATACCCATAATAACTTAATTTACACATTCATGCGGTTTGTCGTTAAGGAGTTCGGTTGTGTGTTCCATATCTTGAAAACTAGTGAACTGAGTTTGATGAAACTTGCACTATTCCCTTAGTTGAGAGATTTAAGTATACTTAATTCAATGAAATAGAATGATCACGATTGCATAAAGAGTTTCGGAGAAATGCGTTGATAATCATACATACATACGCTTATGAAATTTGGCACACATGTTTAGAAGCCCACATTGTGTAACATTATGTGAATATTGTGCAATTCTAACAATATCACATAAATACGTATCGAATTGAAAACCTCCTATTTTCGAAGTTGATAAATGATAGAATAGAATAGAATACTCTTTATTATGTACACCAAATAAGTTAATGAAAGTATAGATGAAGAAAAATTACACTGGGTGATTCAATGGGCGGCCTTATCGCTAAAAGCGATCTTTTCAAGACAACCTTTGGATGGATTTTAAAAATGAAAGGAAAGATAGTACTGTAGGTAGTCTATTGGTGTGCTATTTATATATTAAATAAATACATATATATAAATATACTATATAGACAAATATATACAGTTATAAGTTTGCACCAAAAACATAGAAATCAAGAAAACAACTATTGAAGAGAGAGGTATTGATTCTTTACCATAGTTTTAAAAATGGGCAGAGATTGAGCACGCCTTATTGACACAGGCAAAGCATTCCACAATCGCACCGCTTAACCGTAAAAGACTACACACTACTATTTTATGTTCACTGGTACACCTCTGCCTTATCACTCAGAGATACAGGCGTTATTTTACGTTTTAAAAGTTATACTTAATAAAATAATAATAAAAAAAAGTTATACTTATGAATTTGTAATTAAATTACATGAACTGAGACTTCTGCACACATCTACTCAGTAACATCAGATGGAATTTCAAGCAACGCAGCTCCAACTTTGCCATACACCACGCCACACATGTTGAGCCTGCACCTGCGTTGCATTATCTTTATACGTTTCATCTCGTGCGATAACCGGTGAAGTAAAAACTTGCATTCGCCGGTGTACGTAATCTGTGTGCAGAGCTGCTGATGAGAAAGTAACGATGTGCATAGTATTATGTAATTTTCGCTGCACTTTGGTTCGAGCATAAAGTTTTGCGGTGTTTAAAGTAATAGTAGAGCTTGTGGAAGAGTTGGGTCGGGGAACTACTACCATAACTATGAACTTTCACCACACTTTTCTATAACGCAGAATCCGACCTTCACGCGAAATGTATGATAATTTGAGCAAATCAAAAAAAAAAACAGCCTAGGGTAATTTATGATCTCCAAGGTGGGTACTCGCTTTGTCGAGGTGGAGGTACTCAGTAGCGGTGGTTTGGTCACCCACGCTGAAGCGAAGAGGAACCCGAAGAGGGGCCGCTCGTCAGGCGGCCAACAAGTAGGATGCGGTGCCGCTAGGGCGATGTCGCAACTGAGGTGGGCCGCAATATCGTATGGGAGGTATCGCGGCTGTGGGTTGGAGGCCGTGGCGGGAGAGGAGTGCTGTTGCAGTGCGCTGCTCTCCCTACCTTCCGCGGCCTGGACAGGGTCGCCACCGTCTTATAATAGACGCGGTGGGGCCGCGGAGGGAAGGAGGAGTGTCGGTATAGTGTTGGCTGCTGTCGCGGTCACAGGGAGACCAAGAGGAATACACGGAGTCGTCTGGCGCCCATGTGCTGGTTTGGTCCCTGAGGTGGTCAGGGCGTGAAATGTGTTCTGATGTGCCGGTGATGGGGGGTACTCCCCACAGGAGGGTCCGGTGACGGACAGCCGCAGCGGGTTCACGAACGAGTGCTAACGCGTGCCCGTGTTCCCGGATAAGTGTCACAGGAGGACAACGTGGAGATTTAGTGGCTTTGAGCCCCTCATATCTGCTTTATCTCCCGTGGTAGCGCAGTATACATATATATATAGTGAGAATTTCTCCAAGCAAACAAAAATAAAGTGTCATTTAGGAACAGTCACCAGACACAGCACATTCACGCGTTTTCTCATGGGTGAACGGAGAAATTATAAAAGACCACTTCCTTCTAACATACTCCTTTTGCTTATCTTCATCATTCTAGTAGGCATTTTAGATACGGTAGAAAAAGTAGGACAACGTACACACCAGGATTAGAAACAAATTAAAGAATAGCGGACAACTTATTTATTTATTTATTTATTATAGCTGAACCTCGCGGTTTCACTCGCATCTTTGATTACTACTCCGCTCCTATTAGTCATAGCGTGATGTTTTATAGCCTATAACCTTCCTCAATAATCGGGCTATCGAATAGTGAAATAATTTTTAAAATCGGACCAGTAGATCCTGAGATTAGCGCGTTCAAACAAACAAACAAACAAACTCTTCAGCTTGTTACGCGGTGCTAATCTATAAGGATCGCCGAGACAGCATTGACCCAAAACAACACTGCACACGGCTCGACCACGCAGTGCAGCGTCAGCAGAAACGTGCCGCGCGATGACGACAACAGCGGCTTCGCAATAACGGAAACGCGGACCCAAATTCATAATTGATTCACACTTCGAACATTGTAAACCTCTTAGAAATAATTAACTTGTAACTTTTAGTATAATTAAATTTTATTAAATAACTTTTGCTTTTTTTTGGATCCTCCGGTTGTAGCCCACGTAATTGGCGCAGTCGGTAGGATACCAGTAAAGTAGAGTCAGTGTCGTATCGAACGATTAGTCTACGGGTATCCGAACCTACGGGAGCTGCAGTCCAGAGGAGAATCCGACTCTCGATTCGTCAAGAAGAAGCAATGCTGTAAGTCCTTGAATCTTTCAAGTCCTTGCCTATCTTACCCTTAAGTATCCTTGAATATCACAAGCCCTAAGTTTAATCCTTACTATATTCTTATATCCTGTCCAATCTATGTTCATGATATTATTTTTACTTATAATTTCTGTATGTGTGTAAGTTTTTAGCGTTCAAGATTTTCCATCCAACGGAATATCGATCTGATAGGTTAGATAATAGTGACCGAAGCGGGAGTAGGCTCGCGGCTATAGACGAGAACAGGAATTTAGGCGCGATGTCGAGCGACGACGTAGACACGATTTATAAATCCCTGAGATTAGTGCCGGAGTTCGACGGGAACCCGCACGTACTAACCCGTTTCATTAGTATATGTGACCAGTTGGTAGTTACTTATTTTAAAACCGCAAAAGGTTATGAACTAACGAATTTAGCCCTCATTAACGGAATTTTAAATAAGGTTACGGGACCCGCTGCTAGGCATATTAATTCCAATGATATCCCGGATACCTGGCAGGGTATTCGATCCGCCCTGATCAATAACTTTGCTGACCATCGAGATGAGACCGCTTTATACAGCGACTTATCCTTGCAAACCCAGGGTTCCAGTAGCCCTCAAGAATTCTATGAAAGGTGCCAAAACTTATTTAGCACCATAATGACTTATATCTCGCTTCACGAGACAGTTAACACCACTATTGAGGCTAAACGAATGCTATATAAAAAGTTAACCCTCCAAGCTTATCTGAGGGGTCTTAAAGACCCCCTAGGCTCTAGAATACGTTGCATGCGTCCCGAGTCCATGGAAAAGGCATTGGAATACGTACAAGACGAACTAAACACGCTTTACCTGCAACACCGCAATGAGGGAGGACCCAGTAGAAAGGACTGGGCTCAACCACAACCGAATCATCATTTACCTTTGAACAATTTCACCCCCAAAGTAAACCCTGTTAACGTTCCTGTCATGCCTGGACCATCAAAACAATTTGCGTTCAATACGCCTGGCCCGCAGCGACAGCAGTCAATGCAGCCTTATGCTCAAGGATGGAGGCCCAGCATGCCTATGCAACAGCAACCCCGTGGCTTAACCCGTACACAACAAATGATGCGCGCCCCCTTGCCATTTTATCACCCGCAAAGTAACGTCTTTAGAATGCCTCCTAGACCTCAACCGCAACCACAATCAAGTTATAATAACGCACCTAAGCCAATGAGCGGCGTTAGTCCTTTTGTGCCCAAAACCTTGCCACCCTCAGGTCGCGATTGGAGACAGTATGGTAATCCACCTCCGAACAACTATTTCAGGACACGCGAGGTTAATTTTAACAACTTAGACTACGACTATGATTATAGTAATTGTTACTATGCCGATTACGAACAAGATTATTATACTAACGAACAGTACCCCGAATCTGGATATTATGAGGATTCGTATCCCTACCACGACACTCCTTCGGTAGAAGAGGTAGACCAAGATACCCAACCTGCTGAAAATTTTCAGAAGGTATCCAAATTAGAAAAACCAAAATAGAGCTCAACTTTCATATACAGAGGCAACTCGGATTTATTCAGATTCAGGATCCACCACTTAAGTTACTAATTGATACAGGAGCCAATCAATCGTTTATAAGTCCAGAAGCCGTAAGCAAATATTTTAACCATATACCACTAAACTATGAGCCATTCGAAGTAACGAATGTTCACGGGACGTCTAAGAATGACTATTCCATTACTTTGCCATGCTTTTCAGAATTAAACGAACATTCAGATGTTACATTATTCGTTTACAAATTTCATAATTACTTTGACGGACTCCTAGGGTTTGATTTGCTTGAAAATTGGGGAAGTAAAATCGATCTTAACCGTAAATTACTAATAACACAGAATGCACAACTACCTATACAGATGTATGACTCACGCAATGTTAATTTGTATGAGGACATAATATCAGCTAATTCATCCAAGTTAGTTAGAGTACCTATTAATACGTTGGATGGTGAAGTAATGATCGAGGATCAAGTCATCTGTAGTTGCTTAATTTCAAACTGTATAACTAATGTTAAAAATAACCGTGGCTGGGTGGAGATTACTAACCCTACGTGTAACGACATCATCTTTTCAATGGACCGCCCCGTAGAGGCTGAGCTATTTAACATTGAAGTTGAAGGTACTGCAATTCCATCAGATCGTGTTAATGCCGTACTTTCTCGTCTCAGAACGGAACATTTAAACCCAGAGGAACTTGCTAACTTAAAAAACCTCTGCGCGAACTATGCCGACGTCTTTTATCTCGAAGGCGAATCATTGACATTCACAAATAAAGTGAAACATCGCATCCGAACAACTGATGAAATTCCAGTACACACAAAAACTTATAGATATCCCTATGTCCACAGACAAGAAGTCAGAGATCAAATAAGCAAAATGCTTGATCAAAATATAATACGACCATCAGATTCGGCCTGGAGTTCCCCTATTTGGATCGTACCCAAAAAGGCGGATGCTTCTGGCAAGGTTAAATGGCGACTTGTCGTGGATTTCCGAAAAGTCAACGAGAAAACGATTGATGACAAGTATCCCATACCCAACATTACAGACGTACTCGACAAATTAGGTAAATGTCAATATTTTAGTACCCTGGATTTAGCCAGCGGGTTCTATCAGGTCGAAATGAACCCTGAAGATATACATAAAACGGCGTTTAATGTGGAAAACGGCCATTATGAATTCCTTATAATGCCGATGGGGCTTAAAAATTCTCCATCGACATTTCAAAGAGTTATGGATAATATCCTTAGAGACCTAAACCACATCTGCCTGGTATATCTGGATGACATTGTAGTGTTCAGTACATCCCTGCAGGAGCATATTAATAACCTGGAAAAAGTATTTAAAAGATTGCGAGAATCTAACTTTAAAATTCAAATGGATAAGTCCGAATTTTTAAAGTTAGAAACTAGCTTTCTAGGCCACATCATTTGCAACGAAGGTGTCAAGCCAAATCCAGACAAAATTAAAGCCATAGAAAACTACCCTCTTCCTAAAACAGCAACAGAAATCAAACGTTTTCTCGGCCTGATCGGTTATTATAGGAAATTTATCCCGGATTTTGCTAAATTAACTAAACCACTAACTCAATGTCTGAAAAAGGGTAGCAAAATAACTTTGGATCAAAAATACATTAATTGCTTTGAGCACTGTAAAAAACTCCTTACTAACGACCCTATTCTGCAATATCCAGATTTCAATAAAGAGTTCATTCTAACAACCGACGCATCTAACGTTGCGATCGGCGCCGTCCTATCCCAGGGAGTAATAGGTTCAGATAAACTCATAGCGTACGCTTCACGTACTTTAAATTCTAGCGAGTTAAACTACAGTACCATTGAAAAGGAATTGTTAGCAATTGTTTGGGCCACCAAATATTTTAGGCCGTATTTATTCGGTAGAAGATTTAAAATAATTACTGACCATAAACCCTTTCAATGGATCATGAACTTGAAGGAACCCAATTCGAGACTCACAAGATGGCGGCTAAAACTGAGTGAATTTGATTTTTCAATAGAATATAAACAAGGTAAATGCAATACTAACGCGGATGCTTTATCACGGCTTGAAATTAATAATGAAGAACTAATGTCTATTGTAGCTAACCCTTCAGAAAATAACCCTGCCCTTGATGACTCTAGAACCATTACGGCTACGGAACCCGCGGATGACTCGGGTACCGCTACAGTCCACACAGATAATGAGAACCCCATCCTAGAGGTTCCCATTTCTGACGATCCATTAAACAAGTTTACGAAACAGATTATTTTTAATATAGTAGGAGATATAAAGGGTCGAACAATTGTAACAAAACCCTTTGACACCCACACACGAATCAACATTCAAGTGTCAGAATCAAATTTAGAGGAGGACGTAGTTAATGCAATAAAAGAGTACGTTCATCCTAAAATTAAAACAGGGCTACTAATAAATCCAACTTTAGGCATGTACTCAATAATTCCCATTATTCAAAAGAACTTTAAAAATTCATCAATGACCTTAACGTTAACCAAAAAGGAATTGGATAACGTTAGAGAGTACTTGAGGCAACAGGAAATTATTAACAAGCATCATGATGGGAAAACTAACCACAGGGGTATTAACGAAACTTACTTAGCTCTATCTCATAAGTACTACTGGCCGAAAATGCGCGAACATTTATAACGAAATTTATTAACGAATGTACTACTTGTGGTCAGGCAAAGTACGACCGCAATCCGACCAAACAACAATTTAAAGTAGTTCCACCAGCAAGTAAACCATTTGAAATAGTACACCTCGATTTATTAACTATTCAAAGCGAAAAGTTTCTAACTTTAGTAGATTCATTTTCAAAGTATGCTCAGGCGTATTACTTAAGAGATGGAACAGCCATAAGTGTAGTACAAGCCTTGCTTAGCTTTTGCACTCACCATGGAATACCATCTACCATCGTTACTGATAACGGGACAGAGTTTACTAACCAACTAATAGCAGAATTCACAAGGTTACACAAAATTCAACACCATAGGGTTGCACCACATACTCCGAATGAAAATGGTATAGTTGAGAGATTCCACGCTACCATATTGGAACACCTTCGTATCCTTAAATTAAGTCAAAAAGGTGAATCCGTGACTAACCTCATGCCCTACGCCCTCCTAGCTTACAATAGCAGTATCCATAGTTTCACAAAATGTAAACCTATCAAAGTTATTACCGGACATTTTGATCCCCGCGATTCCTTTGACATAGATTTATCCGCTCATTTGCTACAGCAGTATATGACTAGTCATAAAGAGAAAATGACTACTGCATATAATGCAATACATGAGCTATGTATCGAAACCCGCAAGGAGTCTACTGATAGTCGTAACCGTCAACGCGAACCAGAAGTCGATTACTCACCTGAACAACAGATTTTTGTAAAGAATCCATTTGCTTCCAGGCAAAAATTAGCTCCTCGATACACTCATGACGTTGTTATGGCGGACCTCCCTATCCATATCTATACAAGGAAGAAACGCGGTCCTGTTGCGAAGTCTAGGCTAAAAAGGGTTCCTAAAACCGCCCGATTGTTACAGGAAGCTCCTGATTCTACACCTGTTCCTGCGAACAGCTCTATCTCAAGAAATAAGACTTGAGAGCCTGGACGATGGACCTGGGATTGTACCCTTTAAATTAGGCCCAGCTAAGATCTTATCACACCACCATTCCTTCATACAATACGTTAATTTAGACACTCTACAAGATAAAATAAATTCTATTGATAGCCAATTACTAACCAGCAGCCCTAATCTTAATAACCAAACCAAATCATTATTCCAGCCTCATATAGATTACCTGAGATCCAAACTCAATAGTGTATCCGAACAATTAAAATCTTTCGAGATAACTCGTGTAAAAAGAGGGCTCATAGATGGTCTCGGTAGTGTTGTGAAAAGCATTACAGGAAATTTAGATTATACCGACGCATTACATTATAATCAAGCTATAAAATCTCTCGAAAACGATGAACACAAATTAGTCACTGAATTCAATCAGCATGTTAGTCTAACAAAAGAGATGTCCACTCAATATTCTAAAATCATTGACGATATTGTAGATAACCAGAAAAAAATGGCAGCCCTACTAAATAGAATTAACGAAAGCAACGCAGATAGAGATCATGATTTGATAAAATACGCACATTTAGCTCAAATACTTATTATCCTTAGCGATAACGTAGATGCAGTTTCACAGGAACTAAACCGGCTGCAGAATGTTCTAGCATTTATAAAAACCTCTACAATGCACCATTCCATTCTCAGCATAGACGAAATACGCGCTATAATAAATAAATTAACAAGTTTATATAGTAGTGAGAAAGTAGTAGATATAGATATAAGAGAATATTATAATATAATTAAGTTAGGTTCATATTATGTAAGCAATAATATAGTTATAGTATATAAGTTTCCAATATTTCAACCGCATACATACGATCTATATAAGTTATCAATAATACCTAACAAATATCATGAAGTCCTCATTCCATCCTCTCCTTTCCTAGCCATCTTCCAGAAAGATTCTAAGAACATAGAGGCTGAATGCCCGAAGACCAGCAAGTGGTTCATATGTGAGGAGAAACGAAGTCTACAGAGTCATTCCTCTCAAGATTGCATACACGAACTCATCACCACGCAAAGGAAAAGTTCAACATGCAAACCTGTCGCTATCACCTTGGACCAGCCAGCGTACGAGGAACTTGATGATAGATACTACACCATCAGCTTCCCGGTTCCCACGAAGGTTCATCTCTCCTGTGGACAAGACCTGTACAAAGAAGTTCAAGGAAGTTACTTACTCACCATACCGCAGGACTGTTACATAGAGACACCACAGATCACTATCGCCAATAAGAAAAATCGTCTGAAGGGTCACGTATTGAAGATTATGGACCTACCTCTAGAAGACATAGATAATCAGCTTCCAGTCCCGACACTAAAATTGAACTCAATAAACTTGGACCACCTACATGCAGCCAATATGAAGATAATGCAACAACAGCCACATATTCCAGCTAAGAATGACTACGGAATCTACCACACCACGATTCCAATGTACATAGCACTAACCGGTGCATGTGCACTCATGGGTTACTTTATCTACCGACGGTACTGGTCAAAATCTAAGAAGGCTCCAGACGAGGAACCACAATGTCACCCAAGGTGTCCAGGAAGAATTTACGCTCTTCCCGAACCTAAAGAGAGGATAAGCTGCAACCAACCCCCACCTCAATTTACTACGAAAATCATCGGTGGTGGCTGCTCTTCGGGGGGAGGTGTTACGCGGTGCTAATCTATAAGGATCGCCGAGACAGCATTGACCCAAAACAACACTGCACACGGCTCGACCACGCAGTGCAGCGTCAGCAGAAACGTGCCGCGCGATGACGACAACAGCGGCTTCGCAATAACGGAAACGCGGACCCAAATTCATAATTGATTCACACTTCGAACATTGTAAACCTCTTAGAAATAATTAACTTGTAACTTTTAGTATAATTAAATTTTATTAAATAACTTTTGCTTTTTTTTGGATCCTCCGGTTGTAGCCCACGTAATTAGCTTTATAATATTAGTATAGATATACTTTATTGTACACCAAGATAAAAACATAACACACGGAAACCTTAAAATAACAACAAACATACAACAGGCGGCCTTATCGCGTTCTGCGATCTCTTCCAACTTAGTGAGTCATGTACTTACGAGGCATTTCAAGCAGACACGAGATGCCTCAGCACAGGAGCTTTCGGGTCCTCAGCCACGGCTTTCATTACAAAGTATGAGACAAGAAATATTTGAACAAAAAAATGGTTAAATTTTACTATTTCTGATATGAATAAACACGCCTTAATAACCAATTCATGCAAATTCGCAATTTAAGGCTACAGTTAATCAGGGTCACTCGTAGCCCTCGCCCGAAATTATTCGTATACATTGATGGCCTGAGTTCATCGCTAACCGACGGTTTATCTAATTATGCAAAACAACACCGAGTTTGTACGTAGTTTACCGTGTCCCGACCAAAACGGAGAGGCAACGGTGAAATAATAAACGAAAAGCCTCAACGAAGGTGGGGTCACAGAATAGATAGGTACGGAAGGCTAGTTCTTAACGATGAGCAAAAAAGATTTTTACCAGTTCAATAATATTGACAAGGGCCGTTGAGGGTTCCCGCTCGGAGAAGAGGAAACCGCCTCGATGGCTAAAACGCCGAAACATCAGTGGCAGGCGGAATTCTGGGATGACGGGGGTCAGATTGAGGACAGACTGTCGCTGAAACTTCAGGAAAGACGGTAGCACAGTGATCAATTTCTGCAGTGCACAGCGAGGTTCAGTGGAGATGCTTCTCAGTCTCCCCAGGTCCGGGGTAGTCTTTAAGGTAATGGGTCTCCTTCCAAGTGATGATCACCGGGGTAGTTTAAGTGAGGTAATAAAACGCCTTTTAAAGGTTACTGCCATTCAACAAAAAAAAATTTGAGCGTTGTTGGTAAATATTTTTTTAAATTTGAGGACTAAAAAACAAGATGATGTCGTTAATTAAAATTTTTGCCCACGAGTCTAAAAGATCCTTGTAGCAGTGTTCTCAAAATCTCAAATATATTTGTAACTAGCTTCTGAAAGCGGCTTCGTCCGCGTGAGAGTCAAAAATTATCCAGGGATAAAAGGTATCTTATGTGCTAAATTCCTGAGTACAATCTAACCAGTTCAAACTGTGATAAAATCAAACCTCTAAATATGTGCAAAATTCTGAATTTGGCACGGATATAGATTATAGACTTGAGTATATCATATCAATTTCAACTTGATATCTCCAGGCGTTCCAGAGAAAAAGGTCTTGTCGCATGGAGAGACAGACAGAAAACGAAGTGATCTTCCTTCTTTTCCTTATAAGGAACGGAACCCTAAAAAGACGCATCATTATTTGCCCTAACATTATGAAAATCTCAAACCATCTCATAGAAATGAAAGTCGCGGGAACGCTGATATTTGCTGCCTACAAACCATGTCTTTATGTGCGTCCGTTTTCTTTCGTTGTACGTAACAGACCTTCTGTATATTATATGTATGTTGTGGTTAGGTACTGGAAAGATCCAAATCAATGAATATTAATGTGGAAACAGAATTTATTTAAAGCTGGGAATTCAATTGTTGTGTTTTAAAGTCTTATAAATAGTTTGTTTTCAACAAAAGGTCTGTTGGTTAATGTGATTGTCTTTGCGTGGTAGACTTCGAAGTGGCAAGCTGCCATGGATGGAAATGCGTAGAAAATCAAAGAACTAGAATTTTTCAATTGTAAATTTTTTAAGCCTAATGGTTTATGTATTAAATAATAAATACGGTAGTAGAGAATAGCCATATATTCAGGTCTAAATACTTGTTATACCTCTCTGATATTTCTATTGTAGATTTTAAGCCTAATGGTTTTTGTATTAAACAATAGATGATATGATAGTAGTATTCACCGTTGACAGAGACTAGGTATATATTCGGGATTAAAATACCTGTTATACTTATGTCCATTTTTACATGCTCTAGATGTACCTAAATGAATGCCTAAATATAAGTGTGGTGTTGGATCACCTGATACCTGCTGCAAATTGTGGCAGGACACTTCCCCCCCCACTCAGTATTTACCACCAAGCGAGCATCGGACGCCCGGTCCCGCACTGTCTAACCTTCCATGGTCTACCTGGAGGGCCCTGAATCACCTCAGAACCCAAGAAGCCAACCTCGCAAAATGTGGCTACCTCAACAGAGCAGCAGCAGGGTGTGCATATGGCGCCGAGTTACAAACCATGCCCCACCTCCTGTCCTGTTCTCTGTGCCCAAAAATATGCGATCAGGGTGATCTATGCGCTGCCACCGACGACGCCGTGGAAGTGACTCAGAAGAAGAAGAATAGGTACCTAAATCGATACTCTACGGTTGGTGGCTAAATAATAAAAGCCGCACGGGTCGATCTTCAAGCTTATGCAACACTTGCCGAGTTCAGTCCGTGGGAGGGTCAACATGTTAACATACCGAGATGCCTGAGTACCTCGGCAAGCCCACTATGCAGTTTTAGTACCAGTTTTGAATTGTACATCTTTGAAAGTCGTTACAGATAGTCAGATTCCAGGAAATCTGACACCAGTCTTACCAAGGAATGTCGTTGCCTAGTTCCTGGGTTTTCGAGGTCAGATAGGCAGTCTCTCCACTCAAAATACTGGTACATAGGTGCACTCAGTTAGACTGGAAGCCGACCGCTGATTGACTGACTGATACTCTTAGGGCTAGGTGACAACAACACACATCAAAAGTTACAAAACCCAACAGAATGTGAAGTCGAAACCCAAGTTCCGAACTTAATCATCAAAGATCACAGAGTACAGCGACACCTCAGTGGCCGCTGGTAGAAAAAGAAAGAAATTTTTCGATTCAAGTTTTTGAGCCGGCATCGTCAACACTTTCCATAAAAACAAAGCGTGTCACCATTTCACACAAATCACAAATGACGTATACAACTTATGGCTTTGAATGCTGAAAATGTCAAAAATAGTGCGCTCAACGCACTTTTTGCGGCATGAATTTATTAGGGCCGATCTTTGAGGGTAAACAACACTAGCTGCGGTGGATCCAAGGATGGGGGATCATTTATCACTCACCTAGACTCTTCCGTGTCTCGGAAAGCACAATATGCTGTCGGTCCCAGTTGTCATTTGACAGATCTTTGACAGCTGTTTAGGTAGTCAGAAGCCTTAAATCTGAATACAGTCTTGCTTGGTATCGTGTAAACCCAGTTATTGGTTTGTGAAGGTCTAATAAGCAATCACTCTATCTAAAGTGCTGGTTTTCACCTGACTCAGGATATACCATAGACATAAATCTAACTAGATGACGCAATTGTATGTACTTAGCTTGCCAAAAAACGGAGCAAAATTACGATCAATGATCGTAATCTGAGTTTTTCATTTAGCGTTACCGGCACCGGACATCCATTGAAATCTGGAAAAATGCCTTGGTATGCCATATTAAGCTGTAAAGAATGTATAGAAAAAGTTGGTGGCCGAGGCATTAGAAATGTTTTCTTTCGTTGAAAATCAAAATCAAAATCAATATTTTTATTTCACATAGGCCTACATGGGCACTTATAAAACGTCGACAAAAGGTGCACGGTTCGGGTTGGTCGTTTCCTATGGAGAAGAAACGGCAAGAAACTCCATGGTTACTCTTTTAAAAATGGTTTGGTTTTACAATATTTCCATGTTACAGCATTAGTACTTAGACATGTGGGGACAACGTAGGCCCGACTTATGACAATAAGTCGTAAGAAACTAAAAAAATAAAATAAAAGGATTATATATTTTATAAAAAAGTTAACAAATGTTAACTAGCAACTAGAAGGCCTACAATGTTCACACATTCACAAAACAATCGGTAAAAGAATCTATACATTGTAAATAAAAATAAGTATAACAAGACTAAATATAACATGTGGCACAAATTTTGTTATCAGTGCTGTAACTATTCTTAGCAAAGGGCTATAAAGATGTTTGAAAACCATTGTAAAAAGTCTAATTAAAAGAAGGAAAGAAAAATGAGATTGAGAATAGTTAGAGACATCCACATATTTGTGCCGTTTACAAGTTACCAGGGAAGCTGCATGCGCAGAAGGAGCTAAGGCCAAATGTTTTTATCTTCAACGTAGTCCTTGATTTTATAATATGCTTTTTTAATAAGGATACGTTTGATGTAGTTTTTGAACCTTCCATCGGTCAGTTCTATAACTGACTTTGGCAACTTGTTATAAAAGCGTATACTGTTTATAAGAAAAGACTTGCTAGTTTTCGTTAATCTGAATTTGGGTATTACAATTTCGTGCTTACTGCGTGTATTTAAATTATGGAAGTCGCTTCTAGTTTTGAACAGCCCCCGATTATTACGGACATACAAAATACATTCCAAAATATAAAGTGAAGGTAGAGTCAGTATATCGATCTCTTTAAATTTTTCTCTGAGGGACTCGCGAGGACCCATTTTATAGATTGCGCGGATTGACCTCTTTTGTAGGATGAAAATTGAGTCAACGTCTGCTGCTGATCCCCACAGCAGAATGCCATAAGACATAATACTGTGGAAATAAGCATAGTATACTAACCTAGCTGTAGCTACATCGGTTAGCTGCCTTATTTTCCTTACTGCATATGCAGCCGAACTTAACCTACCCGAAAGAGTTCTAATGTGCGCGCCCCACTGCAATTTTGAATCGATAGTAATCCCTAAGAATACAGTTTCCGTTATAACTTCAAGATTTTTGCCGTCAAGATTTAAGTTTAGGTCATGTTGTGGTACATTTGGTAAAGAGAACTTTAGACATTTTGTTTTTTTCGCATTCAGTAAAAGATTGTTAGCTGCGAACCATTTTGAGAGAACAATTAGACTTTCGTTGACATTTAAAACATCCGTATCTTGCCTATCTATTTTAAAAATTAGCGAAGTATCATCAGCAAATAGAATTATATCCGATAATTTGGCCATTATAAAAGGGAGGTCATTAATGTAAACAAGAAAAAGGAAAGGGCCGAGAATTGAACCTTGGGGCACGCCCATCTTGACTAGAGACCCGGAGGACGTCGCCCCATTAACATTTACTTTTTGCTGTCTGTTGTGTGCACGAGATCAGCAGATTTTCCACGAATTCCGTAGTGGTGCAATTTACAGATCAGTGTGTTGTGGTCGACGCAGTCGAAAGCTTTTGAGAGATCACAGAAAATGCCAATGGCATCCTGGGACCTCTCCCAAGCCTCCAAGATGTGGCTGATGAGTTTTACTCCCGCGTCCGTTGTCGACCTACCTTTCGTGAAACCAAACTGTTGACTATGCAGGATCCCATTTGAATTGAAGTGAGACAACATCTGTTCCAGCATGATTTTTTCATAGATTTTACTCAATGCTGGAAGCACGGATATAGGTCTATAATTAGAAGGATCACTCTTACAGCCTGATTTGAAAATTGGTACTACTTTACTGTGTTTCATTAAGTCAGGAAAAGTGCCGCTGTCCAAACATTGATTGAATATGCCTGTTAGGACAGGAGCAATTGAGTCAATAATATCTCCAAGAACCCTAACGGATATCCCCCACAAGTCTTCAGTATTCTTTATATTGAGACTTTTGAACGCGTTTTTAATTGTATCAATACATATTGGTTTAAATTTAAAGATTGGTATGTCTTCAGTAAAGTTTTCTTTAAGAAGAGCTTCAGCTAATTTAGATGAGGAAGGAAGAGACTTCGTATCCTCTAACGGAATGTTGGTAAAGAAATTTTCTAATGTCTCAGCGACTTCTTGCCTATCAGAAATGGTTTGATTAGTTATTTTCAAAGACAACTCATTCTGATCGCGTTGTTGTATCTTTCCAGTTTCTCTATTAATTAATTGCCACACAGTTTTTATTTTATTATTAGAAGCACCAATTTTGTTAATTATTATTTGAGATTTTGCTTGAGCGCAGACTCTTTTGAATATTTTGGAATAGTTTCTAACATAAGTGTGAAAAACTTGATCGGAAGTCAAAGATTTTTCGTAATATAAATTATATAAGATATCTCGGCTTTTTCTTATGCCCACAGTGGCCCATTCACTAAATTTCGATTTGGAATTGTTGACTTTAACTGTTTTTACAGGACACGTTTTATTGAATTCTTGGCAAACTGTTGAAAACAACTTGCCGTAATTTATATTGGGGTCGTTTGAATCAAAACTGGCGTTACAAAGGTTGCTAAAAACATTATTATTAAAAGAGATTAATTTATTTTTAGTAAGTGGTCTTAATCGAATTGATTTAGCTAGGTTAATTTTTTTATTTGACTCAAAAGATACTAGTTGACCAGTATGGTCTGACCTAACGCCACTAATTAAAAACGAATCTTTTACTTTACAATTAGTGAATACGTTATCTATGCAAGAAGCTGAAGTCGCTGTTATTCTTGTTGGTTCATTAAATAAATATTTTAGGTTAAATGATTTAAATAATGAAATGAGCTTACATTTTTCAGGCGAGTTGACTAACAGATCTATGTTTAAGTCACCACAAACAAAAACCAATTTATTATCTCTGAAAAGTTTACTTAATAATTCTTCCATTGTAATCAAAAACAATGACAAGTTTGATGCTGGTGGTCTGTAAACGCACAAGACAGTATGCCCCTCGACCTCTGCACATGCTACCTCACACAAGCGATCAACAGAGTAAGCAGTGATATCCTTCCTTTCCTTATATTTTAAATGACTATTACAAAGTATCAGGGTACCACCACCCACTGTGGATCTGTTGTACGCGCTGGCAACTGAGAAATTATTTACATTAAACAACATCCTATCTGGTTTTAACCAAGTTTCACAAAAACATAAGATATCCATGTGGTATTTATCTACTAACAATTCCACGTCTAAAATTTTGCCGGAGAAGCGATTTATATTTTGATGATATAGTAAAATATTACTATTCGACTTCTCTTTTGTCGGCTCTAATCGTTTAAAGAATCGTCGTTTAAAGTATTATCAGAAAAACTGGATAATACTGTTAAATCACTAAACCTAGTCTCAGTTAAATTATCAATAACTGCGTGTATATTAAAAGCTAACAATGTAGCTAATAAATGTCGACTATTTTTGGGAAGAAACATATGGTTCCCAATCAAAACAAAATCACTAACAAAATTGTTGGTGTCAAAAAACAATAAACGGTCACTATGACGACAAGATAATATATGCATCAGGTTATTCAAACTAGAAATGTATTCATTTTCATGAACAAGTAACTTGCCAGAATAGGGCAATGCACGTAATATTAATTTGCCTAATCTTAACTTAAGTAGGGTGTCGATACCATTAACTATGTCCCTTTTTGTTATACTAAGGCTATTAAGGGTTGGTAAGTAAATTTGTTTTTATATTGTTTTTGAGAAAGTTGCACGCTTGGTTTTCATACAGATGAAGTGACTTGCGTTATCTTGTTAGATTTATGTCTGTGGGTTAGACTGTAAGTCGCTCCAATATTGTTGGGAAAAAGCTAGGCAGGTCGATTAATTAATTAAATTTATTGGTACTGCTATCTAAAGACGTGGCCGCTGCGACGATTCCTTATTCTGTCCGAAGACAAAATCGAACGGAACTTCCACCGGTTTCTTTAATTGAAGGAATTCCCGTTGAGGCACATATAAATTACTTGGCAATTGTGTACTGCATTTGTTGCACTATGTTTCCTGGAAATGGCGGCGTTATCCCGAGAAATACGGAGTAGCGTAAAATAGTATTCTTTTCTCCATGTGTGTTTAAACTTGCATTTTCCTGAAATAATGGGTCGTGAATTTTGTGCAGTTTTTATGAGGACATCTTTTTCCATTCCTTTTTAGTAACGCTATACTTGTTTTTCTCTTCTCTTTAATATCATATCAGATTTATTTTATTATTGATAGGAACTTGACCACTATCTCACCTGATTGTAAGCGATGATGTGGTCGATTACACATTTGTTTTCATTGTGCGGACATCTAACGATTTCCCTGCTGGAGTCTGTGTTTTCTCAAACCTACTAGCTGGGAGTCTTAAAGGGCTCTTTCAATTTAGCCATTTGTTGTCAGACTGCTGCGGCGCCAAATTTATACACCAAGAGTGCAGTGCGGCGCCCTTGCCAAACACGCATGACAGCAGAAAGATTACGTGTATGCATAAATTGTTTGGAAAAAATCAACGGTCATGCCCAGTACGACGCCCGCACCGCTGTAGCGCCACAGCTGTTTAAAACTAAACGTCCAAATTGAAAGAGCCAAGCTTGAATAGATTACTTCCAGGCAAGCATGCTTCACCATCGGCCTCAACATGGACATTGTCAACCGGGAATCAAACCCAGAAACTCATACTCAGTAGTAGCTCTTGTACCTCTAGCCCAACGGGCGAACTTTAACCTATAAACCGAACACTCGAATAAGCCGCTGTGTATTGGCAGTATATAAACCAGAACAACAGCACTAAATATTGCAATACACTGGGGTAAAAACATGACCGTACCAACCCACGGACTGAATTTTAAGAAAGTTGAATTTGCTTGCATTCTGCCTCGAGCTTATTTTAAAATCGTAGAAAATAATCTACGTGAAAAATAGTTTACATTTTTGTAGCCGTTGCACTATTTTATGTGGGGTGGACTATGCTGTGTCTAAACTTTATATTGTGGTATTCTGATTTTCAAATTCACATTTTTACATTTTTTATATTTACATTTTATAACACTATACAAACCTTACCATTTTATCTTTTGATATTGTATCAATTCATATGACTCTCTTTTTGTATTCTTTCATACTGTTTGTACCTGAAAAGCATATTTTTAGTTATCTCTGATTGTTTTAATAACTACAACTTAAATTATATTGCTTTTAAAAATACAAATGTCCATACCAAGTAGGAGATAGAACGAACAAGGCAAATTGGAAAAAGGGTCGTTTACAACTGGGATAAGGCAATTTGCCTAGCACCACGGATAAAAAATTGTATTAAAATTAATGGCTCCTAACATTGCGAACTGTTATATTTAATTCCAATAATAGGTATGGCAAAAACGCTTCAACGCACTGAAATTTGTTCTAGTTTCCACAAGGTCCGTATAGTAAACGACTGCAGATGCAGCCTGTACATTATTCAACATAATTTTGCGTTCATTCTGCCAAAAAATACACTCCCATAAAATATGATGTGCAGATTGTACATATTCGCAATCAGATGTAGAACACTGACATAAAGGCGAGGCAACAAGCTTGAAGGAAAATAAATTACTTTTAAAGTTACTATGCCCTGTAAGAAATTGGGCAACACAGTGACCCACCTCCAGGCACGCCCTAGCCAGCGGACTGGAGGTGTTGACCCTTGATGGAAGTATCCCATCTACATTGCTATTCGGATAAAAGTTCCTCCCAGACGTCAATATGTGGTTCAAATAATCTAGAGATTTTCTCACAGTCATTCCGCGTTAAAAAGTCCGCGTCAATGGTCTCTCGTGCGGAATTGTACATTGCAGCACGTCGCTGCACTTCAAGGTTGACTGGAAGTACGCCAGCAAGTACCGGTAAGGCATATCAAAGATAAACGCTGTCTTAGAAGTAATTTACGTCGTCCCATTATTTAGGTACCACTACAACCACAGTCAGTTTCTTTCTGAATACATGTTAGATTGTTATTTTCCGCTATAAAAACAAACGTCAGCTAATTCTACCTACACTTGTTACACAAATTGTGAGATCTTAATTTTAAGTCTATATGACAAATGAGGCAACATAGCGTTCACCAAATATTTTTTTCGAATTCAATTTAAAAATTATTATCTAGTTACTCATCGATGAAAAGTTATTCCTTTGCATTTCGCCGTATTAGTTAAATTATAAATTGCAATATCTTAAATCATACGACGGCTTATTTAATGCGTCTGATCGTTTTTTCGCGCTCAAGATCTAGCAAGCAACTGAGTGAAGTGCGGTCGGCAGACCGCACATGACTTCTCTAGTGCGTAGTACATTATTACCTCAATGGCTATTTTGGAATACTTTGTACTGTGACATTTTCATCTGATATGACGTCTGTCTGTCTATTTTTTTTTTCTTAAGCCATAGACCATAGCCATAGGTACCATGGAATACCTAGACCTTCCTTAAGCTAGTTATACATTATTGTAAGGGCAGAAGCAGACTGCCCTTCTCTGTAAAACCGTTTTTTATTCGTTCTGGTCTTATTTCTTCATTGAGATTTGAATTCAAAATTTAGAAGGGATGACAGAACGAGGAAAAACGGGTGTCAGCTTTTTAGTTTTGAATCTGGACTGATCGCCGAAAGTTGGTTGACTACTTAATACTACGAAGTGTACGATCGTATCTGAAAACTCTTTAAACTATTATATATACGGCTTGTGTAATAATATCTGAAGTGCTCTAGTTTAATATATATATAAATATATAGTGTTATACAGTGTATAATTTGCCTGCCTTCCTACCTACCGTTTACCTGCGTATCTACGGCGTGTAACGCCACAGTCCGATCCCCGACACTCCTTGCTGCCTACCTACCACACTTGGTGTATGAGCTGTGGCAGACAATTCTACAGAGACTCGCGCGGCCACAGTGCGCCCGTTTCAGCACGCGCAGATTCCTGATGCCTACTCATCTACCTACCTGCCCGATTGCATGCTCATTTGCCTACCTCGGGCATACGACGTCATCCTGCCCGACCTGCTGCCTGGGTGCGCACGCTGTACTCGATGACCACATCTTGCGGTAGCGCACCATCAGTCGTCCCATCACACCGTGCCACGTCTGCCTGCCCGACCTGCTGCCTGGTTAGCTGCCCACGTCGTGCTAAGCCGAACCTTACTTTTATACTCTATATCCTTTTCCTTTATTTTAATTTATAATTACTTTATTTTTATTACCGTAGCTAACGTTAGCTCGACTAAGCTAACGTAATGCTACAATATTAAGGTTAATTGTTTGTTTGTCTGTAGGAAGAAATATCTGGAAGTACTACTCCGACTGTCGCACAGGACCATTAGTAACTTTTTATACCTGAAAATTGCATATATTTTTTTGGACGACGCCTCGGGTGCAAGATGCGAGTGAAGGTGATTGTGTAGGAAATATTATGTTGTTCTGATAGAGATAACAATTTGATCCTCTGAAGGATCAAATTTGAAACTGATTTGATTTTGAAACTGATTTCAGAATGTCCAATTCCCAAAATGTCCAATCCGATTGGACATTGGGATGATAAAATGCGTTCAGGTTCAGAATATCCAATTACCATAATGTCCAACTTACTATTAACGTACTGTACGTCTTACGTCCCTTTGTCCATAAGTTGTTCTCAATCATATAGTTCTCTTGTGATTGAATATCCCTTCATTGCCCTAAGTCCGTGATGAACCTATCCATACGTCACTAGAAAGGATATTTTTTTTTCTAGTATGCCAATTTAAATACGCTGGGGGCCAACAATCTTTGCTATATCTATGTTTTAAAGTTGACATACTGCCTATTATTACTGTATTGCCGAACATATAGTCGCTTTAGTATAAATGCTCTGACCATTTCGTAAGAGAAAAATACTTAAGTTCATAAAAAAAAAGTAACTATTTTTCTTTTTTTAGTTGTGGTACTTAATGGACCAGTTATTTAGGCTAGGTACCAATAATGCCCTAAGTGAAGCCAGAATAGATTAACCCAATAACATGAAACTTAAACAAAACCGGTGGAATAAGAGTATATCAAGGTGAACTGTTTACACCTGCGTATACCTTTAGAGCATACTAGTGTGATGTTATGTTATGAAATGGAGTAAACAATAAACAGTAATGCGATTGCAGCTATCCCGAGTGATTTACCGTCATTTATTGAAGAGTTCTGGTGTATATCTCTGAAGTTTTTCATCAGATCTTGATGAAAATTAAATGGGCACATGACAAGCACAAGCTTTCAAATTAAAAAAGAATTATCAAAATCGGTTGACCCAGTAACAAGTTCTGAGGAAACACAAATAAATAAAAAAAAACAGTCGAATTGATAACCTCTTTTTGGGAAGTCGGTTAAATATTCAGGCACAGTAAAGCATAAACTCAATTCACGTACATTCATTGAACTTTAGAAACGCCAAAACGACTAACATGCATTACAGACTAATAAGTCTTAGTCAATAGCCCGCGTGAATTTCAAAAATTATTCCAAGGGGATATATTCGCTACATATAGGGTAAAATTCTATGTGCTATAATCTATCTCTGTTCCAAATTTCATCCAGATCCGTTCAGTAGTTTTACGTAAAAGAGTAACAAACTCACCCACAAAGTTTCACCTATACAATATTAGTGTAATATTGTGATATGATTTATATTTATTTCATTTGACTCCAAAGAATCCGATTTATTTTAACAAAGGTAAAGTATACAGGATGAGTCTTTAAAGTAGGTGTAAATGGCTAAATCTGAAACTATGAGGTATAGCAAAAACACTAAAAAGTGTCACGAAGCCGATTTTGATGAAAACTAAAACTGAAAACAATATTCCTAGCCAGGAATCGAACCCACAGATTTTGAAAAAAAAAACTCAGATCAGATTTGGCTATCCACTCCTACTTGAAAAACTCACCCTGTAGAAGTCTATTTCTAAATAAGCCATTTCAAATACCTTTTCAGACCTTAAAGTGAATGATCAAAGGGTTTGACAACCGTCTAACGACAATTGGCGGGCACAGCGGTGATCACCTTTACGTATTATTTAGCGTGATCAATAAAAGGACGACTTCAAAGAATAACCTTTAAATTTATTTTTTGTAGTCGTCTCATGACACCCACGCTCAAGGTGCCCTTTCCTTTATGTACAGATAAAAATAATAATTAAAACTAAATTAACTTTCCAAGTACGAGTATATAGGCTAAAAGACATAGTTACCTCATCATCATCAGCCTTTTAATGTTCCCACTGCTGGGACACAGGCCTCCTCTCTGTGAGAGAGGGAATGGACCTTAATCCAGCACGCGGGCCCAGTGCATGTCACATATCTCCGAATTTTGTTTTGGGACATGTCGGTTTCCTCACGATGTTTTCCTTCACCGTTTCGAGAACAGTGGTTATGAAATAATTTACACAAAGTATAGCGCCTGCCTTACCACGAAATTGTAATACCCAAATTCAGATTAACGAAAACTAGCAAGTCTTTTCTTATAAACAGTATACGCTTTTATAACAAGTTGCCAAAGTCAGTTATAGAACTGACCGATGGAAGGTTCAAAAACTACATCAAACGTATCCTTGTTAACAAAGCATATTATGAAATCAAGGACTACGTTGAAGATAAAAACATTTGGCCTTAGCTCCTTCTGCGCATGCAGCTTCCCTGGTAACTTGTAAACGGCACAAATAAGTGGATGTCTCCAACTATTCTCAATCTCATTTTTTCTTTCCTTCTTTTAATTAGATTTTTTACAATGGTTTTCAATCATCTTTATAGCCCTTTGCTAAGAATAGTTACAGCACTGATAACAACATTTGTGCCACACGATAAATTTAGTCTTGTTATACTTATTTTTTTTTTTTTTACCTTTGTATAGATTCTTTTACCGATTGTTTTGTGAATGTGTGAACATTGTAGGCCTTCTTGATGCTAGTTAACATTTGTTAACTTTTTTATTTAATTTATAATCTTTTTATTTTAATTTTTTTAGTTTCTTACGATTTATTGTCATAAGTCGGGCCTGCGTTGTCCCCCCATATCTAAGTACTAATGCTGTAACATAGAAATATTGTAAAACCAAACCATTTTTAAAAGAGTAACCATGGAGTTTCTTGCCGGTTCTTCTCCATAGGAAACGACCAACCCGAACCGTGCACCTTTTGTCGACGTTTTATAAGTGCCCATGTAGGCGGCATATGTGAAATAAAAAAAAATTATTTTGATTTTACCACTAAGTTACCACTGCGTCACCACAGCTCTAAAGAGACATGCCTAATCTATCTATATAATATATATATAAAAAAGAAAGTAAGTATGTATGTTCCTTATATACACCGAAACGGCTGGACCGATTTCTAAAATTCTTTCACCGTTGGGAAGCTACACTATCCCTGGGTGACATAGGCATACATTTTATCCCTGTATTCCCACGGGAACGGGAACTACGCGGTTGAAACATCGAGGCGTCCGCTAGTTATAAATAAACCTAAAGATCTTGACAAGCACTTTTATTCCTCTCGTCGAATGAAAAGCCTAATTTTGTTTTGAATAAAGAAATATTCAGAGATAATTCCCGTTTATTCATAGAAACCTCAAATTTTACGAGATATTTAATTCTGTTTACAGTCCTTATCGGTTTTCTCTTACGTCTAGATCATTAATCTGTATTTTTGGAAGAGCCCTTTATAAAGTTTTTAATCAATGGTACAATTTATTTTTTATTTTGATAATATTATTCAGAAATACGTTATCTGAAGCCGGAATGTCTACAGGAGTATTAGTCATTAATACGATTATGAATAAAAATAGAACTACCTACTTTCATATGATGAGAAAAAATATACTTATTGAATCTGGAGTTATTGGTACCGCCCAAGTAAATGGTCTGATAAACAACTTAGGTTTTTCCATAAGAGAAAGGAAACCTCGCATGTTCTTTCTTTTTATCTTCAAGTAAAAGAATTTTTTTAATGTTCCTCGGCAAACTTCATGTTTCGTCTGTCGTCGGCTTTCAATGAGTTGCCCTTTGCACTTAGTGCAGACCGGACGCTCTCCATCAACTTGGAGGCATATAGAGGGGTTAATACTCTTTAAACTTAATTTATTTTAAAAATTGGAGGAAAGCTGCTAAAGTCGCAGGCACGACAGATAATTTTAAGCGTATACTTCTATTTTTTATCAAGAAGCCGATGGATTCAAGAAAGAAAGCAATGGGTATTTTCAAAAAGTTCAAAAACATGTTTCCGAAGTTTGTGGTATTTCAGTCGGAACTGTAATGAACATTGTAAAAGAAACTGATAAAAAGATAAATTGGCTCCCTTCCCAAAAAGAGTTAAAATCACACTTTCGTTTAAATATTGACTTACTAGTCTAGAAGGCCTACAATGTTCACACATTCACAAAATAATCGGTAAAAGAGTCTATACAAAGATAAAAAAGAAAATAAAAATATATATATACAGGGTGTCCCAGAAATCGACGTCAAGCCGTAAATGGGTGATAGACCAAGTTATAACAGTTCTCAGAAAAATACGAAAAAAAATCTATCTCATGTTTTTAAAAATTTATGGTCACTTTAAAAATTTACTAAAAAAATCAATCCCTGTAATGGTTCTTTAACTCCAATTGCTACAAATCCCATAATTTATCTAATTTTTTTATTGTTATGTAATCTTGAATAATGCTTGTGTAGATTTTTGCCTAAAATTCAAAGCCAACTCCTCCTACTTCGAAGAAAATTAAACTTTTTCAAAACCAAATTATTCAAATTTACTATTTCGCCCAACTTTAACTGACTGTACTGAAAAAAAAATTTACTACGCTAGTTTGGCAAGTAACCTGAAAAATTGGCGCATTTAATAAGGATTCAAAAATGGTGTAACACTTGCTAGATTACGTTTTCAATAATTGGTGAAGTTTTTTTTTGTAAATAGTCTCAGTTTTTACACAAAATGTCCATACTTCCTTAAAATGACTTTAGCTTACCTAAAGCTTTGCTAAACTCCGTTTCTAGTTTGATAGAGACGGAGAGAGTCATTTTACGAAGTGTGAGCGAGACAGAGAGTGACGCCACCTTTATCAGTGACACAACCTTTATCATGAAACGGAGATACAATTTACCGATGAGTGCGAATGAGACAGCAGTAGTTATTGTTCTGTTTTGTAAGCGCAGACGCACACACAATTACAAATCAGTACGTAAAATAAAAAAATTGAATTTAATATTTTTTTTTTTTTTTTTTTATTGCTCTTAAATTACGTAAAATTTCGATTTCTTATCTCGCTCACACTTCGTAAAATGACTCTCTCCGTCTCTATCGAATTAGAAACGGAGTTTAGCAAAGCTTTAGGTAAGCTAAAGTCATTTTAAGGAAGTATGGACATTTTGGGTAAAAACCGATACTATTTACAAAAAAAAATTTGACCAATTATTGAAAACGTAATCTAGCAAGTGTTACACCATTTTTGAATCCTTATTAAATGCGCCAATTTTTCATGTTACTTGCCAAACTAGCGTAGTACATTTTTTTTTCAGTACAGTCAGTTAAAGTTGGGCGAAACAGTAAATTTGAATAATTTGGTTTTGAAAATGTTTAATTTTCTTCTAAGTAGGAGGAGTTGGCTTTAAATTTTAGGCAAAAATCTACACAAACATTATTCAAGATTACATAGTAATAAAAAAAAATTGATAAATTATGGGATTTGTAGCAATTTGAGTTAAAGAACCATTACAGGGATTGATTTTTTTAGTAAATTTTTAAAGTGAACATAATTTTTTAAAAACATACGATAGATTTTTTTTCGTATTTTTCTGAGAACTGTTATAACTTGGTCTATCACCCATTTACGGCTTGACGTCGATTTCTGGGACACCCTGTATAACTAACAAGACTAAATTTAACATGTGGCACAAATGTTGTTATCAGTCCTGTAACTATTCTTTGCAAAGGGCTATAAAGATAATTGCGAACTATTGTAAAAAGTCCAATTAAAAGAAGAAAAACAAAAAAAACAAAATGAGATTGAGAATAGTCAGAGACATCCACATATTTGTGCCGTTTATGAGTTACCAGGGAAGCCGCATGCGCAGAAGGAGCTAAAGCCAAAATTTTTATCTTCTGTAGTCCTTGATTTTATAATATGCTTTTTTAATAAGGACACGTTTGATGTGATTTTTGAACTTTCCATCGGTCAGTTCTATAACTGACTTTAGCAACTTGTTATAAAAGCGTATACTGTTTATAAGAAAAGACTTGCTAGTTTTAGTTAATCTGAATTTGGGTATTACAAGTTCGCGCTTACTGCGTGTATTTAAATTATGTAAGTCGCTTCTAGTTTTGAAAAGCCCTCGATTTTTGCGGACATACAAAAAACATTTCGAAATATAAAGTAAAAGGTAGAGTCAGTATATCGATCTCTTTAAATTTATATCTGAGGGACTCGCGAGGACCCATTTTATAGATCGCGCGGATTACCCTCTTTTATAATATGAAAACTGAGTCAACATCTGCTGCTGATCCCCACAGCAGAATGCCATAAGTCATAATACTGTGGAAATAAGCATAGTATACTAACCTAGCTGTGCCTACATCGGTTAAGTGCCTTATTTTCCTTACTGCATATGCAGCTGAACTTAACCTTCCCGAAAGAATTCTAATATGCGCGCCCCACTGCAAATTTTGAATCGATAGTAATCCCTAAGAATACAGTTTCAGTTATAACTTCAAGATTTTTGCCGTCCAGATTTAAGTTTAGGTCACGTTGTGGTACATTTGGTAAAGAGAACTTAAGACATTTTGTTTTTTTCGCATTCAGTAAGAGATTATTAGCTGCGAACCATTTTGAGAGAATAATTAGACTTTCGTTGACAAGTAAGACATCCGTATCTTTCCTATCTATTTTAAAAATTAGCGAAGTATCATCAGCAAATAGAATTATATCCGATAATTTGGCCATCATAAAGGGGAGATCATTAATGTAAACAAGAAAGAGGAAAGGGCCGAGAAATGAACCTTGGGGCACGCCCATCTTGACTAGAGACCCGGAGGACGTTGCCCCATTAACATTTACTTTTTGCTGTCTGTTTGATAAATAGGAAAGCACGAGATCAGCAGCTTGTCCTCGAATTCCGTAGTGATGTAATTTTCAGATCAGTGTGTTGTTGTCGACGCAGTCGAACGCTTTTGAGAGATCACAGAAAATGCCAATGGCATCCTGGGACTTCTCCCAAGATTCCAAGATGTGGCTGATGAGTCTTACTCCCGCGTCCGTTGTCGACCTACCTTTCGTAAAACCAAACTGCTGACTATGCAGGATCCCATTAGAATTGAAGTGAGACAACATCTGGTCCAGCATGATTTTTTCATAGATTTTACTCAATGCTGGAAGCATGGATATAGGTCTATAATTAGAGGGATCACTCTTACAGCCTGATTTGAAAATTGGTACTACTTTACTGTGCTTCATTAAGTCAGGAAACGTGCCGCTGTCCAAACATTGATTGAATATGCCTGTAAGGACAGGAGCAATCGAATCAATAATATCTACAAGAACCCTAACGGATATCCCCCATAAGTCTTCATTATTTTTTATATTGAGACTTTTTAACGCGTTTTTAATTGTATCAAGACATATTGGTTTAAATTTAAAGGTTGGTATGTCTTTAGTAAAGTTTTCTTTAAGAAGAGCTTCAGCTAATTTCGATGAGGAGGGAAGAGACTTCGTAACCTCTAACGGAATGTTGGTAAAGAAATTTTCTAATGTCTCAGCGACTTCTTGCCTATCAGAAATAGTTTGATTAGTCATTTTCAAAGACAACTCATTCTGATCGCGTTGTTGTCTTTCCAGTTTCTCTATTAATTACTTGCCACACAGTTTTATTTTATTGTTAGAAATACCAATCTTGTTAATTATTATTTGAGATTTTGTTTGAGCGCAGACTCTTTTGAATATTTTGGAATAGTTTCTAACATAAGTGTGAAAAACTTGATCGGAAGTCAAAGATTTAACCGGATAAATATTTATTTTCAAAAAAAAAAACAAAATAAAAATCAAAATGTTTATTTGCCAGAAATACAAAGTTTTGAAGGGAAGATGTTAAAGCCTAAAAGTGACTGTATTCTGCCTGCAAGCAAGCGTGCAAAATTATTTATTAAAAAAAATTAAATCATTAAATTAAAAAGAAACCATAACAACATTTATGCATTCCAAAAAGTAAAATACAGTTGTCTATATAAGTAAAGTTACCAAAAATAGAAATAATATTTAAGAAATAACATAACAAAACAAATGTCAAAAGTTAAAAAAGAACCATAAAATAAATTAACATGTCAAAAATTATAAAAAAAAAAACTATAAATTAAATTAAAATGTCAAAAATTATATTGAAAAAAAAAACTATGAAATAAATTAAAATGTCAAAACTAGAATATTAATATTTTTACAAAATACTGACATTATTATTTATTCATTAAACCATTATTTCCATGTTCCATAAATTCCCGAACACTATAAAAACAACACTTTAGTAGCCACTCTGTCAATTTTGTTTTAAATAAATTACCCTGTAACAATTTCAATTCATTTGGTAAGTTATTATAGATACACATATTAAACACATTTTTCTTATAAATATCTTTTTAACAAGGTGGATGATACAGTAGGTTGCGAAACTTTGCTCTTTTCTATCTTGTGATAACCTCTGTATATTGCTTAAAGTGATGCATGTGCTTCTTTGTAAAAATGCAGATATCTCTTATATAAATACAGGGCAGTGGTAGAATTTTAAATTTTTGGAAGAGAGGTTTGCAACTATCCAAGAACCATGCTTTGTTCATAACTCTGACGCAACGTTTCTGGAGCTTGAAAACTCCATCGGTGTCGGTCGAGTTGCCCCACATGATTAGTCCATAGCTTAGGACAGATGACACGTAACCATGGTAAGCCGAAAGAGCAACTTCGACAGAAACGTTTTGTCTTAACTTTTTCAAGGCAAACACAAACTTATCAAGTTTTTGACAAATATGTTCAACATGGCTTTTCCAATTTAGATTTTTATCAACGATAAGTCCTAAAAAATTTAACTCCTCTACTTGTTGTACTTCTTCGCCTTCATACATAATATCTAAGGGTAATTGTTTTGTATTATAGGAGTTGATTTCTATTAATTTTGTCTTTTTAACATTAACATTTAAGCCATTATTCTTCATCCAATTTATAATATCTGATAGGGCCTTTTTGGCAACAGATTTGTAGTTCTTTTTATCCTGACATTCTATAATAACTGTGGCATCATCTGCAAAAAGGATACATTTTTGCAAAGTGGCCTCCGGAAGATCATTAATATAAAGCAAGAATAGTAAAGGACCTAGAATGCTACCCTGAGGCACACCACACATATTTATCACAGCAAGAGATTTAAATTTTTCTTTGGAGTATATTTTGTCACTTTTCTTTATAACTTTATATATCTCCGTAAACTGCTTCCTGTTTCTTAAATAGCAAGATATCCATTCATAAGCTTTCCCCTTTATGCCGTAGAATTCTAATTTGTGTAGTAGCTTAGAATGATTTACAAAGTCAAAGGCCTTACTCATGTCTAAAAATAGAGATATCGCTGGATTGCCATTGTTTATGCTTTCTGTTGCCAGTTTAATGAAGTTAAAGATTGCAAGAGCAGTTGAACTACCTTTACGAAAGCCAAACTGCTCTTTACATAATATGTTATGTTTATCGAGAAAACTATTCAACCTACAAAACATTGCCTTCTCAAAAATTTTCGATAAAATAGGTACTATTGTGATTCGCCGATAATTATTAGGGTCCGTCTTGTTTCCATTTTTAAAAAGTGGTTTCACGATAGACATTTTAAGCTGGTCAGGAAAAACACCTGCCAAAAAAGATAAGTTTATTATGTGCGCTAGTGGATGACATATCCAGCTAGCACTAGCTTTCAAAACTTGCGTGGCGATGCCGTCATATCCACTAGTTTTGCTATTATTTAGGGACATTATAATTTTATACACTTCCATTGCATCTACAGGGTTCAAGAATATAGTATTTCGATTTTTGGTTGTTTGATTGAAGTAAGATTTATTATGATTATTAGAAATATTGGAATTATTAGAATTATTGAAATTATTGGAATTATTAGAATTATTAGAATTATTAGAATTATTGGAATTATTGGAATTATTAGAATTTAATGATTGATTAGATGTCAAATTAATAAAGTAGTAATTAAATATATTACAGATGTCAGAGGGATTATTATATGTCACATTATTAAAATTTATTTCGTCGATTTCATTTTTATACAAATTGTTATTAGTTATTGTTGAGGAGATTGCATTCCAAGTAGCTTTACATTTATTTTTATGGTGTTGTATACGTCTTGTGTTCATAAGTTTTTGTGCTCTCTGTGCACATCGTTTAAACATATGTTTATAAAGTTTGTAGTTTTTCTCATAATATTTTTTATTGGTTTTACTAGTTTTAAATTTCAGATAAAGCTTACGTTTTGTTTTGCTAGACTTTTTAATGCCTTTCGTTATCCAGTTTTGTGTAACTGGTTTATTGTTCACTTTAACCTTAATCACCGGAAAGCACAACTCGTAAAACAATGTAAATATTTCATGAAATAAGTTAAAGGCTTCCGTTAGAGTATCTGATTTAAATGTTTCCGAAAACGAAAGAGAGGATATGCAATCGCAAAACTTTTTGAGGTTATCTGAACAGTAGTCACGTTTTAATTCAAACCAATAAGTAATTTTTTTGAGTGTATTCGTTTTTATAGTGACTGTTTGTGCTGTTTCGTGATCTGACAAGCCGAGGTGAAGAATTTCTGACTGAACACCCTTAATGTTAGTGACGATTTGATCAATGCAAGAGTTTGCCCGAGTTGGTGATCTTATATGTGCTTTAAAATTGTAATTTGCTAGTATGCTTAAAAGTTCTTTTGTTGAAGAGTTATTCTTTAAAATATCAATATTCCAGTCACCACAGATTATAATTTTCTTTTTCTTGAAATTGTCAGTCAAGTAATTCAACAAATTGTCTAGTTTATGGAGAAATAAACCTACTTGCGTCTTTCTCTGATCGGGTATTCTGTATATATTGACAACTATAAGGCTCAGACCAATAATCTCTGTACCACAGCATTCAAAATAAAATTTCGTGGCTAGGTTTGAAGGAATACTTAGAGTTTTGGTGTCGAATTCCCTATTTGTTAGAATACAAGAACCCCCTCTACATTTATCTCGATTAAATGATGCAGCTAATTTAAAATTATTGAGTTTAATGTTACACTCCGTACCTTGCTTAACAAAAGTCTCACTTAAACATAGTATATCTACCTCCATGTGTTTTTCTACTAATTCGGATAAAGTTATCTCTAACATGTCAAGTTAGTTGCAGACGCCGGCTATATTTTGGTGCAAGATTCGCAGTTTACTAAGTCGGCAATCTTGTTTTGGTTTGTCATAATTAATGGCAGATTTATGCGTGGGGTAATTAGTGACGAAAAAAATTATTGCTGTTTTTACTAGTACTAGTACCATGAAGTGAGTTTCGTTCACTTAGACTCAGTCTTTTAGAACAAATTTCGTGTTGCATAAAATCAATTTCTATGTTAAGTTTATAAGTAATTAAATCTAATTCTGAGAGCCTCTTTTGATAATTTACATCTAACTTATTAACTTCAACAAACTTACAATTCTTAAAGTTTCTGGTAAACAATTTAAGTTCATTATTAAGTTTTTTAACATTAAGAAACCTATTTTCTGAGACATTCAACATCAATATTGTACAATTGCTTAAACTACACAAAGCGCCACAAAGATTAGTTAACAACATGTAGGGATTTTTATCATGTTTACCAACAGAGATTATAACAATATCATTGTACGAGAGGGTGCGTGATATATTATCTAAGTTTCGTAGGATCTCGCATGATGAAGCATATGGTTGAACTTTACCCTCGATTTTACAACTGTCAATCCATTTACCAGTCTTAGCGTGAATTAAACGTGCTGATAGACCTCTCACTTTTTCGTCTCCAATTATGTAGATATTTATTGTTGCATTGCGACTTAATTATACTACCCAAGTATAATTAGAGTTGCAATTATGTTCGTCATTATGGGAGACCACTGATATATTATTGCCGTTGCTGATTTTCTGATTTAAACATTGGTTTTGCAGATTCTGCCCGTCGTCCTTTGTTTGTGTGCATTGTACGTTTGGACTTATTAGTTGCTCGGAAAAGTCTAATTTAGTTTGCATGGGACCAATACACCTTTTTTTCTGTGATGCTCTTTTTGGCGTCGACTTACAAATATCTTTAAGCTGGTTAATTTGTGTGCCGTACATCGACATTTGTTTTTTAAGATAACAGTTTTCCGATAGTAAATTAGCTATTTCATTTTCAGCAATTTCTAAATTTTTCGCCAGTGCAGAAACTTTCTTCTCCAATTCTTCTATTAAATCAAAATTGTTAGATCTAATATTTGGGCAGCTTTTAAATAGCTCTGGATTTCTTTTTAAAGTATGGGACAAAACATCGATTTCTTCATCCACCGGTAATGACTCAAAAGAGTTTTCGGTTGATATATTGGCCTCAAATTGTTCTGGGGTGGCCAGTATATGAGATGTAGTCTCACTTAAAGAAAAATGTTGCACGGGATTCATAATTTGTTGAGGCGAAGAAGGTTTTGAAGTATGCAATTTTTTCCTAAGTGTGATATTAGATGGAGCCGCCACCACATCAGTGTCTGTGTTGTTTTTAATGCATATTTTGCATCTCCATTTTTTTCTTGCTTCGATATCCTTTAGGCGATACGTTGATTCCGGATAACCCACACAGTCAAATTCATATCGCTTTTTGCAGATTGAACATAGAGCAGTTTTTTTTATGTTGACAGTCTTTTTGCAGATGTTACAAGTGACTTCTTTTGCTGACATTTTGCGATCATTGCTTACTCCTTTATTTGAACTGGATGACATTTTTCAAATTATTTGAATTCTCAAAAAGAACTCGGTATCGCTTGGGTTTGAACTTGCGACTCTAGACACAACAAACCAGTGTTGATACCGCTAGACCACCGATTTTAGTTGAATACCTACATGTCGAACATAAGAACCTCCTCTTTTTTGGAAATCAGTTGAAAAAGTATTTAATTTAGTTTATATTTTATTCATTGCCGTGATCTACAATACATAATATTGAAAAGGAGTAAATGTTATTATAAATACAGAACATCCTTTTTTATAGACGGTTATAAAGGAAATTATTTTTACAGCTCTGTATAGTTCACACGAAAATCTAAACAATAAAGAACTTAGTTATGAATTCAAATTATTATACACGACAAGTCTTATAATTGATGGACATGGAAATTAGCATTCGTTTATATTCGGAAATGCGATGATTGCCGAGGGACATCAGTAAAATAGTTGAACTTGTACCTGGCTTTCAGGAGTTGCAATGTTTGGGATAAGTGTGGCGGGTTTGTTCCAAAATAAAATATATAACAAAGTTCAGCTTAAAAAAACAGTAGTCTTCAGTTTCGTAACACAAAATATAATTGCAAGGATGACTCGTGTCAGACTTACTTTCAGAACAAAGTTAGTAAGAAAGCTAATAAATGAAGCATGTCCAACAAAGCAACAAGGTTAATTATGTGAAACGAATCAAAACATTGATTTCAATCAGTCCTTTCTAACTTCCAATCATTTTTAAATAGAGGTCCGTCGTAAATCATTCAAGATGGAAGATTTTGATGCCTTCCAATCTGGCTTTATATCAGCTTTCACGGTACAAACGTCGATAACATTTAGTGTTTTCGATAAAACAAGGGCCCTATAGGTAGTTGAGCTATAAAATTATTTTATGATGGACCTGTAAATACTAGCCTTAGGTCCAGGCGTTGTGTGTTTTGTAGACGAAGTTTATTTTGTAGTGTTCTAGAAAATAGTTGTTTGGTTTTATGGACTGGTTTTTCTCTATCGATTCAACCTGTCGACGTATTTAGATGGACAATTATCTTGATTTAAACAACATTCACGTTAGGGACCATATGCCATCGCACAGCACAATTCGAATTATCATCTATTCAAAACATCTTACAAGGATTTTCTAAAGAAAAATAAAAAACTTTTGCACAAAAAATATAACCGACTTCCAAAAACAAAACACTACAAAGTGAAAAATAACTTCAATTTCGGAAGTCGGTGTTTCTGTCTCTAAAAAAAATAAAAACAGTAGGTACCAAAGAAACCGACTTAGGAAAAAAATAAATTTTTCGCTTTGTAGTGTTTTTCTCGGTCGGTCGGTTTTATTTTATTGTTAAAAAGTTTTTTGGAAGTCGGTTATATATTTTTGTATAAAAAATATTTTTCAAGTTTTAGTGGTATAATATAATAGACAAGTTCTATAATAAGGTACCTGTAATGCCCACAGTGATGCCAGAATAGATTTCCCGAATAACATGAAACTTGAACATAACCGGTGGAATGAGAGTGTACCATGGTGTACTGTACAAATCTGCATACCTGTTTAGAGCATGCTGGTGCGATGGTATGTTATGAAATGGCGTGAACAATAAACAGACATGCAATTCCAGTAATCCCGAGAGATTTGCTGTCATTTATTGAAGAGTTCTGTTGTATATCTCCTAAGTTATTCATCATAATTTTACCAAATTTAAATGGGACCATTTCGGAACAACTTCTTTCGAACAAAAGATGAATTTTGCAAATCCGTTTATATATGCCGTAACATCATTTTTTTTATAGTTTGTCGGGTTTAGTCAACAGTAAGGATATCAAAACAAATCTCAAGCACGCCCCTGGCGGAAAATCAAGAACAACTACGCATTGGCGCGCTTTTTCTAACCACTTGCGTGGTGGAGACAGCAGAATATGGCAGTTGAAACCCAGTGCTTCGAATAACTTGTGTGATTTCATTTTCACGATTGTACCTACTGACCTGCCTACATCCTGACTTCCCGATGGTTTACATCTATCGGCCACCCTTGATAATCATCCAAATTGAGACCCTCCACCTTTTTGCGAAGTCGGTTTAAAAAAACAAGTGCAAGTCAGTCTAATTGTAATTATTAATTAATTCGTCGATTTACATTGCATCTATAAGATAAGAATACATTTATTTGTTCATTGTTACATCTTATAAATAAAACATAATCTATCTTATCTATAACTATTTTAAACATTCAGTTTTTATGGATGGTGATCCCCAAACTAGTTAGAACCTGTATCTTGGGGACCTCAGTTTTGTTTACATTAAAATAATTACTTTTATTAGGTCATTATCTATATGAACGAAATTGATTGCAAGTACGTCGCTTAATAAAATCGCTTAATGGTGTGATATATATATCTAATCACGTCGAGCGATAAGAAAGTCGCTTATGTAATACAAAATTAACATTAGAATTGGTCTTCATGCAAAAATTCAACCTGGGACTATTTTTCTGTATGGAAAATTCATTCAAAAGAATTTCCATAACATTTTTCTTTCCTTAAAAGTCTTTTTTATGTAATCGGATTAGTACTTTCAACACACAAAATATACTTCCCATTACATTAGTGTAGATAAATTATACTTCAACACTGATATACGACTTAGATACAAACAAACAAGTAATAATAATTTATGTAAAGAAATATAATAAGCCTTACCTAATCCTTATAACAGCTGACTGTTGAACCATGAACCGATGTTATGAGCACACAGCTCAATGTATTTTACATTCTTATGGATAAGCCCTATTTTATCCTGGATATAAATCCGTCCAGACAAAAAAGGAATAGAGTAATCTGTTTTAAACGATATTGTTTTACCCTTTTTACCCACGGAGGGCTTTCTGGTCGGGTCGGTTCGTTGAGCTCAGACCAAACCTGTGGGTGTCATGCCTATTCCAAGATTAACAGAAAAATAATTATTTATAAATTCTAAGAATATCTTCTTCTTTTGAGTGGTACATACAGTTGCAGAGAAATCTCACCCCCTAGAAATGTATAAAAAGCGACATCTATGGACAGGAGGATATACTACTATTTATACTTGCGGCGCGTGTGTGCCATCTCTGTCTCTGTAGTTTTCTGTAGTTATTGATATTGATTCCGATAAGTAAGCGCGCAAGATACTTATTTAACAATAATTATTTACTTTATTCATACAAAATTGTCATGCGCTAACCAACATCAGCATATTTAGGCAGCATAGTATGGCTATAGAGGGGTGTTGCGGGTTGAAGGGAAGTAGGTAGGTGCTTTTAAGGCGATCTTTCAAAATAATGGAGATTCACTTAGATACGTAGTATTATTGATAAGGTAATAATTAATTTAGTAACCCAATTAAGATTTAAATATTTATTTACTGAAAAATCTGATAATTTATTTTTGAAAGGTTTCACAAGAGAAGCAACATGTTACTCATGTTTGAAACAAGTAAAGTAAGTAAGTCAACTCTCGAGATTTAGAACGTATGCGCAGCGCATACGACGCGACAACGCGACGCGTGCATCGCGTTGTCGTGTCGAATGCCTACCCTGGACAAGTGTGAAGGGGCCCTTAGACAATGTGATATTCAGTCAGCGATGGCAGTAAGTCAAAATTTCAAAATTTTATGTATTGACCACGTTGCACTTCGGGATCTCATGCAAACCCATGAATTTTGGACCACCAATTGTTATAGCTGCTATATTGTCATTATTCTCAGGTCATATTGTGATAGTGGCGATAAAACATGCTACACAAAGAAAGTCTTCGGGCTGAGAACACGAATCACTATTCGATTTGGAGCTCCTAATATGGAGTCTGAAAAGTTTAGCTTTCTATGTTTCCCTACAGCACTATGACTTAAAGATTCTGATGGCTACCTACGTTAGGTATGACGTCATCCATGTTCGAAGAGAACGTGCCAATATAATTGATATGATACACAATACACAGAATTCACCATCATTTTCTTTTAGAGTCGTCAGAATGATTGTAGAAACTTGTCCCAAGAAAATTTCTTCCTGGGATAAAACATGTTCGAAAAGTATGTCCTAATCGAGGTAAGACTATTGAAAGAAAATACAGATTTGTATAAGATAAATATTAGTATTGCCTTATTGGTGAAGAGTGGTAGCCCAGTGGTAACGGCGGCGACTTACAGTTTGAAGGTCGTGGGTTCGAACCCAGGCAGGCGCTTTACTTTGTGTAAATGTTTTCATCACCACTACTCTCAAAACGGTGAAGCAAACCATCGTGAGGAAAACAGCATGTCTTAGAACCAAAAATTCGAAGACATGTGATATCAACATGCACTGGGCCCGTGTGATGGATTACGGCCCATTCCCTCTCACAAAGAGGAGGCCTGCACGCACAACGGACCCAAGTGCGGCAAAGGGATCCATCTATCCTATCCTATCCTCTACTTGGTCCAGTGATCGCAAATGATAGTGCAAAGTGTAAAGATGAAGTATAGATATACTAGAGTCGGTCTAAATTACCGGTACGTGAAAAGACGGTACACTACATAGATACTTGCCCGAAGCTTAAATGTTTGCTAAGTGGACTGTATGATGGTTTGTTGTTAGGTTGCTTGAAGTGATAAGACTTGCTTGATTTACTCTTCATTAATACAGTTACAGATTCACGTGGTGGTTCATCGAACTCACTAGAGCCAGAGAGACGTTAACATTTATTTTCAACAGATTATAAATACTAGAGATAAAACAAAAAAAAAGTACAGATTTTGTGTTGCCATAAAACGTTTTTTACCGACTTCACAAAAAGGAGGAGGTTCTCAATTCGTCGGAATCTTTATTTTATGTATGTTCCCCGATTACTCAATGACGCCTGGACCGATTTAAAAAAATCTTTTTTTGTTTGGAACGGTATACTTTCCAGGTGGTGCTATGGTCATCAGGTCAGGATATGATTATAGGATCCTGGAGAAATCGAGGACACTCCTTAAATATTATAGGCTTACATATAGCGATTTTGGTACTTTCATCAACAATGCAATCATCTGCACTCAGAAAGTGTCATTTGGTGAAGTGGAACTGATGAAGATGGCCACTGGAACTCCTTAATGCTTTGTATGTCACGGATATAAAATATCTCGAATAGTTAATTGACTATGAAATAGCAAATACTTATAAATAAATGGTACTGATGAAATTGGTAACATCAAACGGATCTGATAATGAAGCCGGAAGGTTAGGCACTCGAACGCTGAAATAAAACAATGTATCCTAGTCGTGTTTGGGCTCATTGGAATCGTGATTAGATGTACTTTTTTCTCTAAAAGAATTTCATGGTAATTGGAGATAACAACCAACACTAAAAAGTGATAAATAAAAACTTTTTAACAAAAAAAACAAACCGACTTCCAAAACAAAACACTACAAAGCGAAAAAAAAGTAATAACTTTCTTTTCACTTTGTAGTGTTTGGTTTTTGTTATAAGTAAATGCTCTAGTCTATACTCATCTTTAATATTTTTCCAATATCCTGGAGTCTAGGCGTATGCCCGCCCGGTTGTTCAAAAATCCAGAACCTACTAAAAGGCCCAGCTCTGCCTAACCCGTTGAAGACTACAGGCATCATGTAATGCATAGTTCACTAAATACAACAACAAGAACTCCTGATTAGGAAGACCAAGTTATACTATGAGACGCAAGCACACGCAAAACTACCGCGATACTTGAACGCGAACATTTCACGGATAGATGGGCTTTTAATGGTATTAGTTGTAATCCTACTAATGCCTTTAGTTGAGGATACCTACTAATGGATTAGTTGCGAACCCCCACTGCACAGTATCTCATTACCAACGGAATCTGAAAATAATTGTTATGTAATGAATTTTGATTATCGTTGCGAAATTAATTTGAGTCAAGTGGGAGTTAGTTTTATCGTGAAGACTACCCTATATTTAGTTAGGTGAGTTGGTATTTAATTGTCATATTCGATTTGAACTATCATTATCAGTGTGGCTGGTGGTAGCAGCTGGATGAGAGTAACCGAAAACTGAAAAAAATGGCGTGCAATTGGAAAGACCTATGTCTAGCAGTGAACTGGTCTTCTTCTTAGCGTGTTGATGAAAAATCTTTTTAGTTTAATGCCTTGCCTTGCCCAGAATTCAGCCAATGCAACGCTCTCCGCTGATAGAGTCATAAGGTCCTCACGTGAACAGACAACAGGACATGCGGCACAAGATGAAAGATGAAGCCGTACAAGCACCGAGGATCGGAACCATCCGAACCCCCATGAATGAAGATTGTCTTTGCTGCGTTCGACCTGAGTAAGGAATCTGTTCAGAGTTTTCCAGGTCGGCCAAGGCAATGTGAGCCCAGGCGGAAGGATCTCAGATGGCTCTAGGAAAAGTTCAAGGGGTTTAAATTACTCTCGCCAAAGATCGCATATTTTCGTGATAATGTTTCCGATAGATGGACTTACGCAACCAAGAAAACTTTTTCGACCTTTAAGCCTCACCGAGGGCACCGAGGTGTAGTTGTACCTTGGGTGACATATGTCGCTTTCTTTCTTTGCTCTTTCTATACGGCTTCTCATAGTCCTACGCACATCCGGGGACGCAATTCCGATAAGTGGATACAACAATCGTACCGGGGTCGGTTTAAGGCAACCTGTGAATATCTGGCATTTCTCGTTTAGTGCTGTATCCACTAGGCTAGAGTGGGAGAAGCGGCTCCACACTCGACAGACATATTCAGCAGCGGAAAAACAGAGCGCCATGCCAGTTGTTCGCTAGATCTGGGGAGATGCCCCCATCTAGTGGATATAAAGAAGTGAACTGGTGTAGGCTGATCATGTTTATGATGATGATTAATTGTTTTAAATTTATTAACTACTCATATATGTTTTGTTTCCTTTTTTTTGTTTTCCTATTTGAAATATTGCAATACTTACTTTTAATGGTGGACAATGCACCTGAGTTACTCCTGAAGTCCGTAGGCGGCATTGACAACTTAATACAAGGCAATCTGCCTGCTTGTATGCCACCCAATGGCTTAAAAAAAATCCGTCAATGTCTAATATCAATATAATTATGTATTAACTATATACATTATGTACTACTTTATATAACTTCATTTTGGGCTCCTAGGAACACATGTTAATACTCTGTTAAGAAGCTTATCTATATTGAAATAATTATTAGTTCTAGGACTTAAATCTAGTCCTCTGTCCTAAGCTTAGGGAATATTTTGTTATCCCTTACTTAGTTGTTATAAGGCGCAACAGGGCCGATGTAGGTATCCCTTGACCTAAGTTATGTAAGGCTTGTGGTCTTACGGTAAACAAATGAAATTTAAAAAGCTCAGATATATTTTTATTGCATGCTACATAATTTATCTAGAAGTAGCCTCGCTTCGATCGACAATCTATTGAATAGGTAATTATGACACGAAATCTTGCAAAAATACCCCGATTCATTCAGTATAACGCCCATAATTTGTGAACGGCTGAACCTATTTTCATCAAACAGCTAAGAACACTCTCGATAGTCACCTTTCAAAAAAACAAAACGAAATCGTCTTCTACAATGTCCCTCTCACCGCTCTGGGTTTATCCATTCCTCCTTCTTTGTCCAGGTTTTCGATTTCCCTTTGGAATGCACTCCCTCAGAACTTCAGGATGGCAACCAGTCGGTTAACTTCCAAATTGAAGGCCCGCGAGTAAATTCGTAAGAAGTTTGCAGAATCATTACAGAGTTGATTTATTGGATTCGGTTTCTCAATAACATTATTTATATGTATGTATGTACCTATGTTTATATATATATATATATATATATATTAAAATGTTTTATTTATATTTCTTTTCTCTATTTGATTTTTCATTTAGTAGCACCTGCCATATTTTATCTCTGCACCACTTTAAGTTCGGCTGTGCGTAAAGTTAAAAAAAAGGCCAAAAGACGTTCACTACTAGGCAAAGACCATTCCAAACCTTCACCACATTAACCAGTCTTAAGCTTTGTTGCATCCCGCGGATTCCTGCGTCCTTCACCAGGGTTGATGCCTTGAAAGGTTTTCCAATCAGCATCACCAACATCATTTCTAGATGTATTCATGGCGTGACTTTTACCACTTCAATTTGCTTATTTTATAGGCTATCGTGTTACAATAGGAAATATAAACATCCCATTGATAACTACGATTAGTATTCATAAATAAATTATAATTGTACCAAACATAAACAAAACAGGTAGGTATTGAATACAACGTCATCATTAAATTTGTATCCGTTTCAATTTACTTTATCTCATTGATATATTAAATAATCCGTTAAATCATTTCAATAAACATGGTATTAAATGGCAGACGAAATTATTACTACTGAAAATATGAAATAATGATTTACATTTAAATTAATTTCGTTGAACACTTGTTACCTTTAAAATACATTTTTTTTGTATTGTAGATAGGCTTGCGCTTGACCACTATCTCACCTGATTGTAAGTGATGATGTGGACGAAGGTGTAGCACGCTTGCCTAGAAGTAACCTATTCACACTTGACTTAAAGACCCCGAGATTAAAGCTATCGGGAAACTGAGACTCCAGCAAGGAATTCCACTCCTTAGCTGTAAGCATAATGAAAGTATTGCCAAAACGTTTAGTACGCACTATGGGTGGGATTTCTATAATGTTACTGTGTGTTTACTTTTCCAAGAAAAATTCTATGACTGTGTAAATTTAATTTCATATATAGTGTTACATATTTCTCCTTTAAACATAGCATTCATATCCATAGAGACAAGTAAGTATAGCAAAATTTATAGCACAAATTAGCCGAACGTCGACTGCGATAAATTTACATATGAAACTCATAAGTTAAGACCCTTGGCTTGTGTGTTTATTACTAGAAACGGTAACCGTCCGCTGTAAAGCGTTTACCTGTGCCAAGCATTGCTGAAAATGTAACATACGAGTATTATTGTGGTAAAAATTATATGAAAATACTCCATAAAGTTTTCTGCAACATAAAAGTACCTAGATCTACCCAGTACTTATTTATTCAAATTATTAAATGAATAAATGCAACATTTTTTTGCTGTGGCCTGACATTTACACGGTTATATTTCGCTGAAGCCATTCATTTTAAAAATGTTCTTTTTTTTGCAAAACAAAAATGAAGTAAAGTACACGTAAGTACCTAATCCTTCTATCCTTCTCCTTTCTTCTTTTAAAAAATCTCCTACAAAACTATTCTCCAAAAGAACTACTCAAAAAAAGAAATTGAAGCACATAATATCTCTCACTAAAGTATTGTCACTTCAATTCTGCATAAACCTTTTTCTCCATCCTAACAAAAAGTCTATAAATATTTAGGGAGCCTGTTTCCAGAATATGGGTTTTATAGCCTTTATATCTCATTCTGTGTCGTACACAATATACTGCTTTACTGTATTCAGTCAACCGGCGCGATATTTCTCTTGCCCAATCAGGGACGAAAGCTTTCTTATCCAACCCCTCATCTTATTTTCGTTAGAAGCTTATACATATTAAAAGGTGTACAATTTATATCGCGATGGGTATCTGATGCTTTTTTATTTGGTCTTTCTTTACATATATTGCGGCATAAGGCTTATTAAGAGGGACTGCCAAAGTAAAACTCTAGCGTCAGCACTAATGATTTTCGGAGAGACCAAGAATGTATGAGAGAGACATTCGCTTCCGAAATTTAAAGTAGACATTCTTAAACATTCTTGAAGTTTGACAATAGTTTTCCCTGAGAAAATATCACTTTGTCTAAAGCATCTCGAAATAAAAACAATTGGCTTTACTCATCATATCAGCCGAAAGTCGTCCACTGCTAGACATAGACCTCCCCCAAGCGTCACCACATTGATCGGTCCCGTGCGTCGCAACCTTCAACAGGTCATCAGTTCACCTGGTGGAAGGCCTTCCAACGCAACGTCTTCCGGTTCGTGGTCGTCACTCCAGAACCATTCTGCCCCATCGGCCATCCGTTCTGCGAGCAATGTGCCCTGCCCTGCCACTTAAGTTTGGCAATTCTTCGGGCTGTGTCGGTAACCCTAGTTCTCTAGCGGATCTCTATATTTCTGATTCGATCACGCAAGGAAACTCCCTGTTTGCCTGGGACAAATGATCCAGTTGGGTAAGGCCAACTTCGAGAAAGAGGTCTGCCATCGAATTCGGCCCGGCTGGGCAGCGTTCGGGAAGTTGCGCGGTATCTTTTCGTCCAACTTACCACAGTGTATCAGTGATGACATAATTATGGTTCTGAGACGTGGTCGCTCACAATGGGTCTCATCAAAAAGCATACAGTCACCCAAAGGGCAATGGAGGCTTTACTTAGCAAGTTATTTTTAGTACCTACACACACGTTTTGTGTTCAGAAATATGCTACTTTTTCTTTCGATTGTGTTGGTACAAGCAATATAAGAATGGCTTATAAGCAATCCATCCAAAGTAAACTGAATTTCTGTACTTGGTTGTTATGTGTAAATGATGTGAGGTATTTATATCATCATCAAAAATTTGGCAGAAAAACGTCTGCTGCTGGACATAGGCTATCCCCAAGTGTCGCCACATCAAGCAGTCCTGTGACCTTCGTTAGGTCATCGATCTACCTTGTGGAATGCTTTTAAAGGTTTTCATAGGTCGCGGATAAATTTGAAAGATAGTTACCGCGGCCCTCGCTCAAGCAACTGAAGGAACACGGGTGGGTTTTAGTTAGTAAAAGTCTGACACGCCCTCCTGCTTTACCCAGAGAAGTTATTGGATGGATACAAACACAAAAAAAAGTTTTCATAGGTATACCTACTTCAAAATAACCTAATAACTAACCTCTAACAAAAAACTTAAGAGTGTCAAGGGACACCCGGATGGAACGAAGTTTTTTAACTTACCTAACTCCATCAGCAATATCCGGAACTAGTGCAGAAACACTGTCAGGATTAATTATTGTTATTATTTTTTATTATTATTATCGCGACAGCACACTGTTCAATGCGAAATAGAAAGACGAAACGAAAATAACTGGCTTGATTTCTATGAGAGAGAGACAGACAGAGAAACACGCGCACGCCGCACGGCTTACAACTATAGCAAAAAGTGTCGTTACAACTTTTGGTCTTAATTTTTTCCGTCCAGCCCCCTTTCGCAACGCGCGATAAGGAACTTCGTTCCAAAAAGCTAAAATGAAGATGATACTTTTATAGAACAATACGTAATTAACAACGTCATCTCTTTTGTTCTACCAATCAAGGCTACGTCTGAACTTGAATCCATTCGTTTCTTTTATCGTTTTGTCTTACCTTGATAATAGAACAACATTAGGCAATCAGACCAATCCTATTAGTTCCAATTTGTCTAGATTGGTCTAGCCATTTGGTCTAGTTTCGGTTACAAGCTGAAAAAGACAACGATAATTACCGATATTGGTTCTTTGTTTTAGTTTCATTAACACTAGACAATAGTTAATTGTGTGGCCATATCTTTCCGTAAAATAAAACTGATGAAGGCTCCTTACTTCAAATAATAGATAATAATATTCTTTCAGACTGAATTTCGGTCACGGCAGCCAATCTCAGTGGGGACACAGCCATCACCCCATCGGCGCGGGCGATATTATAATACACAAGCACAGATAATATAATACTAGCATACAGATGCCTCATCCCATACAAAGGAACCGTGCCGACGACGTAACTAGCGCTTTTCGTCCGATTATGATGATTATTTTTAGAAGTACTTCGATCGCGTTCAATCCGTTCCACGGCTGTAGATGGTGTTAGCATTGACTTGCAAGTTAAACGGTTTTCTCGGTGCTTTTATATGTTTTTCTTTAAAAACAGTGACGATTTGTTTTATAGTATTTTTTCAAGTTTTTAGATTTTCATTGTATCAAAATGTGTTACAAAACAAATTTAAAAAATCGTGTAGCATGCCTCAGATATTAAAAACCGCGCCATATATTGGAATCAATTTTAAATTATCCGTTTAAATAATCTTTGAAATGTGAATTAAGAACCCAATATTCCATAATTTTGTGCTTAGGAGAGTTGATTTGAAACAAGAACATTATATGATCAATTCAAAAAAATGATAATTCTACACGTTTAATTACAAATCGATGCATATCGCGCCATTTATTTGAACCAAATTTTCGTTATTAGCGCTGGGGCCCTGTGGCACAAGTGTACGAGTATGCGCAAACACTTTCGCAGTCCGATGGGGCAGCAATCCAACATGATTGGAGAGAGATTAAACGTAGGACCAACGGCTTTTCACAACTTCGAAACTACAGGGCGTCACTGAGAAATATCTCAATAACACTTTACCCAAACTGGGAATTGAATGCGGGACTTCACGCTCAGCAGTCGCACTTGCTACCGCGAGACCAACGAGGCAGTTGTCGTTTACTGCAAAACACTATTAATAAATACGTATAAAACCAACGAAACCTTATCACAGTGTGTGTCTTTGTATGTTTGTTACTTCTTCACACTCAAACAGCTGGATCTGGATTAAATTTGGCACAGAGATAGATTATAGTCAGAAACAGAACATAGGATTTTTTTATGCCGGGAATATGTTCCATCAGGATAATTTTTGACTTTCACGCGGGTGAAGCTGCTGGCAGAAGCTAGTCATAAACTAATGACACTTCAAACTAATATTATAAAGGCGAAAGTTTGTGAGTGTGTGTGTGTGTTTGTATGTTTGTTACTTCTTCACGCTCATACGGCTGGTCGGATCTAGATGAAATTTGGTACAGAGGTAGATTATTATATTTATTACAGGAACAGCACATAGGATTCCGAAAATATTTTCCTACGAGATAATTTTCGAAATTCACGCGGGCGAAGTCGCTGGCAGAAGCTGGCAATAAGCTAAATACTAATTAATACTACTACAGCATAATCTATTCATAGATATAACTAAGTTTAGCTATCAATAATGGACCTAAGATTAATGATCCTCAGCTCATAAACTTCTTATCAGAGCACCAAACCACTGAAGTGCTTATCTTGAAAACTGTGTTCTAACTTTCTATTTGTATCTAAGTTCTAATCTTGTGTTGAGTTGTTTTGTTTTCAAATCAAATCAATCAGTTTATTACTTACACGTTGTACTAAGATGAACTTAAGACAATTATTTAACCTGTAATGTCACTTTGAAAATAGGTATCAAATTTATTTATGAACCTGTAAACTAAGTCATAAATCATTACCAATAAACATGGTATTATAACGTAAGCATAGAATGTAATATACCTTGCAAATTGGTAAAACTATAACGCACTTAACGAACGGATGGCCGATGGAGCAGAAAAGTTATGGAGAGGTGACCGCGAACTGGAAGACGTTGCGTTGGAAGGTGGACTTCCCACTAGGTGGACCAATGACCTGGTGACGCTTGGGGGAGGCCTATATCCAGCAGTGGACGTCTTTCGGCTGATATAATGATGATGATGGAAACTATAACGAATAGTATTTAAAATTTGGAAATTAAATTTTTGTAACCTTTCATAACACCGAAAATACACAAACAAGGAGCCTAAACGTTTATTATGTATAACAAAATTTTACAAGATACTCGTATATTCAAAAAGACAGATACTCAACATCATGTAGATACATCGACGATAAGAATTCACCCCCGAAATTACTTTCATATCATACACATCATCTGGGAGAAAGTTTTCCCTTCTCTACATTTTACACACCTTTATACTTATACACACTTATTTTCTTTCTAAATATCTCCAAGGGGTGCGAACACAAATATGGAACATTTCCAGTAAAACATTACCTCTTTGTTACAAGCCTTGTGTAATCACATGCTTACGGTGCGAGCCATATTGCAATTTCGGTGTCGCCGGCGCATTTTCCTACGTGGCAACCCTGACGCAATATGTGCTGCCGAACATATGCGGTAGTGATGTGTCGATCTATCGATAGCTGTGATAATTTGTGTGTTTGTAGGCAAGTCGCTGGTGTTATTTAGATGCCAGCAGAGGTTTGCGTGTCTATATAAAATTTAGTTTGTGAATACATCACACCATGTACTGAACCTAATCAATTTTACATGGCAAAGGCTGAAAGTGAATTATCCAGAAAATAGACGACTATTTACATGAAAACCTCGCATCAAAATATTTATCAAAATCTTGCTTTCTGTTAGCAAATTTGATAATAGTATTAAGGACGATAGTGATGTAGAACGGGAACGCAGGACATTGGCGGTACGGGCGAACATGTTGGCCCGTAGGTTCGTTAGATGTACAGCAGCAGTCAAACACACGCTTTTTAAAGCATACTGCACATCTCTGTACTCGAGCGCCCTATGGGTCAGCTGTACCAAACGTGCCGTAAGTGCGTTGCGCGTTCAATATAATAACACCTTCAGGGCGCTGATGCGGCTGCCACGTTACTGCAGTGCGTCAGAGATGTTCGCAGAAGCCCGAGTCGACAGCTTATCAGCTGTCGTACGGAAGAAAAGTGCGTCTCTGCTTGCCAGATTGCGTGGCAGTGGCAACAGCCTCCTGAGGGTGATAGCTGACAGGCCTGATGAGAGTCCTATAATGGGACATCTCATCAAAACAACACTATCTGTCGTAGTGTATAGGTACTAACATAGATCATAAGCCACATGGTTACTAACATCCTAGTATATAAGTAATAACGTAGGTCATAAGATAAATTGTCACTAACATCTTAGTAAGTAAGCACTAACATAGGTTATAAGTTTTTATATTTTTATATTGTTACTAACACCCTTTTAAGTATTTTATTTTGTCAGTGTGGAACTTTTTGTTGTCTGAAATAAATAAATTATTATTATTATCTAAGTATTAGGGAATAAAATTATTTATTTGTAAGATTTAATCTCTGAAAGTACTGATCTGATTAAATTTTTACCACTAAATTAAGCTATATTATTGCTGGGTACAATTTATGATGAAAAGAGAGGAGATAGTGGTCAAGCGCGAGCCTCTTGGATACAAAAAAAAAAAAAGTTCCCTGAGAAACTAAAAGCGAAGACGCGATATTATTTTTAAAAGAGTAAGTATGGAGTTTCTTGCGCGTTCTTCTCCATAACAAGCTACTATTAAGAATGCACGGTAGAATAATTTTTTATTACGTGTAAATTTTAATTGTTGACGTTCAAAAGTGCTGCCTAATGACCTAGTTGAAATAAATATTTTTGACTTTGACTTTGGTATAAAAATAGTCAGACATATCGTTCTAATAATGTTTATGTTTCAATGATGCAAAAATGGCTGAACGGATTTGGATGCTATTTTGAACAAAGATAGATTATAACCTGGATTATGACATAGGATACTTTTTATCACGATAAACTCGGTATTATTTCATGAGATTGTGAAACACTATTCACGCGGGCGATGACGCGGGTAGAAGCTAGTGTGTCACAACGATTAAAATGGTCTCACTTTTTGCCGATTGATTTTATACTTTGTGTCACTCGATTGCAACAATCGATATAACGCCCATCACTAAATGCTAATAGTTGACATGAAAACAAGGGTCCGCACGTGAGTGCTCGAGCTATTAATGGCTCCATAAAACTGTGTTAGTCGAGCAACGAGCTTTATTTCTTCAATTACTTCATTTGCGACCAACTTGTAGACGTGGTCGGCTACTGAATTCGATTTGTTTTGTTTGTGCTTAGATTTGAGGTCGTTGGTACTTGGATTTGAGTGGCGAGACGATGCTTATAAATAAAAGAGGTGATTCGAGATTCCTTAGGCAAATCTCAGATCAAATAAAAGTCAAGATGGAACGTTGCAAACAACAAAGTGACGCCGGTTCAATCTATGCCTTGCTGTTAAAATACACAATTACACGCACACACGTACAACGAAATTAAGCTTAAGCTTGTCATTCGAGCTCACAGATCAAATAATAAATCTCAACTGACAAGCTAAGGGGTAGTTTGGTTGTAGGTGTGCGCGTGTAATTGTGTATTTATACGGCAAGGCATAGTTTGAACCGGCTTCACTTTGTTGTTTGCAACGTTGCATCTTGACTTTTTATTTTATCTGAGAGGCAAATAATACCTCGAAGGGTTTGGGGGAGAATTTTGTCCATCAGCGTAACAGCATACTTGATTCCCCAAAAGTTTTTTTTTATGTTTATGGCCTTGATTTATTTTACAGTAACTATGACCATTAATCATCATCATCGTCATTATTTCAGCCAAAAGTCGTCCACTGCTGGACATAGGCCTCTTCCAGGTCAACGCCACATTGACCGATCTCGTGCGTCTCGCATCCAGCGCTTTCCCGCAACCTTAACCAGGTCACCGGTCCACCTAGTGGGAGGCCTTCCAACGCATCGTCTGCCGGTCCACGGTCGCCATTCCAGAACTTTTCGGCCTCATCGGCCTTCCGTTCTGCGGGCAATGTGCCCTGCCCACTGCTACTATGATCATTATCTTGCCCGAATTCTATTTATGGCGTCAGTATAACAAATCGTATTCTCTATTAGATGCCATCTCTTTAGCCACCCTTTTCAAAACAAAAATAATATCACCTTTCACGCAGTTCATCAATCATTTCTTCGGTGTTCTCCTTCTCTTTGGTATACACATTTATTCTGAAAAGGTTTACCATGACATACCATGATTTTCACACAACTTTCAGTTACCGGTCCCACTTGCATTGAGGATTTTTTTTTTTTTTGATAATGTTACTAACTAATTACATAGTTATTATCAGAGGAAAGATTGTAGATTGCACTTGTAAGTAAAATAAAACACTTTTTGTTAGTGTCGTTCTGTTTATACTGACTTGTTCCATTGGCACTGACATGTCATGTATTCAGAATGTCTTTTAAGTTACTCTTGTCTATCAAGATACTTTTTCCTACTACTCATTGCTTATCTTGGGCTTGAGGGCACGGCAGTGCCCACACCAACACCAGCCATAGGAAACGCGGCACTATCTATCTTTTGCTCAAATGGTTTCGTTTTGTTATACAAATTCTTTTACATTTTTAACGTTCTCACCTTTAAACTAGTTCCTAAACCGCTCCTTAAGGTTGCCCTAGTCGTCGGCACGAACTATTTTGTGCGTGGGGTTAAAATGCATGCCATCTCATCCGACAACGTATAATTTAAATGACTATTTGAATGATACTTCGACATTCGAATTGAATTGTAATATATAATTTAAATGACTGTTTGAATGATACTTCGACATCCTAATTGAATTGTAATATATAATATAAATTAGTATTTGAATTATACTTTGACATCATAATTCAATTTTAATACTTTATACTTTGACATTCTAACTTAATTGTTATATCTTATACTTTGACATCTTACTCTGGCATGTAATGATACCTAGACATCCTAAATAAATTGTGTGTATCAAATTTTATAGTTTTGGATTGTATTGTGTATTTTTATTTGTAATTATGCAATCATTAATGTTAATACTAGCCTAATAATCGATGTCTATAATGTATGTACCTATATGTGCACGCCATACTTGGTAGAATGTGATGATACCATTTACTAATCTTAAGACCATTAATGTACCATATTCAGAGAAATATTACACCACGTGCGAAAGAGATAGATGCTGTGATGAGCAGTAAAAAGCTAGTTCACGTAAGAATTAGCACTTTGCAAGTTTGTAGCGAAATGGATGATGATTTAGGACGAAAACGAGCGCGAGAAATATAAACAGACATTTGGGAGGATATGGAACTTTCGACGCTCATAACTTTCAAATATGTTTCTTTTTACTTTTTGCTTCCATACAGGGATAATGATGAGACAAATTGATACCATTTTTTTATTGAACGTACATCATCAAACAGTGGAGTTATCACCAGACTACGTTTGTATGGAAGCATGATCGACTAGTGTAACCTTAAGCAGGTGATCAAATGACATTATCAACATCTCTAACGTCAATACGATTAAACTCTCGAACAAAGCCACCCATAAGCTTATGTTAGGAACAGCCAGCCACAATAGAGCTATCGACTATCATGAACCCGAGAGTCGTGACCTACTACTGCTTAGCTGATTAGGAATTGTCTTACACTGAATAATTAATTGGCAGATCTGGGATGTATATCAAGGTTATACATTGTGTGTTGTATGGTAATCCGTTAAGACGGTCTATTTGAAGGGTCAATATGTTATGTATGTTGTATTAGGTGGGAACAAGATGATGAATATTATAATAAATAATTCTCCGCAGATTTGATGACGTGGTAAATGGTAAAATGCGCGTAAACTGCCGTTTAACAACCAATCGCGGCTCTAAACGTGCGCATGTAAAATTTGTAACATTCTCCTTTTCAGCGTCTCGATAGTAAATACAATAGCGATGTTTCCTGGGAAGAAAAATAATAATTATATTAAGTCCGTCAGTGAGATTATCTAATAATATTAGACCCGTATTTTTTGCTTTATCAAATAAATAATTAACAAAGATAATACGCATCAAAGTTCAAGAGAGGGGGCTTGTGATGTCGTTTTGTCAGTATAAAGTGTAGCGCACCGTGATGTCACACGATATTTCATCGCACTGTCTCGTCGTATTTTTTTGTTTACGTGGAAAAAGAAAAATACGTGTCCAATATTTTAGGTTATCTAACTGACGGACTAAATAGATATTCTTTTTCAACTATCCTATTATAAAATGTATTTTTATACACTTCTCAGCTACGGCAGCACATTGTTCTGACGCAGCCATAAGGTCCATGTACAGGTTACAAAGCATGCGATACAGGAAGAAAGGTAGGCCATAATCTGCGGAGAGGCGCTGCAAAAACACTAGACATCGTTTCGGTACCATCCAAGAACATCCACCTGCATAGTTGTCGTTGCTGCAGCCGTCCTGTAACTTAGAACGATTTTATTATTATGTAAAATGACGTCTTGAACCTTGACTTTGTCGTTTACTTTGCGAGTATAACCTACAACACATTTGTTTAGAATTTGAGTGTGGAGTATATTTAGAAGCATCTAGATGCCAAACATCGCATCTCTCTGAGGTGACATTGCTGTGAGATGGACCCACGCATATTATCAAACATTACTTTTCGTTTAAGTATCTGGAGTGTAAGTGTTGTTTTTCTTTCTTAGGGTTCATCAATAGGATGGACCCTAATCTTAATACAATCTAGCCTTATAAATATACTAGTAAGTAATTTAATTGTAACCTAAACTATTACATTGTCTTTTACTAAGAATGTGTTCAATAGCACTTTTCTTATTGTCTCTATTAAGGCTAATACACTTCGTTCTTGTGATAAGTGGTAGCTAGTCGTAGAAAAAAAAACACAAAATGCGTAAGTACCTACTCAACACAAAAAAACTAGTGTTTATCAAAAAACAACCGACCATCAACATTCAACATCGAAACACAAGTACCTAAAGAACAAGTTCGCCTAACTAGCGCCACCCGTTGGTTGTCTTCAGTACTAATTAACTAACAAAAAACAAACTTCTGAAAGTTTCCTCTACCTTCAGCTAGTTAGTGACCGCAGACTGTTGGATTAATGAAATAAGTACCGTTTGTTAGGCTGGTTTTACAGTTGTACACACACGTTTTTTACCGTAGGTGTACATGCTGTAACGGAGAGGTGTGATTATATTTTTTCTGCTTATGTCTATGATTAACATTCTTAGGAAGTCGTATTCGATCCTTAAAAAAAAATGTATCATCCATTTATATTTTAGTTAGCTGACGACAACTTTGTATGGAAAATAAAATTTTGTTTTGGGAATCCCCTATCAACTCTTTGGAGAAAATGGTTCATTTACATTGGCAGTTCTAAAATATGGTCACACTTTTCCTTTAAGGTCTATCCACACATATCAGGGCCGTGCCCGAGACGTGACAGGGCAGGGCCCAGGCATTGAAGCTCAGTCACTGGCCCGTGCACGGACGCGTTCATATAAAATATACACACCGATATTTTTTTGAGCCCCGACGGGGCACGGTCCGTCCACGTCCCGGGCACGGCCCTGATACGTGTGGATATACATTTACAGTTACACCCTGTACAAACATACGGTTTCTTGGCCCCACATAGTAGTAGAAACCCTATTTTCAATAGTTTATTTCCGCAATTGATAAATTGTTTTTACTTCATTAATCAATAAATTAAATTTATTGTCATTGATTCAATACTATTTCTAAAAATTGTAACGTTAAAGTATAATCGCGCGCACCACTTCCGAATGTTCCCCACTACGTTATGTCACTTGTTAAAAACATGTGGCGGGAAGTGTTGCGATTGCTTAGTAGTCAGTTGTCGGCGAACAGTTATAATGGATAGATTTAAAATGTGAATTTTGTGAGAATGTAATAAAATCGTGAAATTGTGTAAAGTTGTTTTTCTGAATCATTAATAGTAGTTACGAGAGTTGTACGGACCTTATGTGGAAACTTGTTGACACAAATAATGCTTAAGACGCGGCGCTGTTACCATACATATTATGTAGTTTATATGGATTTGAACGGCGAAAACACACATTTGAAAGACAATCTTTAAGGGACAAGGCCATGTGACAACGCGTTTTCATAGCAATTTTTCTACGATATGGATAAAGAAGGAGCATAAAAATGAAAACACGTAGTGGCATCCTTGTCTGCAGGCGCCTATGTAACAAAACGAAGACAATGAAAATGCTTGTTTTAAAAATCATTAAAACCAAATAAGGAGATTATTTATTTAGTTAAGGATCACCAACGAGTGTTGCAAAACGATAAAAACGTATACAAAATATAAAAATTGGTACACCTCATCATTATCCTACAATGCACACTTCATTAAAACATTAAGCACAGCACAGCAGCGCAGCGTATTATGGGAGTAAGTAATATACAACCGTGCTAGAGTCGTTACCTGTACGACAGTTAAGTTTAATCTTCATATTTTTCAATAAATTACAAGCGCTATGTAATCGCAGTGATGAAAAATATCGTAAAGGAAAACATCTTGAGGAAACCGGCGTGTACTAGAACCAAAAATTCGAAGACAGGTGACATCCAACAACCCGCACTGAACCCGCTGATCTCTCACAGAGAGGAGGCTTATTGTCCCAGCAGTGGGAACATTAAAAAGGCTGATGATGATATAACCGCACATCTCATTATTTTCTATGCAGTCCGAGTGACGGCGCTTTAGATTTTGTCAGTTTTAATATACTCGTAAAACTAGCCGTCTTACAAGCATCAAACTTTCATAGTATGTAGATAAAACCAATTATTACTAGTTGTACTAATGACATCTTTATTACGAGAGATACCAGACAATTTATACACAATATAATTTTGTATTGCATAAAAACCTAATTATTGTTGGTATTTATTTAAGCTTTACTCTGTATTTTTTACAAGTTGTTCTCAAGTGTGTTCGGGATCCTGCATCTGAATTTTAAAGCAGTTATCCGTACGGTGCTGCGTAACCTTGACGTAAACAAGGCCAGTGACCTTAATGGGATACCAGCAATTGTACTCAGAACTGTCTCCGAACTTGACACGCCTATATAGCCTTTCGTTAGATGCTGGAAAAGTACCGAATGCTTGGAAGCAAGCCAACGTTCATCCTGTGCCCAAAAATGGCAGTCGGGCTGACCCGGCCAACTACAGACCCATCTCAGTAACGTCCATCCTCTGTAAGAGTATGGAACTGTAAGATCCTGGAATACCTAGAAGCTAACGAAATCCCCAGTGACCGCCAATATGGCTTCCGCCAAAATCCCCTGCCGGAGTCTGTATTTCCTTGTTGTTACAACCTGGTGTCATTAAGTCAAGAGTGAATAATTTACTTCTAGGCAAGCGTGTCCCATCGTCGACCAGATCACTTACCATATGGTGAGATAGTTTTGATGAAATAAACTAGATAACTAGGATATGGAAGTAAAAACGTTGTTTGCATAGAGAATTTTTTATCCAAGTGAATGACACAAGCCATTATCAAAAAACCACATGTTCGAATATCAATTTGAAAATGTCGTTCCAACTAAAAAGTTTCACACTTTCCCTAAAACAACATCCATTATCAGATATCCTCACATCGCACCACACCAGACACACTCAAATTCAGATCGCGCAAACATTTATTAAATGCTACACGACCTAATGGTTTTGTCAGTACATCTGCTGGGTTATCTTCAGTACACACATAGTCCAGATGCACAACATTCTTAGCAATGCAATCTCTGACATAGTGCGGCTTATGTCTATATGTTTTGTTCTTCTATGCGCTACAGGATTGTATGCAAGTCTAATAGCACTCTGATTATCTACGAAAATGCAAATAGACCCAAGATATTCACCTCTTATAAATGCATTCAGCTGCCGGAAGTGAGCTGCCTCCTTGGTTGCCTCCGAAAGTGCAATATACTCAGCTTCTGTTGACGACAGTGCCACACAAGCTTGTTTCCGGCATTCCCAGTTAATCAACGAGTTGCCACATCTAAAAATTAACCTAGAACAAGATTTCCTATCTTCGATGTTCCCTCCCCAGTCAGCATCTACGAATACCGAGATATTCTGCACCGGCGACTTGGGAAATATCAAATATAGATCCTTTGTACCCGTAAGGTATCTCAAGATATGTTTAGCAGCCAATGACGTTCCTCACAACATGAGTTATACTGCGCCAAAAAAATAACCGCAGCCGCAATATCCGGGCATGTGTTACAGGCCAAATAGTTCAGCGAGCCTATGAGCGCTTGTTAACTACGAGAATCTTGGCAGGATAATAGCTTACCTCCTTCCCCTTCCACCAAGGCTTTATGGAAATCGAACTCGCTTTCTTTCCTTCAGGTCAGTCCGGTTTCTTATGTCCACTCTATCCACATTTAAAGCATTTGACTTTGGTCATATTGATGTCTTTAAAACCATTTCGCTTCTTATTCACGGCCAATGCCGAGTCCGCTGAAGAAGATGTACTGCATCCTTGACGTGAATTCTCCTGTAGTTACTTCTGACTTACGTTCTCTGAAGTCAACTTCATCCAGGAGTGTTCCAGTGCCATTCGCATAGGCATGTACTCTTCAGGTAGTCCTCTCAGTAACACGACAGCTACAAGATCATCGTCAAATCCGGTGGCAATATCCTTCAACTTTTGAGAAAGAGACATAACTGCAGCAACATATTATTCATGCATCGACGTGTGTTTCTCTAGCTTCTCATCCAACTACGCGTTCATGAGGGTTATCCTGCGATTAACGCCTTTGTCCTCAAACGCTTTTGCTAAGCTATACCAAGCATCTTTAGCATGATTTGGATCTTGTACATACGTATAAAGCGTAGGTTCCACATGTGGACAAATCAAAGCAAGTGCGTCTTGGTCCTTCTCGATGGCGGTGGAGTCTTTGGAATCGGGGTACTTTGTCGTATATAGGAACAATTTTTCTCGTAAGAGAACATTGAGGTAATAATGTACTACGCACAAGAGAATCATTTTACATAATATAATAACATAATAATATAATACATTCTAGGCCACAGAGGTTCTTGATGGCAAATTTTGTTTATTTTTTATTTTGTGTATTTGATGGAATAAACTAGATAACTAGAATATGGAAGTAAAAACGTTGTTTGCACCATTATTACCTCAATGGTTTGCACAGAGAATTTTTTATTCAAGTGAATGACACAAGTCATTATCAAAAAACCACATGTTCGAATATCAATTTGAAAATGTCGTTCCAACTAAAAAGTTTCACAGATAGTCGCCAAACGCGAGCCTATCAATAATAATAAAAAAGTTATCCTCTACCGATTAAGAAGAAATTTTGCATACACATTTAGTTTGGATGACAATACATAGTTAGCTAAGTGACGTCATTCTAAATCCAATATGGCGGACGGCCCAAGTTGGCGCATAGGTATTTTTGGTGTACTACCATGATACTCATCAATTTGATGATATGGGTCTCTGTTTGTTGCGGGAATGGTGGGCAACAACACGCTGGAACTGCGACGTAAGTGTGCGTTGTTGATGCACTACTACCTATTGCTGAACTTTAAGATCGACGACTCGTCAAAGCTAGCTCGCTGTTCCCTATTTGCTCCGGACCGAATGCGGGTGTCGCGTGCTTGTGCCCCGCGCTGCTTGTTCGCGGCTCCACCCTCGCGTACCCTGACTGCTCGTCATGCTCATACAGCCCAGGCGCTCAATTTGCTGAACGGCCTAATTGCTCAGGAACCTGGCGTCGCGTCGACATATTTATGCTCAATGATAAAACAATGTTACATATTTGTATAAAGTTTTTTAGTTTATTATTGTTATTATAATATGTGTAGTGTTGTTGGCATGATGTACGCTTTGATGCAAACTGTAATTACAGCAGGTAATTGTTATAAAAATAAATAAATAAATCAAATGAAAGGATTTGCTGAAAAGAATACGAAAAAGCTCATTTAAAAAAGTTTATTTTATTAATAATTTATTTAACTTGCAGTTGCAATGCATGTATATAATTTTGTTTGGGTCAAATCTTGCAACATAATTTTAAAGCAGTTATCCACAATCTATTAAGATGAAATTTTGCATACGCCTTTAGTTTGGATGACAATGCCTAGTTAGCTAAGTGACGTCTTTCTAAATCTAATATGGCGGATGACACAAGATGGCGGACTAGTTAATTTGTACACTGCCATGATATGGATATCAAATTAATGGGTAACTTATTCTAAATCCAATATGGCGGATCACCCAAGATGGCAGAATAGTTATGTTTAACCGTATAGTTTTGAATGGGTTCATTTTGGGGCGTCAAAAGCCTACCCCCGTTGGCTCATACGGCTCGTCATACGATATCCTAATTAAAAACGTAATTGTTGATTAAGATACCTTATGAATATTTGGCAGCGTAATTTAAATAGTTGGATAAAAAGCTTATATGTTAGCGCTAATATTTTTTTTAGATTTAGCGCACAACTTTATTAATTTACCTTTGTTAAATGCATGTGTGTGTGTGAGAGCAGTAGTGGACCAGTGGTATCGGCCGTGACTTACAAGTTGTAGGTCGTGGGTTCGAACCTAGGCAGGCGCTTCACTTCGTGTAAATTATTTCATCACCACTGCTCTCAAAAACGGTGAAGGAAAACATCGTGAGGAAACCGGCATGTCCTAGAACCAAAAATTCGAAGGCATGTGACATCCACCAACCCGCACTGGGCGCGCGTGGTGGATTATGGTCTATTCCCTCTCACAGAGAGGAGGTCTGTGTCCCAGCAGTGGGAACAGTAATAGGCTGATGATGTGATGATGTGAAATGCATGTGTATTAGTGCGATAATCGCCATTTTGATTACGATGGTGGTCGAGGCTGAATAACATAAAAAAAAATATTTCGGATACCTAAACTACACTACAGGGTAAGTGGTTTGCTCATCGTTTAATTATCTGAAGAATTCATTCATATTTCAAACTAAATATTTATTTATTATGATGTTTTTAGTTATCCAAAGTCGAAGTTTCGCGCCAATCATGTTTGTTTACATTTCTATTTTACACAAATATCACCGACCCTTAAGTAAAAACGATTTAAAATATGACAATTATGTACCTAAATATAATAAACAACAAGAAAAAGCCCAGAAGAACGTTGTTAACAAACTCCGGTCCAATAACACGTAATATTCATTTCCAGTACCTACTTTATTTATGTTCAAAACTTCCAAATCGTCAATGATATTGTTTTTTTTTTGCAATGTTGATGTCAAAACGATTTTGGCAATCGATTTTATTTTAATTTATCGACTTGATTAATAAGCGATTATCCCAAATCGATTCATAACAATTAGAATAAACCAAACCCGTTTAGGCATAAAATACAATGAACACTTAAAATAATTACTATTTATACTTTCATAATTATTGTAATCTTAATATATTTTTGCAAATTATTGACTAAAACCAACTAAACAAATTTATCGGACCCGTAGATATTTCGCGCCGAAATTCTATCAAATTCTAAATTTAAATTAGGAATGCGCTCGCTATTCAAAACAACCGGCCAGGTTCAAGTCGTACTCGCGCACGAAGGTTTTCGTACCATTATAGCAAAAAACTGCAAAAAAAACACGTTTGTTGTATGGGAGCCCCACTTAAATATTTATTTTATTCTGTTTTTAGTATTTGTTCTTAAACTACCAACAGAAATACATCTTCTGTGAACATTTCAACTGTCTAGCTATCACGGTTCATGAGATACAGCCTGGTGACAGACAGATGGACAGTGGAGTCTTAGTAATAGGGTTCCGTTTTTACCCTTTGGGTACGGAAATCTAAAAACGACTTGGGCGCATCTGACGACTCTTACCAAGTTATGTGCCGACAACTATAATGTTTAATCGCGGATTCGAATAAAATTCGCGCGAACTTGCGACGACCGCATAATCACTTTGTGTTAGGATGACGCCTAAAGCAGCTTAATACCAGTTTACAGAAATACATCTTCTGCGAACATTTCAACTGTCTAGCTATCACGGTTCATAAGATACAGCCTGGTGACAAGTAGACAGGTGGACACTGAAGTCTTAGTAATAGGGTCCCGTTTTTACTCTTTGGGTACGGAACCCTAAAAAAATATTTAAGTTTAGCTTGTGTGGTCTAATGCATTTGTCTTGAGGTGCAGGTTTAACAGAAACGACCAATTACAACTGTAGTTTATTTGCGACTAAAAACCTCTATCGAAAAATCTAAGTGTTCTACTACCTATAAATTGCCGTATACCTAAAACTTATAATATACAATCTTACATATTACATTAATCAAATCATTGTGAAGGTGGAATCGAACCTAACTATTCGCAACATTATAGCTCACTGTACCATAGGTTACAATATAGTTTTTATTGTACAAACCATTGGTTGCCTAACCCTTCTACCACTGCGTGTGTTATAATAAGTTATACGCTTATAACTGCTAATCTTATCACTAGAAACATTATTTGTAGAATTAGTAACCACACTATCTCTTGTCTGCTGTTTTGGTGGAAACCCGGTTGCTTCGTTATCTACGTACGCCGGTTTTAAACTATTTATTGATATTTTAACCCGCTTGCCTGATAATTGTAACAAGAAATACTTTTCTTGCCTCTCTAAAACCTGATATGGGCCCTCATAGGGAGGTTGTAAGGATCATTTAACCAAATCTACTCCCACAAAAACATATGAACACGTTTTTATGTCTGAGTAAACAAAGATAGTCCTCGCGTCTCTCTTTATTCGTTAGAATCGCTAATACTTATTCTTTTGTCACCGTAAAAATCACCGGGTAACCGTGTTGTCTTACCGAATGTTAATGCCACGGCGCTAACGCCAGTATCGCGGTGTCGCGCGTAACCCAAACAGAACTGTCTGCAACTCTTAAACCCACGCACCACTGTCCCTTCTGGCCATTAGTGCTGCTTTTAACACCCAAAGAAACCTTTCTACAGTGCCGGTCCCTTGCGGGTGATATGCTGTGGTTCTTAATCTCATCATCATCATATCAGCCGAAAGACATCGACTGCTGAACATAGGCCTCCCCAAGCGTCACCACATTGACCGGTCCGGATTGGATCCGCGCAACCTTCACCAGGTCACCTGTCCACCTGGTGGGAGGCCTTCCAACGCAACGTCTTCCGGTTTGCGGTCGCCACTCCAGAACTTTTCTGCCCCGTCGGCCATCCGTTCTGCGAGCAATGTGCCCTGCCCACTGCCACTTAAGTTTGCTGCATTCACTGCATTCATCGGGCTATGTCGTTAACCCTGGTTCTCTTGCGGAGCTCTATATTTCTGAATCAATCATGCAAGGAAACTCCGAGCATAGCCCTCTCTTGCCCTTTGGGTGACTTTAAGCTTTCTAATGAGGCCCATTGTGAGCGACCACGTCTCAGAGCCATAGGTCATCACTGGCAACACACACTGATCTTAATCTATTTATTCCTAAATATTTCATTAACTCATTGAACAAGCTGCTTTCAAGTTATCTGCCCTGATCTGTATTAACCCTTACCGGACAGCCGTACCTCGAAATCCAGCCGTCGTGTAATGTTTTGGCTACCGTACTCGCATAAATGTTTTTGATTGCGAAAGCTTCTGGCCAGCCTGTCGCCCTATCAACCACCGTAAGGCAACCTGTAAGCATCTGGTGATATAGGCATTGTTCTTACTAGATCTACATGTATATGCTCGAATCGACCACAGCTTTCGTATTGTCCTAGTCCCGATACCGAATGGCGAATAACCTTCGATTTTTGGCATTAAACACAGTTTTTGGCCCACTTTCCTAAGTCTGTGTTCATGCTCGGCCAAAAATATTTAGACATCACTAATTTTCAAGTGGTACGAATTCTAGGACGTCATAAGCTGTGCACTGCATGAAATAAACTTTTTCTAAACGCTAGTGGTAGTTACGGCCATGCAACCCTAGTAGATACTTCACACATCACCTCACCATGACAGTCGGGTATCATAATTCGCTTAAACTGCATTACACTGTATTTTTTCGATAAGAACAACGAGAGCTCGTCGTTCGTCTGTTGCGCCAATGCTGATTTACTGAAAGCTAGCGTCGCCGGGCAAGTGATAGTTGCGACCCGTGACATCGCATCAGCTACAGTAGTGTTACTACCGCTGACGTGTTGAATATTTGTGGTAAATTCACTGATTAAACGTAAGTTGTCTAACACGTCTGGGTGTCTCTTTATCCCTGGGTTTTTTTTGTGAACGCATAAACTAATGGTTTATGGTCCGTATAAATTACAAAATATCTGCCTTCTACCATATAACGAAAATGATGTACCACTAAATAAATAGCTAGAAGTTCCCTGTCATAGTTTCTATATTTTAGTTGTACATCACAGAGTTTCCTTGAAAAATAGCCTAGCGGACACCAGTGTGAGTCAACCTTAAGACGACGACAGTCGCCAACAACCTTGAGGGAATAAAACGCGCACTCGTTTCACGCTCGCGCGGCCCAAAATTCAGTAGTTTTTTTATACTTTCCTTATTATTCTAAGACTTTAAAAAAAAACCTGAGATCAAAATGTAGATAATTAAATTGTCTTTAAGATTGTGTCAATTTCATTAAAATACGCCCATGTTAGACATAACTTTACAAATTAATTACAGTATGTTACATGAACTAACTCAAAATTTTCTTGGATTCTCAAATTATTAAGAAAATGGTTTAATATAATATATATTTTTTTTCCAAAAAATTACAACGAGCCGTTAAGACGTGATTCTCATTTTAAAATCTGCTACTTAGGGGTATCTGCGCCTTAACTAGCAACACGCCACCCACAGTCATTCGACGCATCCGTCCATATAGCAAGCTCGGCGTTCATTACTGGATACGATAACACAGAGTGTGTTACGTGGCTTAGAAAAGTGTAACACTGATTAACACGTGCCCGTAAGTTTACTAATACGAAACACTTAACAACGAATGGTGGTGCATTCGTTGTTAAGTGTTGGTTGACCTTCTGCACCTAGCTTGCATTGTGCATCTAAGCTTTGTAATACCGAGTTATTCATATATAGTTAAAATATTTGCGCAGCATTTCGTAAACGTCATAGGCTTAAATTCATACAAACCAAAGGGAGTAGTTATCGCTGTATTGTTTATGTCTTCCGGTGCAATAAAAATATTGTGATACACTCTATTTTAATCTAAACGCGAGAATATGCGCTTTTTGTCTAATATATATGGAAAGTCATTTAGCCGCGGAATTGGGTACCCTGTCAGGTATTGTAATAGTATTCAATGCCCTATAATCACCGAAGGACGTATTTGCCCGTTCTTTTTGGGTACCACGTGCAGCGGACTAGCCCAAGGACTTTTCGACAGCCTACATGTTCCAATTGCCTGCATGCGGCTAAACTCTTCCTTTACCTTGGCATATTTTTCTGGGGCTAATGGTCTAACTCGAGCAAAAACGGGTGGTCCGTGTGTCTCAATATGATGAAACACCGCGGATCCTCCCTAAAAGACACAGGTTTTGTGATCTCAGGATAATCCGCTATTATATCCAAATATAAAATAGTAGATTGATTGTCTCCTATCAAGGTCAGAGACTCTACACTCGAAGTTGTAGACGATTATGTCTACCTGGGACAAACGGTCCAGTTGTGTAGGTCCAATTTCGAGAAAGAGATCAACCGTCGAATCCGACTCGGCTGGGCGGCGTTCGGGAAGTTGCGTGGTATCTTCTCGTCCAATTTACCGCAGTGTCTCAAGACAAAAGTCTATAACCAGTGTGTGTTGCCAGTGATCACCTATGGAACCGTGACGTGGTCGCTCACAATGGGCCTTATCAGAAAGCTCAAAGTCACCCAAAGGGCAATGGAGAGGGCTATGCTCGGAATCTCCTTGCGTGATCACGTCAGAAATGATGATATCCGCAGGAGAACCAAAGTTACCGACATAGCCCGAAGAATTGCCAAACTTAAGTGGCAGTGGGCAGGGCACATTGCTCGCAGAACGGATGGCCGATGGGGCCGAAAAGTTCTGGAATGGCGACCGCGAACCGGAAGACGATACGTTGGAAGGCCTCCCACTAGTTGGACTGGTGACATGGTTAAGGTTGCGGAAGGCGCTGGATGCGAGACGCATGGGATCGGTCAATGTGGCGACGCCTGGGGGAGGCCTATGTCCAGCAGTGGACGTCTTTCCGCTGAAATGATGATGATGATATCCGAATAAATGCAAGTGTTATCAACCGTAGTTAAGGATGGCCCTTTCCACTCTACAATTGAATCTACTTTAGTTAAACTAATTACTTGGTCTATGTGACGTTGGCCGCTTACATCTAGTCTAATCTAGCAACTTATACTTTACTAAAAAATCTGCTCCTAATATGGACTGATTTACGTCTGCTACAATGAAATGCCAAGTACACGGAAGGTCGTAAGAATCCGAAAATCTTGCAGAAAATTGCCATATCATGCTTGATCACGAGACATTTATAGGTTTTTATTTGGGTTCCGTACCCAAAGGGTAAAAACGGGACCTTATAACTGAGACTCCACTGTCCCTCTGTCTGTCTCCAGGATGTATCTCATGAACCGTGATAGCAAGACAGTACAAATTTTCACAGAAGATGTATTTCTGTTGCCGCTATAACAAGAAATACTAAAAACAGAATAAAATTAATATTTAAGTGGAGCTCCCATACAACAAACGTGTTTTTTGCAAGTTTTTTGCGATAATGGTACGGAACTCTTCGTGAATCGCACTTGGCCGGTTTTCATGTGTGTTTGCTATAGTAGATATATATTAGTTGATATTATTAGGTGATTATTAGCTGACCTTAACTATCAGAGGTCTCAAATGAAAAAAATATAGATAATAATAGTTATTATTCTATTCAATTCTTTTCGTTTAGTACAATTCTCAATCAAAATAGTCTGGACCAAATGTTTTGTTTTTATTTCAAGATAACTCAGTTGCGAACTCGCCGCGCTATCGTATAGATGTTCGTGCAGAAAGGCGAACAAAGGCTCTAATATCACTTAAAAGTTCAACATGAGACTCTTGTGAGTAATTGTTTTCATAGATTTGATTTTTGATGTTGGCTTATCAAATCAATCACGTCTCAACAGCTAAACGATTTTCATGAAGTTTGGCATACGGAAGGTTACTGTCTGTGTAAGGACCTTGGAAATTTTGTATTCCAGTAGTACACGTAGTACACGTAGTAGTCAACGCGGGTGAAGGCGCTGGCAAAATATAGTTTATTATGAATAGAACTTGTTCGATATTTATGAAAATTATTACTGAAAGGAAATATTATCTGGAAAAAAAATCTTTAAAATTTTCTGTTGTACTCGTAGATATGTTATCATTGCTGCATTCGTCGTGTGCAGCAGTACATCACACGCTTTAGGTAAGTTATTTTTTGCATTAAAATATTTTTAATCAAACATTTATAAATAGAAACAGTGTTGAAAAGTAACGTCTTTGTCAGTAATACTAAACCAGCGTTGCGTGTCTGACGCCCAGCAAATGCTGAGTTGATAACCCTTTCAATATAGGCACATTCAGCGCAATTTGTCTTTGCACTTCTTTTTACTCTCTTTTACTCCATGTTTGTTGTTTTCTTGTGTCTGTGTCGAATAAATGTATTTCTATTCTACAAAAAAATATTGGGACTTGCGTTTTCTTACTAGCAACAAAATAGAGATTTGTTTTATCTAATTAGTTTTATATTATTTTATTAAAGTTATTTTTCTAATAATAGGTAACCAAAATATTGCTTAAATTTAAAGTTACAAGACTTGTTCGGTTTTAAACGAAAATGTTTTAAAACTTTATTTATTAGAAAATAAACTGATAATATAGTACAAAACATTTTGTTGCTAGTAATAAAAGGTCCCTATTTTTTTAAGTGAGTTCCGTACCGTAAACTGTAATATGTGGACTCCAACTAAATATAAACTTGAAACCCTTTTATGAAAAGCAAGCACATGACAAAGTCCCGAAACAAAATAAATCGAGACTAATTTATGAGACCTTCTTGATGGTGCCACATAATTTAAATTGCGTCGATAGGCTCATGTATTTTCACAAAAAAAACTAGTGGAAATTGGTTGAATCTCATCAACCATGGAACGTACTTGAAATTTCGCTAAATAAAATTCACTCTTAAAGAAAGATAGAAAGAAAATGTTTATTTGCGCCTGGCTCATCTATGTGACATAAATCAATCGCTGCATCATTGGCTTTTTTCTAAATTTACCTTTTCAGAGGTAAATCCATACACTACTTATACCACTGCTGGTTGACAGTCATTCAAGTTTAACAACGGAGATCATGTACAAGTCGATCCCGGTGCCACAGACCTTGTCGTATGAGATCCCGCTGCTAAACCTGCAGATAAGTATATTGTTTTTGATAAAAGTTATTTTTTATGAATGATTATAGATATTAGAATCGATTATTGCAGGCTTGCCTGACCGCAGCTGGCCGCAAACAGTTTTGTTTTTAACTTTGCTCTTCATGAATTTATTCTGTACCTTGTGGGTGCGTATGGAACAATCTAGCTCTCAGTTAGCCATCATTCATGGGTAACTAGGTTTAGCAGGTTAACTGGCAACCTACAGGTGTAGGCAAACTGAGGGCTGTGAACCTTATTTTTCCTATATCCTACACCACTTTCTTTCTAATGATTTTGCGTTCGCTAGAAGAACTTAAAATATTTGCAGTTAATATCAAACATAAATTTCAATTTATTGGATTTAGGCAATTGCGGTTAGATATTTCCTTGCAGTCCCTGCAGCAATCTATTCTACTAACAAGTATCATTCATGAAAATTAAGTTTAATCAAAAAACCTGACACCTCCAGATTTCTGCAGCCGGATATTAGGCTGTTGTGTACCTAAAGCTAAAGGCTCCATTCCTAGTGAAGGCCACATTGAAAACCTATTCCGACAAGAAACTTGCTCTATTCAGAATATTAACAGACAAGCATAGTCAAGACCCTCTTGTTGAAACCAGTAAAAATAATAAGTCAAGAGTATTTCAAGGTAGTGAATTGTATTGCGCACACAGGCCATTTTTTTTTTCTTATCTGCTCATGCATACTGCGCTACCACGGGTAGATAGCGCAGTTACGTGGGACTCTAACCCACTAAAACTCCACGGTGTCCTCCTGTGCCGCTTATGGCGGGGACACGGGCACGCGTAAACACTCACCGCGAACCCGTCACGGCTGTCCGTCATCGGACCCTCGTCTGGGAAGTACCCCCATCACTGGCGCACTAGAACACACTGTGCGCCGTGACCACCCCAGGGACCAAACCAGCACATGGGTGCCAGACGACCCAGTGTATGGCACCCTTGGTCCCCACCTACCATTTTTCGGCCGCAGGGGATAGGGAGAGCGGACAATGCTATACCGACACTTCTCCTCCCCTGCGGTCCCACCGCGTCCGCCATCAGACGGTGGCGACCCCGTCCAGGCCGCGGAAGGTAGGGAGAGTGGCGCACTACAATACCGGCACTCCTCTGCCATCGCGGCCTCCATCACTCAGCCGCGATATCGTATGGGTTTGGGAGGCCCCATACGACATTACGGCCCGCCTCAGTTGCGATGTCGCCCAGGCAGCACCGCAACCTACATGTTGGCCGCTACGTTGTCGGCTTATCGGCAAAAGCCCTGACGAGCGGCCCCTCCTCGGGTTCCTCTTAGCTTCACCGTGGGTGACCAAGCCACGGTTACTGAGCCGCCCCCCCCCCCCGCCTCGACAATGAGGGAACCCACCGGGGAGGTGCGCCTATAGGCCTAATATCCTTTTTAAGAATTGAAAGCTACATAGACAAATGGATGAAACTAGTTATAGCTAGTAAGAGCTGATGATTACAATGAATTAGTAATGTCAACGGTAAAAATATACCTAGTATTAGTAAGTTAGGCACAGATACAACTCAGTAGAGATTTTAAAATAACAATTACGGCTAAATAGCTAGTTGTATTTTTTTTGGAATAAAGTATATGTTTTTATAAGAATTATTTTATTAATAATTTGGTCTATGAGCATTTTGAGTTTTATTCGTAACTTTCACTCTGTTTTCTTTCTGAAACATTAGAAAAAAAATATTTTTTCGGCATTAAAAAGAAGACTAGTTGAAGTATTTTCAACCATCATAGTATTGTCGTTGTCGTGCAATTAATGACAAAAATGAGTTTTCTCCATGAATATTTTATTTTATGTAAACAGGCAAATTATGTTTGATTTTCTTTTTAAACCTTACTAGTATTTTTATAGCTATATATAATACATAACCAAACATATTTCTGGTTCTAAGATGTTTGTGTCCATGTCGTCTACTTGATAACCTAATTATGAAATATCTAATGTTCTTTGAAATCAATTATTAATAATGTACCATATCGTGTTGGTAGTCCAATACTTTATCTCTATTCTTCGCTGCCTACAGTCCTACATCGAATAATAACAACTGAGAATATATCTACTACATTTTATCATAATATATTATTACTATCCATATAATTATTTGATTACAAATCACATTGTATCGCAAGATATTATTAAGAAAAAAACGGCCAAGAGCGAGTCGAGCTTGTAAAAGTTGGGTTCCGTAAAAACCTGAGCATTCTATAAAATTATCGCTTGTATGGCGTTCATTTTTATCCGCATAATTAACAAATATGCTCTTGTTTCTAACCTATAAATATCTAAATGAGACTGAGTCGAGAAAAAAATACAAAAATGTTTGAAAAATAATACTGTGAAACGGGGTGAATAGAAACGCAGGGGTGAATAGAAACAAAACTTTGAAGGGAACCCAGTTTGACTGTACTTAGGTTGAAAGGCCTTTGTAAGCTGGCTGACACCTGTTATCCTTTAAAACTTCATAATATCGAAACTGAAACGACAATATCATCATTTCAGCCGAAAGACGTCCACTGCTGGACATAGGCCTCCCCCAGGCGTCGCCACATTGACCGATCCCGTGCGTCTCGCATCCATCGCCTTATCGCAATCTTAACCAGGTCATCAGTCCACCTAGTGGGAGGCCTTCCAACGTATCGTCTTCCGGTTCGCGGTCGCCATTCCAGAACTTTTTGTTCGGCCATGCGTTCTGTGAGCAATGTGCTTTACCACTGACACTTAAGTTTGGCAATTCTTTGGGCTATGTCAGTAACTTTGGTTCTCCTGCGGATATCATCATTTCTGACGTGATCACGCAAGGGAATGCCGAGCATAGCCCTCTCCATTGCCCTTTGGGTGACTTTGAGCTTTCTGATAAGGCCCATTGTGAGCAACCACGTCTCGGTCCCATAGGTGATCACTGGCTACACACAATGGTCATAGACTTTTGTCTTGAGACACTGCGGTAAATTGGACGAGAAGATACCACGCAACTTCCCGAACCGCCCAGCCGTGTCGGATTCGACGGTTGACCTCTTTCTCGAAATTGGACCTACCCAACTGGACCGTTTGTCCCAGGTAGACATAATCGTCTACAACTTCGAGTGTAGAGTCTCCGACCTTGATAGGAGTGGGTGTTACATGGGCATTCACCATGACCTTGGTTTTGTCCATGTTCATTTTAAGACCCACTCTTTCGGAAGCTCTATTGAGTTCATCGAGCATTTTACTGAGGCTCTCCATGGTCTCAGCCATGACCACTATGTCGTCGGCAAACCGAAGGTGAGTGATGTACTCGCCATTACCGTTGATACCCAGCACCCTCCAGTCCAGAACCTTAAAGATATCCTCCAGCGCAGCAGTGAACAGTTTTGGAGAAATGACGTCTCCCTGTCTCACGCCACGCTGGAGAAGGATTGGTTTCGAGGCCTGATCCTGAAGTCGGACTGATATGGTGAAGTTTTTGTACAAACACTTCAACACCTCAATGTACCGGTAGTCAATCTGGCACCGTTGGAGAGACTGCAGTACAGCCCAAGTCTCGATCGAATCGAAAGCTTTCTCGTAGTCCACAAACGCTAAACAGAGAGGCAGGTTATACTCTTTGGTCTTCTGTATAACCTGCCGCAGCGTATGTATGTTGTCTACGGTACTAAAGCCTTTTCGGAATCTGGCTTGTTCGGGGGGCTGGAAATCGTCAAACCTGCGCGCGTGACGATTCGTGATGACTCTTGAAAACAACTTGTAGACATGGCTAAGAAGTGAGATGGGCCTATAGTTCTTCAGCCGGGCATTGTCGCCCTTCTTGAAGAAGAGTACCACCACACCCCCGCACCATGCCTGTGGCGTTTTGGCCTCGAGTATGACGGAATCAAACAGCTTCTGAAGGACCTTAAGGACCGGTTTCCCACCCGCCTTCGTTCGGCCGTTCGGCCGTGATTCCATCATCACCCGGCGCCTTGTTGTTCTTAAGCTGTTTCAGAGCCGTCCTAATCTCATACAGGCTGACGTCCGGAATGTCTTCGGTATAGTGTCGGGTCAATCTAGCTCTTGGGTCGTTTGCTAGACTCGCAACGGGCTTGCTGATTGATGTGTACAACTGTCCATAGAATGTCTCGATCTCCCTGAGGAGCTCCGGTTTGGCGGATACGATCCTGCCATTGTCGGTCATCAGTTTCGTGAGTTGGCTCTGCCCAATAGCCAGATCCCTTGAAAACACCTTGGAGCCTTTATTTCGCTCGATCGTGTCTTTAATACGCTCGTTATTAAAGCGGCGGAGGTCTCTTTTCAAGGATTTAGAGATCTGTCTATTTAGCTGCCGGTATCTGCACGCCTCATCTGAAGACTGCAGGATCATCTCACGCCTCTCCTTCATAAGCTTGAGGGTATGATCAGAGAGCTTTTTGTTTCTATCTGTACGACGGGTCTTGAAAAATTTAGACCCGACCGTATGGACAGTTTCCACGAACCCGTTGCTATATTCATCCAAGGAGCTCCCTAGGCACTCGAAACGATTCTGGAGTTCGAGCTGAAAGCTCTCGGAGTTTTGGACTGGATCTGTGCTGGCCGGGGCGTGGATCATTCATCTTCATCAGTCGAGACCTTTCAAGCTTAATATTAATGTTCAATGTGCCTCTTACCATGCGGTGATCGCTACCGGTTTTTATCGAATTGATCACAGAGACATCATTGAACATTTGCTTCTTGGTTGACATGATGAAGTCGATCTCATTTTTTGTTGCACAATTGGGGCTCTGCCAGGTCCACTTCCTGTGTTCACGCTTTTTGAAGAAGGTGTTCATCATATAGAGGCCCTCCTTCTCCATAAAACTGGCCAGTAGGTGACCCCAGTGGTTCCGTCGTCCAACTCCAAATTGCCCCACTTGCTGCTCATCCTCGTCTCGTTTACCCAGTTTCGCGTTGAAGTCCCCCATGACAACGGTGAAGTGAGTTTTGTAGTTGTTCAATGCCATGTAAAATAAATATAGCTTATTCGAACCCTAAAATATTAGACAAAGTAAAATTCTACCAGCGATTATCATTGAAAAATCTTCCAAAATGTATGGTATCCACATGGGTTTCCGCAACGTACCGTCATCAATCGCAAATATAAGGTCTTTTGGTATTAAATGCCACTTTATCTAGGGCTACAGATCGTTTTACACCAATCAAGTCACATTCAACCTTATAGTGGTAGAGAAAACTAACCAAACGGCCAGATCAAACTATACAGAATTACCTTATATAAATAGTTTTATATCGTTTTTAGGGTTCTGGACCTGAAAGAAAAAAGGGAATCCTTATAGGATCTCTTTATTGTTCATCTGTATATCTGTCTGTCCATCTTTCTATCAATACTCTTTTATCTAGGGAACGCATGGAGGTTTCAAATGGACATTAATATCGTAAAATAAAATTTGCAACTCCTTGCAGCTGTTAAAAAATCAAACTTCTAAATAAAATCAACGCAATCAAAAGAATCAATCGTTAATGACGCATACTGTACACTCGCAAGGGAGTCAAAATCTACACTTCCACGCATCCATGCATTTATTTTCCCGTTGACCTAGAATCATGAAATTTGGCAAGAAGCAATGTCTTATAGTAAATTTATAACTACATAAAAAATATTATTAACTTACTTGCAGTTGGTAAACTGACCGCGACTTATCTCGATGTATGGGAACTACAGTTTTCCAACAGCAAAGTTAATTTGGTCCCTCAATTCTGTTTATCGTATCGGTAGAGCAATGTTCGGTGTCTCATAGTTTATGAACTTCAGTAATGTTATTTAATTATTTTGGTGAATGCAGGTGTTTGTACGGATCTCTCAGTGCACGAGTCCGACTCGAACTTAGCCAGTTCTTTTGAAATAGGCGTTATAATCAGATTTTTTTAGTTTCAGGGTCTCATTGGAGATTTAAGCTTGTATACTAATGCTGATGATGAATCATTGAAGACTATTTGTAATGAGGTACGTATAATAAAAATAACTGTATTTCATTTCGTTCCGTTGCACGTTGCATGCCTTAAATTTAGTACCTACATTTATCATTATAACATTTTCTATTTGATGCTTCTAAATTTCTACTCAAAAGGCAATAATTTTAATGTTTTAGGCACGTATCAGTCACTAGGCTCTAATAGTCCATTAGGAAAGTTTTGGTCAAACATCTGTCTGGCATCCATTGCCGCTTTTTTGAGCATTGCGCAGCAGTGATTTTGGTACGGGTCATAAATACCGTGCGTGTTTCATGTACTTTCTGTGCACATTTTTTATTGTTTGTGTCTTTTTTTCAGAACATACAACTAAAATCTGGTGACGAACCTGGGCCAAAGGGTGACGTAGGACCGATGGGGCCGTTAGGACCACCAGGCTACAAAGGCTACAAAGGTGATAGGGGCGAGACTGGTCCCAAAGGAGATAAAGGTTCCGAAGGGCGGGTTGGATTACCAGGTCTGCAGGGTTCTAGAGGTGATCCGGGAGGCACTGGTCTTAAAGGAGAAGGAGGTTGGGACGGGCTGCCGGGAATGCGAGGGGAGTCAGGTCCTACAGGGGCACCAGGAAGCAAAGGATCTAAAGGAAAAATGGGTTGGGATGGGCTGCCGGGCATGCGAGGGGAATCAGGTCCTACAGGGGCACCAGGAAGCAAAGGATCTAAAGGAGACATAGGTTGGGAGGGGCTGTCAGGAATCCCAGGGATACCAGGTTCTAAAGGGGAACAAGGAAGCAAAGGATCTACAGGAGAAACGGGTTTGGATGGGCAGAATGGAATACTAGGTCCGCCAGGCTATAAAGGAGATTCTGGACGTACTGGTCCCAAAGGAGATAATGGTTACCCAGGGCCAGTAGGTCCGGTTGGCGCACCAGGCATGACTGGTCATAAAGGTGATCGAGGCAATACTGGCATCAAAGGAGATAAGGGCTCGATTGGGCAGTTAGGAATACCAGGCATACCAGGTCCTGAAGGTGTTCAAGGCGTTAAAGGAGACAAAGGAGAACATGGTTATCCAGGGCTGGCGGGACCGTCTGGTGAACCAGGCGTACCAGGTTTTAAAGGTTATAAAGGGGACAAAGGTAACACAGGAAAAATTGGTTATCCAGGGCCAACGGGACCGTTTGGTGAACCAGGCGTGCCAGGTATTGAAGGTCGTCCAGGTTACCAAGGTCGAAAAGGAGATCAAGGTTACCCAGGGCCGACAGGATCATTTGGAGCACCGGGTATGCCAGGTCGTAAAGGTGATCGAGGCTTTATAGGCTCAAAAGGAGATCAGGGTGCCCCCGGGCTGGATGGCTCGACTGGGCCAAAAGGAAAAGGATATCCTGGAAGTAGAGGAGAGAAGGTAAGAAGCATCACACTTTGTTCAATATCTACTTTTAGAGAACTAGTGAAATAAAGTTGATCTACTCTCAAATCGTAAAATTGCGATTATGAAATCAACCATACTTGAAATTGTACTAGAATTAAAAAGCGATATAATTAACGTAGGCAATAATGTCAATGTGGATTATTTTTTAATTTATTTATTTTATTTAAATCAATAATTTTTCTTAGGGAGGTCAGAGATAGGTTAGATCTTAAGTAACATTACAATGTTATAATAACACCGCCAGTACCAGTCACAATACCCCCTGTGCTAGATGGTACTGTATTATAGTGGGGTCATACAGTATCAACGTATTACTAAAAAGTACTGTATTACTATAAAGCAGTAAAGAGCGCGAAATCGAATGAAGCATTTCAAAACTGAGTAAAATCCGGATTGGTCTAGAGTGGAGTAGTAAAGGGTTCTGAGACAGTACATTTCAATGTACAAGTTAGAGACCATTGTGCGAAAAATCCTATTAAGTACTTTGGCTGGAATTGTGTTTACATATTTATGATGTTCCCGAGAAAATATGTATATAGTATGCATTTGTTTTTGCACTCCAGTTTATAGAAGTACTAGCTTTCCGCCCGCAGCTTCGCCTGCCTGACTACACGATTTTGGCTGTTTCGTTTTTCCAGTTTTGGCGTGCTATTGCAAATTATTATCCAAACATATTAGAAAACAAAATTTTCTGAATCTTATTATTTTATCGAATTATAAAAATTACATGTAAATTGATTTCTGAACTGCCTTCGTGTTTTAATAGAGAGCGCTGGTCTTTCATTCTGGAGGTCTCGTGGGATCGATTTCTACGGGGAGTTACAAATAGTTGAAAGCAAAGTGGCTTTCCACTATTTGTAACTCCCCGTCATTCGTTTTCAATTTTTGAATCCTGCTACCGACACTATATAAAATTAATACAGGGTGGCGCAAAAGTTATCACCCGATGTTCTTCGGTAGTATTTTTTTTATGCATGGAGAACTTTGGTTCTGCTTTTGGATAATGTAATAATGTTTATTTGGTGTCTTAATTTTCTTTTTTCAATTTTGTCGATAAAATGATACGGCTAAGTGGTCGCCATGATAAACATTCGGGCCCGATTTATAACGTTTTATATCACTCTTGCCAAAACTTCCGGTGGATATTATCTTTGAGGGCTTCAAGAGTCTGACGCTAGTAACAAATGTCGAAATAAAACTGCATCTGCCGATAATGTGATGAGTATTGCGCGATCCTGTATAGTCTAGATATGGATACTCCAATTAGCTCACTCTAACAAAGTAGCCATCAGGAAGTTCAAATGTATTTAAACACTTCTTGTATACCGCATTGGTGGTTTTTTGTCTGGTCCCGAAATGATCTGGCTGCTATTTTTACTGACAGGAACAGGGAGAGAGAAGTAATTTCCTTTAAATCTTTGCCTTAATGACTGACCCTGTGTTTTATTTACGATCATTACAATACAGACATCGATTGTAATCGTTTAATTAAAGACATAGTCAGAGTGTACCAGTGGTATTCTAGGTATAAAAACTGATTCCCTCGAACACATCCAGTAATCACATTGATCTCTATAGTATTTTTGTGCAGTATTTTGATAACAAACAATTTATTTGTTATACAAACGTTAACCGTTTTAAGGGATGAAATTCAAAAATCATTAAATACGTGTTTCTTAAATTGTATTAAAGAGCAGAAATACTAAATTTCAACTAATTGTGATAATAAACTATTTATTTGTCATAATAACTTTAACACCCCTTTCAACCTCTTTAAGGGATGAAGTTCAAACAATCCTTAAATTTAGCATTTCTGCAATTAAAGAAAATGGCATTGAAGAGCAGAAATACTAAATTTCAAGTAAGTTTTATAACAAATAATTTATTTTCATACAAACTTTAAAACCCCTTTATACCCCTATAAGGAATTAAGTTTAAAAATCCTTAAATAAGTATTTGTTTAATTGTATAAAAGAGCAGAAATACTAAATATCAAGTAATTTTGATGATAAACAATTTATTTTTCATACAAACTTTAACACCCCGATTTAACACTATAAGGTATGAAATTCAAGAAATCCTTAACCATGTGTTTTATTATTTTAAGTTTATACGCTAAATACCACATTTCATTCATATAAAATTAAAAATGATAGAGTTTTTACAAATTTTAATCCCCTATTTCACCCCTTTAGGGGATGAATTTCCAAAAATCCTTTCTTAAATGTCGCTTACAGTATAAAATCAACATCCTTCCAAAATTTCAAACTTCTATCATTAGTGGTTTAGGCTAGGCGTTGATATGTCAGTCGGGACATTGCCTTTTATATATATAGATAGATAGATAGTATAGAAATATTAAATTAATTATTTTCTTTTCTAGATATCCATCTATAAAGTCAATATCTGAGTCGACAACATTACTAATTGAGGAACTTTCGAGAGCAAAATAGTAAATATATTTTTTATTTTTTAAATCCCAAAGATACAGAAACACGAAGCTTGCGTTTGAGGATCCATGAACGAACCATACCATCATAGAATAATTATTCCATTCCCCGTGGCTCTTACGCGCTGTCGTATCGGCTCCTTTCGCAATTTACGTCCTTCATAAAAGATTATTTATAGCAGCTCATTTACGATAATAGAGATTTTCAATAATAGAGTTGTTTCAACGATGACTTCTGAAGGAGCGCGAATAGTGGCGAATCAAATTCGACTATGAAAGCCAAAGTTTTGGATATAGTGGCCATGTTACCTACTCAACAACGTGCAGTCACACTCAATTCTCACTGGTTCCAGCCGAAGCTGTTACCATACACAAAAGCCAGGGTTCCACATTAGAAAAAGTAGTTGTACATTTAAAGCTCGGTATTTTGAAGGCAATGTTATACGTCACTTGCTCATGTGCCGCTTGAGCTCAAAGTTTGTTACTGAATGTTTTTCTCTTCCAAGTCCACCATGTGATCACGATACCGTCGCGTCGTGATGGAAATAAAAAAGATGAGATTAAATTCATGAATACCCAAATATCGATTTGAGAGGCCATCTGTAGGCCTCTCAAAAATCCATGCCAAATTATGTTCCATAACGTACAATCAGTAAGTAAACACTTGCAGGATAGAGCATGCGATCCTCAGATAATGACCATTCAGCTGCTGTCAAGATTCCTTCGACATTATCAATTTAAAAGATAATCAGAACAAATGGCCCTAAACAGTCTTCTTCAAACTACGGTTTTGGTGTATGTGCCTGGGCAAAACTTAATATTGAATATTCCAACCCACGATCTTACAGTGATACTGCTGGATGTGAACAATACAAGAAGCAATATCTGTCGAAAACAATGTGAGGATAGTATCCTCGTATAGATCAAGCAAATGCCCTAACATTGTCGCTGTAGATTTCGCACGTAATTTTTTATCGCATTACAGCCCTTGCTCCTATTTGGTCATTTTAACCCAGACTATCTCCGTAACGGCAATACTGCAGTATTCAAATTATTATGTGACGCTGGTTATCAATCTTTATAACAAACGCTTGCCTCTACGCGCGGTGGTACTCAAATAGATAATATTTTTTCTAACTTGTGAAGTACTTATAAGTATATTTTGTACTCCTTCTTCAGTTACCATCTTCTTATGTGGGTCCGTTTTAAGACGTTGTGAGCCACTGAAACCGTTTCAATGTTCATGTAACAATAAAATGCCTTTATCTTAGTACGCATAAATTTGCAACTACGAAACCCTATACTGCGCGTGGCCCGACACGCACTTGGCCGGTTTTTATCTATACCAATATTATAAAGAGGAAAGATTTTTTTGTTTGTTTGTTTGTACCGAATAGGCTCCAAAACTACTACAAAGATTTCAAAAATTCTTTCACCGTTGGGAAGCTACTCTATCCCCGGGTGACATAGGCTACTTTTTATCCCTGTATTCCCACGGGAACGGGAACTACGCGGGTGAAACCGCCAGGCGTCCTCTAGTTCTCTATACAGAGTATAGTAGAAAATGAGCATGACTATTGCCTTACTCATAAGCATAGTGTTTTATTTCAAGATTAGGCATCAAAAATTTAAAGGCACCTAGTTGAATGGACGCTTACCATATATTAACAATTACCAATATTGTTTTTTCTTTTCAGGGCGAATTTGGTGAAAAGGGCAATAAGGGAGATTCTGGATATCCAGGCATGCCTGGTATTCACGGGCCACCTGGAATACGAGGTAATTAAACCTTGTACAACTGGTACTAGAGTACAACTGCGAAATGGACTTGGGTACTAAGTCTGTGCCATTGAAACTGTGATATTTTTTATTAGCGATGATAGAGGCCATGGTATATAACACTTACTCTGTAAAAATTACAGGCTACCTATTACGGCATCTCACTTTATATATCCAACACCCTATTTTGGCACGTGTTGCAATGAAACTATAACGTTTAGCCAACAGTCGATTGGTCCATGAACCGTTGGTCAACAGAATCTTTAATTCATTAACTTTTCACCAAAGAACTCTTCACCCAAGAACGTTTCGCCAACATAACTCTACGCCAGTGAATGCTTAACCAACATAATGTTTTGATCAATTACATTTCGCCCAACGAACAATTGGCCAACAGACATCGGGACAGATGTTGGCGAAATGTTCGTGGGTGAAGAGTTCTTTAGATGAAAAGTTAATGGATTCAAATTTCTGTTGACCAACGGTCTACTGCTGGACATAGGCCTCACCGCCTATGTCCAGCAGTGGACGTCTTTCGGCTGAAATAATGATGATGATAATAATATCGGGCTGATCTTTTTTTATATTCTATAGGCTCACGCTTGACCATTATGTCACCTGATGGAAATCGATGATGTGAAACACGCTTGCCTAGAAATAACCAATTCGCTCTTGACCTTAAGACCTCCAGATTGTCAGGCACTCCCTTGAAAATCGAATGCGGCAGACGAAAACGGGCGTCTTTTCTGCCTCGGCTGCAATAACATTGTTTACCCACTAGTATATATGAACAATCATATTTTTTTACTATACCTACCTACCAAATATAAAGTAACCGTCACATTTGAATATTATGATCTCGAAATAAGCATCTATGTCGAACATACATATCGATAAACAGACAAAATCACACTATATGGATACTTGTTTAACATTTTGGTACCGAACTCACAAAACCCAATAACATTATATTTTAATTGGAAGTTGATTATCGTGTATCTACACATACAATGTATATCCTTCTCACAGGTATTGATGGAAGAGATGGAACACCCGGACCACCAGGATTAACATCAATCCTGAACGCTGACGGTAAGACTGTACCCTTGAAATAATATTTTGAAGGCATTGACTATAAAAATACCGAAAAATTTGGAAAGGTTAAGTTATAAATAAAATAGGAGTTAAAAATTCAATAAGGTTTAAGAGGGATTATTTTATAGCCCAGTAGAAATCGACATTTAAATCACAAAGCTTAATATATCTCTGGTTTTTAGTACGTGTTACGGCCAGTTAGTGTAGTTTTTATCTAAATTTGCACCTTCGATAACTCGTGCTGGCTGCGCATCACGCGGCAATTTTTTGACTCAAAGATTTTTCGTTCTAAAAGTCCTAAACTTACGCTTTGGTGCGCAGCGAGCACAATTATTCGATTTTGCCGCATCTTCGAATACTTTTATTTATTTTCACTACCCTAAGTGGTCTATACAACATATAAATAAATCAGAACTACATCATGCTTTGCGATTTTAGCCTTTTTTAGTGTCGATTTCTACTGGGCTATTATTATTAATTTATTATATTAATAACAAACAAAATGATCGTGTAAAATTATATTTTGATTAGTCAAATAATTTAGCACCTTGAGAGAAGCCATTTTAGAATTATATTATGACTTGTATTCTTTAATTAATACATTATTTGCATGTCATTGGCTAAAGCAAACATGAATCAGATTTTTTTAAATATATTATAACGTAATGTAATTGCATGCTAATAATTTGATAAGTATGTACTCATGAGATGTTTGAGCAAATTACTTATAAAATGTGTCCTTAAAAAAACTTTAAAGCCACACTAAACTTTTACACTTAATTATATCGATAAAATCTCCCCACACAAGGGGTTTCATTTCACACGTTTTTATTGAAAAATAACATAAATGGCGTGTGAATCCCTAAACAATTTGCGGAATTTTAGGGAATGTAATAAAACGTGTGAAGTTATGTTACAAAATTGATTGATGTGTGTATGCTTCTCTAAGACCTAGGTCCTAAGTTATGGTTTTTAGGATATCTAGATATCGAAGTAAGTAAATCAGACACTAAAATTGCTCTTTCTTTGAGGTGTGGGAACACCCCTTATGTGGGTCGTTTTTACCGATAAAATTAGGTGGATGTTACGACCATAAATTTTATTACTACAAAGCCAGACATATTGTATATATCTTATAAACTTCATAAATATGCAAGTTCTTGCCCTTCAGAAATCGTCAATTAAATCAAAAGTTGCACTACTATATTATGTTATTTATTGTTTAGTAGGTACCATAGCGAATACTTATTACATTTCAGATCCAGAAGTAGTGGCAAAACTGAGGGGTTTTAAAGGAGAAATTGGGCAAACAGGTGAAAAGGTATGTAAATGTTACGGAAATTATATTATGCTTGACGTACGATATATTGTTAAAGTAATGTACTGTTTTAGGGAGCTAAAGGAGACAAAGGCGGGCAAGGTTACGATGGCATGCCCGGAGAAAGAGGTTTAAAAGGTGACAGGGGATATTGGGGTTCCCCGGGAGAAAAGGGCAATTCTGGAGATAACGGCCGTCCGGTAAGATCCACCATCATTATTGGGTTCCGGTGGGTAATGTCAAAACAACTAAGACTCATAATCTTCCCGCTTTTATCCCATGTTAATTTTCTTGTAATCGATTATTTCGCTCTCTCATTATCTTTTTCGTGTAAGGATGTGGCTACTTCCCACAGGCCTCTGACTAGGCTATTTCAGACTAACATTAACTATATAAGTCCAAGTTGCCTCACGATGTTTTCCTTCACCGCGGCACCGTTACCTTGTGTTGTGAATGTTCAGGATAAACATAGAAAGTACATATGAATTTGAAAAAGTCACTTTGCTACTTGCCCGGATTAGAACCCACGACCTCAAGCACGAGAGGCGAGGTCTTAGACACTGGGCCACCACGACAGCACGTTTTTAAACGTTGCAACACGTTTAAAAAGATAGAAAAGTATTAAGAATAATTACTCTATCCTATTGTTTTACATTGCCCTTTTCCCTCTCCCCTCCGGATGCCGTGGTGTACGGTCGTGTTTTCTAGTAATCCGCGCTACTATTTTTATTTTTTATTTAATATAAATAACAAATAAATCAAAATTCCTCAACAAAGTTCAACCGGCTAGTACTAGGCGCGCAGACCCAGTGAGGAGGTCCGTGACTGCACGGCAAGTTTGAAACGGAGTGAGACATCCAGCCCCGCCCTCCGACCAAGCGCTGCAAAGGAAGAGCAGGACAACCTACTTCTCTGCGCTGCTGCCGACTCCGCCCCCTGAATCAGCTCGCATAAGCCCCGCCCCGTAACCCAATAAGGCGGCGCGTACGCAAGTACCCTCTAATAGTGACACCTTTGCTTCTACGTCAGCGCTCCAGGTATTTGTTGGAATTACTTTATTTATACTATGTCGTCTCGCCGCACTCCGCCGAAGACAACTAATGTTCCTTCACTGGTAAAAACTCCTGTCTTGAGTTATGGATCTGATTCTCAGTTATACGTGTCACCTCCTACTGGTCAAAGTGACTTCATCACTCGTAGAATGAAGCGTAAACATCACGTACACGGGACGACTGAATATACTGTATCCACTGACGAATTGAAGGACATTTTTTCTTCATTTGAAGCCCAGCAGAACTCCAAATTCGAGAAACTCATGGAATCTATTCAATTAATCAAAGATCAGAACACTGAGATCCAGAAAAGCATGGATTTTCTTTCCTCCAAGTATGACGAAGTATTACAGAAAATGGTTAACCTTGAACAAAAAAATAAAGGTTACGAACTTAAAATCGAGGCACTAGAGAGCAAAATAGAACAGCTTGAGCGTAACTCACGCGCATCCACCATCGAAATTAGGAACATTCCTAGACAAGACTCGGAAAATAAGATTATTCTTCGTAACCTAGTCCAGAAGGTGAGCGAGGTCATTGATCAGCCATTATCTAACCTTGATGTTCAAGATGTCTATCGCCTAAAAACTAAAAAGGAATCTGGTAATCATATTGTGGTCAAATTCACAACTACTTCATGTAAAGATGGATTCCTAAAACAGTGCAGGAACTTCAATAAAATGCACAAAGACAGCAAGTTAAATACATCCCACCTGCAGCTACCTGGCCCTACTAGGCCGGTCTTTGTCGATGAGTCGCTGACAAGCTTGGGGAGACGACTAGCATACCTGGCCAGACTGTTTGTTATGGAACACAAATTCCATAGTACATGGACTTCTTATGGAAAGATTTTTATCAAAAAAACCCATGATTCACCAGCGCTGCGTGTGGACTGCGAACTAGATCTGGAAAAGATTGCAATTAAGTGACTACTCTACGTCAAATTACTATGTTTACTTTGTACTTTTTATGTTATATCCTTTTATATTTTTAAGTTTTACACTATAAGCTATTACACAATACTCCACAATGAAACACTCAACACATTAATAATAATAACACAACCATCTAACATTTTTAACTTTCCTACACTCATTTCACACATACATAGGGTGAACTATACATACGCAACGCAACAACATATCCATATAATACACACCTCTCAATTTTTCCACAGTGCTACGACACCATTATTTACAATTATTACTTGTTATCCATCTGTTACATATAACTACAATACATTATATACAAATTCATCATTATATTGCATTTGCATGAATAATTTTCAATCTACTTATGAGCTAGTAATCGTCACATCTTTTCATATCTCGCACGCTAACGCACTTTTAAATCACGCTTATTTTTCACATAATTCCAGTCTATTGACATGCTCGAATTCACCCACTTACTTAAATTATCAAAATTCGATAACATAAACCAAATTAATTGTGATCTTGATGATTTTGTTATAGCTGATTCATCCACTTGCGAAATAGAAGAGTGTCCTAATCTAATTAAAAGGCCACACTCTAGCCTAAAAATAATACATCAGAACATCCGTAGTGTTAATCGTAACTATCCTAGCCTGTTAACCCTTCTTAAAAGATCAAATACTGAGTGGGATCTTATCATACTCACGGAGTGTTGGCTACGCAACTCCCACAACATTCCTGCAATAGAAGGCTTTGACTTTGCTAAAACTGAAAATAACATCACCCAAAATGAAGGAGTCATCGTGTACTTCAAAGATAATTTAAGTCCAATAATATCGGAACCAACCATTCTTGATGCCAATTGTATTACAATACAGCTAGACAGCAATACCCTCGTCGTTGCAATATACAGACCTCCTGGTAATAAAAACATTAACCCATTTCTTGAATCTCTCAGTAACCTTTTAAGTAGCTTAAATTTCCCTAATATCATACTCATTGGAGATATTAACGTGGACATAACTCTCAATACCAACGATGCTAACTCATCATCCTACCTAAATCTACTAGCTTCCATGGGTCTCTTACCTGCCCACCAGTTACCAACACATAGTAAAACCTGTTTAGATCACGTCATGCTAAAAAGTAGTCTCCCTGCCTTTTGCTATGTCGCGGAGACGTCTATTACCGACCATGACAGTGTGATACTTGTGCTTGAGAACCACCACCATCCAAAGATAACATCTTCCATTAGGAAAGTTAACTACATAGGCCTTGACAACGATATGCAAAATATATGCCTCAACTCCATCTACGAAATAACTGATGTAAATGTGGCTACTACATTGTTAGTCAATGACCTAAACACTATAATCCTAGCTAACACACGAACCGTCTCTATTTCTAATCGCAACAGGATTATAAAGCCCTGGATAACAAGTGGTCTGTTGAGATGTATGAAAAATCGAGATAAACTCCACATAAAATCAAAAAAAAATCCCAGTGATGAAATCAGCAAGATCACCTATAAAAGGTATAGAAACTTTTGCAACTGGCTACTAAAAAAACTAAAAACGGACTATGAAAAAAACCTATTAGATAAAGCAGCTAAAACTAACAATAAAAAACTTTGGGACGCTGTAAAACAAATAACACACTCCAACAAAAAATCAAACCCAGCAATGGATCTTATATCCACCCCAAACCCTTCCACCTCTGTCAATGCAATAAACAATTTTTTCGTGTCTATTGGCAAAAACCTTGCTGAAAACATTCACGACGGAAATCCATCTATCTACACGCCTCACGCTAAGTCTTGTCCTTCCTCTTTCGTTTTGCTTCCCACTGATGAAGATGAGGTTCGTCAGTGTATCCTAAATCTAAAAAAAGCTAATTCAGTTGGACGAGACAATATCTCAGGAGCTTTTCTTAAAAGATACCACACTATCCTAGTCCCGCCCTTAACGTACATCTTCAACTTAATGTTCCACAGTGGTGTTTTTCCCAAGGAATTTAAATTTGCTGAAGTAATCCCAATCTACAAGAGTGGTGCCAGAGACTGTGTCAACAACTACCGACCCATCTCTATACTTTCTACTCTGTCTAAACTAGCTGAAAAACTTATTAACAAGCGTCTAATTAACTATCTTGAGACGAAATCCTTGTTGTCAAAATCTCAGTTTGGTTTTAGAGCTGGAATCTCGACCAATGATGCGGTTCACGGGTTAATCGATCATGTTGTTGATAAACTTGACCACAAAAAGAAAGTGATAGCGATATTCTTGGATTTAGCTAAAGCTTTTGACACAGTCTCTGTTCCACTCCTACTTACTAAGCTACAAAGTATGGGGATTCGTGATACACAGCTCAAACTACTTGGGGATTACCTTGCTGACAGGCAACAGAGAGTTAGAATTGGAGAATTCACTAGTGATGACTTACCTATTTGCTACGGCGTTCCTCAGGGTAGTGTGGTTGGGCCCACGCTTTTCCTCACCTTCATCAATGACCTGTGTGATCTGCTACTAAAAAATGGCAAAATTGTCACATTTGCGGATGACACTGCGTTGATCTTCCATGGTGACAGTTGGGAGGAGGTTTACAGCCTCGCTCAATCTGGGTTCAATACTGTAACTTCTTGGCTCATTAACAATGGCCTAACTCTCAATGTCAGCAAAACCAAAGTTGTACCATTCTCTATTAAAAACATCTCATCCTCAGTTCACGAAAATTTTAACATCAAAGCCCATTACTGTTCATCTTACCACTCTTGTTCCTGCAGTCGATTAGAAATAGCATCTAGTATAAAGTACCTGGGAGTCATGATTGATAGTTCTCTCAGCTTCAAACTCCACCTGGACCTACTATCTTCCAGAACTCGAAAACTAATTTTCATTTTTAAAAATTTAAGTCGTATTGCAGATAAAAATGTAATTAAAATGGTTTACATGGCCCTGTGCCAATCCATTCTCACTTATTGTATTACTTTATGGGGTGGCACTTGTAAAACCAACTTAATAAAACTGGAAAGAGCTCAAAGAGCGGTACTAAAAGTAAGCCTGTCGTTACCTTTCTTCTTTCCTACCAAAGATTTGTACTTGCTCTCTGATGTGCTGACAGTAAGACAACTTTTTATTCTGTGCTCAGCTCTAAAACAACATTCTTTAATTGGCTATGATCCACTACTTAATGCAAACAAGAGAGTCAAACACAGGGTTTGCCCAACACTCACTAATCGTAACACTGCCTTCTCACGCAAATTCTTTGAATTTCTTGGTGGACATCTTTATAATAAAATAAATAAGAAGCTAACAGTTTACCCTCTTACAAGAGCCAATTGTAAGAGGGTTATTACTGCCTGGCTTAAGTCGCTCAATTACGATGACACTGAAAGTCTGCTTATTGTACCATCCTAACCAACTGCGTATGCTGTCACCTCTTTCACCCCACACACACGCACTCACTCACACACTCACTCTGTCCCACACACACTCACTCAGACACATACACGCTCCCACACACTCGCACTCACACACACACTCACTCTGTCCCACACACACTCACTCAGACGAATACACGCTCCCACACACTCGCACTCACACTCGCGCACACATACTCACGCACTCATACTCAATTACACACTCACTCAATTTAGTTCCTCTCACCCACTTTGTACCACCATAACAGCAACAACCTCACTCACCTAGCTTAATCCCTCATAACTATTACTTCTTACTGATGTTGTATACAACTGTCATCTATTGTCCGGAGTCTGGAGAGGCTGGTAATCTGTCATACAGGTCTCCTAGTACAGAAACCAGTCTCTCACATAGATCACAAGAGTTTTCGCTAATGTTTTGTTTGTTTTTTTTTATATTGTCTGTAAAATTCTATGTGAGAGAAGAACAATAAACTTTATTATTATTATTATTATTATTATTATTGCTTCCCCTTTTATGTTTATTTAAATGATGAAATATTAATAAATCCGCCACTAGTGAAGTAAATTTTACTTACATCTTTGGTGAAGCCGGTGGTCCTATGCATCGGGTTTTTCAAACTAAGATTTTTCTGATAAGCAACCTAAGTAACATATCAAAGCAGTATAACGGCCGATTTACAGCATTTCTGTGTCGTTTTCGCATTTAGAGTTAGTTCTATAGTAGCATTACAAACTGCCGACAAACTGTCCTGCAGTTTGGCGGTAGATTTGTATAATACCCACTCATGTAGCTTGTGTTGAAATAAAATAATAAAAATGATATACGGCTTCTGTAATGCTTATTTGGTCAGAAATTATAGGCTAGATCCTAAATATGTTCACAATAATTGTTTAATTGAATTACAGGCGCATTATATTAGCATTATTATGGTCAAAGAAGTTGCCCATCGCCTTAAAGAAGTATTATTACGGTTAATTAAATTACCATTTTTTTTTGTCATTCACTCTCATAACATCGATAACTTTGAGAAGGATCGGTTATCCCTGGTACCTCATCAATCTTCAAAATTGTAAAAATCTATGACTATGTGACTAACGTAGTCTGTGTCGCCGCGTCGTGCGCCGGGGTGAACTACCGGTGGGACACGCGCATTTAGGAAAGTACATGAAATCACAACTCAATTCGATGGCGGATACAAAGTTATTCGAGTTTTCAAACCACCTCGTCTTACAAACCTAAAGATCAGAAACAGCGTGTTAAAAATACAATATAATAATGTAATTCAAACCTTTTTGAACATCTTCTGGTTGGTCTCACTCGCATGTACAGGACCATTTTTTATTTCCTGTATTCACTTTTCCTTCCACGTCTGCTTCAATCTTTGCATCTAATGAATTTGTAATTTTACTTCCTAAATACATAAACTCATTTACTGGCTCTACTTTATTATAATTTACTAGACGCCATCCACGGTTGCGCCCGCAAGGAATTTGTGCTTTTCCCAAATATATTTGTAAACTATAGCTTTTGTGTTATTTTTATGTAAGACCTATATTAACAAATAGTGGCCCACCCCGGCTTTGCCTGCGTCATAATAGTTTATAGCTGATAACCATCTGGGATAATGTATATTTCGTATGGAGCTACATTTTTTAAAATTCAGGTATTACCCTACACGTGAGAACAAACTCACAACATGCGGGCTCTCGATTTATCAAATTAGTTAACATAATAATCCTTATTTTATTTCTCCTCTCAAAAACAAAACTGCAATTTTTTTTTTAACTTTTAAATTTCGAGCGGACATTTTGGATTCAAGTGAGTGTATTAACCAGTATTTCAGATCACCCGATCATCATCCCATGATACGCAGCATAAAAGAAGAATAAGAATAAAAAAATGTAGTTCATTTAGTAGACAGATTAATACTGTAAAGTTTCATCAAAAACCATTCAACAGTTTTTACGTGATAGAGACACACAAACATTTGTATTTATGATAGTAGGATAGTACACATTGATATATCCTCTTCTCTTCATGTCCACATTTACATACACCCCTTTTATCATTTACTAGCTTCTGCCAGCGGCTTCACCCGCTACCTCAAGGCGAAAAGAGATAAATATTTCCGGGATAAAAAGTATCCTATGTGCTATTTCGGACTATAATCTATCTCTGTACCAAATTTCATCCAAATCCATTCAGCCGTTTGAGTGTGAAGAAGTAACAAGTTTGTATGTTACAAACACACTCACAGATTTATTTTGAATGCTTCAGTCATAAAAGTAACCATATATTGCAACTGTTCTGCTGACAATGCAAGTAAACCACCAGTTGCGCATATAAGAAATTTAACGGTAGGATCAAACAATACAATCAGCTATTTATATATTTTTTGGCTTGACATGATTGAAACTTAAAAAATAAATGTCTTTTTCTATCAATGCCGGATCTAAAATTTAGAATCGTCTTACCTCGAACACCCTTCTCTATTTACGAATACAACATATATAGGTATGAACCGTTGCATGTTATTTGATGTTGAGATAAACCAAGATTTATTGTTATAATGATTATGTTTTTAATATCGGTCTGAAATGCATTTTTTGTAGGGAGTTATAGGACTACCAGGAATTGGCGGCCCTAGGGGACTAAAAGGTGACAAAGGTGAAATGGCACAAATATCAGAAATTGATATCTCAAAGGTTGGTTTTATTTGTCACCGTGATGTAGATGTAAATAAAGTTAATAAACTCAAATATTAAGTAGTATTATTAGAATGATTTTCTCTAACTTTTGATTACGCTATCTTAACAAACAAGGACATTTTATTACAGATAAAGGGTAATAAAGGAGACAGAGGCCTCACGGGAAAACCAGGAGCAGTTGGGCCACAAGGAGCAGCTGGTATATGTATAGTAGGTCCACCCGGACCTCCAGGTCAGCCTGGACCACCTGGAAAAAGCATATTTTTGCCTCCTACAACTGGTACTTCATTTGTACCCAAAACTGCGCCAGGTAAATTAACTGTAAGGCGTCGTCCTAACACAAAGCGATCATTGCGCGAATACGCGATTATCGCGTTAATTTGTTCGGCAAAACCGGACAGCGCCCTCTGTCGGCGCGACCGACGATGCGATTGGGACTACCGTACAAATGATCGTTTTGGATTAGATCGAATCCTGAGCCCCGTAGTCCGTAACGATAGTCAAAAGTAACCAGTTACATACTCAAATCACCAATAGTGGCCAGCAAGCCACAGCATACACGTATGCCTTTTTTTATATTTGTACCTACCGACATATTGTGCCAAATATACATGTTTTCTTTCGCTTCTTTCTTTCTACACTATTATTTTAATTTAGTTCGCACATGATGGAACCGATCAGGTTTAGGTAATATTTTGGAAACTGTGCTGTGGTATCAAAACGCCCCAAATATGAATAAACCAAAGTACGGAAGTTGCTTATTAGGGTTCCGTACCCGAAGGGTTTAAACAGAGCCCTATTGCCTGTCTGTCCGTTTGTCTGTCTGTCCGTCGTCTGACACACAGGTTTTACAGCCAAACGGTTGGAGCTAAACTTTTCCAATTTCCACAGTATAAGCATCTTGTTGATCCAAAGCCATACAAATTGTTACAGAGGCCACCAAAGTCAGTTTTTTTTATATAATTTTGTTCCCAAGTATGTTTTAACTGCTCATTGACCTATGAACTTGAAATTTGGTGATAATGTTTATTATTTTAGTAACAAATACCAATATATTAATAAATCGGATATTTTTTTTTTCTATTACAACCAACTGATTTTGCGGCTTGATGCGGAACCCTAAATGTGCGAAGTCCGACACGCACTTGGCTGGTTTTTTTTATTATAATGTTATTGAGATCATAAATGCATTTCAATTTATCTTTTTTTTTCAGTTGAAAGATATTCATTACTTCAACCACTGGATGAGGCAAAACTGGTTGACGACTCTTATACTCCTGGGGTACAGTCTTACGAATTTACCAGCGGAGAGCCTGTAATGGTTGACCCTAGCACCACAGGTCTTATTGGATTAAACTTATTGCCTCCTTTCATCGTAACAGCCATTTTTAAATCCTACTCCGGAGAGTCAGCATGTTTGTTCTCTATAACACAAGATGAACGTACAGTCTTGAGCCTTTGTCTGCAAGCTGCTAGTCCAAATGCAACTAGAGTCACTCTGAACACTGAATTGTACTATCCAGAAGATTCAATTTCATTTTTGTTTAATGAAAACTTCAAAAACAAATGGACTAAAATGGTTTTGTATGTAAAAGATGATTCAGCGGATTTGTACGTGAACTGTAAGAAGCTTCCATTTACGTTGACTTTGTCAAAAGATAAAGATGTGCTGCTAACGAAAGATATGAAGCTCAAATTGGCTTTCTCAAATTCTAAAAAGTTTAAGTTTCAGGTGAGTAATTTCATTTTAGCCCTGTAACTTCGGTTTGACAGTGTAGGGAGACGCCTCAATAGCCATTGATAAAGGGCCATTATTAACACATTCCATACAAACACAGCGTAACTTACAATACAACACAAAACAAAAATTTTGTGTGTTGTCAATACCAAGAAAAAAAAGAGCACATTTCAAGTTTTACCTAAGTTTTCGTGGTTAGATTTTATTAATAAAACCGGCAGTATGTACTTTTCAATTTGATTATAGAAGAATATTAGTTTTTTAACAGATCACTATAACGTGTTTTAATGACGCTACATCGAACGTGGGAGTACTTCTCTTCTTTTGTTCCTTGGCAAGCTAGATACTACCTGCATAATATTAGAGTCATCTCAAAAAAAAAACTATATTGTTTCAGGGTCTCATTCAAGAAACAAGCTTATACTTTAAAAAAGATTTGGCTGAATGCCGCAGAGAAGTAACCGTTGTAAAAGAAAGTATGAACAAACAAATCGAAAACATTACTCTAGTAATGCGAAACGAAATTAAAGAAGATATTGAAAGTCTTAAATCAACAAATGAGTACCTGGTACAGGAACTACAAGATATACAAAATAAAAATGAAAAATACGAAGAAGAAATTAATAAACTTAAAAGTGTGATCCAAAAACTAGGTATCGAAATACCCGAGTCTCGAAATAAAAGACAGACTTCATACAGGAAAAAACGTATGACTACTGGGTCTAAGTAAGCAAACATATAAAAATATTTTTACTAGCAGATCCAATACCAACTATTATATAAAAGTCAAAGGAATACTTTCAAAGAAACATGTAACACTATTAGAGACTAACCAAATTTCTGTTTTGGTTGAGATAAAGTATAAAAAGAACTGTCGTGATGCGTTCAAAAACTGTACTAATGCATACATTTTAAATGTGTGAAACTATGCTTAAATCTTAGCTTTGAATTAGTGAGATTGAATATTACTGTATAATGTACGAGTAGGTTCATACAAAAATAAACTTGTAATATACTGAAAGTTTTTTTTTATCGGTACATTATTATTATATGCCTTTATATCCCTTCTTTCTAAATATCTCAGTTCTAATGACACAGAGTGAAACAATAAAAAAAAAAACAATCAGTCTGCCTAGCCTTTTCCCAATTATGTCGGTCGGCTTCCAGTCTAACCGGATTCAGCTGAGTACCAGTGTTTTACATGGAGTGACTGCCTATCTGACCTGCACAAACCAGTAAATGGGTAACACGATACCCCTTGGTAAGACTGGTGTCAGAGCAAAAGCTTCTGACTACCCGTAACAATGACAGCCCGGACCAATGGCTTAACATGCTTCCCGGTATGTACGTGTATGTGTGCACGGAGGAATCTCGGTATGTTGAAATGGTCACCCATCCACGGACCAACTTCGTCAAGCGTTGCTTAACCTTGAAGATCGACCCGTGCGGCTGTTATTATTTAGCCACGAGCTTCTCAAACAATAAAAAATCAAAAGGAAATTAATCAAAATATTTATGCACGTGTAGTCTATGTGTAACGAAGCTAAGCGATTGGTCCATTTAAAAGCGTAGACCTCTATAGAACAGACTAGAAGTTCGTCAATGCACGAAACTCATGCAATTAATTCTGAACTACCCCATTTGGTGTCGTGGCCGTAAGCGTGACTGCTGAGCAAGGGATTCTTTATTTTTTTTTGCCTGCAGGCATGCTCATGCACGCATGTATGCGCTACCACGGGGAGATAGCGTAGTTATGTGGGACCCCAACCCACTCATCCGTGAACCCGCCGCGAGATTTTTTTGCATTGAGTCCTAGGGTTCAATTCCAAAGTCGGGCCAAGTATGATAATTGCGTTTATCCATTAGACATTTCATATGACATCTATAGAGAGCAGTGGTGGCCCAGTGGTAACGGATGCGACTTATAAAGTGTAGGTCGTGGGTTCGAACCCAGGCAGGCGCTTTGCTTTGTGTAAATTATTTCATCAGCACTGCTTTCAAAAAACGGTGAAGGAAAACTTCGTGAGGAAACCGGCATATCCTAGAACCAAAACTTCGAAGACATGTGACATCCACCAACCCGCACTGGGCCCGCGTGGTGGATTAAGGCCCATTCCTTCTCACAGAGAAGAGGCCTGTGTCCCAGCAGTGGGAACATTAAAAAGGCTGCTGATGATGATGATGATTAGACATTTATAGGTGGTATTTATACGGTGTCACCACCGTACCTCGTTGAGACGTAAAGCCGTTGTTTCGACGTCGAATCTGGCTTCGGTTGCGCCGGATTGCCTTCCCGTCGGACTAATCTATTGTTATTCTGCTGCTACTGCACAATTTGATTCCGCCTGGCTCTTTGCATCATCGGACTACAAGATGTACGGCAATGTGCTATCGGTACATGGTGGACATCTCACCTACACGCACAAAGCGTTTTGCTAATATTTTCATTGTGCGCTCTACTAAGGAGTGGAATGCCCTGCCGGAGTCTTTGTTTCCTGTTAGCTACAAAGGTCTTTAAGTCAAGAGTGAATGGGTTACTTTTAAGCAAGCGTGCTTCACCGTAGACCGTAGACCGTTGTAAGAAAATTTGTTATTAGAATTTTTACCTGTTTTATTTATTTAATTAAAGCTACAAGGCCCATATTACATATACTTACCTGTTAAATACAGGTCTTCGGGTCCCAAGCCAGGAGTTAAACACCGGGGCCCATGGCGGCGTTGGGACTCCTGGACCCTGTCTGAACCTGTACCCACGAAACTGCCGTAACGCAGCAGTGGAAAGCTAGGGATTTGCTCCCTATTGGGAGATATCCTGGTATATATCTGACAGGTGGGAAGTGGTACTAATAAACCAATTTGTGCACTCTTACCTGAGATTCCCGCGGTGATCCTCTGGGCTCGCTCAATCACGCGCCTGGTCGGTCGAGGGTTTTAGGACAATATATATATATAATAAAGGACAATGATTGGATGGGACCACCAACGCGTTCTGAGCCGGGTTCCGGCTTCCGGCAGACACACATGCGTTTCCCACAAAAGCACTCCAATTTACTTGAAATATATTCAAAATCACCTTCGCGGGCGCCCCACAAACCGATTGCGAACGGCGGGCGCTATTAGCTATTACAAATGGGCGAAACACATCTCGATTCGATATGTTTCGACAAGAACCCGAATTCAGGGTGTTCACGTTACAAATTTTCCTTCTACACTGTTAAGTGTCATCTGTCAAAACTGTTGACAGCCCACCGACATGGTGTTGCAAGTAAATATAAAAACTCGGGACGAAACATTACCTTCAATATCAACATCATCAACAGACTTTTTTAATGTTCCCACTGCTATACTTACCTTAATCTAACGATACCATGTATCGTTATTATGTCATATTAATATATAATAATAAATTCCTTTACCTAAATACATAATATAAAATTAACTAAAACTAATTAGGCGCAATTTGTAGGTACCATGTAAATTGGTAGTAGTAAATTTGTAGGTACCTACCTACCTCATCGTTAGAATAGTAAAACGTAGGTCTTAGATATTCTGACAAGTTACTTTTCTAGTTTAAATTCTAATCGATTTCATTTCTAGTTTAAATAACTTGATGCATATTTTATCTTGTCGGCATAGTGACCGTTTATTGTTTTTTGACACCAACAATTTTGTTGGCGATTTTGTTATGCTTCGGTACCATATGTTCCTTCCCAAAAATAGTCGACATTTATTAGCTACATTGTTAGCTTTTAATATACACGCAGTTATTGATGATTTAACTGAGACTAGGTTTAGTGATTTAACAGTATTATCCAGTTAATCTGATAATACTACTGTATATTCTTTAAACTATTAGAGCCAACAAAAGAGAAGACGAATAGTAATAATTTACTATATCATCAAAATAAAAATCGCTTCTCCGGCAAAAGTTTAGACGTGGAATTGTTAGTAGATGAATACCACATGGATATCTTATGTTTTTGTAAAACTTGGTTAAAAGCAGATAGGATGTTGTTTAGTGTAAATATTTTTTCAGTTGCCAGCGCGTACAATAGATCCACAGTAGGTGGTGGTACCCTGACACTTTGTAATAGTCATCTCAAATTTAAGGAAAGGAAGGATATCACTGCTTACTCTGATGATCGCTTATGTGAGGTAGCATGTGTAGAGGTCGAGGGGCATTCTATATTGTTTGTTTACAGACCACCAGCATCAAACTTGTCATTGTTTTTAATTACAATGGAATAATTATTATGTAAACTTTTCAGAGATAATAAATTAGTTTTTGTTTGTGGTGACTTAAATATAGATCTGTTAGTCAATTCACCTGAAAAATGTAAGCTCATTTCATTGTTCACATCATTTAACCTTAAATATTTATTTAATGAACCGACAAGAATAACAGCAAATTCAGCTTCATGCTAGCGTGCATACAAAATGTATTTACTAATTGCAAAATAAAAGATACGTTTTTAATTAGTAGCGTCAGGTCAGACCATACTGGTCAACTACATAGTATCTTTTGAGTCAGATAAAAACAAACCTAGCTAAATGAATTCGATTAAGACTTCTTACTAAAAATAAATTAAATTCTGTTAATAATAATGGTATTAGCAACATTTGTAACGCCAGTTTTGATTCAAAAGACCGCAATACAAATTACGCCACGTTGTTTTCTAAAGTTTACCAAGAATTTAATAAAACGTGTCCTGTAAGAACAGTTAAAGTCAACAATTCCAAATCGAAATTTAGCGAACGGGCCACTGTAGGCATAAGAAAAAACTGAGATTATATAATTTATATTACGATAAATCTTTGACTTCTGATCAATTTTTTCACTCTTATGTTAGAACCTATTCAAAAATATTCAAAAGAGTCTGCGCTCAAGCTAAATCTCAAATAATAATTAACAAAATTGGTGTTTCTAATAATAATATAAAATCTGTGTGGCAAGTAATTAATAGAAAAACTGGAAAGACACAACAACGCGATCAGAATGAGTTGTCTTTGAAAATAACTAATCAAACCATTTCTGATAAGCAAGAAGTCGCTGAGACATTAGAAAATGTCTTTACCAACAATTAATCTAATTATAGACCTACATCCGTGCTGCCAACATTGACTAAAATCTATGAAAATAACATGCTGTACCAGATGTTGTCTCACTTCAATTCAAATGGGATCCTGCCTAGTCATCAGTTTGGTTTCACGAAAGGTAGGTCGACAACGGAGGCGGAAGTAAAACTCATCAGCCACATCTTGGAATCTTGAGAGAAGTCCCCAGAAGACTGCGTTGACCACAATACTTTGATCTGTAAATTACACCACTACGGAATTCGAGGAAAATCTGCTGATCTTGTGCTTTCCTATTTATCAAACAGACAGCAAAAATTCTCTAGTCAAGAAAAAGGAAAGGGCCAAGAATTGACCCTGGGGCCCACCCACCCCAAGGTTCAATTCTCGGCCCTTTCCTTTTTCTTGTTTATATCAATGATCTCCCTTTTATGATGGCGAAATTTTCATATATAATTCTATTTGCTGATGCTCCTTCGCAATTAGCGAAAATTAAAATAGGAAAATCACGGATGTCTTACATATCAACAAAAGTCTAATTATTCTCTCAAAATAGTTCGCAGCTAACAATCTTTTAATGAATGCGAAAAAAACAAAATATCTAAAGTTCTCTTTACCAAATGTACCACAACGTGACCCAAATTTAAATCTTGACGGCAAAAATCTTGAATTGTAACGGAAACTGTATTCTTAGGGATTACTATCGATTCTAAATTGCAGTGGGGCGCGCACTCTTTCGGGTAGGTTAAGTTCAGCTGCAATGCAGTAAGGAAAATAAGGCAGTTAACCGATGTAGCCATAGCTATGTTAGTATACTTTGCTTATTTCCACAGTTTTATGTCTTATGGCATTCTGCTGTGGGGACCAGCAGCAGACGTTGACTCAATTTTCATCTTACAAAAGAGGTCAATCCGTGCGATCTATAAAATGGGTCCTTGCGAGTCCCTCAGAGAAAAATTTTAAGAGATCGTTAAACTGATTCTACTTTCACTTTATATTTTGGAATGTATTTTGTATGTCCGCATAAATAAGAAAGAAAAAGTGTTTATTAAAAATTAAGGGCTTTTCAAAACTAGAAGTGATTTTCATAATTTAAATACACGCAGTAAGCACGAAATTGTTAGACCTAAATTCAGATTAACGAAAACTAGCAAGTCTTTTCTTATAAATAGTATACGATTTTATAACAAGTTGCCAAAGTCAGTTATAGAACTGACCGATGGAAAGTTAAAAAAGTACATCAAACGTGTCCTTATTAAAAAGTATATTATAATATCAAGGACTACGTTGAAGATAACAAAATTGGCATTAGCTCCTTCTGCGCCTTCAGCTTCCCTGGTAACTCATAAACGGCACAAATATGTGGATGTCTCTAACTATTCTTAATTTTATTTTTCTCTTTTTTAACCGACTTTAAAAAAAGGAGGAGGTTCTCAATTCGACTGTTTTTTTTTTTTTTTTTTTATGTGTGTTACCTCAGAACTTGTTACTGGGTTAACCGATTTTGATGATTCTTTTTTTATTTGAAAGCTGGTGTTTGTCACGTGGTCCCATTCATCAAGATCTGATAAAGAACTTCGGAGATACACATCAGAACTCTTCAATAAATGACGGCAAATCAGTTGGGATAGCTGCAATCGCATTTATGTTTATTGTTTACACCATTTCATAACATAACATCACACTAGTACGCTCTAAAGGGGTACGCAGGTGTAAACAGTTCACCTTGGTATACCCTTATTCGACCGAATTTGTTTAAGTTTCATGTTATTGGGTAAATCTATTCTGGTTTCACTATGGGCATTATTGGTACCTAGCCTATATAAATTGTGTAGCACAACTAAAAAGTGAAAAATAAAAAAACCTTTTTACAAAAAATACAACCGACTTCCAAATAAAAAAAAACAAAAAAGTGAAAAATAACTTCAATTTCGGAAGTCGGTGTCAAAAAACGGAGAAAATAAAACAAGAACACCGACTTCCGAAATTGAAGTTATTTTTCACTTTTTTGTTTTTTTATTTGGAAGTCGGTTGTATTTTTTGTAAAAAGTTTATTTTTTATTTTCTTCTATTAATTAGACTTTTAACAATGGTTTTCAATCATGTTTATAGCCCTTTGCTAAGAATAGTTCCAGCACTGACAACAACATTTGTGCCTCACGTTAAATTTAACCTTGATAAACTTTTTTTTTTACCTTTGTATAGATTCTTTTACCGATTGTTTTGTGAATGTGTGAACATTGTAGGCATTTGTTCTTTTGTTCATATAACTAATATAGGCAAGCGAACCCCATCGTCGACCACATCATTGCTTACCATCAGGTGAGATAGTGGTCAAACGCGAGCTTATCAATAATAAAAAATAAAATAAAACTTTTATTTTTAGTTTCGACTTACTGTCGGGCCTACGTTGTCTCTCCATAGTACTAATGCTGTAACATGTAAATATTGCAAAACCATACCATTTTTAAAAGAGTAATTGTGGAGTTTCTTGCCGGTTCTTCTCCATAGGAAACGACCAACCCGAACGTTGCACCTTTTGTCGACGTTCTATAAGTGCCAATGTCCTCCTCCTCCACGCGTCGTGTTCCTCATTACTGAGGGTCGTGATTCCCCTGTTGTCGTGGAAGCAACTTTTCCTTCACTAATTAGCGCCATCTATGCGTGTCTTTTGCGTCGTGGAGAGCATCGTGCAGTTTGGTGTTCAACGATGTGCGGACTTGGTCTGACCATCTTATTGGACTGCGACCTCTAGAACGTTTCCCTTCAATCTTGCAAGTAACCATCAGTTTTTCTAGGTTGTTTCCATCCTTTCTGGCGATGTGACCAAAGAACTCCAATATCCTACGAAGGCAGATCGTGGACAGTGTGATCTTGATATTCAGTTCGCGGAGGATGGAGTCGTTGGTGCGAAATGTGGTTCAAGGGATTTTCATCATCTTTCTCCAGCACCACATCTCAAACGCATCTATGCGGTCACGGTCGGCTTTCTTTAAAGTCCAAGTTTCGGCCCAGTAACTGAAGATTGAGAACACTAGGGAATTGACCAATTTCATTTTCGTCTTACGTGAAATGTTTTGATCTCTTCATATTTTCTGCAATTGGGACATTGCATTTTTGGCCATCCCTATACGCCTCCTTATATCCTTCTCACTGGACCCCGTGTTGCTGATGTTTGCACCTAGGTAGATGAAGTCGCTTACCGTTTCCAGCGCCAGAGCACGTGTAAACCGGAGAAGGTTTGCGCGGTCTACCACCATTAGTTTGGTTTTGGCATGATTTATTCTGAGGCCCAGCTCCAAACTGACTGTTTCCATTCTGTTAAGGAGGTCTACCATCTCTGTTTCATTCGAAGCTAGAAGTGTAGTGTCATCTGCGTAACGGAGGTTAGTTAATTTGGTGCCACCTATTGTGACCCCACCCTCCCAGTCTTCACAAGTTCGTCTGATGATGTACTCTCCATAAATATTAAAAAGAATGGGAGACAGAATGCAACCCTGCCTTACACCCTTGCCGAAGTTGAAAGGCCCAGATATTGTTTTGTCAACCTTTACCACACCTTGATTGGACCGATAAAGAGATTGGATGAGAGCCACCAGATGTTTGGGTACTCCAAGTTCTTCCAGGATCTTCCACAGAGCCGACCAAATCACGCAGTCAAAAGCCTTGCTGTAGTCAATAAAACACATGATGATAGGGGTGTTAAATTCGTAGGACTTCTCAATTAGTTGGCGAATATTCAGAATTTGTTCGTGAGTCCCTGTACCTTTGACGAAACCAGCCTGCTCTTGTGGAATTTGCCAGTCTAAGTAATGATGGAGCCTTTTATTTATGACATGTAGTAACACTTTACTGGCGTGGGATATAAGGGCCGGGGTTCTGTTGTTGTCGCATTTTGCCGTGGAGCCTATCTTATGCAGCGGCAAAATTACTGATCTTGCCCAATCATCCGGCCATTCGCCCGTATGCCAAACATCATTACAAATTTTAAGTAGAGCATCCACACCCGATGAGCCCATCGCTTTGATTATCTCCGCCGTCAACTGGTCTGGTCCCGGCGCCTTTTTGTCTTTGAGAGCTGCAATAGCAGCCTCAATTTCAGATGGCAGTATAGGTGGTTCTTTCTCGAGTGACTGCCATGTAGTTATTGTAGGCCCGCTATTGTTGGGATTTTTGTAGAGCTTCTCACAGTATTGTCTCCATCTTTCCGCTATTGCAACCAGATCCTGAAGTGGACTACCATCCTCGTCCTGAACCACCCACGTTTTGGGTTTGAACTGCTTCAACAGTAGTTTAACTTTTTTGAACAGATCTGATGTTTGTACCTTTAGAGCGTGGTCTTCAATCTCTAGGCAGATATTCTCTACAAAGTATTTTTTATTTATTTATTTATTTATGTATGCTTTATTGTACACCAGAAAAAACAGGAACAAAAAAAAAACTTAAAACTAAAAAATATACAACGGGCGGCCTTATCGCTTTACGCGATCTCTTCCAGGCAACCTGGAATGGACAGTGATTGCCTGGACATGACATGGGGTTGACAGTGGTGCAACAATACCAACAAAGAACTTAAAGCTACAATAATACTTAATAAAAATACAAATAGATAATTATATATGCTATAAAATAGATACATAAATACATACATATTTAAAATATAAGCAGTGAAAAAGAAATACGTATGACAATCATAGACAAAATGTATGACAACAAACTAAGAGCACGATTACAGCGACAAGTAATATTCCTTGATAAGTCTTTTAAACACAGGCAACGACTGAGCACGTTTAATTGAGTCAGGCAATGCATTCCACAGACGAGCAGCCTGGACAGTAAAAGATTTGTCCGTGAAAGTTGTGGCATGCATTGGCATTTTAAGTCGCAAGTTAACTGATGATCTTAGAGATTTCGTGTGGGAATCGCAGATAAACTGAAAACGATCCTTTAGGTAAAGAGGGGTGGAAGGAATAAAGAGCACATTAAACAAAAGTGAAAGAATATGTGTATTCCGGCGAAGGCGAATTGGCAACCACTTGAGCTTTACACGGAATTCGGAAACATGGTCATATTTGCGCAAACCGAATATGAACCTTATACAAAAATTTTGAAGCCGCTCAAGTTTATCGAGTTGTTCTTGAGTAAGGTCAAGATAGCTGGCATCAGCATAATCAAGGATGGGAAGAAGAAGAGATTGTGCAAGCGCAATCTTGGTGGCGGTCGGAAGAAAATTACGAAGTCTCCTCAAAGTTGCAGCAGATGCAAACAACTTACGGCTAACTTCTTGCAGTTGGGCAGTCCAAGAAAAGTGCCTGTCGATGAATATACCCAAGTTTTTAACTTTCTCACTAAAGGGAATTACTGCATTATCAAAAATAACTTGGGGAAGAGACGTCCAGTCGATCCTAGAAACCATTCTAGGACTGCCTACTACTATTACCTGCGTCTTTATAGGGTTTACCTCAAGCCCATACCTCTTGCTCCAATCGCAAATGCGAGCCAGATCAAGATTGATGGTTTCTATAGCATCAGACAGATTTCCGAGAGGAGCCGCGAGTATAATTGCAGATCATCTGCATAAAGATGGTAGGAAGAAATTAGTTTGTTGGAGATTGAGTTTATAAAAACTGCGAAAAGTAAAGGAGATAAAACGCCACCCTGTGGTACCCCGGCAGAAGTACTACACCAGGAAGACAAATTCTCTCCGATGCATATACGCTGCCGGCGCCCGAACAGGTAACTACGAAACCAGTCAACCACCGATGGAGATATATTAAGAGAGCATAGAATGCCAAGCAAAACATCGAAATCAACAGTATTAAAAGCATTACTGAAATCCAACAATGCCAAGACCGTCAGATTACTGTTTTCCATGGCTGACCTTATGTCATCCGTAATGTTTAGAAGAGCTGTAGTGGTGCTGTGACCAGGACGGAAGCCGGACTGGAAGGGATTGAGGAGATTATTTTTGGATAGGAATGTGCTTATTTGATTATGAATTAGTCGTTCTAGGACTTTGGACAAGAATGGTAAAACGGATATTGGACGAAATTCAGAAAAGGATGAGGGATTGGACTTTTTCGGTAAAGGAATTATCTGCGCATCTTTCCATGAGGATGGGAAGAGACCGCTAGACGCAGAAAAGTTAAGGATGTGGCAAATGACAGGAAGGATAACGGCACCGGCAGCAACATTTTACGGCTGATACAGTCACTTCCTACTGCATTGGAAGTAATCGATAGTATGCTCTTCTTAACATCACATGCGGAGAATTGACTAAAAACAAATGGAGCATAACTGGGAGTCGGAAGAGATGAAAGGTAATCCAATGTATTCAACTTTACTGTCCTATCGAAATTGGACGAAGCTGTGAAATGATTATTCAATGCATCGATATCTAAATCTTTAGGGATTGACTCTTGTCGCGTTTTACCGACCCCCAATGATCTAAGAAAATTCCAAACTTTGGAAGCGTCTCCGTTTTGGACAGAGTTATGAATGTGTTGGCGATTAGCATTCCTACACATCTTATTGCAGTGATTGCGGATGGAGACATATTTGTCCTTATTCGCATCAGTAGGCCGTCGCTTATATTTAGACTTTGCTGCAGCTTTTTTGTGCAATAACTTTTTGATCTCATCTGTCAGCCACGGCGCCGGAAAATGTCTAACTTTAACAGGTCGTACAGGTGCATGAACATCATAAAGCTCGATGAGTTTAGTAGTAAAGACATTAACCTGCTCATCGACCGACGTAGAGGCAAACAAAGGAGACCAATCTATACTGCTGGCATCCTGGCAAAGACTATCAGTGTTCATACCACCAAAATTGCGTTGCATGAGAATTTTGGCTTTAGCCTTAGGAGGACGAATTTTATATGAAAGAAAAATCAGGTCATGATGCGAAAAGGCGTCGGCTGAGCATTGGCCATGCTTAGCCACGAGATCAGGTGAGGAGACAAACATCAAGTCAAGAAGCGAAGGCGTACAGTTTGGCAAATTGTGAGTAGCCCTTAGCGGCAGAATGGATAGATTGCTAGAAGCTGTAACATTAATCAGAGAAGAAGAGCGATGGTCATTTTTTAGGAGACAAGTGTTAAAATCACCCATGATTATGCTATGACTGTAAGAAGGGACCAGAAGTTCTAAGAGTTTTTCAAAAGATGAGAAGAAATTGATGCGTAAGGAAGGACAGTAATAGACACCAAGAAGTAATTTCGTGTGATGTAGTTCGACTTCCAGAAAGAGGTGTTCACCAGCATTTGATGGCGGCGGCTGCGCTGACATATGGACTACAGAGAAGGGAATGTGTGCACGGAGGTATATGGCAACACCACCACCGCCACCAACTGCCCTGTCGTTTCTTATGAGTACGAAACCGGGAAGAGAGTAGCTAGTCGAAGGGAGACAAGGTTTAAGCCATGACTCGGATACAAGAATAGCATGAATGTTTTTACAGTCAAAACTTGCCAACATATCGTAGGAATGGGCCGGAATACTCTGGGTATTGATATGAATAACATTAAAATTCCTCGAAACATCAGAGAACTGCGCTGTAAGACTGTCAGCCAGAGAAGGAATGCTCACAAAACTGTCATCGTTGCTTGCCAAAGAAAAATAACTGTTGTTGTCGCTGCTGTCATCTGTAGACATAAATATTTCCTATTAATAATATAAATATATAAAACTATCTTAAAACTAAAAACCAATAACAAGTTCACCTGTTGGTTGCGTTATTACGTTACAAGAATAAAACAAAAAATAAAATAAAACAAACATCTAGATGAGTGACCGGGCAACACTAGTTAGCAGAATCAAAATAACTTAAAACGAGAAATATTTTAAAAGTTTATCAATATATTTGATTTTTGTCAACTCTTCTCCTTACATAAAAAATAAATTTACCTCAAACGGAACGCACCAATTAAAACGAAAGTGACAGTAACATTTAGTGACAAATGTCAATTTGTGACGTAAATAAAATTGTAAACACGAAGTTTCAATCAACAAAAAAAAAAGTGAAGGTGGAAAACAAAACAAGAAAATAATATTACCCGGTCCTACAGTTTAATACCAGAAGGATGATATCACTTCTTCACAGCAGCAACACGCTTTAACCTTGCGGTCTTCATATTAGCAGCGGTCGGAACGGACTCTGGCACAGCCGCTTTATGAACACTCTGCTCCGGTTCACAGGGAATCGGCACAATCCTGTCCAATTCAGCTAAAGACTCGACCCGATGCCGCGTATCGTTGGGACCAAGGACATATACGCAGCCCGCCTTAGTCCAGCTCTTGGAAACACCGAATCTTTCTCTTGCAGCCAAGAATATGTCGTGCCGCCCCTTTGTTAAGAATTCGGATAAGGTGACGCCTGACGCCCTTAATTTGGCTTTCGAAAACCAAACTCTGTCCCGGACTGCGAGGCTGCCCAGCTTGAACAGAATAGGCCGGGTTTTATTCGCCACTGCTCGTCCCATTCTGTGACATCGGCTTATGTCAGCAACAGTGAATTCACTAAGCTGCAGCTTGCTACGTACCACCTCAGCTACCACCCTGGCGGTATCTTCCCTCTGCTCTTCATTCACACCATGCAAAAGCAAGATCTTCCTCCGTCCTCGCATCTCTATTTGGTCGACACTTCGGGCTAGTAGCTCCACCTGACGCTGAAGGCTGTTCAGAGCTTGAGAGATGAAAGTCCGGAACATGGTGAATTCTGCAGCTAGGGTAGAACTTGTGACAGGGGACGGAGGGGCCTTCTGCAATTCAGCTTCGAAGTTGGACATGCGTGTGTGGAATAACTCCTTTAGTTCACCTAAAGTGCATGCCAACGAATCCATGGTGATGATGTGATAATTTACAGTGTTTTATAGAGAAGAAATTGCAAGAAGATAACGCTACACCAGCAGGTACTGATTATGAACTCTTAAAATATGACATAGAATTACTTTCAATATTATTTATATATTAATTTATATGAAATTTTTATCACGAGTGTTTTTTTATTAGTGTAACTGGTACAACTACCCACAAGAAAAAAAAAACTTTTTGTCACGGTGGCAGTGCTATTGTATCTTCCGACTCAGATCAGCATATTTTTGTCGGTCTCCTTGTGTTATAAGTCCCAGCATTTTAAGGTATTTCCGCTCTTTCACCAGTTTCCAGGTATCTGAGCTAAGCCATGTTTGTTTGCAAGTGGGTTTTGATTGCTGACCTGTGATTCCATCCATGACTTTCCACGTCAAGTCCTTAAGATGGTTCCAGTGTACATTCGCGCCTCTATAATGGGGAGTGGTCTATCTGCGATTGCGTTCTTAAGATCTTCTTTGAACGCTATTTTCTCTGGCGATGTCAATGTTCGTGGTCTCAGGGGAAGATCTTTTTTTACCGCTTTTAGACGCAGGGAAAACTTTGCAACGAGAAGGCAATGGTCCGATCCGCAGTCGGCACCAGGAATGGTTTTCACGTTCGAAATTGAAATTCTCTATCGGCTGACAATGATTACGTAGTCGATTTGGTTACGATGTCTGTCGCCTGGAGACTTCCATGTGTAAAGACGTCTTGGGTGATGTTGGAAGCAGGTGTTCATTATTGTGAGCTTCCTTTCGATGCAGAACTCCAAGAGCCATTAGCCAGTCGTTCCTGGTGCCAATGCCATACTTTCCGATCGTGTTCCGGATGTGTTCGTCTTGCTGCGTTTTGCCCATTTTAGCATTCAAGTCACCGATTATTAAGGTGATCTTGCGGTTTGGGATTTTGGTCAGAGTAGTTTCCAGGACAGCATAGAACTAGTCGATAGTCTCATCACTAGCGCAGGAAGTGGGAGCATACACTACGACAATGTTGAGGGTACAGGGTCTCGTGTTATTTTCAGTCATTATTCTATCAGATACAGGGTTATAACCAAGTACATGCTTATTGAGATGGCGAGATACCCACACAGCAACTCCGTTTGTGCTAGAATCTACAGAGCCCTACAGAGATGGTGTTTCCGTTGGAGGTAGTTTGATGTCCTTGTCGTCTCTTGTGAGTTTCAGTCATTCCAAGCAAAGTCAGTTTGTGCAACTCCGCCTCCCTCTCCACAATTCCCTGGGACAAGTAATCTACGGACGTTCCACGTGGCAAACCGTCATTGTTCACGGATTGAGATTTTACAGTGTTGATCACCAGTAGCATATCTGCCATCCAAAACCTGGTGGTCCGTCTTAGTAGCAGCTTCGGTAGCCAATTTCACACCTCTCGGCCCGGTAACCAAAAGGCGCCGAGTGTAAGTCGGATCGTCCAACAAATTAGTTCTATATGTTGTGCTTTCCATAGGGGTTTTCTTGGGTAAATACATCATGGTGGCTACCCGATTCCTTCCACGGCAATATTTTGAGGTAATTTAGGACCTCATGGTCATTGAATACCAAGTTGTCGGGATAGTTGCGCCACCCGATACTCGGCGTTGAACATTTTACAGTTGGGCAGTTCTTCTCCAGACAAACCCTCCTCCTTTTTCATCCGGGCTTGGGACCAGCATTGGCGGAGTTGCCAAGTTGCGAAGTTGGCGAAGTGCCCATGTAGGCCTATGTAAAAAAATAAAATTATTTTGTTTTTGATTTTGGTAGGTAGATATATGAAGAATGGCATAGTGGACACTTCATCATCATCATATCAGCCGCAAGACGTCCACTGCTGGACATAGGCCTCCCCCAAGCGTCGCCACATTGACCGGTCCCGTGCGTCGCGCATCCAGCGGATCCCTGCAACCTTCACCAGGTCATCGGTCCACCTGGTGGGAGGCCTTCCAACGCAACGTCTTCCGGTTCGCGGTCGCCACTCTTGAACCTTTCTGCCCCATCGGCCATCCGTTCTGCGAGCAATGTGCCCTGCCCACTGCCACTTAAGTTTGGCAATTCTTCGGGCTATGTCGGTAACCCTGGTTCTCTTGCGGATCTCTACATTTCTGATTCGATCACGTAAGGAAACTCCGAACATAGCCCTCTCCATTGCCCTTTGGGTGACTGTAAGCTTTCTGATGAGGCCCATTGTGAGCGACCACGTCTCAGAGCCATAGGTCATAACTGGCAACACACACTGGTCATAGACTTTCGTCTTGAGACACTGTGGTAAGTTGGACGTGAAGATACCGCGCAACCTCCCGAACGCTGCCCAGCCGAGTCGGATTCGACGGTTGACCTCTTTCTCGAAGTTGGCCCTACCCAACTGGATCGTTTGTCCCAGGTAGACATAGTCATCCACAACTTCAAGTGTAGAGTCTCCGACCCTAATAGAAGTGGGTGTGACATGGGCATTCAACATCACCTTGGTTTTGTCCAAGTTCATCTTAAGACCCACTCTTTCGGAGGCTCTACTGAGGTCATCGAGCATTGTATTGAGGTCCTCCATAGTCTCAGCCATGACCACTATATCGTCGGCAAACCGAAGGTGAGTGATGTACTCGCCATTGACGTTGATGCCTAGCCCTCTCCAGTCCAGAACCTTGAAGACATCCTCCAGTGCAGCGGTGAACAGTTTCGGAGATATGACATCTCCCTGCCTCACACCTCGCTGCAGAAAGACAGGTTCCGAGGTCTGATCCTGAAGTCGAACTGATATGGTGGCGCCCTTATACAAACACTTCAACACCTCGATGTACCGGTAGTCAATTAGGCACCGTTGGAGAGACTGCAGCACAGCCCAAGTCTCGATCGAATCAAAGGCTTTCTAGTAGTCCACAAACGCTAAGCAGAGAGGCAGGTTGTACTCTTCGGTCTTCTGTATAACCTGCCGCAGCGTATGTATGTGGTCTACGGTGCTAAAGCCTTTTCTGAATCCGGCTTGTTCAGGAGGCTGGAAATCGTCAAACCTGCGCGCGAGACGATTCGTGATGACTCTTGAAAACAGCTTGTAGACATGGCTAAGAAGTGAGATGGGCCTATAGTTCTTTAGTAGGGCATTGTCACCCTTCTTGAAGAAGAGTACCACCACACCCCTGCACCATGCCTGTGGCGTTTTGCCCTCGAGTATGACGGAATCAAACAGCTTCTGAAGGGCCTTAAGGACCGGTTTTCCACCCGCCTTCAGGAGTTCGGCTGTAATTCCGTCTTCACCCGGCGCCTTGTTGTTTTTAAGCTGTTTAAGAGCCATCCTAATCTCATACAGGCTGACGTCCGGAATGTCTTCGGTATAGTGCCGGGTCAATCTAGCTCTAGGGTCTTTTGCCAGATTCGCGACGGATTTACTGGTTGACGTGTACAACTGCCCATAGAATCTCTCGATCTCTCTCAATAGCTCCGGTTTGGCGGATACGATTCTGCCATCGTCGGTCTTCAGTTTCGTGAGCCGGCTCTGCCCAATAGTCAGATCTCTTGCAAAGACCTTGGAACCCTTATTCCGCTCAATCGCGTCTTTAATACGCTCGGTATTAAAGCGGCGGAGATCGCTTTTCAAGGACTTTGAGATCCGTCTATTGAGCTGCCGGTACTTCAATGCATCGTCTGAAGACTGCAGGATCATCTTACGCCTCTCCTTCATGAGCTTGAGAGTAGGATCAGAGAGCTTTTTGTTTATATCTGTACGGCGGGTCTTGAAAAACTTAGACCCAACCGTATGGACAGCTTCCACGAACCCATCGCTGTATTCGTCCACGGAGCTCCCTAGGCACTCGAAACGATTCTGAAGTTCGAGCTGAAAGCTCTCGGGCTTTTGGATCTGGATCTGTGCTGGACGGAGCGTAGACTTCATCAGTCGAGACCTTTCAAGCTTGATATTAATGTTCAATGTGCCTCTCACCATGCGGTGATCGCTCCCGGTTTTCACCGAATTGATCACAGAGACATCATTGAACATTTGCTTCTTGGTTGACATGATGAAGTCGATCTCGTTTTTAGTTGCACCATCGGGGCTTTGCCAGGTCCACTTCCTGTGCTCACGCTTTCTGAAGAAGGAGTTCATCATATAGAGGCCCTCCTTCTCCATAAAGCTGGCCAGTAGGTGACCCCGGTGGTTCCGATGTCCAACTCCAAATTGGCCCACTTGCAGCTCATCAACGTCTCGTTTGCCCAGTTTCGCGTTGAAGTCCCCCATGACAACGGTGAAGTGAGTTTTGAAACCATGCATGGCTCTAGAAATAACCTCATACAAGGTCTCTACCTCGTCGTCGGGGTGTGCTGAGGTCGGGGCGTAGACCTGTATAACATTCAGCGAATATCTCGAGGATAGTCTGAGTATAAGGTACGCCACCCTGGTCGACACACTCTCGATCTTCACCACGTTGTTCACAAGGGACTTGTGGACGATAAACCCGACACCACCCTGGGACTGCCGGTCACCCTCTCGGAAATAGAGCAGGTTACCGGATTTGAGGATTATCGAGTCCTCCCCCTCTCTTCGGACTTCAGATAACCCTATAATACTCCACCGCAACCTGCTCAATTCTTCCTCGAGTTCGGCTATCTTCTCGTCGGTCCGGAGTGTTCGCGTGTTATACGTTGCCAGGTCCAGTCGTCGGTGTTTATTAGGGTAGCCGGGTCCACTCCGGGGATTCTTCGCACCCCTTGCCACGCCATCGCCTCGACCGCTACCGTAGTCGAGGGTAGACGGGCTGCCGGGCACTCGGGGCCGTTTTTTCTTTGTGCTTTTCATTTTGGTTTGGGGGGGGTTTGCCTTAATCGCCACGCTTGGCAGGCGCCTTCTCCATAAAGCTGGCCAGTAGGTGACCCCGGTGGTTCCGATGTCCAACTCCAAATTGGCCCACTTGCAGCTCATCAACGTCTCGTTTGCCCAGTTTCGCGTTGAAGTCCCCCATGACAACGGTGAAGTGAGTTTTGAAACCATGCATGGCTCTAAAAATAACCTCATACAAGGTCTCTACCTCGTCGTCGGGGTGTGCTGAGGTCGGGGCGTAGACCTGTATAACATTCAGCGAATATCTCGAGGATAGTCTGAGTATAAGGTACGCCACCCTGGTCGACACACTCTCGATCTTCACCACGTTGTTCACAAGGGACTTGTGGACGATAAACCCGACACCACCCTGGGACTGCCGGTCACCCTCTCGGAAATAGAGCAGGTTACCGGATTTGAGGATTATCGAGTCCTCCCCCTCTCTTCGGACTTCAGATAACCCTATAATACTCCACCGCAACCTGCTCAATTCTTCCTCGAGTTCGGCTATCTTCTCGTCGGTCCGGAGTGTTCGCGTGTTATACGTTGCCAGGTCCAGTCGTCGGTGTTTATTAGGGTAGCCGGGTCCACTCCGGGGATTCTTCGCACCCCTTGCCACGCCATCGCCTCGACCGCTACCGTAGTCGAGGGTAGACGGGCTGCCGGGCACTCGGGGCCGTTTTTTCTTTGTGCTTTTCATTTTGGTTTTGGGGGGGGTTTGCCTTAATCGCCACGCTTGGCAGGCGGGTGATTGGTGCGCGAGCTTGGCGATCGCAGTTTGTTGTTAAAGTGCACAGAGAACGCTGCTGCCCATTCTCTGGTGTATCCCTTAGTCGCCTTTTACGACACCCATGGGAAGATATGGGATGGTGAGATTCTTTACGTCCGACACCATACGGAACAGACACTTAATTTGACTAATTTAAAGTTTATTTAAACATTTAGTATGGTAGGTTTAATTTTTCAATTAAACTAATTTGATTCGTGACTATACCAACTTTTAAGGACAATTATGACAAAAAATTTAGAAGGTTGGTTTATTGTATTGCGCAGCCACTTTTTTATAACATTCTAGATTTGGTTTTGTTACCACGCATAAATATATTTTTCAATTATCTCGCTAATTAATTAGAGTACAAGTCTGAAATTTCACAGGTTTATAATTGAACTGTATATCTAATTATTGATATAAGATTCAGTTACTACTACTTCAGAAAACTCGGTTAATCGGTCGTCAAATAATGCAGCTGCGCGCCGTGACCGAAACAAATTGAAGTTTCATCATAACTTTTTAATTACATCTAGGATAGTAATGAAACTTCATTACCATTTAAAGTTAGCCTTTGAAGCGCTTATTGGAAGTTCAAGGACCTATTAAAGCATATTTCTATTTACTAAAATATCTTCAAAACGGTGCATTAATGTGGATTATTTTATTATGTAACAGATTATAACTAATTAGCCAGATGTCATGTACAACAATTATAATCATCCGTTTAGTCAATTCCGAGATGCAGCAATCGCGCAAACGTTATCGCAGCAGGATTTTAAATATCTTTGCAACCATAGCAAATACAAATACAAATTAAGTTGTACCATTTACTTCAAATTGATATCGAATTATTTAGATAACATTTATTTCAACATACCAGTTAGAAAACAAAAGATCTGGCTGTGGTAACGATACTACAGCCGGAACTGTTTTTATCAAATAATTAAAAAACTATCAGCTTACTAAATAAAAAAAACTGCTTACCAATTACAGAAGCTGTATATCTAATTATCTATTGCACTTAGATGGCGAGTTTCAACATTTTCTGGCTGAAGTAATGCACACTTATCTAACCACCAGAACCCAGTAACTGGGTAACACAATACCCTTTGGCAAGACTGGTGTCTGATATCCTGGTTTTTGACTATCCGTAATGTAGGTGGGATACTTCCATCAAGGGCCGACACCTCCACCAATTATTTCCATCTGTTCTTGAGTGGATGGACAGGTCGTGACTGGAGATCGATCACTGTGTTGCCCAATTTCTCACAGGACATGGTAACTTTAAAAGTAAATTATTTTCCATCTGACTGCGAATATGAAAAATCTGCACATCATATCATATGGGTGTTCTTTGGCAGAATGAACGCAAGATTATGTTAGATAATGTAGGCAGGTAGGCTGCATCCGGATTTAATTATTGTATGGACCTTGTGGAAATTAGAACATATTGCCGTGCGTTCAAGCGTTTTTGCCATACCTATTATTGGAATCAAATATAAAAGCTCACAAATTTAGGACCCTTTAATATTAATGTTAATTTTTATCAGTGGTGCTAGGCAACTGGGCTTATCCCAGTTCTAAACGGCCCTTTGTGCGTATTGTCCTTGTTTGTTGTGTCCTGCTTGATATGGAGGAAAGTGGAAATTATACTTCAAACATCAGAAGAAAGGGGCCTCATCTCTTCTTAGGCTGCCATTCTCCTCTCAAACTGTTTCGTTTGAGATATCAAAAACAATAAAATAGAATAATAAGAAAACTATAAAGAATCATATTGTGCTGAGAAACGTGAGCAGTTCTAAGATATTGTTTTGTGTTACTAACAAAAATGATAACCTTAAGAGGTCAAGGCTTCTAATGAGAGACTTAGAATAATAGATTATTTTATCTATTATTATTTAAAGATTATTGTAACTATGCCTATCACCGAAAATAGTTTTTTTAGGGTCCCGTAGTCATAATGTCAAAGTTGTTAATAGTACAAATAAATTAAAGTACCTACCTATTGCTTGCTCATTTTATCCAATTTCGTATTTAAATAGATAATTTCGAACTTGTACGTGTTTAATAAATAAAACTTTCACCCAAATATAACTTTTGTTTTTCTCTGTAATAAAGTAAACTTGAAATTCCCCATTTTGTACGTGGCTATAACAATATCCGTGAAAAGCCAAAATAAAAGAAATCTCATTCTTATAGTCTATGGCCGATCGCCATTGTTAGATGCGCGCGCATAGAAAACTGATAATTTTTTCCCGCCATTGCGAGAAATTTTCATAACTCGTTTTCACTGTTGAAAATGATTTTTAGTATTATTTTCTTTACAAGTGTGTTGAAAAACGTCGTATGATACACGGGTGTATTGATGATTACCGTCCTCGGCTCTCTTAAGACCCTCACCTGACGGCTCGGTTCTCAATGGCGCCACAGTGGTAATCACAAACATTACACACTTGTACCATAATGTACTATTTCACACCACCTGCTCGACAATGGCCAATTACATATCAAGCAATCTCAACATAAAGTAAAGCATTACTTCCCAAGGGATGTAAAACTGTATGAAACTCCCAAGGAAGTAAAGTGATTTGAAATTTGAACGTCAAACTCGTGTGGAAACTTGTGGCAAACTCTGAATAAAAATGTCCATATGACATTCTAAAGAGAATCGTTTAAAAATCGAAGTGGCCACCTTAAGCAGAAATAAATAAAAACTTTGTCAGAAAAAATAAACCGAATTCTAAAGCAAAACACAAAAAGTGCAAAAATTACTTTCGTTTCGGAATTCGGTGTCTTTGGGACCTCTTGTTTTTATCGTTTTCCATCACGATTTTGTACAATAGAAAAACAAAAGTAGGAGTCAACACTGTGTCGGAATCCGTCCTTTTAGTTTATTGCCAACATTTAGCAAAAACTCGAAAGTCAAGCAGCCTATAGTGCATTTTTTCAATGCTCAGATCTAAAATAAGTATCAAACACCATATTCAAATCAATACATACAGCAGCTTTTTATTGTATCGCAGAAAGCCTGTCTTCGTCTTGGGCAGCTTGTACCCCTCACTTCACTCAGGACTCTACATAACGCCCGAGCAAAGCTAGACTCACGCAGGGAGACTCTAGGGTCCCTCGTTACACTCACCTTGAGCGTGACGATATCAATATGCCACCCCTGACGTAAGACACTGCTTTATCCCCATGGTGCACGTATCTACTAATCTACTCTACACAACAACACGCCCTTATGATATGTAAAAGATTGTGTCAATGTATTTTTTTATATGACAAGAGTTGATGAGACCGCGGTGTCTCAAAACTAAAGTCATTAAACAGAAACGTGGTCGCTCACAATGGGCCTAATGAGAAGGCTTAAAGTCACCCAAAGGGAAATGGAGAGGGCTATGCTCGGCGTCTCATTGCGTGATCGAATCAGAAATGAAGACATCCGCAAGAGAACCAGGGTTACCGACATAGCCCAAAGCTTTGCCAAACTGAAGTGGTACTAGGCAGAGTCGAACGGGCCGAAAAGTTCTGGATGCAAAAAGCACAGGATCGAGCAGTGTGGTGACGCTTGGGGGAGGCCTATGTCCAGCAATGAACGTCGGACACTGCGTGAACGTCTTGCGTGACCACGAAAACTGCAACACATATAAATCTATATGGCACCCCACCTCGCCTGATCCAGTTAGTACGAAGATGTGATGATGACGCATTTTTGTTGTATGTTGTTTCTTTGCTCTTTAATTTAAACATGGTCGTCGAAAAATAGAGCGTGTATTGGTATAAAAACTTGGTTTATGGTCAGGTGCCCGCGCGTTTGTTTGGCTTGAATAAATTCGGCTTATACAAATGTGCCCTAACAGTTACTAAAATTAAAACTATTTGCTTAAAATTAATATATGTCCTGACTACGGAACCTTTATATAATGAGTACCTACAGATTTTATTTCGTGATTACGTGTGTGTAGCCACTAACTAGTTGTCTCAAGCACCGACGATAAGCTACACAGTTTTAGACCTCTCGCGCGAACGCTCACAAGCGCTTACAAAAATTCTAAATTTTTATTTAGGTTCAATATGAATCTTCTGTGAGTATATATTTTGTTACTTTATATTATTTATTTATAGGTATTTCTTTCTAATTATTCTTCTTACCTACTAAATTTGTAAATATGTAAACGTTTGTTAAAATCATTAAATCACTTGATCATTTCGTCATCACTTTTTAGGACAAGTAACTGATGACGTTGCAAAACATTTCGCCAGTAAATTCAAAAGAGACTTTTGGCAAGTATTCCAGAAGGATACGTCTGGGGCATCTACAACCATTCAAAACTACCAATTTTGTGTTTGAGTTGAGCTTAAACGTGAGTCAATGCGGCCGGAATACGGGGCAAAAGTCTCTTTGTTTACTCAATACCTACCACACATTTTGTGTGGTAGGTATTGAGTAGTTTTAGTAAGAACCGACGGCCAATTAAATAGTATTCAACGAGCAATTTGTAAAAGCAATAGTCTCAGAGCTGGTCGCCACCTTGAGTGAGGTCCTACTCGCAAGACTGAAATTTGATTACGGTTAAACAATGAAAATAAAAGTCCAAGTTAGCAAGTTTGCGTACGAAAAAAGTACATACTAACACTACTCAATTACACTGATTTTGTGTTGAAAGTTTTCGGTAACGTTTGGGGCATCTGGGTTTTTGGTCTTGAGCACGTTAATGTCAAAAACACTGGCCAAGTGCGAGTCAGCGCACTGTTGGTGCCGTACAAACAGCTGCATTCACCAAAATAATTAACTAATATTACTGAAGTTTGAGAACTTTGAGGGCACCGAACATTGCTCTAACGATAAGATAAAAAGAATTGAGGGACAAACTTTGTTGTTGGAATACTGTATTCCCAATAGATCGACATAAGTTGCGGTCGGTTTACCAACTGCAAGCTGCTTTTTGATGTAGGTACAAATTTACGGTTTTCGTTTTTTTTTTTACTACTATAAGACATAGCTTCTTGCTAAATTTCATGATTCTATGTCAATGGGAAGTATCCTATAGATTTTGATGTCATTAACGGCTGTATCTCTTGATTGCGTTGATCTAGAAGTTAATTTTTTTCACAGCTGCAAATTAATATCGTATACTCAAGTTTGCAACCCAACTTGAGTATTCTTTTCTTGTGTATATAGATAGTGTAAGTAGTTAGGTTTAGTATAATTTTGTATAGTTTACTTTTGTTTAGTGTTAAGTTTAAGTATACACATGTTAACACCTTTGTTTGACATATAAATAATTTATTGCACTTGATTATACGATATTAATTTGAACTCGATACCATCACCCGTTTCTCTGATAAATGGTTTTGACAGACAAACGGACAGATAGACAGAAGGCCAACAAATTGATCCTATAAGGGTTCCGTTTTTTCCTTTTGAGGTACGGAACCCTAAAAACAAATCAACCAATCACAACTGTCCACTTTGAGTTGAGCATGAGTCAATGCTGTTTGGTTACCGCCCCTACGGAAAATCAAAAACGAATCCTTATATGTTTTCTCTTATCTTTATGATGCAATCACGTAATTTTCACAATCGCAGTGAAAAACATTCATTTTATTTTGGAGAATGTTTTTCTTTTGTGAAATGTTAATTGCGAAAAAAAAAACAAATTAAACAAAAAAATGAATTAAAAAAAACACTTATTATAATTACCTTCTTTATAACCTTATTTTTTCAGATTTATTGTCATTAGCGCATTCGCCGTGTGTGAGAGGACTACTGCGTTTGGTAAGTTATAATTTGTAATAAAGACACCATTTTATTGGACATGTAGTTTAATATCTGTTGCCAAATGGCGCTAAAATTTCCTTAGTAATATTGGTAATATGAATCAAATCAAACTGAATCTTAATAAAATACAGATTGACGAGATAACATGTTTTTTTAACTGATTTGCAAATAATTAAAATTTTTCCGTTTATATTCCGTCCAAAAATGTATTTTACATTTGACGTGTCCTTAGGTAACCTATGAAGTTCCCTATTTATGAACAGGCAACCATATACAGTAAAATGCATATCTTCATGGTCATTTACATTTAGAGATGTAAATTGAAAAAACCAACAAAAGCTTTTTTTCACAATCTTGAAAAAAAACTTGGCACCGTCGTTTTTTTTTCTACATTCGGTTTTCTTTTCAGAACAAGTGAATCATTAAATTTGGTTGTATTGTTTTAATTAAAATCAAAGTACGTTTAAATCAATGGTTACTTGTTATTATGAACTTAGAAAATTCTTAATTTGTTACAATCAGAATCATCTTTTTTTGTAATTAGGAAAATCCCCTTCCGTAAATGGTAAACTTCAGCGGGTTGCCAATTTTTCTAAGACATTTATTGTACTGTAAGGATCGTAGCAAGTGGCGTTCTGTAATTTATGCCTATGGAAAAAGGCGTGCGTTTATGTATATACTAGCACTTAGCCTGCGATTTCGTTCGCGTGTCCGTATTTTTGCCTACAGATGATTTTTTACTGTCATCCCCTTAAAGGTTTAATTGCCAAATATCTCTTCTTAGTGCTCCCCTACATCATAAAAAGAAGCTCTGTACAGTAAAATACATTATTATTTTTCCAACCAAAAGCGTAAATCTTTAACTTCACGTGTCACATTCAAAAGCGTAGAAGTTTCACACAAACTTCCAACCCCTTTTTTATCCCCTTAGGGGTAGAATTTCCAAAAACCAATAAATACATGAATCATTTTTATCGACCAAGAGCGTAAATCTAAAATTTTATGTGTCCAATTTAAAAACTGTAAAAATTTCATACAAACTTTTAACCCTTTTTTACTACTTTAGGGGTAGAATTCGCAAAATCAATAAATACATTAATTATTTATATCAACCAACTGCGTAAATCAATATTTTCACGTTTCCAACTTACAATCTGTAAAATTTCATACAAACTTTAAACTCCCTTTTACTCTCTTACGGTTACTTAGGGTTACTTTTTTACCCCTTTTTTAACAAGCCATGTAGCCCCTACATGGCTTGTTGGACTAAACTTATCGCCTTTAACTAAATTCAAACTATTTGTTTTCCAGATACAAAACATAACCTACTAATACCACCGGATGACGCAGAAATAGTGGAGGAATCCTTCACTAATGAAACAGGTCGTTGGTCATACAATTTTAACGGCACAGAGCCCGTACAAGTCGATCCCAGTGCCACAGACCTGGTAGGACTAAACTTGGCAGCTCCATTCATCGTGACAGCCATCTTTAAATCAACCAACGGGGAGCCTTTATGTCTATTCTCAATAACGCAAGGCGATCGTACAATTTTGAATCTTTGCATACAACCATCTCAAGTAAACATCTCGAATATAGAGTTACGTACTGAATTGTACGAGCCAGATTATTCAATTTCTGAATATTTCAATCTTGACTACAAAAACAAATGGATCAAAATCGTCGTGTTTATTCATGATGATAAAGCAGATATGTACTTGAATTGTAGTAAGTATTCCAAAACGTTCACTTTGTTCAAAAATAGAAATGATGTGACTCTTACGAAGGATATGAAGCTTCAATTGGCTTATTCACCATTAGAAAACAAGTTTGAGGTAAGTCTCTAGAGGTTTAATAATTATAAAAAAAAAGTTGTAGTAGCTATATTCATTGTGGCCAAAGTTAAATTTTGAACTCTCAGCATGATGTTGTGCCATGGAGAACCCACATTACGTCGCTGACTCTCAGTGGTCGGCAAATCATGAGCCGCTGAGTAATAAGAATCTAATGTGATAAGAGTCACACTGAGCACTGAATTGTTTTCAACAGAATATTTAATTTATTTTTACCAAAACGAAAATATTTATAATAAAAGTAGTTATAACGTGCTATAAAATGCGGAACTAGTTTTATTCTTATTTTCATTCAATTCATTTCGATACATGCATAATAAATATATTTATTTTAAATGTTGTTTCAGGGTCTCATTGAAGAAATAAGCTTGCGTACTAATGCTGATGACGAAACATTAAAAAGTGTTTGCAACATGGTATGTATCTCAATTCAAACCACAAAATGTAGGCATATACTAAAAATATTTTACAATGCATGTACTCGAAAAGAGCGTTTTCAAGCAGCCAAACTGTGCGGAAAGTGTCACTTTTTCACTAATACTACTTACTTTTCTGTATTTTTTTAATTTTTAACTTCAACGTCAGCCCGACGCATAGAGTTTTTTATTATTTGATCAACAGTTTTGACAAATTAGTGAAGTACAGATTACCATTCATATAAAACGTAAAATAAAACTAATACTTCATTAAAGGCGTTTTTAATTACTCTAGATTTAGATTTTGATCAATAAATTAATTTTAAATATTCATTAAATATGTTTGGATGAACGTATATTTTGCTCGTGCCTTTTTGCGTTACGACGTGACAGCTATTTGCACATGCGCAGTAGATATGCCCAAGGAACTATTAGTTAATCTGTGAATATGCTGAGCGCGCTTGAATAAACCCGCCATTTTATTAATTTCTTGCTTGGTTCAGATATCTTTTTTTACTTCCTCGCACAATGCATAGTAAAATGTTGTATGATAAACGTACGTAAGATGATTCCCGACTCATGTCGATTTATATAATAAAAATGCCACTCATCGGGAATCACCTACCTTCCGCACATGTAGCATAAATAACTATTTTAACTTGACTCCAATCTGCCTAACTTTTTTTAACTATGTTGGGGTCGGCCTGCAGTCTGACCGGATGCAACTGAGTACCAATAAACACATACATATAACGACTGGCTATCTGATCTCCACATCTCAGTATGTATGGGATTAAAATATTGGGAATTGAAAAAGTAGGTATGCTAAGATGGTTTGGCCATGTTGAGAGAATGAATGAAAGGCGACTTACAATAGTACATTATTGCAAAGGCCGGACAATATGCAATTGCAGGTCGAGTATGAGTTTAAAGGCCGAGCTGTAGGCGAGGACTTTACTAATACGAAACAGGCAATTGCCATTTCCGCCGGGGCATATTTATAGTGCTTTTGTCAAAAGAATGCAGAGAAATAAAACATACATTTTATATTATACATTTAATTTAATTAATATTAAAAGTTACATCAATATTGCTGGAGCGTTGTAATGTTCCAAATTCAAAAAACGCTCCAGCAATGGATTTGATTTTCTTTGTCCGTAAAATCGGTACTTCGCGTGTGTCGCGAGAAAAAGGTATTTACAAGGCAGACGTGAATGGAAACGCCCTAGAAAGACATACATAGACCTTATTGGTGATGTTCTTCAGAAAGACCAGGTGCGCAGTAATCATAACCGGTGTCATACACGCAATGACTATATGTAAGAACGTATGTGCAAAAGATGTATGTAAGGATCGTAGCATCAAGGTGGCGTTCTGTAGTTCCTGCCTACCCCCGTGGGAGAAGGGCGTGAGTTTATGTATGTATGTAAATTATTGCGTAACACGGTACCTCTTATCATGACGGACTGTCAGATTTTCTGGGTTGGTTACCCATCATACATTACAAACCGAAACATCTCCGTGTCGCAGAAAATACATGAAACCGTTGGTCCCGGATATCATTTGTAGACATTTGTTCATATTTTTTGTGACAGTCGTTACGGATAATTAGAAGCCAGAAAATATGACAATCCGTTTTGCTAAGGGGTCCACGGATCACCCTCGGCAGTCGTTGCTTAGCCTCGAAGGTCAACCTTTCCAGCTGTTATTAGTTAGCCACGATCTCCTTTTTAGCGTCCGTTGCTCTTTAATTTCGGAAGTCGGTATTTATGGATTTGTTTCTTCGTGTTTTGCACTTTCTAGTGTTTTAATTTGGAAGTCGTTTTTATTTTTTTGCAAAAAAAGTTATTGTATTTTTCTCTTTTTAATTGCAGTAACTAAAACTAAATAGTAAGCAAGTTTTATTGTAAGCACTTGTAGGATCGATATAATACACATTATCATTCAATGGAGCTTATGCAGTTACGTGTATGCTTTCTTAGTACAAGTCTAATCCAGTCCATATATACCTACGTTGCTTTTGGGATAGATATGAACCTAACAATAACTCGACCGCTTTACATTTTCTTTAAAACTAAAACATAACAAATTAAATAACATTCAAACAAATTGACAACCCTTCTTTTTTTGAAGTCAGTTGAAACAGTATTTTCAAGCTACACACACTGGCAAAATTAGCGGAACAAGGAAAAAAATATCGTAAATTTTAATTTTTCACCATTACAGGTTGGTTTTTATTTTGTTTTATAATAAAACCAATTACGCTTAATTGATAAAACAATTGAACCTCGAATTTCATGCAATTGTTTTAACTTTATTCGAACTTACATTATTTTGAGAGAATGCCGCTTATTGCCACTTTGTGGTTATGTGTCAAAATTTTGAAAAAATTTCATTGACATACTGAGTTATTTATTTTAGTTTAACCTTTAGATCTTTATCGAAGTTAAGAACGTTATTGTGCCCAACTGAATCCAAACTGAAAGCCAGCACCAGTCAGTCAGTGCCAGGGCACTTGAGATAAGGAAAAATTATCAAACCTACAGATGATGTGCGTAACTCATCATTTACCTGTTTCAACTACTAATGACATTTTTCAATGATACAGACTATTATTTTTGTAAGAAGAACAGTATAATGCAGAAAACCCTTACTTCTACGTAACAGGAATAATCGTTTAATTCAGTTTTACATTCGCAAACTGTTCATTCCAAAAGAAAAATATAGGAGAAAATAAATAAAATAAGAGGTTTCCAAAAATTCCTTCTGCCGATGATGACATGATATCCAGTTAATATCATGCGATTGGCTTATTGTGTCAACACAGATCGCCAAGTTACAGAAGAGAAAAGATAAAAAAGGCTTTTCAAGCCAGAAATGAGCGGGAGGAAGTTCAAAGAGCAACAGTAAGTGAACTTACGATACGAAGGGAGTTGAATTAAGCTTGTTTTGGTTCGATCATGCCCACCAAAGGTCCTTAAATTGAGGCACACCTCCTTAGAAGCAGTATAATTTTTACCAGAAAACATCCACTTTGGTCCATGGACTAATAGTGTAAAAATTGTTTAGTGATAAGTGTGTGGAAGTCATTTAAATTGAATTGAAGGACGGCAATAAATGTGTTATCATGATCAAGAATAACATAATCTGTAAATTTTTTAAACTACTGTGGCATAAGGTAGAGGAACAATATTGGATTCAGGTATGATATGTTTGGGAGGTCGTACGGACATGGTGGTGATCGTTGGAGGATATTTTATTGCAGATCGCTGTAGAAGTGTTTTTAAGAATAAAAAGTCACTTCGTTTTTATCCAGGATAATGCTCGGCCGCATGCCACTTTTTCAACTTCAGTCTAACTAAAAAACTTCAATATCGCAGTTCTGGAATAGCCGGCGAGATCACCAGATATGTTTCCTATAGAACACGTTTGGAACCTGCTAAAACAAAGGTTAACATTAATAATACCTACACCTGTGAATGTGGGTGAACAGCGAAATGCCGTTGTATAGGAATGATCTTAATATGTCTAGGCGGGTGAAACTTTATTAATAGAACGTGGAGGAAACACTCGATATCATGGGATATAATTTTTATCTTCAAAATTTATTTTAATGATTTTTTTAAACTTTTCATATTAACCTTAAAAATCAACAATGTATAGTTTTCACATAAAATCGTATTACTCACACAAAATGTTCTAAATTCGATCTGATTTTTATTTTAAAAGGTGTATTTTTAAGTAAGAAAACCTATTCTAATATCAGTTTTAAAATTGAATCGTATTTAAAAAAGAAATCGACCTTTTTTTATTTTATTCCGCTAATTTTGCCGGTGTGTGTATTCTGTGTGTTATATTTATTGAAGAGCTAATTGTTTGGTTTAAAAAATACAGTCAATCGTTCTTCACTGATAGATTAATGGAAAATCTATATACGTAAATGGTTTTAAAATAACATATTGAAAAGATCTGATGCGATTGAAATCTTTTGCTTGCTTGTCCAATTTGCACTTGACCGGTTTTTTCTATTTCATTTGTTTTATATCAACTTACCAATGTTAACATTGTTTCAGCTTCAAACTGACTTTGAACACGGTGGAGATGAAATTAGCAAAAACCCAGAGTTAAGAAGACCACAGCCTCTAGAATATAATTTTATAAAAGATTTGGCTCAATGTCGTAGAGAAATCACCGTTATAAAAGAAGGTATTAACGAACAAATCAAAAACATAACAATGTTATTCCAGAATGAAATTAAGGAAGAAATTGAAGCCCTGAAATCTACAAATGAATATCTAGTACAAGAACTACAATTAATACAAAAAATAATGTTGTCCAGAAGCAAGAAAACACAAGGTTTAAATCTCAACAGAAGTTATCGAGAAAAACAAGACAAGCTATAAACAGAAAAACACATTACGCTAGTTGGTTTGAGGAAGTAAAAATAGTCCTAAATATAGTCCATCTATCCTATGTTATATTTGTACTTTCAGTTTCTACAACAATATCTACTTACATAAACGTCAAAATAGTTCAGTTATTGAGAAAACCAGCATGTCCCAGAACTAACCTACACTGCGTTGTGAACTAAGTGATACTGCTTCTCACAAAGAACAATCCTGTGTGTCCGATAAGTGGGAACATCGTAAGCTAAATTATAATTAGTTGTTTTAGTACTATCAAAAAATAATATAAATCAAAAATTCACAACTGTCTCTGTAAGTTCATATAGCCCAAAATATATTACGTTCCAAATGATTCTAAAATATCAAGTTTTACCTTCGAAGTCGTCATTCTTCTCATAACTTACGGCTGTCGCTGCAGAAGCAACCTGGTCAAATGGGGTATCCTTGACCCATCCCAAACACGGTGCCGGTGTGGAGATCCTTCACAGAATATCCACCACCTCTTTTCCTGCCCAGCGTGCACGACCACCTACAACTTCCACAACTTGAACGAGACTAAAGACAGAGCTATCCAAGTGGCCACATGTAGGTCGGGAAAAAAATTGTCTGATAACATGGGTTACTTATACTCGTAGGCACGCGTGCTACATCGTCGACTACATCATCGCTTACCATCAGGTCAGATAGTATTTAAGCGCGAGCCTAACTATAATTAAAAAAATCGACACGTAAAGAAGAAGAAACGAGAATACATAAGAATTTCAGTGCATATTTGAAGCTGAAAAAGGAATAGAAGAATTTGAAGATTTTTTACATGCCATAACCTGTACAATATAAGAACAAGGTGCAAAATTAAGCAATTTACGTAAACACAAATATATTCATACTAGAAGTCCCACGCGGCTTCGCTCCTGTCAACTGGCTACCTACCTACCCATCTACTCTACCTACCCTACCCTACCTACCCTACATACATGATTGTTGCGTAACTTAAACCGTTTACGGAAGCTCTCAAAAAGGAATAATTTTGCCCGTTTTTGCAACTTTTTTCAAGTATGCTCCGCTCCTATTATTGTAGCGTGATATTATGTAGTTCCTCGATAAATGGTCTATCCAACAGAAAAATATTTTGTAAATTCAAACCAGTAGTTCCTGAGATAAGCGCGTTAAAACAAATAAACAAACTCTTCAGCTTTATAATATTAGTATAGATTATTGACATTATTGCTTTAAAAAAATCAGACAAGCCACCTAAAAGGATAGCAAATACACGCACAGACGAACGAAATGGTCGCACATTCCCAAAGCGATGCGTGATGAGGTCACAAAATAAAAATAAATACTAAAATATTTTCTCTAAAGATTCATTTTACGGCTTAAAACTGAAAAGGAAGCGCGATCGTGTTCGGGAATTGTAACTGAGACCTGCAAGTCACAAAACAAAATATGATATTAACTGAAAGACGAAACGGATATTTCTTTAGTTTAGACTATATGTAAAAAATATATGTTTGGTTGATCAAGTTTAAAAAAAATGTTACAAGAGTTATTTTCATAACCAACCGTAGTGCCTGTTCCGCCCTTTCACGAGTCTCCGGCCAGTCCTTGCCATGGGTTATAAGAGCTGTGTCATCCGCATATGTAATGATTTTAATGTTTGCAAGAGATAGATGACCTGACACAGCTCATTGACATAGATGAGGAAGAGGGTCGGTCCAAGGACACTACCCTGGGGTACACCAAATGTCACGTATTCAGCTCCACTTGTGTAGGTTTCCAATTTAACAACTTGTTTCCGACCCGTCATATAGCTGCGAAAGAGATGAAGGGCATTGCCACGTATGCCAATTTGTTCCATTTTAAGTAACAGTAAGAAGCATTGTATAGTTGTTTCGTTACAAAAATGTTGTGAATGCATTATAATTATAGCTATCAATATGTGAGGCTGAATAATTCTATTTTTGTACATCCAGCTTAATAAAAACTTTTTATAATAGTAATTTAATTGGTACCTCATTTAATTAAAGTTTTCTAACGGGCCTCTGCGAGAAGACTGTGGCCCCTTGTATACCCTCCAAATTTTCGGCATCCTATGGCTCCGGGATTGTCAATGAAATATATTAAGATACCTTCGAGATAGTACCTAAATGTCTTCATATACGAGATATAGCAAAATATGCACACTAATGTGTGGGTTGCACAATCAGTGTGCATATTTTTAGCCCCTTAAAAATAAGCTCAATTCTTAAGTTTGCCGTATATTATTACTTCCCAAAATTATCGACACTATAGAATGATGTAATAATATAGCATGTATTTTTTTCAAATTCGACAGATTCGATTTCTAGCAAGGAACATTGATTTATCAGAAATCTAATTACGCAGTTTTATTTTTAATAAAAACCGGACCCGAGACTACTTTGAGTGTTTTTTTTTTTGCTATTTCTCATAGTTTCGGATTTGGCTACCCACGCTTATCTATATCTGTAGGACTCATCGCTGAAATTCAGAACACATCTATCATTACTCCAATCCAAACTGAGAAAACTCATCTATGTTTTTAAGAATTAACGGTATGAAGCAGATATTTTAATTTAAAAAAAGGTTTATAGGGCACTCTGTCAATCGCTTCTAACTTACTGCATTTCATGTTGGGGCGGAGCTGCCAAAACCACTCTGCTTCCACTTGAAATAGCACAACGGGCAATTCTAAAAGTTAGCTCCTTCCGACCCATATATTACCCTTCACACATCTTTTATACCAGTCATGGAACCTACCGACCGTACGCCAACTCTACATCATAACTACAATCCTAAAGCAATACTCCCTTACGCTTCTTGACAGGAATATTCTTCATTAGCGTCGTCGAAATGCTGAAGTGCCCCAGTCCTTTCAATTTAAACATTTATTTACAAATAGGTTTTTCTGCTTTGGTGGTCCTTTTCTATATAATAAAGGTGAACGGCAGATTTTGTACCACATACTTTTTTTTGTTGTTCGGTTATAGAATTTGTACCACTTATTAAGGCAACTAAACCATTTATTTACATGTAAGTTTACTATTTTTAGAACTTCGGATTAATTAATAATAACAATAAAAAATAGAAGTTGCCGGATGTAAAATAACACAAATATTGAAATGATAATTAATTATTTAGAAATAGAAATACCATTAACATAATCAAACTCATCATTATCAAACAGTTGCAGTCCGCTGCTGGACATAGGTATCTCCTAATGCACTGAGTAGGTACGATCCTCATCTCAATCTAGCTACTTAATGATATGTAAAACACTACAAAGATAGCAACAAACAATTTAGAACATTTACTTTACACAACATGTAACATTTACCTATATGTAACAATTTACTACATTGGTACACTAGTACATAACCTTAAAAAATAAACCTAGTTATAACTTTTACGTCCCAAGTTCTAAAAATCTAAGAATTTAAAAAGGGATTGTCTATGATATTAACTACCACTTAAAACAAAAATATCCCAAAACACGTAATTTTATAAGCGGTACGAAATGCCCATACAAGCCTGCCATTCGCCTTTAATACTAATCTTAATATCTATACCTTAAGTAAACGTGAATACAAAACCAAACTGTTAAACTTGAAACTACAGAAGAACTTCTTAAAACATTATGATAAAGTTAAACTATTAAACACACCAACACACAACACTCACTCAAACACATTCAACACAAGCACACCACACACAACACTCACTCTTCCACTGTTAAAGTCTGTGTATAATGTCTGGCGAGTGAACTGCATCCTTATATACAGGCTCGGCCTAGCTCATATATGTAATAGCTTTAATAATTTAATCAGAATGTTCAAAATTGTACAATTTTATAGAGATATAAATATAATTTAATTTAGTGATGACCTTCATAACATCACGCCAGTGTTTCCCGACGGGTTAGGTGGCGTTGTACCTATATACACGCACATTTCATCAGATATGTTTTATAGTCCCATGTAATAGAGGGAGACTAGAGTAACTCCAGACTATTACTGAGAAATTTCATTTGGGAGAACCCAGATAATACTTTGCCTGACAAGGAAATCGAACTCAGGAAGACTAAAGAAAAAAAATACCGGCCAAGTGCGACTCGGACTCGCACACCGAGGGTTCCGTACAAACTTCAACTTAAAGGTGTTATAAATTTCAGCTTGATACCTCCACGCGTTCCTGAGAAAAAGGGTCTTGACAGACAGACAGACGGATAGACAGACGGACGGACAACAAAGTGATCCTATAAAGATTCCGCTTTTTCCTTTCGAGGTACGAACCGTAAAAAGTAAGAAATAAAAAAGAAAAAACTAAAGACTAAACTACTACTTAAGCTTGCAACCACTACTAACACCAACGAGGCATTTTCAATACACTGATGACTTTACTATTTTAATTTTCATTCACAGGCGTCTGCATTTGTTCACTCATTGTCTTTATTCTCTTGAGAATTTCTCTCATTTGATTCTAAAGACCCACGCGACACTTAATGCAGATCACAGAAGAAACAAAATAATAATAAAATTAAAAATCAAATGCATTTAAACTACGTTATTTAAAGTCAACAGTACAATTCTAAAATAAAAAAACATTTATTTTATTTAGTCCAGATATCATTAAATACTGAATTAATATTTAGATAGAATTAATATTAGAGCAAGATCTCTCATTTTAGCGCGTTTAGCTGAAAGTGCTTGGTACATGGTAGACATCCCTCCCATACGCACAAAGCGTTTTGCTAATACTTTCATTGTGCGCACAGCTAATGGAATTCCCTTCCGGAGTCTTTGTTCCCTGATAGCTACAACCTTGGGGTCTTTAAGTCAAGAGTGAATAGGTTTCTTCTAGGCAAGCGTGCTTCACCGTAGACCACATCATCGCTTAACATCAGGCGAGATGGTGGTCAAACGCTAGCCTATAGTTTATAAAAAAAAAAAAAAAGTATATGATCTTATAATATTTACAGAAGTCTACCCATTTTTTTTATGTCTATCGGTCTACCTATGTCTTCTTAACTATGCAACAGATATGCATTTCGGCACAACAATTCATTCCGGCAGTTTTTACAAGCTTTTATTTAACTTGCAATCTATGTATGTGTGTTTGGGTCAAATCTTGCAACTGAATTTTAAACCAGTTATCCTTCACCACCGGTTAAAATAAAATTTTGCATACACGTTTAGTTTGGATTACAATACATGGTTAGCTAAGTGACGTCATTCTTAATCCAATATGGTGGACGGACTAAGATGACGGACTAGTTATTTTTTGTGCACTGCCATGATATGGGTATCAAATGAAAGGGTTTACTTAGAAGATTACAAAAAAGCTCGTTTTGAAATATGTTTTTAATAATAATTTTATGTTTATACAATAATAATATTTATAACACGATGTATCAAGAACAGCAAAGCTTTGGTAAGCGCATCACTTGCAAAAACGGCCGGCGGGCTTATTACGTAAGGAACAGCAAGTAGCAATAATTGTACAATTATTGCGCGATCAATTTAGTGACCTGGCTACTGGGGCCTTTAAGTCAAGTATTTGTTTTTGACAGTCACTTTTAACAGAAGCTATTTTATCTGTCTGATGATTTATAAAATGTATCATTTGATGAATTAACCAGCTTATGAAAGAGCAACACTTCGTGGAGGCTGTTTTTTTACAATAGTCAATTTGATTACTATTTAGCTCCAATATTCCGGTAAATTAATATTCGCAGATGTAAAGTATTTTTGTAAAGTAAATATGGCTGTGAAAATTGGATATTTTCTTTTTATTTACATAATATAATAATTAATTTGAAAAACTGGATGACTAAAATGTCAATGTGTAAAATTGATTAAAATTTCATCGAATTGTCGGTTGTTATAAGAAATCGAATCGATAATGCTTTAGGACATCACTTAATAGACTACATTATCTCGCATTTGAGCTATGAAACGTAAAATTTATTTTTCTAATTTAATTTAGACATTGGCAAAATAGTCGACATCGGTGCTTGCCATAAAAAATAGAATATAATAGAAGATACTTAATGCGGAGTTATCACAACCTTATGTGTTTGTAAGTATTTAGTAGGTAAACATATAAGCTTCGCTGAGGTAGCCAACACTACAGTATATAGAAATCCTCCACTTTACCGTGATCACTTCTGTTTCAATGATTCAACTAATAGTCCAGTTGCGTAGACATTAGAGACACAAAACAACACCAATTTGTCATTACAATATTCACTAGGAATTTGTTATTTCGATATTTACTTTTATATTATTATTCTAATTTACGGATAATTAAAGTAGCACACGAAAAAAGCCGCCAAATACTCAAAAACTTCTGTACCTACTCAGCCATCAGCGAGCGATTGGCAATCGTCCAACAACAAGGGAAAAAGTTATCGCAATTTGACAGCCACATTTGCTCGCCGATCGCTGTCGCTCTGCTGTCAAAAACCATACGTAATACGAAATGATCGCGATCACCTTGCGATAAATGCACGTTTCAGTTAGCAGATTTTTATTGTTAGCAGTGCTGTCATAAAATTATTATGATGTGGCTATAGCTCTTATATAATGCAGATTCGTGATTGAAGAGCAATTAATTCGCAAAAATAAGCTTTCCAATTTTTTGACGTAAAGCGATAATAGCGCGATGATTGTACAATCTCGGCGCAAATATTGCTAATTGCTGTTTCATACGTAATAAGCCTGCGGGTCATTTGGGTATAGAATTACTATTCTCAATCTCATTTTTTCTTTCCTTCTTTTAATTAGACTTTTTACAATGGTTTTCAATCATCTTTAGCTTACTTGCTCTTGTAGCCCTTTGCTAAGAATAGTTACAGCACTGATAACAACATTTGTGCCACACGTTAAATTTAGTCTTGTTATACTTATTTTTTTTTTTTACCTTTGTATAGATTCTTTTACCGATTGTTTTGTGAATGTGTGAACATTGTAGGCCTTCTTGATGCTAGTTAACATCTGTTAACTTTTTTATTTAATATATAATCTTTTTATTTAAATTTATTTTAGTTCCTTACGACTTATTGTCATAAGTCGGGCCTGCGTTGTCCCCCCATATCTAAGTACTAATGCTGTAACATGGAAATATTGTAAAACCAAATCATTTTTAAAAGAGTAACCATGGAGTTTCTTGCCGGTTCTTCTCCATAGGAAACGACCAACCCGAACCGTGCACCTTTTGTCGACGTTTTATAAGTGCCCATGTAGGCCTATGTGAAATAAAAAAAAATGATTTTGATTTTGATTTTGAATCCCGAAAATATGTTTTTTTTTATATGAACCTAAGATATTTTGTATGAACTAAATTTTAACAGAACAACGAACGTCAGTTCTGCTAATATATAATAAAAAAATCTTGTATTTTTTTTAATTTATGTTATTGGGATGCAGATTTAATGTAAAAATGGCATATCAGTGTGTCTGTTAGCGAAGAAGCCCTGCCGCATACAACATACCAAATTAGACCAGTCCATATTTTTTCTTTAAGACGACCCCTTGTTCAGTCAATGATCTCTGAATTAAGCCATTTATATCTTCAGAAATAAAGACAGATGGGTTTCAATGTGACTGACTTCATACGAGTTAAAGATATATGGCACATATGATCGAGACATATTAGGAATGGCAGCAACTTATGAAGAATGATGTTGAAGACAATTTGGCAAGTTGAAGACTAACGACCGATGATTTAAGTAGGCTATAAAAAAAGTCTTAGGCTAAAAATTACTAAACAATTCGAGAAGGCAAAACTATGTTCAATACGCGTCACAAAAGTGGCGAAATCCTCTTTTTATGGAGTGAATTTTATAAGAAAAATATCGAGTAATATCTTTCAACTCCTTTGCAAAATTTGATGCTTCTAGATTCAGGGATTTAGGCTGAGCATTATGTGTCAGTAATTTTCAGATTTTTTTAAGTAGTTTTTAGGTTTCCGTACCTCGAAAGGAAAAAACGGAACCCTTATAGGATTACTTTGTTGTCCGTCCGTCTGTCTGTCTGCCAAGACCCTATTTCTCAAGAATTCGTGGAGGTATCAAGCTGATATTTATATCAAATACTCCTGTATAATGTTCCTTAAAGCTGTGAAAAAGTAAAACTTCTAAGCCAACGCAATCAAAAGATACAGCCGTTTATGTTGCAAATTTTTGCAAATTTTCGACACTCGCAAGGGAATCAAAACCTATAGGGTACTTCCCGTGAGCTCAGAATCTTGAAATTTGGTACGAATCAACGTCTTGTAGCACAGATAAAGGAAAAATCCGTAAATTCTTAGTTACATCATATAATAAAAATATGTTTAATAATTTTAAACTTACTACCCCTTTCCTCATGAACGCGTAGAGGTATTAAATTGAAATTCATATCAAATACTCAGGTCTATAATACCTTTAAGCTGAGGTTTGTGCGAAACCCTCGGTGCGCGAATCCGACTCGCACTTGGCCGGTTTTTTTATTATAAAAACCCATTTACCTACATTTTGAACCTTCCGATACAAAACAGCTTATTTCACCACTACTATTGCAGTAATCGGAATCACAACAAAACAAACTGCAAACCGCATCGATAGCACTAAGTCCGGTGATCCTAATCCTCTAATTACACAATATAATCCGAGCTAGGCTAACTTTAATCCCACCCTTTGTTCCAAGTGAGAGTTTCCCAAAGGAGTTTCAGGATGCACGTATATGTGGTCAGTTTCTTCAACTTGCCGAGTTTAGAACTTCGTGTAAAGGACAAACCGACGGGGAATTTATTTTGTGTGTTCTGCTAAAGAAGGTTTTGCTTCTGCGGTTTCGAGGATTGTTGGGTGCTCTTGTTTCGGAAGTTCGTCATTTTGTTTTGTTTTAGGAGTGAGTGAAGTGTTGGTGGCAGCAAATATAGTAGGTTAGTACAAACCTGCATTGTTATCTGTGTACGACAATGTAGTTTAAGGGTTTACTTTGAAAGGCGTGGCGTGGCATTCGTAGTCTAGTGTTAAAGTATTTTTTACGCTTCCGCACCTAACTCTCATCACTCTCAATTTTAATTTTCTCATATGAGATTTGCCTGATAAAGCGACGCAATATAAATTGCGTCGATTGACGATATCGTGCACGTATTTTCTAAGCGAATCTTCAAGTGAAACCCAGTCGAATTGCATCACATTGCGGTCATGAGAATGTACCTGCATTTTGGCTTAGTATAAACGCTTATCAGTGTGATACCTTAGTTTCTTACCTTTGTATAGATTCTTTTACCGACTATTTTGTGAATTTGTGAACATTGTAGGCCTTGTATCTGTTAGTTAACATTTGTTTACTTTTTTATATATTAAATAATCTTTTTTTTTTAGTTTCTTATGACTTATTGTCGGGCCTACGCTGTCCCCCATAGTACTAATGCTGTAACATGGAAATATTGTAAAACCAAACCATTTTTTAAAAGAGTACATCGAGTTTCTTGCCGGTTTTCTCCATAGACCAACCCGAACCGTGCACCTTTTGTCGACGTTTTATAAGTGCCCATGTAGGCCTATGTGAAATAAACAAGTTTGATTTTGTTTTTTTTTTTATTTTGATATAAATCGAATCGTGTTTCCATCAGGAAGGACGCTTAAAGTATGAATTGTGTCTCATATTTTATATATAATATGTCCGGACTTGTCGTAATAATACTTTAATGCCGTAAAGTACACCTAATTTTTTTGATAAACATAACCCAAATAAGGGATGAATCGCCAAAAAACCAACCCCCTCAAAGATAGCAATTTTAGTATCTGACTTAATTACTTCGATATCTACATGGCCTAACAACCAAAACTTTGGACCTAAGTCTTATAGAAGCATACATTTAATATTATTTTTGCGGCCGTCATAGGGAATCAAATAAGACACAAAAAATATGTTTGTATTGTGCCTCAAAAAACAATCTTTAAACATAATTTCAACCGCTTTTATTGCATTTCATAAAATTCTCCAATTATTTTAAGGTTTTAACATAGTCTTGTCTTTTTTGTAGTCGTCGAGGACTAGAATCAATCAAAATCAATTTATTTTTATTTTACATAAGCCTACACGACAGAAGGTGCACGGTTCGGGTTGGTCGTTTCCTATGGAGAAGCACCGGCAAGAAACTCCATGGTTACTCTTTTAAAAATGGTTTGGTTTTACAATATCCATGTTACATCATTAGTACTATGGGGGGACAACGTAGGCCCGACAATAAGTCGTAAGGAACTAAAAACAAAAAGTTTATATAATATATAACAAAGTTAACAAATATTAACTAACATCTAGAAGGCCTACAATGTTCACACATTCACAAAATAATCGGTAAAAGAATCTATACAAAGTTAAAAAAAAAAATATATATAACTAACAAGACTAAATTTAACATGTGGCACAAATGTTGTTATCAGTGCTGTAACTATTCTTTGCAAAGGGCTATAAAGATGATTGCGAACTATTGTAAAAAGTCCAATTAAAACAAGAAAAACAAAAAAAAAATTGATTGAGAATAGTTAGAGACATCCACATATTTGTGCCGTTTATGAGTTACCAGGGAAGCCGCATGCGCAGAAGGAGCTAAAGCCAAAATTTTTATCTTCAACGTAGTCCTTGATTTTATAATAAGCTTTTTTAATAAGGACACGTTTGATGTGATTTTTGAACTTTCCATCGGTCAGTTCTATAACACACTTTGGCAACTTGTTATAAAAGCGTATACTGTTTATAAGAAAAGACTTGAATCACAGCTCTAACCAATTTTTTTTGTCGTTGCCTTAAAAGAACCCCCGCAAATTTTTGCCTTATACATTTGGAGAATTTTAGGAAATGCAGTAAAAAGGTGAAGCGCTTGAACCCCTTATGTAGGGTGTTTTTATCGATAAAATTAAGAGTATAGACCTTAGAGTTTTATTACTACAGCTACAGCCGGATACATTGTATGTAGATATGAGTATAAATAAAATAACATAGGTAGCCCATCTTTGCCGTGAAATAAGGGAGACTTTCCGCAACCGAGCAGTAGGTATGTAATACACGAACCAACCATACTTAACATCCATATGTTACCGTCTTCGTAACATTTCTGTCGGTCCCTTGCCATGTCCGACAGGGTATCACAATGTAATATCGTCAAAAGTTAGTTACTGGAGGTGCATAACTTGTTCGTATTAATAAGGCCTGTGTAGTTGGAAACTATAGAGGCCGTGGAGGAAACTGCTCCACTAATTAATAATTGTCCACGTATATGGTATGTGTCACAGATAATAATGGAAACAGAAGGTCTACTCGTTATTTGTCTAAATTAAAATCTTACTAATACCTATTATAAATGTGAATGTTTGGGTGGATGGATGAACGGATGTTTAGTTTGTTACTGAATCACGTCAGAAAGGTTGATCATGAAATAGATTATAGTCGTGAACACAGCTACTTTTATTGCCGGTAATATTTTCCCTTTGGATAACAAGACACTTTTCGCGACGGCAAAGCTGGCAGAAGCTAGGACAAAATAAAAAACCTTTTAGAATATTTGAGTGTAAAAATATAAACATTTTAAAGAAGGGTGCAAATCAAATCAGTGTCCAATCGCTCACACATGTGTGTCATACATACATAACAAATTGCCAGCAAGATATGTTAAAGTATAAAGAAACTGGAACGTTATTTTTGCCTTGGACAATGGCATGCAAATACTGATATGGAATACAATTCAAAATAATCATTCTAGAAAGTCACAGTAAAATTATAGAAACATTTCAAGACATCAAAATAATAAATTTGATTTTTTTCACAATAAAATAATCATTTCAGAATGTCATGTTTAGTCAAATTATTTTAGAAAAGAATGTCCCGCAATTGGTTATAAAAGAATAGGTGGCTTCTAGAAGACAGGGCTCCAGACAGAAGAATCTCCTAACAATAACGAGCTGTGTCCAGAAGTTTTGCTTTCAAAGAACTATCTTAAGAAAGCTAGGTACAGAAAAACAAAATTAGAAAGAAAATTATTTAATTTACATGGCATAAGATATTGACATATGTCGAGACTGTGCAGTAACAAATCATAAAATCACGCTCATACTCCTCGAACGCAAGTAATTACAGTACAAACATTTTCTTAATGACCTTTGGCAAACTTCGTGTTTCGTCAGTCTTCGGATTTCTATCAGTTGCCCTTTGCACTTTGTGCAGACCGGACGCTCTCAAGTTGTCTTTTAACATTTTTATTTTTCAAAATCGTTGGAGAGCTGCTATTTTTACAGATCTATATATTTCACACGGAAATAAAAACAAAACAACAATAAGTTACTTAGAAGAATTTAAATTATTATACACGATACATCTAATAATTGATGGACATGGAAATTAGAATTCGTTTGTATTCGGAAATACGATGATTGCCGAGGGACATTAAAAAAAAAGATGAACAGATACGAGTAAGTAAGTACACCCTGACCTCAGGGTGCGAAATTCTTGATAGAAAATCCAAACAACGCTTTGTTCGACCCTAGGCATCCAACCCTTTACCTCATATACAGCACGACTAATGAGGCGGTCTGCGAAGTTACCCCGTTAATCGATAATCGTTTCACATTTGATAAGGTAATTTAAGTAACTCTTCAAGTTAAACATTTAGTATGCACATCGCAGTAATACAGGTAGGCAATACCTTTGAACGAATATTTGGCAAATATTAGCGGCATAATTTGAAATATAGACGGACAGGCTTCCGAGTAACACGTCAAATGTCAGAATTTTAGGTAACTGACACATGAGTCGGAAACTCGATATTCCGGCAACTTTTTAACTGCTCCGCATTTCAATTCTTTTTTTATGGGAGATATTAAATTATAATAACACTTGTAGGAAAAATGTGCGAGTGTACATTTTAAGATTTAGCATTTTAATTAGTATAGTATTAGTACTTTGACATTATTATGAATTCTTCAACATAGTTTTTTTTTTGACATGACGATAAATTTTTTGACACAATGATATATTTTTTTTGACATCTTGATTTAATTTTGGATATTATTATGATTTATATTTTCGAAATTATTCAAAATTTCATAAATTTATATAATATTCTTATAATGATACTAATTTTGATTTGCATGTACCTAGTTTATTATTTGATATTTCTATACCAGCAATGGTAGTATGTGTGAAACAATGTTAAATTTAAGATCTCAATGTACTAAAGACTACTAAGAAATAAATATTTATTTACTTTATTTATCTTCGAGTGATTGCTCCAGAAAAAAGTTAATGTTTTAATTCTAATACTTTTTAGCACAGACTCTTCACCTGCAATAAGTATAAGCTGGTAATACAGTTCCGATCCTGTCACCTTTCGTAAGCCCATAAAATTATGTTTTTATTACCTCCTGAGAACTAGGGCTTTAGAAATCCTATTACCCACGCATAGGCTTACCGGGGAAAAGTCAAAACCTAACATAACGATAAATTAGCTGTTATACAGCGCATATGAACCTGGACTTATAGTGAGTAGAAGTTTGTGCTCTATTGGTGTAATCAGTGCGAGGATGAATAAATAAATACAGTGCCCTCCTAATTATTTTAAAATGTCTTAAGGAAATTAAGGACAGCCGGAGAGTTAAATTTCGAGCGCTCTTCGCTCGTTCTAGCATTTATATTTTTCTCAAGCATTCTAAGTACCAGGGCTGCAAAAATATATGCCTCCGACAGGCTTTGACCACTATTGGGCTTCCGCTAGTAGTCTTCATACTTCAAAAACAAGCTATACTGTGCCCAATTTTCTTATTAGTCTGTAGTAATTAGAACTAATGAAATTCCTTTATGACCTCCGTAATATTATATATATAAAGCTAAGGGCGGTTACGCACTACATTCGATCCGTGTCCGAAGTAGCCATACGAACTCTGTCATAATTTAGAACACTGTGAACTCAGCACTCAAATTAGGGACACGGATCACGGACACGGACGTGTAATACGTAACCACCCTAAGTCAATTCATGTTTAAAGAGCGTTCTACTCAATGTGTGTTCCACTGCATCTGACAAGAATAGTAGTAGGAAAACGTACTCCTATTATGAAGATGGATTGAGGAATGGTTGTACGAACACATGTGATATAAAATTAGAAATTCAAGAGGGTGTAGTTGGTACGCGCCAAACAGGTAAACTGAGCTACCTCTAAAGTTTTATAGGAAATTCCGAAATCCACGTAGCCGAAGTCGTAGCTAAATAATAATGAAATAACGTACTACTATACAATTTTATAGATACAAATGCCACACACGCCAAGGTTACATCACTATTACGGTTTCCGCATGTTTATTGCCAATTTATACAGTGATTGAATAATATTGCACCTTTTTTTTCAAAATGTATTTTTTTTTGGAAACTTGTCACGTAGACATTCAAATTGATTGTCGCTTGTCTTTGCATTCTTTTGCTTGGTGTCTATTCAAATAAATTATTACTAGATTGTGGGGTCGACGATAGAATTATGATTTCGTCATCCATACCTAAATTACTCCCACCCACGATATATGTATAGATAATTAGGTACCTATTTCGGGCTTAAATTACTTTACCTTCCTAGTAAATTTCCGCAAACGCGATGTTTTATTCCGATTAATAAATAGTAACCAACTGGTACTGGGAATTTGATCCAAGTTAACAGTCAAGATAACGGAAAGAGGAGCCTTCTAACAATACACGGCGAGTTCAGAAGAACCACTTTCTGAATACCATCATCCAGGCACCTATCGAGAGCCTCTCTGAGGTGTTGATGGAAGCTCGGAACTACTAAGTAATTGCCTGACACGACTATCGATACAATGATGCTGAATCTACATGTCGACAACCTCGCGAGCCAAGTCAAGATACTCGATTGCCTTGTCTTTCTAATTATCTATGATTTATTAGAAGCTAGACTTTTAACGGTCTATAAATTCTACGCCCACGAAAATCTATTACAGGTCAAGTTGCAAATCAAACTACATCCCACGCTTTTATTTATTTCGAATATTATTTGGCCATCATTAAAACTTTCATCAATATCTTTTCAACAAAATTTGTTTTCAATCGTAAATATTGTGAATACCTCGTTGGTGGTCACTATTAAGACTGCGAAGGGTGGGATTCAATTAAAATCTTAATTCTTTATTGCGTACCATAATGTATATTGTTGGTAGGGATATACGTAATTATATTAATCACAATTATGGACCCTGTCGGGCACAGCTTAGATCAAGTCGGAGAGAGGAGGAAGAACACTGAATGTTTAATGTGATACATTTTATTATTGGTTGAGTATTAGTAAGTTATACACTTTTATTAATACAAAATTAATAAGGTCAGGTCAGGTCAGGCCTTTCTCATGTCGAGCAAAGTGTTTTTGGGTCTTAGCAATACTTTTATTTTTGAATACCAAGAAATTACTATGCAAAATAATATGTAACTACAGTAGTGTCAAATTATTGATTTATTTTTATTATAAAACTAGCTCATTTAAATCCATTGCAAAATATTGCAATCGACATCTTGGTTCGTCGACCACATCCCCATCATTATCTAAGTAGAGCTGCTCCATCGTCGAAGCCGAATAACTAAGCTATTGGTTTATATTTATGTCTTGTGTCCCGAATGCATATGCTAATGGCACGGATTATTGAGATGATGATTCTTGATCTTAGTCAACCCATCATGTTGTTGAGTCTTTTTTCAAGGATTTTTCAGTAGGATTCCCGAGACAGCACTTACCGTTGTGACCGGCTGACGAGTTTAGTATCGGAAAATATGTAATGGAACTTTTTAAGGAATTGGGTAGGACACCTTGAAAGTCGCGGGTTGACTTCTGTAGTAAGGCAGTGACCGACAGGCGTGTAAGGATTAGGAAAAGAAATGTTTGTCTTCCATCGAGGACGTTGGCTGATAACATAGTCGATATTGGCTGTATAACCTGGTATAGAATGAGACAGGACCGGGCTTTTCCTTAAGCAAAGGGAGACCTATATCCAATAGAATGCAAGTTGGAATGTGGATGTTTGTGATGGTTATACTCTCGAGTTTTAAACATACTCGTCATTGACGAAATACGATCGGTATTATATTCAGGAAAAACACAAGTGTTTTACTAACGAAATCTACATACCCATAAAAATATTTAAAGCTAACGAACAAAAGACACGCCGCAAATTGACAATTACCACATAAATTATACTGTTTATCATAGAAATTGGCATCGTTTGGTCGCCACATGTCACTGGAATGCTCGTTCAACTATGCGGCCGTCCTATATAGCTAGAGTGTCGCTATCTGACAATTGGCCGATTTTAGATTTTTGACGCTATCGTAATCAGCAAAAAATTCTCTATAGATCTGTTAAAGCAGTACTTTTCTACTTTTAATAGATTTCAAATAATAAAGACCTAAATTGCTATATTTACTAACCCATTTTTGATACGATTAAGCCATTGATTTAAACTAACAATGTGCCTTTTTGAAAGTACGACATTAGATATATTTTTTGCCACCGGATTCACTCATATATAATTTATTGTTGACTAGTGGCCTGCCTTGGCTTTGTCTGGGTCATAATAATGTGTAGCCTGTCTAACCATCTGGGATATTGTACATTTTAAATGTAGAAAGATTTTTTCAAATAGGTGTTACCTGCACGTCAGAACAAACTCACAAAATTTGGGCTCTCTCTTTTAAACATTAGTTAAGATAAACAGCATCGATTCTTATTCATCATCATCAGGCTATTAATGTTCCCACTTCTCTGTGAGAGGGATGGGCTGTAATCCAAAACGCGGGCCCGGTGTGGATTGGTGGTTGTCACATGTCTTCAAATTGTAGGTTCTAGGACATGCAGGTTTCCTCAAGATGTTTGCCTTTATCGTTAGGCATCATCGCATTGATTTTTATTACTTCATGTTTTTTGTTTGTTTTTCGTCTATAACTTAAAATATGATTTTGTTAGATAGCGGCACTCTAACTGTAGGAGCATTATGCTTGAATTAATGACTGAGCTTGTTATGAATGATATATTATTGAGTTCTTGATGGCTCATTTGTGTTTATTGGCGTGTGTTTACGGAAATAACTTTCTATTATGGACTTGTTTTTGTAGATGATTTATTTCTTAACTATTAAGGTTAGTTTAGTTTATTTTAGGCTTGGTTAGTATTTTTTGATTTAAGTGTTTAATTGTCAATATATGTATAAATATATATATAAATATGTTAACGCTTTAATTACCACAGATTATTTGGTACCTTTTCTGAGGTCAATTATTGTTGATGTATTCGAGCTTGATAGGTGTAAAGTTCAAATGTATGAACTTGTGTTTTGTGGATCTTGACGATCACCATATGTGACAAGAATAAAGCAGTATATATTTAATGTTAGTGTTGTTTTATTTATAGTAAAAATACGTAAGACAATTAGTATATATCGGTAATTGACATATAATTTTCTAACAGTTAAATGTCTCCATGGTAACCAAACCATAGAGTTAGTTCACCATGAGGTTCACTATACTTCACATCCTCGGCAGTTTTAAGAATTTAAAGATAAATTCTTTAGTCCCATTCTGAAACTTAAATCTGATAGTCTGGGCCCGAACAGAGGCTTTGTAAGCATATCATCTAATTGAATCTCAGACGGAACTTGATTGACATCAAAATCTCCATTGGCGACACATTCCCGAACAAAGAAGTGTTTCAGTTTAATATGCTTCGTACGTTTATGAAATTCGTACTTTGGGTTGTGTGTGAGATAAACGGCTGACTTATTGTCTAAGTTCAAGACAGGTTTCTCTATTTTGGTCAGATCATTGAATAATCGATTCAGCCATAAAATTTCCTGAGCAGATTCACTCGCTGCTATTATCTCCGCCTCAGTTGAAGATATTGATACTGTAGGTTGTATCTGGCTTCTCCAGCTTATAGCGCCACCAGAGAATATGCACACTATACCGGATGTTGATCTGCCAGTTGTCTGGTCTCCTCCATGATCTGCGTCGCTGTAGCAGACCAAGTGTGATGGTGAGTTCTTCGAGAATGTCAGGCCCTTATCTAACGTCCCTTTTAAATAGCGGAAGACGCGCTTGACAAGCATGACGTCCTCCTTAGTAGGTGCTGCTAGGTTTCTGGATGCGACTCCAACAGCGTATGTGATGTCAGGTCTCGTACCTACTGATAGGTAAGCTAAAGCACCCACAGCTTGTCTGTAATGGAAGTTCGTCTTGATATTTTCATTTACTCCCGTTTCATTTTCTTTAATGATGGGTGACGGTGCTGGCTTGCACTTGGACATTCCAAATTTTTCTAGGACTTTCTTTGTGTATGCCTTTTGGCACAAGGATATGGTACTATCCTTTCGCACGTTTATTTCCATTCCTAGAAAGTACGATGCAGGTTTGGTAGTAATTTTGAATCTTCCTCTAAGTTCATTCAAAAACTCTTCGCCTGCTGTTGTCGAGTTGTGCGCTACAAGCCCATCGTCTACGTAGAGAGCTACAATGACTTTTGATCGGTCTTTCATTCGGACAAATAAACACGAATCTGCGTCGCTCTGTTTAAATCCTGATTTTAACAGGAACTCTGCAATGCATGTGTTCCAGCAGCGTGGTGCCTGCTTTAGGCCATACAGACTGCGTTTTAATTTACAAGCCCGTTTCGTCCCATCTCGATAGCCTTCGGGCTGTTTCATGTGTGGAGGAAGGCGGTGGTTACGTCGAACTGAGTCAGTTTTAGATTTTCGCGAACAGCCACTGCTAGTAGCGACCGCACAGTGCTCAGTTGAACCACTGGACTGAACGTCCTGTCATAGTCCACTCCTGGTATCTGAGAATAACCCTTAATGACCATTCTGGCCTTGTACCTTTCGACGAAACCATCGGGGTTCATTTTTATTTTGAACACCCACTTGCTTGGTAGGGCTTTGCGTCCTGTAGGAAGATCGACTAGGTCCCAGGTGTGATTGTCTTTTAATGAAGTCATCTCGTTTTTCATGGCTTCCTGCCACTTGCGTTTATCAGGAGATTCCATCGCTTCTTTGTAAGTGTCAGGTTCTATGGGCTTGTACAGGTTTTCAATCTCTTCAGCAGCTGCCATGATAAACACATCGTATCGCTTAGGAGCTGAGATTGTTGACCTGTCTCTCAAAGTTCATGTTATGGTTTCCTCAGCATCAATATTGGCAGGTTCGTCATCATCGACAGGGTTGGAACTGGAAAGGGACTTGTAATCGCTTTCATTGTTTACGTGTTCCAGTTGTTCCGCTAGTTCAACATCTTCAGTGCTGTTGACCAAATTTTGTTGCAACGTAGTGTCGAGATTTTCATTATCAGTTTCGCTAATGCTGTCAAGTGGTGAGCCGTCTCCATCTTCAATATCGTCAAAGTGTATTGTTACTTGCTTGCGTTCTGTTTTTGACGTTTTCAAAGGTTTTGGAGGTTCATCGTTGAAGAGATCGGTGATATTATGTTTGTCTGTTTCGTCGTAAAACATGGATTTCATCACGCGGATATCTTTTGATGTGACCACTTTATTATTGGAAGGTAATAGAATTTTGAACGCTTTTGAGGTTTCAGAGTATCCAATAAACATGCCAGGTATTGCTTTTGGTGCGAATTTATGACCACTAGTGCCTCTGATAAGAACAAACGTTTTGGAGCTAAAGATATAAAGGTGATTAATACACGGCTTTCTGCCAACCCATGCTTCAAATGGTGTTTTGTTCTGGATGGCACTGTTCAGACTCCTGTTAGATAGGTACTTTGCAGTCATGACAGCTTCACCCCAGCATTTTAAAGGTGCTTTCGCATCGATGAGTAAGGCTCTTGCTTTCTCGATCAGAGTGCGGTTTTTCCTTTCAGCTACTCCGTATTGGTGCGAGATGTAAGGCGCACTAAGCCTTCGTTGTATCCCGCAGCGTTTCAGGTAAGCGTCAAATTCTTTGTACTAACATATTCGGTGCCATTATTCGATTGTACGGCTTTTATTTTCTTTCCTGTGTGAGTTTCTGCCATCTGTTTGAACTCTTTGAATTTCTCTAAGACTTCGCTCTTGTTTTTCAGCATGTACACGCGACTGTAGCGACTGTAGTCATCAATAAATGTGACGAAGTATTTATTGCCGCTTAATGTGGGCGTTCGGATAGGTCCACAGACGTCGGTGTGAACGATTTCTATGAGTTCAGATGTACGTTTTGTTGTTTTCTCACGGGGAGCTGGTACTCGGTGCATTTTAGCTAGAATGCAGGTTTCACATTCCGGTAGTGTTTCTGATGCATTGAAGTTCAAACCGAGTAAAGTTTGGTTTTGGAGTGCATGTTTTAAATCGTTGGCGTTCATGTGCCCAAGCTTTCTGTGCCAGTCATAGATGTTTATGTTTGCCGAGTCCGCTTTTATTGAGGATGTCGGAGCTACGTCATCTTTTTCATTGGCCAGGTTGTTGCACTCATGCTTGTTTGGTTTGATGTGGTAGAGACCATCTTCTTCTTTGTGAGCAGTTAGAGTTATTCCAGCTTTTAGATTGCTGACTGTCGCTTTGTTCTTTGTGAAGAGGACTGAACAGCCGGCATCTGTTATCTTGCTAACTGACAGTAGGTTAGTGCACAGACTAGGTACGTACAGCGTGTCCTTCAGGTGAGTGAGAGCTTCACCGTCTCCATTTTTCGAAAAGAAAGAGACTGTACCTTTACCTTCTATCTCTGCAGTGCAATCTTCAGTTGCAAAGTTAAGTTTTTTGGATATTTTTAAATAGGTCTCGTCGAAAAGTCATATGTGATGTGCAACCGCTGTCCAGGATCCAGATATTGTTCTCAGGCTTCTTGTTGCGTGTAAGAAGGCACTGTGTAGCATAATTGTTCCGATGAGAGTCAGTGTTTACTTTCTTAGACCTCTCGTTGTTTTTCTTCCAGCAGTTTGTACATACTTTGTGATCCTTGCGTTTGAAAATGTTACCTCTTCGTTTGCCAATTCGGCAGGACGCGTATAATGCTTCTTCTTCATATGAGGATTCAGGTTCGTTGGTATTGGTCAAGTTTTGGTTGTGACGTGCTTCAAATTCTTCTAATATTTTGGTTTTAAGCTCTTCTGGCTTCGGAAGACTGTCGCGCGATTCAATAGCAACTCTGAAGTTTTCATAATCAGCAGAGAGACTGTATAACATCATGATAGTTAACAAGTCGTCGTTAATGATAACATCCATGTCAGCCAGTTTGTCCACTGTATCCATAAACTTGTTCAGGTGACTGCGTACGTCGTGTCCTTCTAGTTTCGTAAGGATCAGTTGTTTTAGTAAAGACGCCTTGCGTGCAGGTTCCTTACTGGCATAGGTATTTTTCAGTTTGTCCCAAACATCTTTGGCAGTACCGCAGTTTTTAATTTGTTTAAGCTCAGATGGAGCGATAATAAGGACCAGTTCAGATTTAGCTAATCTGTCCTTATCTACATCGTCGGCGGTTGCGTTCGAGGACAAGGGTGTCTCAACGTATTTCCAAAGTTTTTGTCTCACTAGGACGGCTTCTGCTTGTATCACCCATGTATCATAGTTTTCTTTCGTGAGCGCGTCTATTTTTGCACTCGACATTTTGTATGGGTACTTTCATTTGGTATTCTTGCAACATCAAAAGCTCTGCTACCATGTAAAGGTCAAATGTATGAACTTGTGTTTTGTGGATCTTGACGATCACCATATGTGACAAGAATAAAGCAGTATATATTTAATGTTAGTGTTGTTTTATTTATAGTAAAAATACGTAAGACAATTAGTATATATCGGTAATTGACATTTAATTTTCTAACAGTGAAATGTCTCCATGGTAACCAAACCATAGAGTTAGTTCACCATGAGGTTCACTATACTTCACAATAGGTATATTTTGATCTTCGATGGAGGTAAAATGGAAGGTATCTTAGGTAATACAAGGCATTTTACTTATATTTTTAAGGTTGACGTTGAATCGGCCGCGTCTTTGATTGCGCAAGTGTATCGACAGGAAATTTATCCAAATAAAGCCATAGAAATACAGAATTCTTTATAAGAACATGGTAAATATCCCGCTTATAATGTTAATATTAGTGTTAATGACCATGACAGTTTAAAAACTTATATCTTTATAAGAAGTAAGCATTATTGCAATTAGTAGTTAAAAAAGCTTTACTCTTAGATTACATTATTTTGTACAAATGTGTTTAAAACTGAGCGCAAAAAACTAGGACATCTATAACTTCAAATAGAGCAAGATTCGAAAGCACTATTGTACCATAACACATAAACTTCAAATACTTTGGCTTATAACTCTCCCAAAATTGGTTCTTACATTTATTAAAAACAAAACCCAATGTTATCAATTAAACTTTCGTCATCAACAATTGGCCCCAATAACAGTAAATCCAGCCACATCAATAAACTCATAAATGTCACCTATATACCCGAACTAATGGCAATTACAAAGAAAACTATCAAAGTGCCAGCGACTGGAATACTAATCTAGAACCATTTAGAAACCATTAGAGGTATTAGGCTTTAAACGTGAGCTGTGCTCAATAAAATTGAATTTTTCCTCAGTAATATTTCTATTAACTTATTTTTATCTGTGAGTATGTTATTTTTGTATTATGTTTTTAGTTTTTAATTTAGTTCAATCAATCTTATCTAATTTAATTTAAAATTCAATTTGATAATTATAATATATCATTGCTATTTATATTATTATTATCGTGTAGTGAGATCTAAATAAATTGCTGTGCTTACCTATAATTTAGATGCATGCAGTACTATTATATTTGTTAATGATAAATATTTTGAATGTCCTTGTGTGTATTTAGTTGGTTTGCCTAAATAAATAAATAAATAAACGTAGACTTCCGAGCAGAACGGTTCCGACACGGAAATTCGCGGAAAGAAGGTCTGGTGATTTTCTTTGTCCGTAAATTTGTTAATTCGCGTGTTCTGTTTTCGAAAATAATGACAATATTTCCATGCATGTTTGAGAAAAATCTTATTTATTTAACATTTAATGTACACTCATGCTAATAAACAAAAGAAGGAACAGAATCATATTTGTATCTAATGCTTACTTTTAAAGAAAGTTCTTCAATCATATCTGTAAAAGCTTCTGAACGCCAACCTTTAAAATGTTTTAATATACTTCAACATTGACATTCCGTTGTGACTGATCTTTTTATTCACCAAAATTATCAAAACTAAAGTGTTTGACCAGTGCGTTTCAATATTAATCGCATTAATTTTAATTGTTTATATTTTTCTTTACGGTTCTTTGGAGAGTGGTGCTTGAAAATAAAATTGAATTGATTTAGGTATTTGAGCGATCCATCTTACAAACTACTATTAAATTATAAGAGGCCAATAATGTACACCCACTTCAAACTTCAAAAATGACTGAGTATCGAAATAATTAGACTTTGAGTTTTATTTGAAAGCTAAGCGTTATTTATTGTTTTACGAGGTACAATTGAACCCTGAAGATGTACTTGTAAATACAGACAAGACAGCACTTCAGTACTGATTAATTTATAGACCATAGACCTTAAGGTCATGAAACCGTCGCACATTTTATTGGAGCTACATACAACATGTGTGTGTCCAAGAACATCGTGTTGTTTCGTGATACTATTCATTCAATTAAACTATAGGAACGTTTATACTCACCAAGCGGTAATGCTAAATTATAAACTTATCTTCAATCAACCTGCCTAGGTATTGCACAACCATATTGAGGTCGATATTTTTCTAACCCGATTCAGCTGGATACCAGTATTTTTACCCGACTGCCGAAGGAGGGTAATGTGTTTATCAGTCTATGTATGTTAGTTTGTTACTATGTGGCGTTCTAGAGACCAAACACGTTGGGCGATTTTGTTAATTCTTACGTTTAGCGATTCGTCTTAACCCTGCGAGTGTCACTGACTACATTATAATTGGAAAACAGAAAAATGGCGGATTTTGGGCGCCATAATGTGAGAGATATTTTTTTATTTTCTGCCAAATCCATCGTGTGGGATATCAAAATTAAGGGTTTCAAAAATATATAATACTTATAATTATGTTTAAAAGTACCTGTTTCTAAAAATATACTAAAGAGTTATAAATAAAAAGTTTTTCTCACGCTAGGAATCTGCGTTCTTCCAACAATCTGCTCTTACTCTGTCCTTCTCATACTATTGATTTTATTAATTATTCCTTTCATATTCAGTCTATTCTTCTATGGAACGCGCTTCCTCTCGGAATCAGGGCGGCAACCAGTCGGTATGCTTTCAAGCGGAAATTGCAGTATTATTATCAGCGGGGGTAGGGTCATCTCGATAACTTATTTTCAATACTTTATTAAATATATATATTTATTTAGGTATGTATCATATAAAATATATATGTATGTGTTTTTTTTATGTTTAAGCAATTAAAAATTATATTTTGTTGTTAAATTGTTGCCACGATTTAAACAATGCACCTGCCATGTTTTCTATTCACCACCATTGGTTGACTGGTAGCTGGTTAATTCCGTCATTGTACCTTTGTGCATGAAGTTTAAATAAATAATAAAAAACCCAACTGCTTAAAAATGAACTAAATAAAAATCATGCTGTGCTGTAAAAAATCGCTGAAATATTTAGTTCGCTTTTTAAGCAATTGGGTTTTTCTTATTGGAGTGATAGCCTATCTGAAGATATAATCCTTGGCAAGAATAATTTCAGATTTCAGGTTTCTGACTACCCTTAACGGCTGTCAAAGATCTTCAAATAACATTTGGGACCAAAATGACTTTACGTGCTTTCCGAGGCACGGAAGAATCTCGGTGAGTAATTATTGGTTTACGGACTGTTTAGGTAAGCGTGGCTAAACACCTAAGAACGACCAGTAAAACAAAAACAAACAATAATTGGTTTCCCGTTTAATGTCTAAATATAATATTGCATAGTCCCTTTATGCATGTTGGTTGAAGACATTTACAGCGAAGTTATTGAGCAAGAAGTCGTAAATTATCTTAAAATAGTTCGTTTTACAGCATTTCTATATATGGTCTTGTACGTTTATCTTTCCGTTTTTGAAAATAATATATATATTTTAAAATCTTTTTAATGCTAAATTTCCTTATAAATCAGTTTTCCTTGAGCTTCTCCTTTTTTAGGGTCTGTAGAATACTTGTGATGAATACGACAAAGGTTCCATATCCCGTGACTTTACCGTTAGAGGGTCACCAGTTTCTAATAGGTGAAAGAAAAGTGAGTGAGTGGGGTGAAAAACCGAATAAGAGAAATTATATATAAATAAACTTTATTGTAAAAGCATGGCAACATTATTTTGCTTGAAACTGTCAAAAGGCTTTTTTTTTTGGTGGGAAATCATCCAATGACCATAAACAATTGACATTCTATCATCAAAAGCGTGACGTTAGCAATTGGAAAAATTACTAATTGACGAAGCTAATATTATATTTGAAAAGTGGGCTCTAGCCAAGTGTAATTTCATATTAGCGATGGCTGTGGTTTTTGTAAGCGTGATCAATACAATTAGTTAAAATAAGGTTAAAATAATTAACCTAAAAGGGAAGTTATTATTGGCGCTTGTCGCATACAGACGTGTCCACAAGCAATATTTAGTTGCAATAAATTATTAATAATAGTGACCTCCTTAAGTGTATTGGTAACTTTGCACTTTTAATTTAGCTTAGTATGTGTGCATTTACAAACTATAAACAAGTAAAAGTGATTTAGTGTACGCATAAAATGGAAAACAGACCCTCGAATTCAGGGGGGCCAGTGCTCTCCTTTGCTTCGCCTGTAGAGGCGCCACCTGAAATCATCACCACGCCCGAGATTCAAAAATGGATGTCTTCTATTGAGCTGCATCTGAATGAAGTCTGCTCTATTGCCGCGGATGGAAAACTCAATTCCGAGCAGAAAATGAAAATAGCAAACCTTTGCCGTAAAATAGGATCTGGTACCTCACAAATGGCAGTAATATACCAGTCGCTAAAGGCTAGATCTCTTCTTATGCACAATGCGGTTGAATCCCTTACTGAAAAACGAGACCTGTCAGACCACATCATGGACCTCAAGAAGACGATACAGGACTCAGGTACTGCGGGAAATGTTTCTTTTGCCGAAATGGTAAAAAAGGGAGCAAATAACTTTGTTCGCCCCAATAATTTAAGCTCGGTTGCAATTTATCCCCAAGATAAATTGAAATCGAGTGACGAAACAAAAGACCTCGTTAAAAAGATCATACGCCCGGAGCAAATGAAACTGCATGTTCGAGGTGTCCGGAAAACCAAAAACGGAGGCGTATCAGCACCGAGACCAAACATGACGCTGATAAAGTAAAGCAAGCAGTCCAGCGCTCTACTTCAGGACTTACCGCCGACGAACCCAGCAAGCGCAAACCCCGGATCGTGATCTTAGGAGTGCCGACTTCCATGGCTGAAAATGAGGTCTTCAGATGCATTTTTGAACAAAATGTAGCCGACAAGTTTGAAGATGCCCTTTGAATCATTCCTGGCCTTGGTAAAATTAAGCCACAAATCTGGAAAGAGAGATGCGTCGACCTGCAACTACGTCATTGAAGTACCAACTGATATACTTAAAGCCCTAATCGCTCAATCAAGACTTTTTATTAATTGGACGTCCTGTCCTGTCAGGGATTTTACACTGGTAACTCGGTGCTACAAGTGCCAACAGTATGGTCATGCAGCAAAAACGTGCAGAGATGTCAACTCGACGTGTGGGCATTGTGGTGAAATAGGGCACTCGATGACAGAATGCGCGAAGAAAGCTGATGTACCAAAATGTGCAACTTGCTCACGCTTTAAAAAGCCCAGCAATCATAAAACAGGAGATCCTGAGTGCCCTGCAAGGAAGATAGCGGAATTCAGATACATCAACTCTGTCGATTACGAGGGAGCCTAGAGCGTCACACTCATGTGATGCCAACTCAACAAAAAGAAGCCACTGCACTGACCTACTTCGCCTGGATTTGTTGCTGTCTCAGGAAATTTGCCACCGTGCGTACTTTGGCAAAATTGTTTTAAAACATTTTGCAATAGTGGTTAACCTAGCTCAAATATCTGCTGATGCTCAAAGTTCGTTGTCCGTGTGTGTAAATAATTATGTGCAATCAATTTAACGTTATCTAAGCTAAGTAAGGAATCATATGTTTACTTTTATTAATAGAATTTAATTTTAATCTGTTTTAGTAATTAAGATTATATAAATATATCTGTCACTATTCTAATGTTAAGAAAATATTGTAAAAATTCCTTGTCCTTCCAATTACTTTGTTTGAGCCCCCGCCGCCTGTGATACAGGATTACCTAGTACAGCCACCTAACATTGTTGTACGCACTTTATGTATAAGACCAATTAGAATATTTTACCAATTTCAAGTTTGAATAAAGATTATTATTATTATTATTTCATTTATTCATTTTATATTACATAGTTTTACATTTTTAAATATTATTCTATAAAAAAATAAAATAAAAAACATTTAAAAATACAAAAATAGTAGCCCACCGGTATCGGGAACAGGGTCCAAGCTACCGGTGGTCAGGGCTCCTGAGAGAGGAACCTCCTAACGATACGCGCCGTGTCCAGGAGTACCGCTTTCTGGATCAAGCCCTTGATCCAGCTGCCCAACGAGAGCCTCCTCAGATGTTCGTCGAGGCTCTTGGCTATTATGCCATTGGCCGTAACGACTATCGGCAAAATGATAGCTGTATTCACGTCCCACATGTCAACAACCTCGCGAGCCAGATCAAGATACTTGCTTTTCTTATCTCTCTCAGCCTTCACGAGGTTCTCATCATGTGGGACCGCTATATCAACAATCATTGCGCGACGCTCTTGTCGGTCCATCACCACTATGTCAGGCTTATTGGCAACAATAGTCCTGTCAGTGATGATAGACCGATCCCAATACAACGTTACATTGCCATTTTCGAGAACTGGGTCGGGCACATACTTATAGTAAGACACTTCCGACTCCACAAGATTGTATTTAAGAGCAAGTTGCTGATGGATAATCCTGGCTACAAGGTTGTGTCTATGCAAATAGTCTCCGTTAGCCAGACTAGAACAACCGGAGATAATGTGACGGATTGATTCACCCGGCCGGTGACATGCCCGACAGATGTCAACCGTGCCGTCCTTCACAATGTATTTCCGGTAGTTGTTCGTCATCATAACTTCGTCCATAATCGCAAAGACAAAACCTTCGGTTTACCCGAAAAGGTCACCAAATCGCAGCCGGGCCACGGACGCTAAAAGATCTACATCGGGCCCATGTAGGACCTGGTAGAAGCGTCCGTGAAGCTCCTTGCTCTGCCATACCTCCCTGCGGTCCTTAGTATCTAATACTATAGGTTTGCGCCAGTTCTCGTTAGCCAAGAAGAGCGGGGTAAGGCCCTTGTCCACCGCTACCACATCTCGATGCATACCCACGTCAGCGGCCTGGAAGTATTCCCTAAGACTGCATACCTCGCGGTTGTGTAGGGTCTTAGCATTTAAAAAGCCACGACCCCCGCACTTCCGAGGGATATACAGTCTCATAACCGATGAACGTGGGTGATGCATACGATTTGCGGTAAGCAGCGTGCGGATCCTCCTATCCAGGGCGTCAAGTTCAGTCTGAGTCCATTTGAGTATGCCGAAAGAATACCTCAATACCGGCATGACCCAGCCGTTGAAGGCGCGCACCTTGTTACCGCCCGATAAAAGACTATTTAGTACTCTTTTCAGGCGGCCAAAGAAGCGCTCCTTCAACGACTGTTTCACGTCAGTAGCATTGATGCCTAGTGCTTCCGACATACCCAAATACTTGTAAGTTTCGGTTGAGGAAAGGGATCGAAGGTGTATGGAATCCGAGAGTTGTATTCCCACGGATTCCATAATCTCCCTTCGCTTTACATGCATGACTGCACATTTGTCCACACCAAATTCCATACGGATGGCGTCACTGAAGGTTTCTGTTACCTTCAGTAGCTTCATCAGTTGCAAGTTGTTAGGGGCAAAGAGCTTCAGATCATCCATGTAAAAGAGGTGTGATATGACCTGACCACCTCTTCTCAACCGATAGCCCAGACCTGAACCCTCCAGCAGTGTACTGAGAGGGTTCAGGGCTAAACAAAACCACAGAGGACTCAGACTGTCGCCCTGAAATATTCCGCGCTCGATCCTTATAGGTTCGCTGTTTTCCTGAATCTGTCGACATCCTGGATAGTGAAGGACCGTCCTCCACTGCCCCATACATGACGTCAGGAAGGCGCGCAGAGTTTCATCAATTTTATACAATTCCAGCACCCTCATAAGCCATGTATGTGGCACTGAGTCATATGCCTTCTTGTAATCTATCCAACATGTCGCCAGATCCTTGCGGGAACGGCGAACCTGTTGGCTAATGGCAATATCTATGAGGAGTAGCTCCTTTGTACCGCGGGACCCGTTCCTACATCCATTCTGAGAAGCAGACATGATGGCGTTATTGTCAATATGTTGATAAATTTTCGCTCTCAGAATGGATGTAAGGACTTTATAGACCGTCGGTAAGCATGTTATCGGTCTATAATTTTTAGGATCCGCAGTACTACCTGATTTGTGGAGCAGGTGGGTTATTCCTGTCGTTAGGAACTGGGGTAGCGATCCTGACTCTAAGGCAGACTGAAACTGAGTTGCCAAACGAGCGTGCGACCTTTGGAACCATTTAATGAAAAAGTTGTGCAGTCCGTCCGGCCCTGGAGATTTCCATTTAGGCAACGGGCGGACTGCACGAGCCATATCTTGGGGGCTGATGGTAATTGCCCCCATTTGTGGTATCGGTTCGCACGCTCGTTCGACCTCCCGAGTCCAGTCATCCTCGGTGTGACTGACAGGCACCGACCAGATATCGCGCCAGAACGAACACATGGCGTCATTATCCGGTAGGCGCGTATCAGTCACACCTTGGTTGGGTTGCTCCCAAGCCCTATAAACCCACCTTTCGTTGTTCTGGAATGTGCGATTCTGAGTGTATCGCTCCACTCGCCGCTTGTACCGACGAATACGGTTTGCCCATGCATAGATCTTCTGCTTCAGGAAGTCGATACGCTCTGTGACGCGGGACATATAATCTCGAGAACTGATATCAGTCCCTGAGAACGCCCGCCTCACAAAGCGCATCACTCTAGGGCGAGTGTTGCCCTCCCTGAAGCAGATAAGCTTGCCGATGAGTGCTCTAGCCTCACCGATACGACGCTCAATCCTGCACTGCCAAGCTGGTATTATTATTATTATTAATAATATATGTTTATCAAAAAAAATACAGGTAGATGCAGTGCACAGCATATTTCAATGAATGGCTGAAGTATTTAAATTTTGTGTATAGCCGTGTACTGAAAAAACAAAATCAAACATTTCCTGAACGTGATTACTTTTTACAAAACTATTGGTATCGAACAAGAAAATAAAAAGATCTAAAATATATTATAAGCAAATGGTTTTTATTTTGAGCCATTGTGATAAAATTGAAACTCATTTTGAGAAGTACTATTTTGCGAAGTGCGTATTTTATGAAGTACACATTTTGCGAAGTGCACGTTCTGCGTCAACTCCAAGAATCGTCACGTTTTATGATCGAGTATACTGAAATAAATAATTGGAACTTGCGATTTTTTTAATCTTTCAGTGTAAATTATGAAACATACTTTAGTTTTTACAAAACAAAGCAACGATCTATCTAGTGCATCAGTCAATTTGAAGGCACCACTTTCATGATAATTACTGTGTTTGTCAATCAATAAATCATCGAATTCAGTGTAACGTTCTTCAAGTGAGTAATTACATCATTTTGTATGTAATTTTGTTGCTTTTATGGTGAATTGAGTTCACTGACGACATGATTGATGTCTATATAATTGACTCATGAGGTCTACTGACATCATTTCCACGTTATTTCAGTATAGAGGTTAGTTTCACGGAAATCTATTTCAATTTTTATTTACTTTTGTGAAGACGTTACTGTGGTTAAAATTTTACAACCTATATGGACAAAACGAAGTAGTAGTAGTGTAGCGTTGTGTTTGTGTTGTGTTGAAGTGTTTAGGCACTTATTGTAATATTAAATACTATGTTTTTATTAGTTAAGTTTTACAGTCTATTACCTTTCCTAGTACTTCTACACTCTGTGTGTCTATGTTTCTTATCCAACTCTCCTATCGCAGGTCTACTGGGAGAAATTTCTCTATAATTAAGCAGCACCTTTGTGCTCTTCTATCTTTATATGTATTTTATCTTTTAAGTGTTTTGTGTGTACATAAATAAATAAGTACTATTTAATTTGTTGTTATTTTTTCATATCTATTTTATGAAAAATCATCGAGTGTCAATATCTCGTAAATGAACCAAGATGAATGTGCTATTATGGAAATATTATGCTCACTCTCTATTAGTGTGCCTTTCCACGAGAGATGTGCTATGTGGCTATGCAGCGAGGATGTGAAAGCTAAGCTACGAAACTATGTGGCCGTATCCACTAATGCTACGTTGTGTAGCGGAGCGAGGAAGAGATGCGCCGCCGCGAGGTCGATGCGCAACTCGAGCTAAGCGATGCATTGTCATACCTATCGCACTATTCCCAAACCACTGCAACTCCTGAAAGCCAGAATATCAACAGTGGCAGCCACCCGAAAAGTGCCGAGGCAATGAAGCTCGACGAAGTCCCGGAAAATAAATTGAACTGTTTTGGATCCCGCATCGAAATTAATCAGAAAAAAATAACGGAATGAACGTAGAAAAAAAAATTCAATGCGATGCATTGGCAGTAGGGAAGGCACAGAGAGCGACTGCGGCATACATAAAGCTACACCACTCGCGCATCCATAGCTCCCTTCCATAACACACACCCTCCAATATAAAAACTTAGCTTAGTTTAACCCGTTCCCACCAGAGCTATGCTATCCGGACCAAAGAATATGATTGGTGGATATCAAACCCGTCCATAGCAACGTAGCGTAGCTCATCTCTGTTGGAAAAGCAGCCTTACATAGTACTCAAAACTGCCGAAATTCTGGGTGTACTAGTTATAGATACACTTCTGTGTAACCCTTCGGGGAATAGTGGCTTAATATTATGTGCTATCTATTTATCTTACTAATATTATAAATGTGAAAATTAGGATGGATGTGTTTGTGGATGTATGTTTGTTATTCTATCACGCCAGAACGGCTGAACGGATCTGGATGAAATTTGGCACAGAGATGGAAATTTCATCTCGGTATAATGTTCCCTTTGGACGATAAAACACTTCAAGCGGGCGAAGCCGCTAGCAGAAGCTAGTTCTTATATTCTTATAAAAAACGAAAGTTTGTGTGTTACGGTTTTAACATCTAAACTGCTGTACGGATTTCGATGAAACTAGATACATGGATTAGAGCATAATTATTATGATAACGTGTCTTTACAAAATTTAGTTGGCCTTTGGCGGTAATCGGTATTACGCAAAAGTAAATAAATAAATAGATACTTTTGATCCCGGTAGTAAGGAAGAAATAAAATACTATTCACGCGGGCGAAACCACAGGCAGAAATTGGTGTTATGTTGTTATATCTAATTCCTTGAAAAGTAATATAACTTCAGCAGTTTATTTCCAACACATCTAATTCTGTGAACACACACAAGGTCCCTGCAAATGTGTCTGACCTAGTCCTAAAGACTTTGTTAGCACTAAATAACGTAGACCGTCCACCTTCTGACGTCACACAATTTAATGCCTTACGCTGGAATTCTAGAAATCCATATAAATTCACCTTCATGTTAGCACTTAACGAATATACGAAGTGTTTTATTGGCTTACCAAACACACCTGAAAATTAGCATAAGCAATAAAACTTTATGTTGAAACATCGCGGGGTAGAATAACGTGGCATATTTTGGGGAATATGGCACGAGTGTACGACTCGCCAGTGTTATGTACTCGTTATATTGTTGGATGTACTCGCCCGTTTGTATTGTATAAGTTATGTATAAGCACATTTTAACAGCTAAGGGGCGATTTCTGTATTGGGTATTTGGAGTTAAGAACGTACGTAATTTTGTGTGGTGTCCAAAGTAAAGTACAGTTTGACAAATACTCAAATTCAAATGCTAAATTGCGAAATCGGGGGTAATTGAACATTGTTGACAGGTATAATATTAGGTAGGGGAAAAAGTCTTTTCGCATTATAGTATGTATGAACTTGTAATGAAATCTCTTTGGCTATACTATTGTTAGCGAACTTTATATTTAATTGAGCACACTAAGTAATTTTTGTATGTTGGCAATAATTGTTTTGATATTTTTACGCTTGCAACAAAGATGAACTGTTTTTCGTCAGGTTGGGAAACGATAAGCTAGCACTTCTCGTTTCCCGCCCATTCCGAGGTTATAAATAGTGGCTCATGCCATCAAAGACAATCTATTCTTCGAGGCGTCGTTATTAGGTATTAGGGTAAGTGCTTTATAAACTGTATTTTATAAACTGTGTTCTATAAACTATTTTCCATAAACTGTGTTTTGTGTAACTGTGTATTTGATATGAGAATACACTGGGTGAGTAAACCCTTTTAAGCAGTTTTATTTGCATCGCCATCCCCTCTGAAATACCCACACGAGATTTTAGTCTTTTGAGTAAAAGACGACACTATTTGTATCTAGCTGGTTTTGGTATCATTGAAAGTTTAAATTTTAAAGAACATAATTCCAAATTCAAATTAGGAAATTGTGTGATTTTCATTTGTTTTTCGTACCGTCAAGATGAGTGAATCTAATGAAGAAATTCGATACATTTTAAAATTTTACTACAAAAAGGTAAAAATGCAACAAAAGCCGCGAAAACAAATTGCGATGTTTATGGACCTAGTGCAGTGTCTGTGAGAGTAGCACAAATTTGGTTTAAGCGTTTTCAATCCGGAAATTTTGATGTCAAAGATGCACATCGCTCTGGTCGCCCTATTACGGATAAAATGGATGCCCTTTTTGAAAAAGTAGAGTAGTCAGTAGTTACGACGTAGCTGAAGAACTGGGAATTGACCACAAAACAGTTTTGGCGCATTTGAAAAAAACTGGGTACACAAAAAAGCTCGATATTTGGGTACCTCACGAGCTCACTGAAAGAAACCTAATGAACCGTATACTCATTTGTGATTCTTTATTACGACGTAATGAAACCGAACCATTTTTGACGAAGCTGATAACTGGTGATGAAAAGTGGATCACGTACGACAAGAACGTGCGAAAAAGATCGTGGTCAAAGGCTGGTCAGGCTTCACAGACTGTGGTGAAACCCGGGTTAACTCGCAACAAGGTGATGCTGTGTGTGTGGTGGGATTGGAAGGGCATGATTCATTATGAGCTGTTACCACCAGAAAGGACCATCGATTCTGAACTCTTCTGCGAACAACTGATGAGATTAAAGTAAGAAGTTGAGAGAAAGCGGCCGGAATTAATCAACAGAAGGGGTGTGGTTTTTCATCATGATAACGCTAGACCTCACACATCTTTAGCCACTCAGCAAAAATTAAGAGAGTTTGGCTGGGAGCTGTTAATGCATCCGCCGTATAGTCCTGACCTTTCACCTTCAGATTTCCACCTGTTTCGGTCTCTTCAGAATTATTTAGGCAGTGTCAGGTTAACATCACGAGAGGATTGCCAAAACCACTTGTCGCGGTATTTTGATCAGAAGTCCCAAAATTTCTATAGCATGGGATCATGTCCCTACCTACAAGATGGCAAAAAGTTATCGAACAAAATTTGAAATGAACTATATTAAAAAATGTTTTGAATTTTCTTAAAAAATACTAGAAACTTTTGCCCCAACCTATTATGTTACACTTAAAACCAGTTTTTAGATAGAACACGTTTTCCCTAGTTAGGACTAGTTTTTACTAAATGCCTTTGTTAAAACTTGAATTAAATAATGCAAAAAAAAAAATATCAGTTAAATCCAATCCAGTCCAATATGAGTAGGCAATGTTATAAAAACTATTATAATGTTGAATTTTAATGTTGACATTGGTTTTAATATAGAATCGGTAAGTACGATTACTATTTAAGCAACAAAGTCGACGAAATCCCGCTGCGGCTCCGCGGGGCTCCGTCGATTTTGCCTATTTCTGTCTGCAGGGTCTAAAGTAACCTAACATGAAGGAGATGACGGGAGCAGAGTTCGCTTGCAAGATCGTTCGTTTGGTCATCTCCTTCGAACCTAACCTATCCGTGTCGGGAGCTCGGAGCATTGACCATAATTATCAAATTGCCCAACCGTTACGTAGCAATATTTATAATGACCAGAAAATCTGATAAATAAAGAAGTTTAAATCAGTATTCATTACATGATAAAAAAGGAAAAGCAAATATTTTGCAGCTAAAGTTTTGAAAGTAGAAGAACCTCTAGAAATGATAACATTACGCAGTATTTTTAATACAAATCAATCCATAGTTTTCAAACATGGAATAATATGATGACAATGGATTTTGACATACAAAAATTTAATTAATACTGTTGATCATGCTATCACGTAGTTTTCCTAAAATTACCTCACAAATTGTACGTACCTAGTTATTAGTTGAAATTAACGGCTCGTGTATTGATTAATTAATTATTATTATTGATGACTAGCTTCTGACAGCGGCTTCACCCACGTGAAAGTAGGAAAATAATTATCCCAAGGGGACATACTCCTGAAGAAGACTAAGAAGTATTTCTTTTGCAAGGTACAATCTTACTTTGGAGCATTGGTGGCCCTGTGGTAACGACCGCGACTTACGATTTGTAGGTTCCAAAGTTGAGGTTTAAAAGTTCCCAAAACGGTGAAGGAAAACATCGGGAGGAAACCGGTATGTCCTAGAACCAAAAAATCGAAGACATGTAACATCTACCAACACGCACTGGGCCCGCGTGGGGATTATGGCCCATTATCTCGTAACAGAGAGGAGTCCTGTGTCCCAGCAGTGGGAACATTAAAAGGCTGATGACGATTTTGATGAATATTACTTTATATCATATTTCATCAAAGTAAATTGACGAATCTGTTGGCTTGGACGTGAAAACATAACAATGAAACAGACAGACTCTCGTATTTATAATATATTGATTGATAATTATAGGGAGAAGATACTCAAAAACAATAATAGATATCTCTAAACGTAATTTCAAAACTGAAATACACCAGAATAACCTTGGCACGTTTTGTTGCACGTTGTGTCGTGTTTCCTCTAGTGAACATATTTGTCAAAACATACCGATAATAATTAATGATATCTCTGCAGTATTCATTAATTGGTTCACGGATGGATGACCTAAATTGTTTTGATTAGGTGACTATTGACAAATTAATTGGCACCTATTCAAAACGCGAATAATTAATCTATTTCCCTATTAAATTGTTGTTATGAAATTGTATGAATTTCATTAAAATATAAAACTAATTCATTTGTTGCCGATTTACGTGTATATCTATGTATACCAATATTATAAAGAGGAAAGATTTTTTTGTTTGTTTGTTTGTATCGAATAGGCTACGGAACTACTGGACCGATTTTAAAATACTTTCACCTATGGAAAGCTACATTATTCCCGAGTAACATAGGCTATAATTTTGACGGGAGCGAAGCCGCGGGGGTCAGCTAGTCTAATATAATATTATATAAAGAGGAAAGATTTGTATTTTTGGTATGTAACGAATAAACTACTGAACCGATTTCAAAAATTCTTTCACCGTTGGGAAGCTACACTATCCCCGGTTGACATAGGCTACTTTTTATCCCTGTATTACCACGGAAACGGGAACTACGCGGGTGAAAAGAAGCGTCCGCTAGTACCATATAAATATAAACACCATCCTTTTGAACAATTCGATTTTTGAGTTTTGTGTTTTTGTTTTATTCTTCTCTTTTTCTTTTTCATCTGAGAATGTGGCCAACTCTAGTGTCAAATTGAATTAAGCCTAAGACTTACATTAACTTAATAAGTCCTGGTTTCCTCACGATGTTTATCTTCACCGCTGCGTGTACTGTCCAACATAAGTCTTATTGGTACTTGTCTGGATTTGAACCAACTACCTCAAGCACGAGAGGCGAGGTTTTAAGCCCCAGGGCCATCACGACATATGTATGTTTTATTGATGTTCTCGCGTTTGACATCTATCTCATCTGATGGTAAGCGATGATGTGGTTGACGATGGGGCACGCTTACCTAGAAGTAATCTATTCACTTTTGACTTAAAGACGCCCAGGTTGTAGCTATCAGGAAATACACAATTCACACCGACTTCCCAAAAAGAAGGAGGTTATTAATTCGACTGTACTTTTTTTATGTTTGTTACCTCAGAACTTTTTACTGGATGTTCTTTTTTTGTTTTTTTGATGATTCTTTTTTTATTTGAAAGCTAGTGCGATACCATTTCAATATCATCTGATCTGATTAAGAACTTCGGAGACATTATCAGAACTCTTCTATAAATGACGGCAAATGTGAACGCAGGTGTGAACAGTTCACCCTTGTATACTCTCATTCCACCAGTTTTGCTTAAGTTTTATGTTATTGGGTTAATCTATTCTGGCATCACTTTGGGCATTATAGGTACCTAGCCTATAGACCTGGTCCATTATGTACCACAACAAAAAGTATTTTTATTTTACAAATAATACAACCAACTGCCAAATAAAAACACTGCAACGTGAAAAATAACTTCAATTTCGGAAGTCGGTGTTAAAAAACGAAAACAGGAACACCGACTGCCGAAATGGAAGTTATTTTTCATTTTGTAGTGTTTTTATTTGGAAGTCAGTTGTATTTTTTGTAAAAACGTTTTTTAGCTGTCCGTGATAAGCTCATAGCTAGTAGTATTAGTCGCTCGAGTCGATTTTCCAAATAAAGCAACGCTTGCTGAGTTCGGGACGAGGATGGGTGACCATCCGTTACGTGCTGTAATTACTTTTCTGCATGTTAAGCCGTTGGTCCTGTTGATATTTGTAGATGACAGTCGTTGCGGTAGTCAGTTGCAAGAATGTATGTTACCAGTCTTGCACATGAGTATCTTGTTACCTATACTCCATTTGAGTTAACGTTAGACATTTAAATAATCCCATTTTACAGCCCGTTCAACCGATTTTGACTTCTATTGCGTTGGTGATATGACAAATAGCAGCTGTATTTAACAGATAGTTTTGGTAACAGGTTTATTTTTTTATGCTATCCTTATATTTTCGGGATAGAACTCAAATTCGGTTGAACGGAATATTAAAAAGGGTAGTAAAAATTTCTAATGTTATTTCAAATGGAGTATATTTACTGGTTTGTGAAGGTCAAATACCGGTAACCGTCCGTGTTAAATACTGGGACATAGTTGCATCCAGCTAGACTGGATGTGGACCCCGAAGTAGTTGACAAACGACTAGGCAGATTGATAAACCCATGACTCATCAAATTTAATAATAATATAATCAGAATACAGTCAGTCATCACAATAATTATAAATAAACCAATCAAAATATTTAGGACGCGATAGCTGTTGACGTTTAATTTGATTACTGTTAAATATGTATCATGACATCACTTGTCAAAATATTTAGAAGAACTGTCATCGCTTGATTGATGAGCTTTATACTAGGACAAATATATTAACTAGCTTTTACTCACGGCGCCGTTCCCACGGCCATTCTCGCAGAAATCGTGTATTTTCCCAGGATAAAGGCACATGTAGCCTATGACACTTTGCGATAGAGAAGCTTACTAGCAGTGACATAATTTTCGTAATTGGATAGTTCTTCTAGAGATTACCTATGACACACAAAGAAAATACAATTTTAACTCTTTAGATCTTATATCTATATCGGTAATAATGCATAGAACATACATATGTAGATATTGTGATAAATCAGATGCACGCATGACCATTAATACTATAGAGCCAATATAAACAAAGTATTGAGGAATAAAGTATTTGTAAATACTTCGGAAAAGATCTGAACCCCTTTTTTTCCCTGAGGGTCAGAGGAAGGAAAAATCATCGGGAGAAAACCGGAGTAGAAACAAATTTTCAAAAGCCGTCGAATATACATTATATATTTATGTATGTTAAGATTTAACCATGAATTTATATTTTTAGTGAAACACAAAACCGTGGCTCGTTTTTTTCATGTAGCTTATTCCTTTAACCCATTTCCGATTGACCCAATTTTTATTTTATTGAAAAATATTTTCCAGAAATGGAACGTCATTTTCTATAAACTGTGACAAATGAAATTCTGATTTGCATAAATAATATCGTAAATGTCCTGCAGTTCGGTTTTGCTGATAAATAAAATTGACACTGGTAATGAGATTTTACAAATTATTATAATTACAATTATTTCTATTTAGTATATAAGTTGTAACGTTACGTTAGCTCAAAAACCTAATCGTTAGCTACGTTAATAAATTAAAACTAAGAAAAGGGATATAGATAGTAAAAAAACTAAGGGGCGGCTTCGCACGACGTGGGTACATGAGTTAGGCAGCTAACCGGTAAGCAGGACGGGCAGGAAGATGTGGTATGCCCGAGTAAGGCAGGTGAGCAAACACCACGACGGACAAGCAGGCAATCGGGTAGGTAGGAGGTAGAGTAGGCAGCAGGACGGATAGGCAGGCACACAGGTAGATAGTCAAGGCAGCTCAACTAATAGTCAGGCTAACGGGCAGGTTGGTAGTAACACAGGTAGTTACGCAGGCATCAAGGGGTGTGGAGGTCGGGTTGGAGCTTCATACGCCGATCAATGAGCCCTTTAATATGAAGCAATGACCGACGAGGTTGATCAACCAGTAAAAATGCTCACATTTAAGTTCCACACTCAATAAATAATATTTAATGCACTTCAAAGATTTGTTTAACATTAATAGGCTGAAGATATTACTGTTTAAAGAGTTTTCCAGATAAGATTTACACTTCGTAATACTAAGTAGAAAAACCGACTTTTAGCGTTCCCTGCCAGAATCAAAACTGAAAAAGCTGACGCCCGTTTTTCCTCGTTCTGTCATATCTTCTAAATTTCAAATTCAAATCTTAATTAAGAAATCAAGACCAGAACGAATAAAAAACTGGGGCAGCCTGCCGCTGCCCTTATTATAATGTAACTGCAACTAGATTAAAGAAGGTCTAGTCTATGGTATGTTATGTCTTTGGCTTAAGAAAATAAAATAGTCAGACAGACGTCAGATCAGATAAAAATGTCAGAGTTTAGAAGATTCCAAGATTTTACAAATTAGCAATATAAATTAAGTTGAAGATATTAAATCAATCAGAGATAACTAAAAATATGTTTTTCAGGTGTTAACAGTATCAAAGAATACTTTAAAATGAGTCACATGAGTTGATACAATATCGAAAGATGTGAAGGTGTGGTTTGCATAGTGTTATAAATCGTAAGTAGACTAAAAGATATGGAATGAATACCACAAAGTTTAAAATAATTGTTTGCATCTTTTTTGAGAGTCGTATATAAACGTTATTATTTCTTTATTTCATTTTTCATTTTAATTCCCAAATATTAAAAACACTAAACATAGTGCTGGCACAGTTCCTTATCCTCCATAGAAAAGGGAGAATATACCGACTAGATCGGTATTTTATCCGATGAGCAATCCCCGAAGGATGTCGACACGAATAACTTTGTAGTCTCCGTATTTTAAACAATTTTCGCATTTTAGTCGCTACTGCCAAAAACACCTCTAATTTTCCTAAATTTTGACAAGCTTTTGATTTTTTGACTTTTGACAAAATTTTGACAAACTTTAATTTTCGCCGGGATGATATTGCGACTTGATTGTGAATGATTTTTAGATACGAGGTTGGCCCTTAAGTCTTATTTTTAATTTAAATGTACCTAATATACATCATTACAATATATTGTTTTTTTTTAAATCTTGCTTTATAAATTACAAGACCTGAATCATATAGCGCACTTTTTTATTTGTCCTCCTTTTCCTCAATCTAACTCATTGTGCGTCGCGACGTCATTCAGATCCCGACGCAAATACATGTCATATCTCTAATTAACTGTATTTGTAGTAACATCTAATTTTACTACCTAAATCACCGTTTAATATTTTGATGACCACATTAATTTCATGAGACATATCATCATTTTACAGTGGGTCAATATAACCACCATGATGTCATATAAAATACAAACTATATTTATGTCACATTCTAAATGTTTAAGTCACTGATACATTTTGTTGTTCAATTACACACTTTGTTATTGACCTTGTAATTGGTTTATTTGCTTAGCAATTTATTAATTGTGCATTCAGTTTGGAGAGACCACTATAGTCCATTAAATGAGGTTCCTTCGAGATGGCGGGCATTTTCTTGAACTAGACATAACACCTGTCCGGTCTGAAGATCCTCCCTCTTCAATATCTAATTAACACTGTATTAGATTTTGTGCATTGGCAAAGATCTATACTATTAGTTAGTGAAAAGATAGGAAATTATTCGACTTGCACGCGGGCGTTTCCGCGACAAAAACTATTTTTCTTCTATTTTATATTTAAAAGTACAATTTCAACAAAACACTTATCTAAACAAGATTTTACTACTGCGATTAAAGTAGCTTAGAATAAGGCCATGTCTTAATTGTGTAAACATCCAAATTCGTTTGTATTCGATAAACAAACATCCAAACATAATGATTTTCATTTTTTTTATGACTAGGACACGATAATGGGAACCCATGATAGATGAGAAATTAGTGTAGTGTATTTTTTTTTTAAAGTATGATATTTTAAAAATAACAATTTATAACTTTCTGATTGTTTCTTTTCATTTAGATGCAAACACTATTTACACTATGAAAGTAGACTTGTAATTCAATAGTTCTAGGAATACTATAAACACTCTTTTTCTTTGTAGAAAAGTATCTTCGGATCTATACTGAAGCTGCTGTACCACAGCGAGATATTAAAAGTGATGTCAGTTTTGTCTGTTGGAGTGAAGTCATAAAATGCAGTCATAATTCAATTTTAAAACCCTACACAATTTTATTGTTTATGATGTCTTATATAATAACAGCTAGGTACGTCCTAAACGGTAGCTCAACAGTCACAAAATCGTAAAATAATATTAATGGGAGATGACTAAAACAGTAGCCTTGCACAGTTATAGGAACTAACATAGTAAGAATAATACGACAATTGAAACTATCACCAATACATGATTGTAAAACACATAAAATAAAAATTAGAGTGGCTAGGATTTTAAATTGAAGTTTTAAGAATATGCATAAATATAATCAGTCTATAATGGCTCCATTACTAATGTTGGATGAAGTAGATCTTAATCTTACACCCGGGTCTAGCAGGTACGATTTGATAGATATTATATCGTCTTCGATTTTTTGGTTCTAGGACATACCAAAACGGTAAATAAATCACAGTAATTATACTCTTATAATATTATAAAGGCGAAAATTTGTGAGTGTGTTTGTTACTTCTTCACGCCAGAATGGCTAAACGGATCTGGGTGAAATTTGGCACAGAGATAGATTATAGTCAGGAATTGTAGTATATAGCGACGCTTTCCGCTACAAAGGGCGTAACTCCAAAAAAAAGTTTTTCTAGATAGATCTTTTGTTTTTATATTTATAAAATTGAGTTCTGGGATGGAGATTCTTAAATTAAAGCTAAATTAACCAAGCTTTCTTAAAGTAAAGAACATTTTTTTTTGCTAAATAAAATACATATTTTGCAAAAAGAAATGTTCTGTGCAACTATAAAACCTATCTACATACACCCTGTAATTAATACTCATGCAATGACTGTATGAGCAATTTTATTAATAAGGATGCATTGTAGGTATTTTAAATAATGATATGTTGAGTAAAAATGAAATAAACGGTTTTAAAAATCAATACATATTTATTGTTAATTCGTAATATAAACGTTCTGCACATATTTGAATCAAAATGTAAGTTACAGGTGCCGTAAAGCAAGTTGGGCTCTGGATATTATAATATTTTATTCACTAATTCGTAATTATACTAGCTTTACAGATTTTAAATGAAAAATTGTATTATTTTTCGCAGGTGTCTTTTTTATTTTTTTATTTAATATGGGCTCGTGTTTGACCATTATCTTTCTCACCTGGTGGTAAACGATGATGAGGTCGACGGTGAAACACGCTTCATATCCACAATGTACCGATTGCGCATCGCCGTACGTCTTGTAGTCCGATGATGGAACGGGCCATGCGGTATTAGATCATACAATTCCATTGGTTACTCCCCGATATACAACCGATAAAAAAAACGATAAGCTAGCAACTCGGAGTCGATGTTCAAGGCTTTGGAGCTTTGACTAGCCCAGTACATCAAGCTGATTTAGAAGCTGCTATTTGGTAGATCCGTCCCAGATGTCCCAATGTTATATAAACTGCTGTGGTAATACAAATCATTGTTCCCGGTAGCAATCCTCCTTTGTAAATATTTTCAAAAAAGTCATGAACAGTCCTGAAAACTGAAAAGCAGCGAACCGAAACAAACCAGCTTAACTCACAATCTCAACAGGTTAGAGAAAACCGTAATAATAATATATCACATTCACAACCGGAAGCTAATAGCAACCGCCATTAATGCATTATCACTTCCAGTGCGCTGGAGTTCCACGTTATTTGCTACGCCCGCACATTTAATTTTGCAAACTAAAGTTTGTCGAGTGAAAATAGCACAACACAATATGCCATTACTGAGTTTGTTCGACTTTAATGTTTTTGGAAGGACAGAAAATGGGGATGAGATTTTTTGTTTACTGAAGGATGACTAGATAGTGGGATTTTAGAGTATATATATATTAAACTAGCGTTTACAAGTGGTTTGGCCACGTGAATTTCGAAAATCATCAGAAGGGAAAATACTTTCAGGTTAAAAATTATCCTATCCCCTAATTCATGGCATGGTCTACCTGTGTGCCAAGTTTAATACAAATTCGTTCAGTAGATAGAAGTGAAAATGTAATAAACAGACACAGTCGACCAAGAAGAAGAAAACAACATCAGACGAAGTATGAGGAAAACTGATTATAATTCTAGAAAATATTCTAAATACCAATCTTTACACGCCTAAACCACTCAACCAATTTCAATCAATTTTGGTAAAGGGAGATATTAGACCTTGGGAAAGGACGTACGTTTATTGCAGGAGTACGTTCCTTTGGAATATTCACGCGAACGAAACCGCTGGCCGAAGATAGTGACAAAATAACTCTTAATACTTACGAAATGCATCAACTTTTTCTTTCCTTTTGTATCCAGGATAGGTGAATTGTTTTTGACCTTTATGTGAATTGATTAATATATTTTCCTTTTTATTTCGCCTATACATACGGTGTCTACATATCTTTTTTTGCAACTCTCCCCTCGCAGGTATGCGTTAGACCCCCCCGGTGGGTTCCCGCATTGTCGAGGCGGGCGGGCTCAGCAACCGTGGCTTGGTCACCCACGGTGTAGCTAAGAGGAACCCTAGGAGGGGCCGCGATTTCTTATGGAGCGTCCCAGGTCCGTCCAGGACGATATCGCGGCTGAGGGTTAGAGGCCGCTGCGGGAGAGTAGTGCTGGTATTACGGTTCGCCGCTCTCCCTACCTTCCGCGGCCTAGACGGGGTCGCCACCGTCTGATGGTGGACGCGGTGGGGCTGCAGGGGAAGAGGAGTGTCGGTATAGAGTTGGCCGCTCTCCCTATCCCGTGCAGCCGAAAAATGGTAGGTGGCGGGGCCATTGGCCTTGACCCGTCACATGGGTGCCATACACGGGTTCTATACACGGGGTCGTTTGACGCCCATGTGCTGGTTGGTCCCAGGGGTGGTCACGGCGTACTGTGTGTTCAGGTGCGCCGGTGATGGGGGTTACTCTCCAGAGGAGAGTCCGGTGACGGATAGCCGCGGTGGCGGTGAGTGCTAACGCGTGCCCGTGTTCCCGCCTTAAGCGGCACAGGAGGACACCGTGGAGTTTTAGAGGGTAGGAGTCCCACATAACTGCGCTAACTCCCCGTTGTAGCGCAGTATGCATGAGCATTTCACAAAGATAAAAAAAAAAGTTGAGCGTTAGAAAACATTTCTTATTTCGTTAGAAATAAGCATACCTTTGTACCTATTTTCTGTTCCTACTTCTTGTCTATTTATTATGTGAGTGTATATTAATGGTTATATAAATACATATGTTCAAATTCAAATTAAATTGATTCCATCCATAATGTACATACAGGTGGTAAATATAAGTTACAGAAACAATAATGGACCCTGTCGGGCACAGCAACATTCTATATACAGTCAGAAGGGCAGAAAACCTTTTGTCACAATAAATATAATTCCCCGTAGCTCAATCCTTCTCTCGGATCTAAAGATAACCCACAACTTGGAACTCCCGAAATATTCGTACATTGTCTTTGACAAAATTACATCACACTGAAGTTACTATGTAACAAACTTGCGTCGCCTTTGTCGGGATAAACTTTGTTCCGTTTATACCTTTCTCTTTGATCTTATTCGCTGAAGCGCAGGGAGTGAGTGGCTGCGTTTTATAATATTGTTTTGTTGAATTTTCGTTTTAGGGACGTATGTTGGTATCTACATTGTGATGTGGTATTGTCTGCGTTATTAGTTTCACGACAGCTATAACTTGTATAAAACCAATTATTTTAGGCTTCAGGCAAAGTACGTAATATCAGCGAAGATGAATTTCAAAATTTCCAAATTATATGGAATAGATATACGCTACCGAAATGCCACTAGGTCAATCTATTTTGGCTTTTTAAGTATCAATACTTGACAACAGACGAACTTAATGTATTTCCAAATTGCTTGTGTTATTAATTTGATGCAAATGCTTGAGTTGTTATAGCTTATACAAGTTATAACAACTCTCTTAAATTAATAACAATCTAAAATCGAATCAAATGATCTTTCCTCCAGACAAAATTATTTTCTCATCGATTATTATTGTCAAAAAGTCCAAAATAAATGTCCTGAGATCCTTTCGGATATTCTTTAGTCTTTACAACTATTTGGATTTAGTTACCTGATTCAAGTAACTGATGAAAGTTTCACTTGTATATTGAGTAATGATTTCTATTATAGACTGAACGTAATAAGAACTGTTTCTGAAAATATTTTTAAATTTTCTATAGTGGCATCCTGCCTGGTATTGTTTTACACCACCTCTAAAGAATGTATGTCCTGGTATGGTCATGTGATGAAGAAGGATGAAACGCATGTTACTAAAATAGTTATGAATATAAATGTCGATGGGTGGAGATGGAGGGGCCGGCCAAAGAAAAGTTGGATAGACTTTGTGACAGTGATGGCTTCATGGGAGACAGGACGGTATGGAAGAAGAAAAAGTGTTGCGCCGGCCCCAAGTAACATGACAAGGGCAGGAAGATGATGATGACCAAAACTTAAATATCCCAGTAAGAATGTGAGGCCGCTTACTAAAACTAAGGATTTTTTATAGCACTATGGTGCAAGAATAAAATGATAAGACAATATACAGAAATCTTAGCTATAAAAATAACCTCAACAATTTCCACATATCTGTAACTAAACATACTGAATACTAATTTAAGTTCGAGATGGCTTTAGTGATAGTTAATAGATATGTACTTGTTTATCTTAAAAATCAAATCCACAGCAAAACATACCACCCATAAGGCGACGTTGTCTAAAGATACTATAAATTAAATTATTCATGATCCTTCTTAAGCGGTTGATTTTGATGTAGAACAGCGTTTTATGATTTATGAACTGCAGCTGAAGCTCGATGAATTTTTAATAGCCAGTCATACAGAACTTTAAGGAAACATAATTCCATTCAATAATCTAGACTAAGAGGAGGTAAGTATTTAACCGGATTATTTTATTTGACAGATACTTACAAAAATAATGTTATGGGTGGTGTTAGTCATCATTTGATCATTGATCTGAACAGCCTGTCCATTGTTGGACCATAGCCCTTTACGGGGCATCGGTATGGGCGCGTACCTGCGACCCACCCACCGAATGCGTACCAAAGGGCAATGGCCATCCGACTGGTCCGGGGATATCGCACGGTATCCAGTGAGGCGGCAAGCCTCCTTGCCGGATTGCCACCATGGAATCTGGAGGAGAAAGTCCTCGCGCATATATGATCGATTAGAGAAACTAGACTAAAACAGCTGTTTTTAATAATCAAAAAATTATAACACTCTTAAAATAATGGCGTGGAACTCTAATGGGCTGCTCAAACATCTAAATGAGATGCAGGTGGTCCTAGACACAGAAAATATAGACGTGTGTTTGGTCTCCGAAACGCACTTCACTAAGCAACCATTTGTCAAATTTAGAGGATACATGGTGTACGACGAAGGTATATACACTTTGTTCAAGTGCACGATGATTGTTCTGTACAATTGAGATGAAGGAAATCCGGCGATAATGAATTAAACCACCCGTGTTGAGTGTGGTAAAATCACTGCTTTATTTTACTTAGCAAGTGGACTAAATGGTCGCGCGTATGCAAACGCTGATGTAGCTTAACCTACTTAATATAACGAAATGTGTGGGTTCACCGTACATACTGCCAACTCTGAAGGAGAAGACTAGGAAATATGTTAAACCTAGATTAAACCTAGTGAGTCTAAATACAATAAAAATGATGACTTAGGATAAATGATTAAATTTTTCGTTGAAAGCTGATACAAGGTGCTTCCAACAATATCTACTCTAAGTACAACTAACACTAAATTGTCAGATTTTGTTCTTGTTAATATTTCAATCAACTTGGAAGAATGGTATCCAACTTGCGGTTGTACTAAACAAAGCAACGTCAAAATAATCCAAAAAATATAAAATAATTTGAAAAATTTTAAAATAATTTCTCAGGGATGCTGTAGCATCAAATTATTTTAGAATTTTTGCACCCTGGTACATAAGAAATGTCAATTTTCACCGTGACCTTAGATATAAATAACTACGACCTAGTAATTTAGTTCTATGTTTATAGTATTTAAGTAAATTAAGATTATTTTTCAAAATTATATAATCATTTACTAATTGAAAAATTTCTTAGGTTAAATATTGTTTAAATTCTGTTGTTTATTTATTTATTTATTTATTACTATTCCTAAGTTAGTTATCTAAGATTCATGCAGTGTAAATTATTTACCTAAGATTCATGCAGTGTTTTTACCTTTACTAATGTCTGTATAAAGATTATACTTCTTATTCTTATCATCCAAAAATTTGCTGAATCCCACGAACACAGACTTCATCGACTCGTGAATGTTGAGGCTATCCAGCTGCTAGACAACAGCTAGTGCGTAAGATAAAAATAATTAAACCTTTTGAATTATTGTAGGGTACAAAGTGAACGAATAATAGTAACAATGTTGAGCTGTATATATAACACATAAACATAGTTTTTTTTATTATTACGGACTCTAAGATAGTGGCTACGGATTTTTCTAAAAGTGCAAATGGACACTATTCTTAGTTTTAACATTATCTATCACGTAACATATTAAGTTACGAGTTATTATTAAGAATTTCGTTCTTATTTATAAAGAACAAAAAAATAAATTTGGGAGTGGTGCGAGGCGGCGAAACGCTGGGATGAAATTCCGTTACCGTGAAAAATGGTGACATATGGAGAGGGCGCCTGTCGCAAACCAGCGCTGGGCATGCCACAATTGTGGGGATAAGAGTGTGAGAAGTGGCTTGAGAGGAGTCACGGCATCCTCACCTTCCGCCAGACGCAGGTCCTCACCGAACAGGGCAGCTTCGGGCGGTTACTGTTCAGGATAAGGCGGGAGGAAAAGCCCGGCTGTCACCATTATGCGGATCGCCCGAAGGACACGGTGGAGCATAAGGTGGAGATCTGCGCCGCTTCCATTGATTCAGATGAGTTCCACCTTTATTATGTTTCTTCTCCAGAATTCCAAGAAAAAACGTCCATTTTGTTGCCTCTCAGTCACTGCTATAATCCCTCACTGCTCAGACGCCTCGTAGCTACTTTAATAAGAAAACTTTCCTCTTCGATTGACGAAGTTTGTCAACGAGAAAAAATTACACGGTATATAAACACCTGGAGCATTCCTGTAATTATTGCGTTTCCGAAACAATTTCTATTAATCGGAAATCGAAATTCCGTATCGAAGTCTCAATTTTTAACCGACTTCCCAAAAAGGAGGAGGTTCTATGTTCGACTTCAAGTTTGTTTTTTTTTTTTTTTGTGTATGTTCACCGATTACTCCGTCAATTGTGGACCAATTTTGAAAATTCTTTTTTGTTTGAAAAAGTATGTTCCGAAATTGGTCCCATTTTATTTTGGTGAAGATCTGATGAAGAACTTTGGAGATATACAACAGAACCCTTCAATAAATAACGGCAAATCTCTCGGGATTGCTGCAATCGCAAGTCTGTTTGTTGTTTATAACATTTCATAACATAACATCACGCCAGTTCGCTCTTAAGGGGTAAGCAGACCTCTCATTTCACCGGTTATGTTCAAGTTTCATGAAATCTATTCTGGCGAAATAGTTCCCTTACTAACTTGCCTATTAGGTACGTACAACTAAAAAGTGAAAAATAAAAAAACTTTTTGCAAAAAAATACCACCGCCTTACAAATAAAACTACAAAGTGAAAAATAACTTAATTTTTTGAAGTCGGTGTCTTTCGTAGGTACCATTTTTTAGCGTTATGCTTACCCCCGTTATTACCCCCGACAATTTTTTATTTCATGCTGCATAATTTATCTAGTACAAAGTAGATACATTTTGATTGGCAATCTATTGAACACGTAATTATGACACGATATCATGCAAAAACACGCTGATTCAAGCAGTAAAACACCCATAACTTTTGAACAGCTGAACTGATTTAATTCAAACATGTCTAAGAACACTTTCGACAGTATCACCTATCAAACAAATAAAACTAAATCAAAATCAGTTCATCCGTTTAGGCGCTATGATGCCACAAACAGACACACAGATATACAACAACAGACGTGAAACTTATAACACCCCTCCTTTTCCGGCGGGGGTTAAAAATGGTTTATTTCTTTATAGGCATCTACTTAAATATGTTTGTAGAAAATAATCTCTGGACTACGGGGCTACACTACTGCTCAGTGTCTTGAGCTATTTTTTAACCGGCTTACCAAAAAGGAGGAGGTTCTATGTTCGACTTGGAGTATTTTTGAAAGTGTATGTTCCGAAATTGGTCCCATTTTAATTTGGTGAAGATCTGATGTTCGAAGATATGGTGGAGATCTGCGCCGCTTGGGTGGGGCACCGATGTGTCCTCGTGGAGGCGATCTGCGGTAACGACCTCTCGCGTCTAGCCCAGGTCCAACCCATGGTAAAGAGCAAGAGGGCATGGGAAGCTGTTTCCTCCTTCTACAAAGCACTAATGCTCTCGAAGGAGGATGCGGAATGCGTAAGGGAAATGCAACGGAGACGCCCTCACGCCCCCAGCCACCACAAGAGACGCTCTAGGCGTCGGGAGTCGCAAGCCAATTCCCGGCCACAATAGGTGCGGGCTTGCGGACGGCGAGTAATGGGTAACTCGCCATCCGATAAGGAACAGGCCCCAGGCACGTAGTTTTCCACCCGTGCCTCGAAAAGATGTCAGCAAAACTGAAGGGGTCCGCTAAGGGCGACGCCTGTCTGGGTCGCGGATAAGTTTGTAAAAGTTTGACACGCCCTCCCGGTTCACCCAGAAGGGAGCAGACATTGGATGATTCCCACAAAAAAAAGCCTGTCTATAGTAAAAAAAATCCGTGGATCTAAACTGGGACAAGTAAGTGCTGTTGGAAATTCACGTTCTTGAGGTATCCGGAGGTCTAATACAATAAAAATGTGCAAACTACGTCTTAGACAGACATGGTTTAATAAATTTCTTCTAAATTCAAATAATTGTTCTAATGCAGCCAGAACAATTTTTTCGCCCAAATCACAGTACTGCCAGTAAAAAAAGATACTGGTTGTAAAATTAATATACAGTTCTAACACATCGTAAAAAGGACTATTTCATGTAGTGACTCAAAATATAAATATTTAGAGAAATAATAAGATATTGAGTCGGAGTCATGATGATGTTATAGTCATCGAAGGCATTAAAATTAATTATATATTTCCAATTATAAGTTACGACTCTGTAATAATTCTAAAGATTGAATCATGGTTGTTAAACGATAATAATATAAACAAACTTGTGATGTCTCATAAAAGCTATTTCTACCATTTATGTAGATATGCTTTAGCTGTGATACAAACAACATAAAATCATCAGTCTATAGTCACAAGATGGTCACGGACAATGTAGATGGCTATAAGAGGAGAGGAATACCAAAGAAACGAGAGATGCATATTGGACTGAGAAGCTCACCCCTCTATTCCCAACCACTACAATACCTAAAAGCAAGAATTGTCAGTTGTTGAACATCAGAAAAGCGCAAAAACCATGAATCTCGGCGAAACGATTCAGCTTTTGGACCCCGCAATGAAAGTATATATTTAAATTTATTATTGATATGCTAGCGCTTGACCACTATCGCACCTTATGATAAGCTATGATGTGGTCGATGGTGGAGCAAGCTTGCCGAGAAGTCTACTCATGACTTAAATACTCCTAGGTTGTACTTATCGGGGAACACAGACTTCATCAGTGAATTCCATAACTTGGCTGTACGCATAATGAAAGTATTCCTAAAACGTTTAGTGTGTATGGGTGGGTGTCCACCATGTACCGATGGCGCACCACGCCGCTGCAAAAACGATTTGACGAATAAGGTTTTATAGACTCGTCTGACACACCCTGTGCAGAATATGACACACATACTGGAGTGCCCCAAGTGCCAACACATTCGCACTTTGAAGTACCTAATGAACGCCACTGATGCTGCTATTGGTGTGGCTGTCTACTGGTACCAAAATATGTAAAGAATTTTACCTCGACTCGAAAAGAAGAATATCACGAAAATCTGCGAAGGAGTAAAAAATAATCATAATTTCCACTTTTGGGACTGTGTTAAAGATCATGGCGAGATATAGAATGACTAAATTGGGTTTTTGCCGATTTCTAACATACTCGCTCGTGATAACGTAAATGATCTTTTATGTCAAAATGTATACACAATAAGAGGTTTCTCCTTACCGTCACCAGACGGCGCTTATCCAGTTTCAATACAAATTCACATTTATGTTAATACGCGATAGAGCGTGAGTAAAAACTCGCACTAAGCACTCAGATATGTCGACTAATGGAGAAGTATGGGAGTAGAAGATATTATTGTCTTGCACCGATCCCGAATAAATCGGGATAACGGCAAGAGTATGATGATAGTCTCATTCAAGAATTGTCCCAAAGGAAAACGATTTTTTTTTAGTAATCTGAAATTTAAATAATTTTTAATAATTTGTAAAAAAAAATCGTTGTCGCGAAAATTTAAATTATTCATTTTCTGTCAGAAAGTTATCATTTGCGCTAAAATTTAAAATTTCTTTAAAACACTTTATAACCATTTCTTCATAGAACGATATCAACAAATGACTGGGCGGACAGAAGCTTATTTTATAACTTATGTTTCATCGTTATTAATGATTCTGGAATTAGACGATTTGTCTTTGTGATTCTGATAAAGATTTGTTGCTCGTTTTGGCAAAAAGCAGCAATTAATCTGTTTGAGAATTGAGTACGCCGTTATAAGGGTGGACAACAATGTTTAACCTTTAAGGCCCCGCTGACAAGTGTGTCGCAACATTGCGACAACGTGTTTATGTTAAGCTGCTTTAAAACCAATTAATGAAAATTACCTATGTCGTTTACCAATTAGAACGCTTGTTTGTCGTTTGCTAATAGGACATTTAGCGAATAGAACATTTTGATACAGAGTCTAAAAATCGCAATCACAATGTCGCGTCACACCTGTCTACGGAAACCTTTAAACCAGCTTTTCCGTGATTACAGATCTCGTTTCGCCTTTCGAGGTTACCACATAACTAACAAGATTTTTTTAAAGTTATTAACTTTAATGATATAATTCACGCTGTCGATTATATATAATACGTATATAAACGGCCCTTTTTAAAACTAGTTGAACTTGTTTTTAAATCTTATTAACACATAATTTTCCACTACCTAATTCTTTAATGTATTTATCGGTACTTTAATTAAAATAATTATTATTAATAATATAAAATATATTACATAAACAAGTTTTTCAACATAATAAGATTTATGAAGTGACGAATATTTGAGGAATTTCACACTAATTTGAGGTTTTATTAGATAAATAACCATACCAACTTAATAAATATTCAAGACGAAGAAAAAATATGTATTAAGCAATTTCCCCATTTTCTACAGCCATTTTTTCTCAATTTCTCATTTAATAAAAAGAAAAAGACCTCATAAAAATTAAAAATGCACTCAATAACATTTTGCACACGCACGAAATCTTGTGAAACAATAAACCTTAGCGATCCTGGTAAGAAAACGGATTTGAACTAAGCCATTACCTGAAGCAAACCTACACTGAATTTCCAACTTTAACCTTCAAACCTTAAAGTAAAATTTTGAGATAACGCTGCTGCCAAAAGTGGTATGTAACAGCTGTGCCAAGTCGTTGACCTGACCTAAAGAAGATTCATTCATATTTAATACCTTCGGGAGATACGGTCTCTGGAATGAGTCACTTTTACTTGATCAGGGACGTTAAATACAAAGTGAACAAATTATGTTTGCATTTCGAGTTAGATACGTCTCTTTTAACCAACTGAAAATGTAGGAGGTTATTGTAGACGGTACGAATATTTTAAGGACGTAGGGTAAATCACCCTATCGTTGGCACCCTTCCATTTATTGGCACTTCTGAGTTTATAGGCAAAAAAAAAGAAAACCATAGATTAGACAATGTTGGAATTTTTTTTAATAGAATTTTAGATAGCTTTTTTATAATCCAGTGAAAATATTATGTATTATTTCAGTGGATAAAACAACTTTTAAAATAAAGATTAGAATATTTCCTTCGGTGTCATTATAATTGTTGTATGCTAGTGCATGTTGAGGACCTAACCTAGTCTTGTAAATGAAACTAAAGTGGACTGTAAATACTTATATAAAGGGTTCTGAAAGACAGTATAATGTTGGAAATGAACTCTGGACAAGTAATATACGCGCGCGTCGTAGACCGTGCTCGGTTGTGGAGCGCGGTGCGGGCGGCCAGCCAGCTGCCGCGGTGTCGTCCCGCGCCGCAACGCGCCCTTTCTATGATTCACGTCTTGTCTGCGTGAACAGTGAATTTCAATATGATTTTCTGGGCATTTGGTTACGAAGTTAGAAGAGGCACTCTCTTAAAGTGCCAATAACTGGGTATCTTACCCTATCTCAAATGATTGGGCTCATGGCTTAATAATAATAGAAACATGAGCCGATCTTTGTGGTTAAGCAACATTTGCCGAGGTCGGGTGATGGATGGGTGATCAATCATTACATCCCGAGACTCCTCCGGTCCTTGGCAAGCACGTTGTTACCATCACCAGCTGACATTTGAACATCTTTGATAGTAGTAACGGGTAATCAGAAGCATGAAATCTGAGACCAGTCATTCCAAAGTGGTATCCTTTTACCCAGTTATAGTTGTTTTATTTCAGGTAGGTGGGTTACGTGATTTTTATGACTTCGAAAGTAATTTTGATACAATTAATCCACCTTCGTGAGGTAGAACAACTTTAATAGCTTGTGGAGATAAGGTAGCCAGTCACTCCACGCAAAATACTAGTACTCAGCTGCATCCGTTTAGAGTGGAAGCTGACCCCAATTTTGTCAGCAGAAGACTAGGCAGATTGTTTACATCTCACCGATTAGTTTCACTAATTTTCGAAAAGAGGAGTTTACCCTAATAATAATAAGGAGTGGAATTCCCTGCCGCAGTCTGTGTTTCCTGATAGCTACAACCGTGGGGTCTTCAATTCAAGGGTGAATAGGTTACTTCTAGGCAAGCGTGCTCTACCATCGAGTACATCATCGCTTACCATCAGGTGTGATAGTGGTCAAGCGCGAGTCTTACATAGTAAAAAAAATAGGTAATTTCGGACTTTAATTTTAAACTTATAAATATGTCTCCGTATGTCTGTTTAGTTTTTCTAAAACTAGTATACAGACAGTATAGGATATAACCTGGATTAGGACATCGGATATATTTCATCTTGTTAGTAAATTCCATTGGCATTGTCTAACATTATCCGCACGGACAAAGCAAAGTTCAGAAGCTAGTCAAAATAAAATTCTTCAGAAGATAAGAGCTTATTCACTTGAAAAACACTTCCAAATATTGCAAACATGTGTCGATGTGACGCCCTGTGGTTAGATGCGTAACCGTAGTGAAAAATAAAATAAAAGTTTTTTTTTTAACTTACATATGTTAGGTCTAACTGTTGTATGAATGCCACTACAGCGCATAAAAGGACTGTAAAATTTTTACGTGTGCGTTTTTTTTATTTTACTTTTGTATTTTGATGAGTCGAAACATTTTTACGTCCTATTTTTTTGGAAAAAGAACTATCTATAAAAGTTCTGTTATTGTGGCACCTCTGCAATATCACTGGAATATAGGTATTAAACTACCAATTTACCAATTTTACTGAATGTATCAAGCTGAAATAGTGCTTGATGGGTTCCATAAAAGTTTTAACGAAAAGATAAATTCTTCAGTTTGTGTTGCCAGCGATTACTTACGGAATAGAGACGTGGTCTCTCACAATGGGCCTCATCAAAAGGTTTATAGTCGCCCAAAGGACAATGGAGAGGACTATGCTCGGCGTTACCTACCTACCGACACAGCCCGAAGAATTGCCAAACTTAAGAGTCAGTGGGCAGGACTCATTGCACGCAGAACGGATAGCCGTTGGAGCCGAAAAGTTCTAGAGTAGCGATCACGTACCGGAAGATGCAGCGTTGGAAGGTCTCCCTCTAGGTGGAGCGACGACCTGATCAAAGCTGCGGGAGTCCGGTTGATGTGAAACGCACAGGACTGATCAGTGTGGCGACGCTTGGGGAAGGTGTATGTTCAGCAGTGGACGTCTGTCAGCTAAAATTATGTTAATGAAATTCTTCAGTTTGACTTGTTTGCTTAAAAAGTTTGACGTTTTGCCTTATTTTCAATATATTTATTTATCATTGCTTCATGCAAATTACCACTGCTTAGCTGACACCATCATCAACCTTATCATTTTAAGCCGAAAGACGTCCGCTACTGAACATAGGCTTACCCAAGTGTCGCCACACTAAGTGTATTGCTTGCAGTGGATTCCCGCAGCCAGGTCATCGTCGGTCTACCTTGGGAGGCCTTCCAAAGCTCACCATCGTCCGTCAAGAACAATCTACAGGCTCGTCCCATAGGGGGCAATAACACATGGCATGCAAATATGAAACTTAAACATATCTGGTAACATGTGGACCTCTGCTTAATCCTTCGAGGAACACAAACGTGATTTTTTAAGTTTTGTACATAAACGATGACGAAACGAAACCTAATCACACCAATCACATTGCCAAGAATTCACACAACCTTATCAAAATGAGCTATTACTAACCAAATCGCCTATTTACAAGCACTTAGTGACAAGTGTTTCATAAACATTTTAGCAGCGTTACACTAAATACTTTTATTTATTGCCGTGTAACTACTCGTACCAAGGCTAAACTGAATGTTCGAACGTGGGCTGCACATAAAACCTGAACTAGCTCTCTTATATCGAGAGACTAGGCTTTGTGCGTGGGTTTGTTTGTGTTCGGATTTGTTTTCTTGACAATGTTGACTAAGAAGTAACAAAAAGTCTCCTGTAACGTCTCCTCCTTCTTTTCGCGTCAATAGTTAAAATTCTAGACAATTAGATGGGTGGTCATGTTATGAGTATTAGCAGTTTCAGTGTCATTCAGTAGGTCTTCAAAGGTGCAGGTGTGTGTTGGTGGTGTTTAAGTACTACTAATACTGATAAGGGTTTAGCATAACCATGTTTTTATATTGTATGTCTTTTTGTGACAATCAAACACTTTTTCATTCTTTCAGTTGTATGAGCTCTTTGGCTACTCCAGTAAAGACCCTGTTATGGACATCACCGCTTTCACGCTGTAAGGAGATAAGGGAAAGCAGTATATACGAGTAGTAATAGATAGAAGAGTTAATACTTAGTGCGTCCTCATTCTGGAAGTAATATAACTCCTCAAAGGTAGGTAATGATTATCATCAGAATAATAAAAATCAAGTCAACCAAAGCGAAAAAAAAACATTGTGAGGAAACCTGCATGTCCTGGAACCAAAATTTTGAGACATGATGTGACATTCACCAACCCGTCCCAGACCCACGTGGTGGATTACAACCCAATCTCTCACAAAGAGATGACTGATTTCTCAATGAACTGTGTTTACTACAAAAATGTAATGATAATACAATACCGGAGTTATACAAAGCAAGTAGTCAAAATCAGCTTCAGGAATTGGTTTCAGCAACACAGCAACAGGTATAATCTGATGTTTTTTCCGTACACTATCCTTCGAAGTATTCAGGAATCGCCCGAATGAAAATTTACTAAATGACAAACACAGAACATGTAGTACACACTTATCCAATGTAAAACAGTTTATAAATAACCAGTATTTCTGTTGATTTAGCAATAATTATGTACCTATTTATGAACAGGTAACTTATAAGGAAAATAATTATTACAGGCAATACCAGATACGAAATTATTAAGACCTCAAGTGCCCAGTTTTATAAATACAATTATTTTATGAATTAAACAGGTAAGGTGAAGTATTAAATAACATGTTTTGTATGATACTTCAATACTGAACCAATAGAATTAATTATCATAGACACACACTATTTATTCCGTTAAACCACTAGTAAATTATTTTGTATCATAGTCGATTTCTGCTTAATATAGGTGTGCCCCAAACATCACCACATAGACCAGGCCTGTGCTTTTCAAGTCCTATGGACTCTCGTGATGCTGACCTGGTTATCAATCTACCGTTTACCACTGCATCATCCGGTATTCGGTTACCACCCAAAAATCTTTGGATCCCATCCGGCTATTGGTTTTGTGAGTAAATGTCAAATATTACAACGATTACCTTCAAACCTCGCCATAGCTGGTTAAGGTTCAAACTGTTGGATGGTTTTGATCATTTACACATAAATAGGCGCCTCGAAAACCTTCAGATTCATCAAATATGTCGCGGATAGAAATTGAAATTGAACATGCAAATATTTTGTGATATTATGGATTACACCAAATCCCAGATTTTGTCAAGAACTGACATGAGTAAACGGTGATATTACTAAAATTATGTCAATGCTGTGTCAAGCAGTGGCCATCGAAGCATCTCGTTGCTTTATGGTATAAGTAACTATTCATCTTTCATTACATAGGAGTACTATGCCTAGACCATTTTAAAGATTTACTCATACCTCAACAATAAACAATTGCCATAGCTTCTTCTATTTACATATCTTTAGTATCGTGTTTAAGTTTTATTGCAGCCGTTCTCTCATAAAACTAATGAGTTTACAGTACAGTACCACCACCTAAACAATATTACAGAATCTGTAAATCATTCTGTTTGACTTATATAAATAGTAAGGAGAGGACGTACAGGACGTTTATCTAACTATCACAATGTGGTCATACATAGATCATACTAGACCGAAGCAAATTCAACACGCAGTCGGCTGTTTTCCGGAGCGGTTTTCTGCTCGAGACAGTAAAAATGGCGTGTTTCTTCTATATATTATTACTTAATATTATAAAGAGGAAAGGTTTGTATTTTTGGATTTTCATATGTAATGTGTAAATTTAAAAACTATTGGACCGATTTCAAAAAATCTTCACCGTTGGGAAGCTACACTATACTCGGGTGGCACAGGCTACTTTTTATCCCTGTATCCCTACGGGAACTGGAACTACGCGGGTGAAACCGCGAGGTGTCCGCTTGTGTATGATAAAATATGATAGTATTTAAGCAAACGTTCGGACGGTCGTATTGAATATTGCAAGCAATTTTGATTAATCTTGTTGCACCTACACAAATTGACATTCTCTTCTTGATATTATTGCTTAATGAGGCCTGCACTCAAAATAAAACCTTATTGACATTTCGATAAGTTTGATTATTTCACTAAATCTTCTCTCTTAAAATCGACCAAGTTGATCTTAGTAACCCTAGACAATTATTATTGTCTAAATCTCTTTAATTGCTTCATTAATGAATATTGGCTGTATATATTTTAATTATCGTACCCATTATGTAAATTATATAGGCATTCAAACCGAGCAATAATCGTTTACTAGTTCAGATATAATAGTGAATAACAATTCATCCAATATGAGCCCTAAATGCGGCATAATTGTTTTAGCAATGATGTAACGCAATCAAAAGGAGATGAAGCTATACAATGCATAAAACGTTTTGGGAATACGTTTATTAAGCGCACAGCTAAGGAGTGATATTCCTTGTCGGAGTCTTTCTTACCAATAACTACTAACTAGAAGTCTTTAAGTCGAGAGTGAATAGTACAATCACTTTCGCAAGTTCGGTGTGTCATATGAAACCATTGTAATTATTATTTTAATTGTAAATGCGTCATGCATGTCGTTTACCAGCCAATGTGTTTATGAGTAAAATATATTTATAATATGTAGAAGAATGTGCGTCGACCCATTCTTCTACATATTATAAATATTTTTACAAAAAAAATCAATCAATAGGTTAATGACAGGACAATAACGACTTATTGTACTGTCATTAATCTATTGATGTGACTATTAAATTGTAAGTATATACCTGTTTGTTTTATTTCAAAGTTTACCCCGGTTGCAGACCAAGAGCTAAGCTCAGTTTTTTTTTTGTATACACTATAATAATAATAAATCATTTATTTTCAGACACCTTAGTCCATAATAATTAAACATTCATAAGCATTACATAATAAATGATATATTAGAAATAATGCGCGGTTTGGTGCGCTTGACCACTATCTCACCTGATGGTAAGCGATGATGATAAACAAATAGAGGCCCACCGGTATCGGGAAAGGGTCCAAGCTACCGGCGGTCAGGGCTCCAGAGAGAGGAACCTCCTAAAAATACGAGTCGTGTCCAGCAGTACTGCTTTCTGGATCAGGCCCTTGATCCAGCCGCCTAACGAGAGCCTCCTAAGGTGTTGCTTAGTTAGTTTGCTGAGGCATTTTTCTTACTTGTTCTCGCCAAACTTCTTGACCACCCTGAGTTTGGCATTCCGATGTGCAAGGCATGGATCAGTGCTGTTTTTGTATGAGATTTACTACTGCGCAGCCATTGTAGCCAACTTTAGAGCGGCCAGGAAGTTTGGCAAGAACTACACAGAACGGATGGCAGATGGGGCCGAAAAGTTCTGAAATGGCGACCGTGAACCGGAAGACGATACGTTGGAAGGCCTTCCACTAGATGGACTGAAGACCTGGTAAAGATTGCGGGAAGGCGCTGGATGCGAGACACACGGGATCGGTTAATGTGGCGACGCCTGGGGAAGGCCTATATCTAGCAGTGGACGTCTTTCGGCTGAAATGATGATGATGATGATGACTTAATGATAACAGCCGGATTGATCTTCAAAGTTAAGCAATGCTTGCCATGGTTGGTCCGCGGATGGGTGACCGTTTATTAAAAATGAAGAATTCTTGCAAAGTGCATTAAACTCCAGCTCCATCCAGGATGCCTTTTGTTCATCTATGACAGTCGTTACGGATAGTAAGATTAATCTGTCATCAGTGTTGCCACAGTATAAAAATTGTGTGACAGACGACGGACAGGCAGACTGACGGACACGTGAGTGACAGCAGTTTGAACCCTTCGGATACGGAACCCAAAAAAAGAAAACCTTGGCTAGAAAGACAAATTGACATACTATCAACTAAAACCATTTGTTAAAAGTCCCAACGTTTCCATAAATAAACTGCGACTTACAAAAAACTTCGCACTGCATAAGTCTCTCACATAAGACAAGAGCCTAACTAAATTGAAAAGGTAATTTAGTATCGAATTGCGGTCGATTTTAACAGCATAGCATTATATCCAAATATGTATGTGGTACTAAAAGCGCATGATTACCTAATTTTGATTAACGATTAATAAAATCGCGTATTTACATTTTAATTGCAAATCTAATAGCTAATTAAACTGGTTGTCGGTTGTACGTTGTGACGCAGGGATTAAATATATAATATCGGAACATACAACAATGCAAACTTATGTGTTTAGTAATTGCTTATAAACTTGTTACATAATATAGGTAATAGTCGTTTTGAGGGCAAGAGTTATTAGGTGAAGATTTGGTCTCTTGATCCGAACGCACAATGATGCGGCATTTGGTGCTAGAAACATAACCCTCCTCACCGCTGAAGCATCATCATCAGAATTTTTAATGAGCCCAATGCCGGGACACAAGCCTCTTCTGACTGAGATGAGAGGGAATGGGCCGTAATTCACCACACAGGCACAGTGCGGGTTGATGGATGTCACAACATGTCTTCGTATTTTTGGTTCTAGGGCATGACGGTTTCCTCAATATGTTTTCCTTCACCGTTTTAAGAGCTGTGATGAAGAAAATATTTACACAAAGTAAAGCACCTGCCTGGGTTCGAACCCACGACCTACAACTTGTAAGTCGCAGCCGTTACCACTGGGCCACCACTGCACTCACTCGCTGAAGCATACCTGCTGTGACGGAACAAAAGACCATTCTTGACGTTTTTCATACAATTAGTGTCCAGCATCGGATACCGCAGCCTGGTGCATTCCGTTTAAGAAACCAAAGCTTTAGGTTCGTTTGACGATTCAAAACAGATTTAAACATGGTCGATAGATTTGAAGCACAAGAAGGCAAAATAAGACTCTATCAGCGCTATTTACTGTTAAGATGTCCAAAACGATGGGACTGTTTTACGCTATCAAAATATAACTTGGTTAATACCAAACATTTTCGAATTTCAACACTACAACCGTAAGCGCTGCTAGAATGTAACTTTATCTAGACCTCTAAAGTTCATAATCTGGATCTTAACAATTGGTAGTCAAAGATAAATCTGATTATACTGTGCTTTTTAATTTCGTAGACTAAACTGAAAACTGCCAATGACCTTATTTTTTTTTAATGTTGCTAGCGCGGAGCATAGTGTTGTAGGTAAGGCTCAATCATGGGATTCATTGAATAAATATGACATGACTCCTCAATTTAATTTTACTAATTGGTGTAAATAAATGTTTTCTAAATATAAACATAATTTATTCTTACATATTTATTAAACTGAATATTTCAATATAACAGTACTCATACACACAGTTCATAAACTTTTATTATGTTAAATATGAAATCAACAATAAAAAAAATGCGATCGATAAAATGAAGTCGGACTTAAATGAGTAGAAACTAAATAAAGGCCGCTAGTTGCTAAGCAATTATTTTTTTGCAGTGAAATATTTTCATTTTCGATCCACTTCGATTAACTTTCGATCACTCAGGATAGTCAGGATACGACACTATATTTATGTAACGATAAATTGACAACCCCCAAATGTCAGTTTAGTCTACGAAATTAAAAATCACAGTATAGTTGTAAAAGAGACTGACAAGAAATAAAAATTGGGATGGTCATTGATCAATGGTCGTTTTCAGAACATTTACCTTATATACCAGTACCATTAGAACACATTATTACTAGGTATACCTAACCATTAGTAATCATAGTACCTATTTATGAATCACAGTCCACTATCAAGCTAAATGGATGTAAACTGCAAATATTTGTATGATGTATGTAGGAAACATGAATGATTTCAATACATTATGATTAGTATGAGTAATCACTATGAAACTCTGTCACTTTAGTTAATTCATCTGATACTACGTGAGCAGGTGTAGTTGCGTGAATATTTTGTACTAGTGTTACAGAGAATCAATGAATAGACAAATAGAACGGCCTAAATAGAGATAGGTCAACGGTCATGTTTCGGTTTATATGAAATTCAGAGTCTACGACCGTTAGCTGGCTACCTTTGTACCTTTTTTTTATTTGGGTCAATCCCACCGCACTACTCCGAAACCGCTGCAACTCCTGAAAGCCAGAATCAACAGTGGCGACCACCAGAAGAGCGCTAAGGCAATGAAGCTCGATGAAATCCCGGAGAATGAATTTAACTTTCTTGGATCTCACAACGAAACTAATCAGAAAAGTATAACGGAGGTATAGAAAAAAAACAGAAATGCCACTTCCTTCAATATCATGCAGGAGCCAGAACAAACAAGGTCAATAAGTACAAAGAGTCGTTTCCAATTATAGGTACATATAGGGCAAAAACGCTTGAACGCACGGAAATTTGTTCTATTTTCTACAAGGTCCGTATACTAAATAAGTCTGGAGCCTGCAGCCTGTACATTATCCAACATATTATAGCGTCCATTCTGTCAAAGAATAGACTCCCATAAGATAGGATGTGCAGATTGTACATATTCGCAGTCAGTTGTAGAACATTGACATAATGCCAAGCAAAATAATTTACTTTTTAAGTTACCATATCCTGTGAGAAATAAGGCATCACAATGATTCACCTACACGCTCACGAACGGATGGAAAGATTTGGGTAAGGTGCGGCTCTTGATGTAGTTATCCCACCTACATTGCCATTCGGATTAAAGTTCCTCCCAGACGTCAGTCTGTGGTTTAAATTATCTAGGGATTTTAACACGGTCACTTTTCGTTAAAAATTCGGCATTCATGGTCTCTCGTGCGGAATAGTACATTGCAGCACATCGCTGCACTTCAAGATCGACCGGAAGCATGCCAGTATCAGTACTAACTGTTCTACTGGCTTTGCATAAGAATATCAAAGCTAGATGCTGACTTTGCAGTAATTTACGTCGTGCCACCCCTATGGTGTTCCTATGGGCCCAAGCAGGTACCCCGTAGCACATACAACCCAAATAATTAGCCCATAAATAGTCATTAAAGTTAAAATGACAGCTTATCTTTGTGCCCGTTAGCTAGTTCTCTATTTCAGCCGAAAGACGTCCACTTCTGAATATAATGCCTACTTGTTAGCATGTAATCTACATCAAACTTGATCTATTATTATCTCAGGCCAACGACCTTTTTTTTTGACAGGCCAACGACCTGTCTTTTCCTTTTTCGCTGAACTCCGTTTTCTGCTAGAGCGGGCAAATCTTTTCAGTAGGAGTTAAGCTCGTCTCACCATCTTCTCCTTGGACCAATTTGATTGTATTAGCATATTTATAACCTGGCATTGAAACAGATATTTCCCTTCATTTATGCTTGATCCATATAAATATGTAAACTAAATGATATCGCGATAAGACTAAAAGCCACTTCCTCCGATATATTTTCAAAGAATAATGTCCAATTAAAATAAAGCTTGCTAAGTGACAAATGAAGTTTTATGAACATCTCATTTAACGATGACTTCTCAGTAGCCTGCGTAAAATTATTATTTCCTGCCTATTACTGCAGATTATCCTGCCTTGGCAAATGAAAATGTCAAGCCAGTTGGTGATCGTAAAATTATTCCAAATAGTAGCAGTAAAACACTTAGATTTACTAGGACAACGAGTTAGGAATAAGAGCATCGTATTATACATTTAAGTATTGTAGGTTGTGAGTTCAAACCCAGACAGACACCTTACTTTGTTTAAATTATTTCATCACCACTGCTCTTAAAACGGTGAAGGAAAACATCGTGGGGAAACTGGTATGTCCTAGAACCAAAAATTCGAAGACGTGTGACATTCACCAACCCGCACTGGGCCTTGTGGTGGATTAAGTCCTATTACCTCTCTCTGTGAGAGAGGTAATAGGACTCACAGAGAGTATGCCTGTGTCCCAGCAGTGAGAACATTATGAGGCTGATGATTATACAATTGATGTTGAGAATCAAGACTCATTAAAATTTACAATAATAACTAGTTATCGTTTGTGACAGCTCGTAGCTATAAATAATAACAGCCGCAAAACTCGATCTTCAAGGTTAAGCAACACTTGCCGAGGTTGGTCCATGGAATGGTGACCATCTTTACATAGCGAGTTTCTTCCGTGCCTCGGAAAGGACGTGAAGCCTTTGGTCCCGGCTGTCATTTTAAAATTATTGACAGTCGTTACGGGTAGTTAGAAGAGAGATCTGACACCAGTCTAGCCAAGAGGTATCGTGTTACCCAGTTACTGGGTTGTGGAGGTCAGATAGGCACTGATACTCAGCTGAATCCGATTAGACTGGAAGCCGACCCCAACATAGTTGGGAAAAGGCTAGGCAGATGATGAATTAGTTATCACTTCATATTAAGTTTTGTAAAATATTAATTAAATAAAGGGAAGTTTAATTATTAGGGGACAAATTGTTTTGATAAAAAGGGTTAAGCAAAACATCCAGAGACATTGAAGGAAAGGGGTCTCTCCCTTTACTAACTTTCCGGTCTCTACCTTTGTTCATTAGTGCAACCATCTAGATTGATAAAAAAATATGATCTGATATTTCTTGCAGTCATGAAAGTTGCATTTTGCTGTTCCTTCCATCTTTTAAGAAAACTAGAAACGTAGGTTTTAGCTTGCAATATAAGATAGAAAATAACTCCATAATTTTATAGTATTGTTTTAATTCTGAATACAAATATTAATAAAAGCTGATAGAATGATAGAGATAGGATAATGATAGGTAGACTGTTTGTTAGAATATAATCCATGAGATTTCTTAGTAGGTGTTTGTTTTCTCGCCCTTGTTTAGGTTTCCGTACCTGTTCTGAACCAAAACGTTCCGTTCCCTGTTTTTTTTTTTTATTTTGTTGCAGTCAGCTCGCTGTCATCGATTTGGCGGGTTGTGATTGAGTTCACAGCTGACACCAGACTGGAAATTTGTTTTTTGACATGGCTGGGCGTGATCCGTGGGTCTCGATTTTGAATATATTCTTATTGTTACAATAAGTTAATCAACCCATCAGTATTGAAAATTACGGTCGCCATTCGCGATTGGTATTGTGCTCCGCCCGTGCAGGTGTATTTGTGTGTATTTCGCGAGCAGCGAGGTTTTAGTTGACGGGAGCGTGTCTAGCCGTCTGGCAGAAATACCACTAGTCCATGCCTGTGTCCCTCCTACATTTATTATATATATTTTCCCTATAACCCTCGACCGAACACGGGACCAGGAGACCACCACGAGGACAAGGGTTAGTGTATTTGTAACTGTAATACATTCACTTTTCACCTGTCAGCCAGGAACCAGTATCGCTAAAGAACAAACCCCTAGATACCGACGCCACGTACCGTGGTTTCGCGGGTATAGACCTGATAGGATCCAAGAGTCGCAGCATTGCTATGGGCCCCAGTGTTCGGCTCTTGACTTTGTGATCCGCAGGCCTGTATTCAACAGTACCCAAAGGGCAAAAATGGGACAGACAGACAAACAGTGGAGTCTTAGTAATAACTAAGACTCCACTGTTTGTCTGTCTGTCACTAGGCTGTTTCTCATAAACCGTTGCTGCTTTAACAACAAATACTAAAAAAAGATTAAAATAAATATTTCCACTTAGATGTCCCATACTTCAAACGTGTTTTTTTGCCGCTTTTTGCAATAATGGTACGGAACCATTCGTGCGCGAGTCCGACTCACACTTGTTTTCTTAATGTATCTAGATATAAAAATGCAATAAAACTAAGATAACAGGACATAGTGCGGTATTAAATTGTAAACGCATTGCTGGCACGATCACAAAAATACATTAATTTATGTTGTTTGAAAGACGAAAAAATACGACTTGCTATCAAAATTTTATAGGATCAATGCACTTGACTATAATTTGACCAACGACCCTGAAGCTGAAATCAGTGACGACAAATTTTATAAATATCTAGACAAAGTCTGAAAAATGACCGAACTCAATTTGCTACGGAAAGGGGAATATTGCTCGCAGAACGGATGGCGGAAAGGTTTTGGAAGATCCCTGCGGCGTACGTTGGAAGGCCTCTCACAAGGTGGACCGATGACCTGATGAAGTTCGCTCGATTCTGCAGGGTACGAGAAGCACACGATACCGGTCAATGTGGTGACGCTTGGGGGAGGCTTATGTAGAGCAGTTGATCCTCCAAGTCTATTCAGTCTTTCGGCTAAAATGATTCCTGAAAATGTTCTTGATTTTGGTCGCTCTCAAACTCTAAAGTTAAATATTGGTAAAGAGATATGATGGTGTTTATTTCAATTTAATAAGTTAATATTATTATTGCACGCTTCAGAATCGACAGGAAAAGCCAGGTAAATGCTTGGTACGATGTTTCTCCTTAATCTTCTTCAAGCAATTCACTTGATTACTGTACAACCAACGAGGAAAACCAAATCACTATCCCGCGTATTAATCTTTTGCTCCTAACAATTATTTTCCCCCGCAAATCTCGCACGCAACTAAACAGCTTTATCTATTTACTTATGTTATATCACAACAAAAAGAAGAGGTAAGAAGGTCCACTTTGATCTCTAGAAAAAGGCATATCACTATCAGTGATTACAATTGCCAAAAGTCTAAAGTATTTGGGATTAACTACGTGATTTTATTTGTAGAGTATGGCAGACAAGAACTTGGCCATCGGAATGGACTCAAACAGTCTTCACCCCTTTACATAATAAAGGCTCCAAAAAGAATTGTAACAACTATAGCCTTATTGCACTGATATCCCACGCCAGAAAAATCTTGTTAAATATTCTAAATGAGCGGCTGAAGGAGTATCTGTCCAAAGACATCACACCAGAACAGGCTGGATTTGTGCAGGGAAATGGTACACGGGAACAGATTCTTATTGTTCGCCAGATTATTGAAAAAGCTCGTGAATTCAAAAAGCCAACATACATCTGTTTTGTTGATTTCTCCTGGCCAATCTTGTGTAAAACTTTACTTGTCATGGGCACGCCCTAACACCTACTTCATCTTCTGAGGAGGTTGTGCGAAAAAAGCACAGCCTCGGTACGAACAGATAACATCCTGTCCAGTAAATGCCACCCCAGTGCAGGTGTCCACCAAGGATGTATTATATCGCCGCTCTTATTTAATATCTACACAGAGCTTATAATGCGTATAACTTTGGAACATTGGACAGATGGGTTTACGGTTTTTGGCTACAACATTGCGAATTTGCGCTACGCAGATGACACCACTCTTTTAGCATCTAGTGCTCGCCATATGGAAGAACTCCCACGCAAAATGAAACAAGTGAGCCTTGAATTCAGATTAAAGATTAATCGCAGCAAGACCAACGTGATGATTGTGAACCGTGCTAACAATAATTCGCCAGAAGTTACTCAGATCGCGAACTGCGACGTAGTGCAATCGAAACTCGAATAACGGCAGCTGTATTGATGAGATAAAGAGGCGTATGGCGATAAAAATAACTACAATGGACAAAATGAATAAAATATGGAGGAACAGAGCCATCACCAAAGCCACGCTGACCAGGCTCGTGCGCACTTTAATTTTACCCATATTTGTGTATGCTGCAGAAACGTGGACGCTGCAGGAGGTGGAAAGAAAAAAGATAGACGCTCTGGAGATGTGATGCTGGAGAAGAATGCTCGGAGTGTCATGGAACGATTTCCGCACAAATGTCTTGATACTCCAAAACCCCTACATCAAGCTGCATTTGTGCGCAATAGTTCAGTTCCAAGTCTCACTTTCTTCGGACACGTTTCAAAGCGAGACAGTCAGTCCATAGAGCGATCAGTCGTCCAAGGAAAAATGGACGACACTAGACCGCGTGGTAGGTCACCCATGCGATGGACTAACTAGATCAAGTCTGCTGTGGGCGGTCCCATGCACGAATGTACCCGGACAACTTCTAATCGGGAAAGGTGTCGAGACATTGTGACAAGCATTACATCTAACGCATATAATATTTCATGACGTTAATCGTTAAACGATAATCGTTATTGTTCGTTCTAGGACCCAAGGGCATGCCGCGACGACCCACAGCGACGTCATGCCGCGGCACGGTGCCTTGCACGTTGTGTCGCTGCCGCGCCAGGCCACGGCGCACTCACTCGGCAGTTCTATTGATGTTTCGCTGTCACTAAGTTCACACGTAACAGTGAAAAAAATTATTGAAATATCGATGTTGAATTGTTAATTTCGTTAGTGGTAGCACGTCCCGTTCTCTGGGACTTCAGAGACAACAATTGGAAAACAGAAAATAAACCGTACACGGTACCGAGCCGTTCCACGCTGACGGACGGCGTCGCAACGCCACTGTGGTGATGTGTAATGTACGTTCTTCTCCTTAGAGGCCTACTGACGCTTGCAAATGTGCAACTAGCTTCATCTTTTTCTTGACAAGTCAAAAGTATATTATAAATGGTTTAAATAAAATAAATTATTTTGAGTTGGAGTTAAATTTTTGTCCAATGGATGCGAGACGCTCGGAATCGGTCAATGTGGTGACGCCTGCGGGAGGCCCATGTCCAGCAGTGGACGTTTTCCGGCTGAAATGATGATGATGAGTTTGCTTGGATGGTGACTTCCAAAAATCACCACCTGTGTCACATAATATCAGTTTAAAACAAAATATTCCGTATTCTAATCAGTACACAATCCGATTTGTTTTGTGAACCTTCTCCATACATCTCTTTATTAACTTCTCGTTCCAGTCACGCAACAGTGTCAGCTAGATCACTCGCGATAGACGTACCGTGCCTACGCTTTGTTAGCTAGAGGAAATCACTTCAGTAATGAAATAGCTTGCCTATATTAAGCGTTTGACGCTGAGAGTGTTGGGTACACAGTTTAATAGCGATTTTAGCGATATTTGCAGGGTTTGCTTAGGGAATATAGGGTATGGTAGATTGAGGCGGTTTTTTTACTGACATAATACCGATATGGTCCGATGACCTGATTAAGGCTGCGGTAATCCGCTAGATGCAAGTCGCACAGGACCGATCAGTATGGCAACACCTGGGGTAAGCCTATATCCAGCAGTGGATTTCTTTTGGCTGTTATGATGATTAATAAAGAAGAGTACCTGGGCGACCGAGCTCATCTCGGGTGAATACAGAGAAAACAACGTTTTCTAAAAAATAAAACCTAGCTAGATCGATTTATCGCCCCCTGCATACTAAATACCATTGAAATCGTTGGAGCCGTTTCCGAGATTTAGATTATATATATAAAAGAATCGCTCGTTTAAATTTATTAGATAGATACAAGGTTTAGATCATAGCTTGCAAATTGATGGGGCGCACCCCACTTAGAGAGTGACACAAGAATGGCGGTTCCAAAAATAACCTGGCGTTCGGCATTTTCTACCAGTCAACCTTTGAGTGATGCAGAGACAAGATACTTAACGTTGTGATACAAGTGTTGGTATTAGCACGGGCCTAAATGTAACAAAATCAAGTTACTTAACGTTGTCATTGTGTACAAACGATTATATTATACCACAATTTTTTATACCACTTTGGTTTTGTGAGTTGGGAAAGCTTCCTACCTCATGGTAAAAGTTGAGAAATACTGCTATGTAGGTATCACTTTCTGATGGACATCCATGTAACATTTAATTCCGAGAACGGAGTAGAAGTACAGTAATCGGTGCCCAAAATGTCTGCTGATTGAAATAATGCTATGTAAATTTATGATTTAATTGAAATAAAGCGATGTAAATCATTTTGGCAATCACTTGACACTTGAAAATATCTACTTCTCAATTGAATTGAGAAGTGGACTAGCCGATCTTCAAGTCATTAAACATGACATGCACTAAGTATAAATAAAAAAAAAATCTTAAGCGTTCAATGAAAACTCTGTGTGCATCAAACTGAGGGTCTTTAAGTCAAGAGTGGTTACTTGTAGGCAAGCATAAATCAAAAAATCAAAATCAAAATTTCTTTATTCAATTAGGTTAAGCCATTAAGGTTACACTAGTCGAAAATTCTTCCATACAAACGTAGTCTGGCGATTACTCCACTGTTTGACCGTGTACGTTCAAAATAAAAAATGATATCAATTTGTCTCATCATTATCTAGCCCTGTAAGGAAACAGAAAAGTAAAAAAATACAATATTAGAAAGTTATAAGCGTCGAAAGTTCCATATTTCAACACTAATTTTAACGCATCTTTGGGCGGAAATAAATACCATAAGAAGAAGGAAAATTGCTAAACGGCTTCCATACAAGGATAGATTAGTAATTCAACAATGCAAATAATTTTATTTTGAAAATATACATTTAGTAGTTTTTTCATGATATCTAGACTCCCAAAGGTCTGTTCATAAAATTTCGCGCGCTCCTTTTCTTCCTAAATCATCATCCATTTCGCTACAAATTTGCAAAAGTGCTAATTCGTATGAGAACTAGTTTCTTACTGCTCATAACAGCATCAATCTTTCGCACGTGTTGTCGGATGAGACAGCATGCTTTTTAACCCCGCGCACAAAATAGTTCGTGCCGTTGACTAGGGGAACCTTATACGGCACTTTCGAACGTCATAAAAAATTAAATGTAATAAATGATTCTACCGTCCATACGGAAATGTAGCTTGTTATGGAGAAGAACGGACAAGAAACTCAAAACTTACTCTTTTAAAAAAAAAGAGTTTTACAAGTATTTGGTTACAATAATCTTGTTGTATATATGAGAAGGACGTAAAAAAAAACGCACTTAAAAGCGTCTAGAGTAAAACAAACAATTAAAAACATAATAAATAGGTAATTCAAAACAGGCGAAGGCAGCTAAGTTATGACCAATCCCAACTGATGGCGCCCGTTCACGACCATGACACATGGATCGGCACCACTCAGCTCAACCATCATGAAGGGAAACGAATGAAAGTGAACATGTGTTGGACATGTGCCATACTTCACCGCCGTCCACATCATCGCTTACCATCAGATGAGATAGAAGTCAAATGCGAGCCTATTAACAGATTCTGAGTGCAGACTTGTGTTCTATAAAAACTTTATAAAACAATCTTAAAAAAATAAGTTCTAAAACTTAAACCCGACTACTGAAAAACCACGCTCTAAAAGCTAACTCTAACCACGCTCTGAAAACTATTCCATAGTGTTTAACCGTAACCATAGACGAAATTTAATACATTCTGCAAAGTGGCATATGTATACGGTTATCCTCTACGGAATAGTTTGCACATAACAATATCTGATGAGAATATTTTCTTGTTGCATACTTTTTAGAGCGTGGTTTTTCAGCAGTCGGGTTTTAGTTTTTGACCTTTTTTTATTTAAAGTATTTTGGGGTTTTTGCAGAGCCACATCATACTTTTTCTGTTCAGGGTTTGTTATTTTACAAGTATGCTGAGCTATGCTTTACATGTATGTATGTCTAGATAATGCATAAATTTTAAGAGTGGATTTTGCGAGGCCGTAGTCGGATAAAAATAGTATATTTGACTTTGACGGGATATACCTCGCAAACGTTACGCTTGACAAAAATATGATGTACCAAACCATTCCTTCATTTAAAAATCCCTGTTCAATGGCACCACACATGATGAGGTGGGGCAATTTTTTTTTTGGTCTTGTATGCATGCCTCCTAGAGGGCGCCATATACAATTTAATGTAACGACACATATTCTGTAACCGGCGGACAAACAAGACGCTTCCAACGCCACCTCATTTGTCAAATTATGATAAATAGTTTAGAAATTATGAGGGAACAGAAGAACATACACACGTACTTACCTACATAGACACATACCGGTCAAAAACATAACCTTCCCTTTTGATTCACCGTTGTTGGGTAAAAATACATAATACTGTATTTAAATTCCACAATTATTTGATAAACAAAATAAGTAACTACTTAAATGATCGTTTGCATAAATGGGCATAAATCATTCAAATAAGCCTTATTTAGTGAATATCAATCAGACATAAAAATCCTTTAAGGCGTGATTAGAATTTTAATGAAGACCTCCTTGTATAGAAAATAAATAGTTTATTTTAAAGAATAGGAATAATATTAAAGCCGCGCACCTAATACCTTTGTCTACATTACTTGAGGGTATAATTAGTTTGCAGGTACTCCATCTACTCCGAGGTGGTCTTTTGAGAGGTCACGGGGTTTCTGCGTGCTGATGGTGATTACTGGGTTTTAGTGAGGTATAAATTCCACACTCGATGGTCTTTTACACGAAAGTCCAGGCGCCTTTTGAAGGTTTCCCCCCGTAAACAAAAAAACAAGGTACTCAATCTCATTACATTAAATTATTCAATCCCATTACAATCTAAATTATTTTACATCTAGCGGACGCCTCGCGGTTTCACCCGCGTAGTTCCCGTTCCCGTGGGAATAGAGGGATATAAAGTAGCGTATGTCACCCGGGGAAGGAGCTTCCCAAAAGTGAAAGAATTTTTAAAATCGGTCCAGTAGTTTTTAAGTTTATTCGTTACATATAAAAATACAAACATACAAAAATACAAATCTTTCCTCTGTATAATATTAGTATAGAAGTAGTATAACTTTATAGGTATAGTTATTAGTAATTAGTTAAGATTAAATTATTTACTGTTACTTCGAAAAGAATAGAATAGAAAACATTTATTCGACATAGACACAACACGACAGCAAAAATCACAAAGTAACAGAGAAGAATAGTAAAAAAAAGTACATACAAGGTTTAAGAAAAAGTACATACAAGGTTTGAGAATTATTGCGCCGGGCGTGCCCATACCGAAAGGGTTACCAACTCAGTATTTGCTGGGCGTCAGACACCCAGCGCTGATTTTCAGTTGGCACCCCGCTAGTGACACACGGACGTGGGTAAATAAAATAGATACTTAAAATAATGTCATAAAGTGAATATGTGTGCTTAACTTATAAATTGTAAAAAAAAAACCACGTCAAGCCGTTGCTTTCAGACTTCCTGCTGTCATTTGATGATCTTTGACAGTCGTTACAGTGAGAAGCCATAAAATCCACCACCAGTTTGCGAAGGAGTTTGGCACTACCCAGTTACTGAGTTGTGGAGGTAAGATAGACTGTCGTTTCATGTAAAATACTGCACCTGTAGCCAAGTTGACAATCTAAAATCGATAACGCTAGTAGAAAACAAATCAATGTATGGGAATGACACATCTGAACGTAAAGTAAAGTGGTCAGACCAAACAAAAAGAAGACGTTAACGATTGTAGAAATAGATTCAATACGAAACGTTTGTAATTTGGCTGGGGGAGCTGGTACTCAGCTGAATCCGGTTAGACAAGAAGGCGACCCCAACAGACACAGTTGAACTGTCAAAGAGTCAGTCAGTGCGACAAAACTAATGGCCCATTCCAAAACATAATGAGTTTCTGTAAGTAAGAATGGGCAAGTATATCCATTAACACTCGGATTAATGCAAACTTTTAAATCAAATCAAAATCAAATCAAATCAAAATCAAATCAAATCATTTTTATTTGCTCATATATGAGTACCCATACATACATAATAAATTGTCAGTATGAAGAGATGGATACAAAATGATAGAACGTGATGTTTGCCTTGGAAAATGGCATGCAAATATTAATAAAGAATACAAACCAAAATACTTAATAGAATGTCATATTTAGTAATAATAAAAATAAATGTCGAGCAAATTTCAATAAAATAATACAAGTCAAAATTATGATTCTTGAATGTCAGAGTAAAATAATAATAAAAAATCAAAGTGTGAAATTAAAGAGTGTTCAAATGTTCGTGGCGTATCGCATTCTAAAATTTATAAAATATATTGTGTTAGACAAGTTCCTTCTGGTGAATTATTCTCTTATTAATGGGCTGTGTGCAATATGAGTCTATTAGAAACGATTTGTTTCGAGTCATGAGATGAACCGATTTGAATACACGTCCCGAAGACTTCTGTCTCAACCAAACGGTGTCGGTGCGTAGAATCTGTATCTGGTAGTAGAGTGTAAATAATAGGTACCTAATGTGTACTTAGGGTATAGTGGTCCTGTCATACACATGGTGATTTTAAAAGCCCCTTAATAAATAAATAAAATTTAGTCTGTCTACACTGTATAGATAGTTAGGAAACTCAAACTTCTTTTCTGTTTAACAATAAACTCGTATTAGGTACTAATGTATCGTCCAAGGTAAGATATTTATAAAATTACTGCATTATATTACTATTAGTCTATACCAACCATATAGATATAAAAAAATAAGATACCAATAGACTTAACAGATTTTTTTTCTGCTGTTTCGGCATCTAACTTCACCAGTCACCGGTTAAACAGAAATTTGTGAAAATCGAGAAATGCCTTATGAACTGAAGCGTTAATGGACTACAGCCACTTGTCACACCGCCGACGATCAGAGAGAAGGGAGTAGATCTAGAACACTAGTGCGAGAAGCGAATGTGTAGCTCTGATAGATTTGTCACTCGGGCTATATGACATGATTTTATTTCTGTAAGTTGATTTGTACAAACACATTTACATGTCGATCTTATTTTTTAAAACTAGATGAGATCGGCGTTGCCTATCTGACTACTCTGAGAAGAAAGGCCGAAACAAACTTAGAGGTCAGTCTCTTTTAAAGTACAGACAAAATCTCGGTTAGATCATATAAATCATGCTAATGTTCCTCTGCGACGGGTGACTACTCGCACCACTTCCTTGGGGCGGCCAGTCCTGCGCAAACCTGCAAGCGCTAGAATGACCACTGGTTGATTTCTCGTCATCACTGAGAGAGTATTATCTTTGATAGCTCTTGTCGCTGCGACATTGAGAGAGTTCTCGCCGGCAGTATGGGCTGCCAGCGATCAACTATTAATATATGTGTCTTTACTGACACGGGATCTATATCTTTTGTCCCTTTCTACAGCGATAGCTAATCGCTTTTTTGTCGGCGGTGAGGCAAATGCCTAAAACTACAATTTATTATTTCTAAATGGCATTTGACAGCCAGTTGCCGAGATATCTAGGTCCCCCACTGTTTCATTAAAGCCGCCGATCTGTCAACCTTAATAAAAGTTAAAAACTTCGCAGTAAAAACGTAATTAGGTCTCTCTTATTGTTAAGTCGGAACAAATGTTGAGTATTAGTTTTAATATCCGAAGACAACCGCAAAATTTTGACGATTAAAATTAATTTCTTTTTCATTGCTGCGATGTTATCTTTCTCGAAATTTTAGATCTTATCTGTATTAACTCAGACCAATAAAAAAAGATAGACGTAGCGTCGCGAACATCAAAAGTGAAGCCACATTTTTATCTATGTGTGTTTGGAAGGGTTGCCATTTGTTGATTTTTTTCCCTATAAAATGGATAATAATATTATTGTGTGGGTAGGATAATATTGTTCGAGTAAGATATTGTTGAGTATGGTATTGAACCTCAAAAGTAAACGATTAAGGTACATTATTAAAAATAACTCAGGAAAATATTTTTTTTTTTGTTACATCGCAAAATCTTTTTAAAAATAAATAATTAGAAAGTGGCTTTACATGCTTATGATTTGGAGATCACCTTTTATGCAATCCTTGCTTGTGTTAGGAGACTTCACTCTTCCGCTTAGCAATATCCATTAATTTGAAATTTAATGCAAAAAAAAATACAAATATAAATAGACAAGTTTTAAATAATAGAAAAAGCAAACTTTATGTGAACGAGCGTTATACAGAGAAAAAAAAATGCGCGTATTTGTGTGATGTGTGGGAGTATAGGGGAATGTGCGCTAATGTGTGAGGGTGTATAGTTTGTATGAGTTTAAATTAGTATATTTAGTTCTACTCTGGGGTATATGTTTAGGTGTAAGTTAGCTTAGCCTGTGACAGTGTCTTGGGATTGGAAGAAGTAAAATACAGCTACTTCCTATAACCATGCTCATAGAAATTCTATTAAAGGTTATAAGTTGCTGAAGCGTAAATCATAACATCTTCAAGTGTATGAGTCATTATGTAAATTGTTTTGAAATAATATAGATAATTATATTTTCAATCAACTTTATTAAATTCAATAATACCACCATAACAAAATCACTGATTCCTAAAAGTAATACAAAGATAAATGGTACTATTAGATAAAGATAAATGTACTATTTCTTATAGCTACTATACATTTTCTTTTTGTTTCATTATTATTTTGAAACCTAAAATATTAAAATAACATAAAAAAAGAAAACAGGAATATAACTCGAAGTAAGAAATCATATTAAATTTGTTTAATCGAATGGGGTAATTTGAAATCATATTATGGCAACCCACGCACTTTATGTCACTGATTTCGTTCGTTGAGGTTTTTTGTTCCAAGGAACCTAAAATTCATAGTATATTTAATAAATAAACGATGTTATTTTAAGTACTTACATGTGAAATGTGATTCCGTGAGACTTTTTATGTGCTTTGCTATTGTTTTTACAAGTTTTCACTACACAGGAAGGCATAATTCTATTTTTTTAAATATATGTTAACTAGACGACGACTCGTAACGTACTAAGAGCGATGAGCATAGTTTTAGTGCAGGTGTGTGCGTGAGAGTGTATATTTACTTGGAGGAGCATAGTTTTGTGGCTTCACTTATGATGTTCGCGACGTTACGTCTATCTTTTTTTGTTGGTCTGAGTCTATTAAGTATTCTTCTGAGTAACTATTTGAGTTACCGTCAAAGCGGTTTTAATAGAATAAAGTGTAAGGCAAAAAAGGCTTGTGTATAATCGCCTGGTCAAAGATTAAAAATAAATAAGGCAATACTCTTATGACTCCCCCATATAATTACAGTCACTATGTTTTTAAATACATCGTTAAAATAATTATATTACCCACACTTAATTATATTATTTTAATTGATAGGTACATTATAACTTTCACTGTTATCTATACTTTTATATTATATATTTTAATATTATAAAGCTGAAGAGTTTGTTCGAACGCGCTAATCTCAGGAACTACTGGTTGGAATTTAAAAAAAAAATTGTGTTCGATAGTCCATTTATCGAGGAAGGTTATAGGTTATATAACATCACGCTACGACCAATAGCAGCGGAGCATAAATGAAAATTGTTGCAAAAACGGGCAAAAATATTCCTTTTTGACAGCTTCCGTTGCGTGCGCTGCGTAAACGGTTTAAGTTATGCAACAATCATGTATGTAGGGTAGGTAGGTAGGGTAGATGGGTGGGTAGGTAGCCAGTTGACGGGAGCAAAGCCGCGTGGGACATCTAGTATTCAATAAAACTTAAGATATTTATAGTATCTCACAAATTGGGCAATCATCCTTCGATTTCTATTTTTATTTAGAACAGCTCCACTTTTGTATAATAAAGCGTTAAAGCACTGTTTATGACGTGCTATGAAAATTCTCACGTAAGGTAAGGTTTAATTGGAAGGTGCCACAGAGCACGGCCGAGCCTCGTGATGCGATTGGCTACTGATTGGTGGAATTCCTCTATTGAATTCCTTGCATGTTATTAAGAGGCGATCCATAACGTCCAATTCAAGAAAAAAAACAGTAGCTCACGTAACCTTTTTTGTCCCGCTTACTCGCACTACGATATAGGTGACGTATATACTTACTAACTAGATTGAGTTTTGAATGGCAAAAATAATAATGACAGAAGTTGTGCCGAAAATTTCATGCTCCATGGAGATCGCTCAGAACCGTTTGCAAGTATCAAATATGAATCGTATCATTGGTCTGACCCAGTAAGCGGATTGGTGTATTGCAATAGAGTTACAATATTGTTTATTTATAAGAACGTACCTATGTAAAGATCATAATCGGCTCAGACTTCGAGTAAAGCTTAGATTATTTTATCCATATATTTTGACGTAGTAAAAGATGAAATGAAAATATAAGTTTATGCTAAACTACGCCGCAACAGACCTAGACGAAGATGGCGGGGCAAACACACACTCACACTCCTACAGAAAGGACTGGCTCGCTGTATTCTACAAAAAAGGAAGAGGTTAGCTTTCGGCCGGCAGTGGGACAATATAAGGGCAGTTAGATATGATGCGGACCCCTGTTAAAAGTGACAAAAAAAAACAATTTATTTATGTATAAAATTTACTTTTTTTGGTTAGCAGTAATGTAGGTCAGGTCTATGTCTTTTAATTTCTAATAGCTCAAGAATTAAACTATCAAAACGACTATTAGGACAGCTGTGAGATATCAACTGTCTACCGAAATTGGTTAATTGCTATAATCGCGTGTCCGTTATTCGGAACAAAAAACTACGTGACAATCATTTCTTATTTATCTCTGTTCTCATTACTAAGGTTGTCCCAAATTTTCATAGAAGAATGAAATTCAATCCCAGAATTCAATGTACAGTTTTGTGCTGCGAGTCTTTAGGTCAAAGTAAAGGTATTGCTTTTCTTTGACCTTGACTTTGACCGGGAATGAGTTAGTTAAGTTACGCTCTGAACCTGGATGAGGTTGGCACAGGAACGTAGGTATTGGAAAAAAGAGGCCTGTATCCAACAGTGGGCAAAATCGAGATGTGGATGATGTTAATAATGAATAAATTACTGAATTGCGACACGCGCGAGCTCACGCGATTTCAAGGATTTTCAGGGACAAAGTTTAACAAAAAAAGAGAAATGTTAACCTCCGAATTGATAAACTCATCCTATTTGGGAAGTCAAAACAATCAAATTCAGTGTAGCTTTCTTTCAGTAAAACATTTTCTGCAATCAGAACTTTGTAATATAGGTTTTGATGATAAGAACATATTACCAAAAAACTGAAACTGGAAGAACGAGAACTGAAAAAAGCGTCCCTCCATTTAAGGACCGCGAGGACTTATAAAAACTTACCATACTTGACAAACGGGCTTAAAATAGGTACCTTTATTTTTATGGTTTCGGCACCATTGTAGTTTTTTTTTAATTCAACCAAAGACTCAACTGACTTCTACGGTGAATAATAAACGGTTTGTTATGTTTTATAGGCCATACAATTTAAATACGAAAACAGTAGCTTCATGGAACAATTATTCAATAATATGGCCATAAAACAAAAATAGACAAAATGACAATTGCCGAAACTTACATCATCAAAACGTGAGGAGACACCAAAGTTGCTAATATATTGGAATATATTGTCATAGGTAGTTATTTAACAGTTTATCTTTGTCCTCCATTGTAGTTTTTTCTCATTCATAGGTTTGGATTGGTATATTATTAGTGTCTATGGTAGCCAGTTAGATAATACATGTAATTTTTTTATTTGTTAAATGAAATTATTATTAACTCTAGTAAACAAAAAATATGAAAGATCTTTTTAACCGACTGCCCAAAAAGGAGGGTTCTCAATTCAGATGTTTAATTTTTTTTATTTATGTAACTCCAAAATGCTTTAAATAAAAAATAAGTTCAAAAACCCGACTACTAAAAATCGAAAGAGGCATGCAACCACAGTACATAATAATTTTAGATGAGAATATTTTCATGTTTCATACTTTTTAGAGCATGATTTTTTTTTCGGAGAAGAGATTTAGATTAGAAGTTGGTTGTATTTTTTTGTAAAAAGTTTTTATTAAATGTAATGATCACATACGAAGTTATAAAGCTTCAAAGTTGTGAATTAGACAGAGAAGTCCAACATGCCATCTGACGTCAGAAAGAACGAAGCCATACAACTATGTTTCAACTGCCATAAAAAACGGTGTTTTCATAGAGAGGGAAAGAAATATTTTTTTAAATTGTTATACCTCCGTCGTTTTACGATCAATTTTGTTTTTTTTTTACTATTAGTACATAGTATATTAATATAGTATTAGTATAAGTGTATTCTATTTTAGTGTTTTTAAATGGATAAACTGATCAAAAAACAAACAAAAACATCCATATTCCCTATTAGTAGACATAAAATATAAAAAACAAATTGCCCCATTTTTATGTTTGAGGGATAACCTTCAAAATGCGCCCAGACTTTGGGGACAAGTACGAGGAGAGTGGGATTTTGCCTCACTTAAACCACCCTGGTATTCACCATCAGCACATGGATAATGTTGGCGGTGATCATCACCCCGTTGCCTCTTAATATACTACTCCAGAACCCCTTCTGCACAACGCCTGTTAAGGAAAATACTTATACCTCAGCTATCTTTTAAGCATTTCAATCAAAACAGTAATAATTTTTAGCATTCAAAAGATATCTGGACGAAGAGTTGGTACAAAGCAATGAATGATTTGCTATAAATTCTCGATCAAAAGCATTTCTAGGTAGGCACTAAGATCTCCTAAAGACTGTGTAACCTTATTATTTAGACGATAGTAAATACTGCCCAATTTTTAACCGACTTCCCAAAAAGGAGGATGTTTATAACATGCCTTTTTCCAGGAATTAGGTATCAAGATGCCATCGCCCAAGATGATGTAGACGCCTTGTTTTTCGGATATGTATAATCTTCCATCATCAGCATTAGCTATGATGCCAAAACCTAAAACAATAAAGTACAACAATATACAATAACAATATAACAACTTATAAACAACAAGACAGGAGAGGAGCAGGTAGGCACCCCTAACAGGAGTAACAAGGTAAACAAAGATAGGTAATTTAATGAAGTGTCACCCCTCATCGTATTGCGACCGTGCTTAGCTGGGGACAATATCCTTAAGCCATCCTCACACAATTAATTATAAGATATTTATAGAACAATTCTTTAAGGGGATATTTTTTTTTAATATTTGACATTTTTCCTTACCATATTATATTCAGAATAACAGTAACAAATCTTACAATGACATACGTTAAATCATTGGAACAAACATCTGTGGGCCAACCTTTTTTTGTTCCTTTTTCGAACCCGCGACTGACACTGTTTAGGCCATACGTCAAACGTGCCGCAAAAAGCTATTTTTAAACTTAGAACTATGAGGCATTTACCACACATTTTCGGGTCAGGGTCCCGTCAGTATTGTCTGAGCATGCTCCTAGACATCGACAGCCAAGAACTGCGTGAGTAAGTACATACAAAATAGATTGAAGCCTTTTTCCGTCCTAACGGAGCACTGACTAGACTCTGATCCAGTAATATGCGGAGAGGGCGTAAGCCAGACATAGTTTTCAGCTTGCAAACAAGTATGAAAACTTACTTCGGCTATGCAAGCTAAGCCTAAACTAACTTAGCTTATAGCTCTGCAACCGGCTTTATCCGACATATTATTATTTCTTACAACATTAAATAGAGACACTCACTCTCTTTAGAACATGTAAATTCAAGCAAAGGTCGCATTTGCATCTTAGTCGCAATTCGTCAAAAACTCATTACATATACATATTTACAATTATATTCTAGTAAACAGATACGTTATACACTCACAAAACAACCGAAAAAAGTGTTCCGCGTAGCAGCGGCAGCACACATACACACTTTTCATTCATCTGACTTTTCACTACAAGTCGAAAGGGATGGCATGATAAAACCAACAAGCAAAAAAGAGACGGCTAGTGTTGGTCACTTGCGTGTGAATGTAAACAAACATTATTCTGACCACCAATGTTTTTTCTTTTTCTAACCTCCAAATATCAGAATATTAGGCACAAAAATGAAATAAATTAGTAAATTGAGGTGTATTGCGTACTTACATATGGTATGAGAGCCCGTCTATTTTATGTACTTTGGTATCATAATTTGTACACTTTCTAAATACAAACGATGGCATTTTTAAATTTGATTTTTGTTTCAACAAAGCGTATCGCTCTTCGCCGTGCGTGACATAGACTAAAGACTATACGTCCCAGTTAGGACTTATTCGAGTCTTCACAATGGGTGCGCTCATAACATATCTGTTTACTAGAATATCATTGCATTTTGATAAGTTTCTGACATTGATTGTCACTAAGCTAATATTGCGTTGAATTTGAACGTTTTTATATACAAGGAGAATTGGTATCTTGAATAAAAAATCAAAATTACCGTCTAAGATATAATTCATCTTGACCTATTTAGTAACAAAGTCCCTACGTCTTTGTTAAAATACAAAAAGTCGACAGCCCTATTCTGAAACGAGGATTAGTCGTACGTGCAAAATTTTAATGAAGACATGTCACGTCATTAACACGGCCCAATTTTTTGACGTTGATTGCAGCTGTAATTAGAACTCGACACTTGATGAATTATTTTTTGTTTAACAGAATCAGGTCAAGGATTTTGTACCCTGGGAGTGCGGTTTTCTATTAATTGGCGGGATCATGTTTTAAAGAAGCCATTGTTTTGTGTAAAGGGTCCAATGAAACGATGTTTTGAGCGAGTTCAAACTTACGAACGAATCATTTTATTGTTGTGTTTTGATAGACAGAAGGATAATCGTGTTGGAGGTTGGTAAAAGTTATAATTCATCGTTACTTATGAAGGTCGTGAGATAATAAAAGAAGAACATAGTAGCAAAAATTTGATTATCCTTTTGTGCAAGAAAGTGCATGCATATTGAGACAAATATATCCTACCTTTCTTGGGAAAGGAAGTCCTTTCAAAGTCTGTCCTCTCCCGGAAATCACTCAAAAGACATCCGAATTATTTAACTCGACCCTGAGACCTTTGGCTTTACAAAAATTGTCCTGTTGTAGCTCTGTTGAAACTAGTACGATGATTATATTATAAGCTTCTAGTGGAGGGCCAGAACTGACCTTAGGAGCGTAGACAGACCACGATCCAGGCTCACCGAACTGGTCAGAGTAGCAAGCAAAAGGTTGAATGCGGCAGTTCCTGGACCACTATAGCAGTGTTGTACAATGGAGGACACCTATAATCAGCATTGGATTTGATATAGATTGAAGTAGAAGAGAGAGTGAGAAATAGCATATTTTAATCAACTATGTTGGGGTCGGCTTCCAGTCTAACCGGATTCAGCTGAGTACATGGAATGACTGCCTATCTGACCTCCACAACCCAGTAACTGGGTAACACGATACCTATTGGCTAGACTGGTGTCAGATCTCAGGTTTCTGACTATCTGTAACGACTGTCAAAGATCTTCAAATGACAGCCGGTGCCAATGGCTTAATGTGCTTTCCGAGGCACGGAAGAAACTCGCTATGTAATGATGGTCACCCATCCTCAGGCCAACCTCGCCAAGCGGCGCTTAACCTTGAAGATCGAACCGTGTGGCTGTTATTATTTAGCCACGAGCTGCTTCTAAATAGCATATTTAAATCATTTAACAAAATTAAAAATCGAACGCACCGTTTCAAATTTTTTTTTCTGTGACTTTGAAAAACAGCCAGAACGCTGAAAACGCACCAGAAAGATACCGCACTGATCGTTCACGTACGAGATCCAACTAAATAATCCTTTCCCATTGTTCCGATCTAATAGAGTAATAAACCTCATTCCCAACAACATTGTAATTCGTTACCATTACTCTCCACACCTTAATCTATTCAAAATTAATACGTCACAATTATCACTAACTAGATTCGATGGACCGATTCGGGAACATTCGTCGATGCTCGGGCCGGAAATAAGGGTCATTGGTTCCTATTAATGCGATCAAAATTGAGGTTGTAGACGAATCCTCGTGTGACGCAAGTAAGGACTATTGTTGGGTAAAGCTCTTCAGCCTGGAAATGGACTTGAGGGTTTCAAATTCATTTCAGTATAGTGTAATAGGGTAGTTGGCTGAACATTAGTTTTTTGTCCGTCAGGTAAATTAATAAAAAATATCGGACACGTATTTTTCTTTTGACACGTAAACATAAAGTGACGACGATATAATGTGTTGAAATATCGTGATACGTCACACAGCTAGTACAATTTATACTGACATAGTGACGTCCCCCGCTAGAATCCCCCTTCTGAACTTTGATGCGCTTTATCTTTGTTAATTTTAGTGATTTGGTTTTTTTTTTTTGGTTTTCGTTTGACATTGGTTTATTTTATTAATTTGGTGTGATATTTTATGATACATGTTTTCTACCTGACATTTGTTTTTTACTTACCATTTTATAATTCCTGACTTAATTTTTGTACGTTTCGACTTTATCTTAATATATATAAATCTCGTGTCACAATGTTTGTCCTCAATGGACTCCTAAACCACTTGACCGATTATAATAAAATTCGCACACCATGTGCAGTTCGATCCAACTTGAGAGATAGGATAGGGTAGGGTAGGTAGGGTAGGGTAGGTAGGGTAGGTAGGGTAGGGTAGGTAGGGTAGGGTAGGTAGGGTAGGTAGGGTAGGGTAGGTAGGGTAGGGTAGGGTAGGGTAGGTAGGGTAGGGAAGTTAGGGTAGGGTAGGTAGGGTAGGGTAGGTAGGGTAGGGTAGGTAGGGTAGGGTAGGTAGGGTAGGGTAGGTAGGGTAGGGTAGGTAGGGTAGGGTAGGGTAGGGTAGGTAGGGTAGGTAGGGTAGGGTAGGTAGGGTAGGGTAGGTAGGATAGGTAGGGTAGGGTAGGTAGGGTAGGTAGGGTAGGTAGGGTAGGTAGGGTAGGTAGGGTAGGTAGGGTAGGTAGGGTAGGTAGGGTAGGTAGGGTAGGTAGGGTAGGGTAGGTAGGGTAGGGTAGGTAGGGTAGGGTAGGTAGGGTAGGGTAGGTAGGGTAGGGTAGGGTAGGTAGGATATTTAGTAGATGAATGTTTGGTGTTTTTATGGCAAAACAAAGTTTGCCGGGTCAGCTAGTTGTAATATATGAATCTGGTTTTGTTAACCCCCGACGGAAAAAGAGGGATGTTATAAGTTTGACGTGTGTTGCTGTGTATCTGTGTGTCTGTCTGTGGCATCATAGTGCCTCAACGGATGAACCAATTTTGATTTAGTTTTTTTTTGTTTGATAGGTGATTGTGTCGAGAGTGTTCTTAGCTATGTTTGAATAAAATCGGTTCAGCCGTTCAAAATTTCCATAACTTTTTACTGTTTGAATCGGGATGTTTTCGCAAGAAAAACGTGTCTGGGGGTTTTTTAAATTTTGAAGTATTACTTGTTTTTATGATCCATTGTGCTTTTTTTGCTAAATTGTATTTTTTTTTTAATTCGTTGTTTACCATTTTGTGTTTTAATTTCAAGGCAAAACATGTCAGTACAAAAAATAATTAAAAATAGAACATCCTGCATGCCTACTGTATGTGAATTCATTTTTGGACAAATAAATTATCTTTAATAAATACGTGTCCAATATTATTTGATAATCTTACTGTCGGACTAAATAGAATTATCATTTTTCTACCCAGGATACATCCACATATAGGCTGCTTTGCACCGTATCATCGTTCTGTTTGCTCAATATTAAAATGCTGCTTTCACAATCTGGTTGAATCTGGGTTATTAGATTTAATAGATCAGTTGCGTAGCCTTCACGGAATTAATGCTAATGCCCAGCCATAGTTGTTCCAACCAACCAATGAGTGAGTGGAAAGAGAGTGCACAGTGTTTGTGCTCACACTTGTGCACAATAATGTCTATCATGACTATGGCTAGTCTACGCTGCGAAGAGAAAGGAGTTTAGTGATGGCACGACGCAATTTAAATTGCGTCGATAGGCGATGTCTTCTAACACGTAGTCTCTATTACACGTCTATACTAATATATAATATAATATTTAATATCTATATCTATACTAATATTATAAAGAGGTAAAGTTGTTTGTAAAGTGTCATAGGCTAAAATATAATGAAAAAAAAAATAGAGATCCTTATGAAAGTTCAATAATGTAACCCAAGGTAGCAAAATGTTGCCTGTAAAATACATTATTTGGCGTGCGCTGAGAAAACTATTGATGATAGATAAAAATTTGTAGGTAGGATAGGTAGGATAGGCAGGATAGGCAGGGTATCCAGTTTAGCCAGGGTAGCCAGGTTAGCCAGGGTAGGCAAGGTAGGCAGGTAGACAGGGTAGCCATGGTAGCCAGGGTAGACTGGGTACGCAGGGTAGCCAGGTTAGGCAGGGTGGCCAGGGTAGCTTGGTTAGCCAGGGTAGGCAGGGTAGCCAGGGTAGACCAGTTAGGCAGGGTTGGCAGGGTAGGCAGGGTAGCCAGGGTAGCTATGGTAGCCAGGGCAGACTAGGCAGGCAAGGTAGCCAGGGTAGCCAGGGTAGCTAGGGTAAGCAGGGTTACATTAAAAGGCTGATGAACTTAATGCTTACGAATGATACTCGTTGTTTTAGTGTATGGATAACATAGTAATTACTTAGGAATATAAAATAGATTTTTCAATTTGTTATGTACAAAGTTGTCGCGGCATGTAGAACGAGGAACGTCATCGGACTTCTTAGATTGTCACGATTATAAGATCACGTTCAATTCGGTCGAATTGTTTCGCATTGCGTCCATGTGAATGTACTTGCAATTTAAATCACCTTTCGGTGTGATATAAATCGAATCGTGTCGAGTCATCTGGAAGGAAGTTTAATCGTATTTCTTTTTTGTCATGGTTTATTTGCTCTTGACTCTAGTCTAGGTCAGAGGTGACAGAGACAAAGTCGACGATGGAGTAAGCTTACCCAGATGAAGCCTGTTCACTCTAACTTAGAAGAGATTCGGGTTGTATGCGTTCGGAAACATAGACGCAGGCAGTGAGTTCCACTCTTTTGCTGTGCGCATTATGAAGGATGTTTGGAAGCGCTTGGTGCGAATTAGTGCAATGGCAACTAGATTATTCTTTATTTATATCTTTCACTCTATCTACAGACGCCGAAGTAAGAATGAAATAGGTAGTTCTTAACTACAAATTACGCAGACGGTCCTCTCCCACCAGCTCTGATTTTATCAAACCCACATCGACCACGAAAACTGACCTTTCATGAAGTGGTCATGGGACAAATAATTCACATAATTAAATTACCGAACGACAATATTTCCGACATCAACTGACTATTATTACTACGTTAATTCACAAAATAATTAAAGTAATCCCATCTGAAAATTATGGCTTGTTACGTAATTTTCACATCGTGTCCAATATTTATGACATCGTCACATTTATGTGTCATTAATTAAAGTGTCATGGCGGAACTCCAATCTTAGCGTGTGGATTGTTAATTGAATGTTAGCTTTATTGGATATATAAGGCTTCGATATCGATGTTGGTAATTATACGGCAAATTGAATCGTTGACTATAGTTCGATACTTTATCAAAATGAGGGCAGGGAAGTGTTTGCCGTGTAGCGGCTGTATATGCAGGTATACTGTAACGTAGTACAGGTATTTGAGTAGCTTGTATGAGAGTCCATTTTGTGTTAGTAAATGAAAAGTTAGCACAGCAGTTACATACAGGATTTGATTGAGTTTTCAGCTGAAATTAATATCCAATCTGCTCTCAAAACGGTGAAGGAAAACATCGCGAGAAAACCGGCATGTCCTAGAAACAAAAATCGAATACATGTGACATCCACCAACCCGCATTGGGCCCGCGTGGTGGATTACGTCCCATTCCCTCTCACAGAGAGGAGGCGTGTGCCCCAGCAGTGGGAACACTAAAAAGGTTGATGATGATGATGATTAATATCCAATCTGAAACAAATTATATCCATCTCCACCAAACTGTACCAGCTGCAAAATAATAGCTATAATACACCATGGACAGGCTGTGAATTGTGTATAGTGCGTAGTACCTACTTGGTACGTAATGTTACGTAATTTTGCTTAAAAGGGCACTTACGCGTAAAATCAGATTGCGGTCATCTCTTCCTTATTGCTATTGTGTATCCAACAATCTCGACTTTTGGAGGACGATGCTATCAATGTAGGTTGGTTATGTTTGTACTGTCTTGGACAATCCCACCGCACTATTCCCAAATAATTGCAACTCCTGAAAGCCAGAATAAACAGTGGTGACCAACAGAAAAGCGCCGAGGCAATGAAGCTCGACGAAGTCCCAGAGAATCAATTTGGTCTTGGATCCCGCAACAAAATTAATCAGAAAAAAATAACGGAGTAGTAGGAAAAAATAAAAATTTCCACTTCACTCCATATAAAGCAGGAGACAGAACAAACAAGGTCAATAGGCACAAAGGGTCGTTTATAACTGGGATAAGGATACCCTGGGGTAAGGGTTTGTACAGTCTTGTTTTGAAGTCAATAATATTCTTCCAATTTATACTGTAGCAGGAGTTGTGTCATATGGCACGGGATCCTGATGATAGACTGCTGCCTCCTTCTGTCTCGACGCTTGTAATCTGCTTTGATATCAAGCTTACTTCTCTTTTTGGCTTTTGAACGAAGGAAATACGGACTAGCATTTCATTGAGTCTTCATTCTATTGTAAAAGAAAAATAATCTTAAACAGTTAGACTTACATAATAATTATCTAAGTATATCTTAAGTAGAACAATAATTACCTACTATAGACATACATTGTAAAGGTCAGATCGGATCGGATTTCTATAACAAAACAGACGTTGACATGCATTTATTTGCATACAATGTTATTGTTTTGATTTACTGACCTATAGATAAATTAATAACAATGGAATGACGTATGGGTGCAGCGAATACTACTGATTACTACACATATACTGCCATCCTGAAGATATAAAGCCGCCATTCAGATTATGAATATGGGTATATACATACATGCATCTGCCTGGCATCTTTTTCACCCTATTTCTTTTCTGGTTTTTACAAAATGTAGGTAGTAAATGTTATTATTGTTTTATTTATTTCTCGTCCTTACTAACTTAATTTAAGTACCACTAATACTATTGTTAAGGGTTTAGCATAAGCATGTTTTTTATATAGTATGCCGTCGGTAATATTTTTTTGAAAAAGTTTTTATTTTTCACTTTTTGTTGTACGTACCTAATAGGCAAGTTTTTTAGTAAGGTACCTATAACACCAGAAAAGATTACCCGAATATCATGAAACTTGAACATAACCGGTGAAATGAGAGATCTGCGTACCCCTTAAGAGCGTACTGGAATGATGTTATGTTATGAAATGGTATAAACAATAAACAGAGTGATTGCAGCAACCCCGAGAGATTTGCCGTAATTTATTGAAGAGTTCTGTTGCATATCTTCGAAGTTCTTCATCAGATTTTCACCAAATTAAAATGGGACTAATATCCAAATATACGTTTTTATACAAAAAAATATTAAATAAAAGAATTTTCAAAATCGGTCCAAAATTGTCGGAGATATGCCTGAACATAAAGAAAAGAAAAGAAAAACAAACATAATGTCGAACATAGAACCTCCTCCTTTTTGGTAAGTCGGTTAAAAATAGGTTTTACAAACCTATTTTTAACAACAACTTGTTGAAAATCGGCGTTTTTATCCGGATTCTATTTAATAAAATAATATTGATAGTAGAAAAGTAACGCTTAGACAGATTAATAGAGAATTTTTTGCTGATTACTATGGCACACAAATCTAAAATCGGCCAATTGTCAGAGAGTGGCATTTTTGCCTAAGGACGGCATCATACTGTCACTGCATCAATGTTATAATTACTTGACATAGTTGCCGTTATCTTCAAAGGGATACCGGCAGTCGTAAACCAACTTGCTAATGATAAATTTTATTACATAGAAAGTGACATAGTTCAAACAGCTACTAAAACAGTGACCTCTCAAAGACATAAAGATACAAAAGCAATAAAAAAAATTGCTGCACAGATAATTGTCTTAATTATAAAATGGAGGGTTTCCCATTATTACTATTATTATTCAAGTAAGAGAAGGTCTTCTATTTGAGACAGACATCGAAAACACGATCATTATTTGTTCGATTCGAAAAGATCCGGTTGCAACCGCGTTCCGGAAGATGCAGCATTGGAAGACCTATGAACGGGGTTAAGGCTACGGGAATAAGCTGGATGTGAGACACACAAGACCGATCCAACATGGATATACTTGGAAGAGACTTATGGTCAGATATGGACGTCTTTCGGCTTAATTTATGATGATGATGATAATAAGCTTGTGAAACAAATAAATATATCTAAGTGTATTGAAGGCTCGTGTTTGACTACTATCTCACCTGATAGTGATAGTGATGATGTGATCGACGAAGGGGCACGTTTGCCTACAAGTAACTTATTCTCTGTTGATTTAACGACTCTCAAGTTATACAGCTTCAAGGAAACACAGACTTCGGCAGGAAATTTAACGAGGAATGAAACATCAGGAAATGAAACAGTTTAGCTATACACACGATAAAATTCGCTTAGCTAGAATTGATCAAAGAAAAGATAAAGGCCAAATAAAAGCCCACCCATTGCGTACCAAAGAATGATCACGGAGGAAATGTAAACTAAAAATCTACATAAAAAAGATTTTACCGCACGCGAAAATCAACATCAAATTAAGAATTATAAACCTCAATAATTATTTACTAATAACCAAGACAGTTAACATGGCAGGTTTCGTAACTTTGTTACCTACTGCGCTAACATGAGGTCAATTTGTCAAACGAAAACTGCGGGCAGTCACAACGAGGTAATTTATAATGGTACCGGTTAGAAGTGTTAAATTTCCTAATACCTTGAAAAACCAGATTGTTGTTTATGAATAGGTATCAGATATTGGAGACAGGACGGCTATAAGATCCGGCTTTGATGTGAGAAATTGAAATGCAACAAAGCCTTTCCATGATTACATGCTGGGTCATATCATAATGATAAAGATGAGTCTGTAGTTGGAAATAATCTCTTTTTACAATACATTTCATATATTAGAATTTTCAGACAAGTATGACCAAAAATATATTGAGTCATTTTATGGAGAATAATTATGATAACAGAAGACTTCTAATACGAAGATGAAGAAGCTTGCCTATGTACCTACTTACTGACTTATAAAATTGAAACCATGACTGGACAACTGGCCATAAACACTTCGCCTAGAATACAACATGATAAGTCTCGCCGTAATATAAATGTCAGTCATTTAACAGGCTCGGCAATATAATCATTAAATATGACAAGTTTTAGTGCTTTACACAACTGGACAATGCGGCTTTTGTAGTGGCCGCAAACAATTTAAGGCGTAAAAGCTTGATCACACTAATATTATAAAGTTTGTGAGAGTGTAAATGTGTTTGTATGTTTGTTGCTCTTTCATGCAAAAACTTCTGAACGGATTTGGATGAAATTTGGCACAGAGACAGACTATAGTCTAGAAAAGAATATACTACTATAATATTTTTCATCCCGGGGATAGATGTTTCCTTGGCATAATTTTCGACATTCACGTGGGAGAAACCGCTGGGAGAAGGCAGTTATATATTTTATATGTCAGAGGAATAGAGCTTGATGTTAAGGCTGCGGACGAATCACCTTTAACATAATCATTCAGTTTTGTTTAATTAGCAACATTTAGCTTCTGATTCAAATCTCAGTTCGATTAACAACACTTTATTTATCTAATGTCAAAATATTTGATTTCGATTATATGTACTATACTGTACTTTGCCGGATGTGTTCAGTGTCCAATGAAAGCAGGGGTGGCTGATAATGGCTACCTGAGGAGTCTCCCGCTATGGTTATTCGCTTAGAAAGAAACGCGCGGACGCGCGTCTCGGCGTTGTGAATAGTTGTGATGAAAAGTGTTGAGAAGTAGCCTGGTGGCGTGTGTGAACTTGAAAAAGTGTGTTTTCGTTGAGAAAAAGCGAAACTATTGGTGACCGAATCTGCTGCTTTGCTAATGGGACCAAGGACTATCTCTAAAAAGGCATAACGACTAACTCTAAACATTTTGACTCTTGAAGAAATTGATTGTATATAGAATACCACTATATAAATATAGGTACCATAACCATATTAGTCGTAAAATTGATGACCGTTGGGGTAGACGGGTTCTTGAATGGAGACCGCGAACTGGTAAACGCAAGGTGGGACGCCCTCAGGCTAGATGGAGCGACGATCTTCGCAGTGTAGCTGCTAGAAGCTGGATGAGAGTTGCCGAAAATCGAAGCAAATGACGTGCATTTGGAGAGGCCTATGTCCAGCAGTGGACTGCTATAGGTTGATGATGATATATATATATATATAGCTGCAGCTAGACTTCGTGGCAAACGCTCGATATCAAGGTAAATAAATTAAAAATATTCGAAATACAATAGTGCCCAACACTTATATGCTAATGAAAACTATTCACCCGACTGGATTTGCCTAGCCAGTTGCGAAGCTTATTTTAAATCAACAACTCGAACATTTAAAAGTCAATTTGTCAATTAAGTAAAACACCGGAATATTTCCATATTTGTTTCGATTTAACTACTTGTATATTATTCTTGTCAAAGTTTATCGAACTAATAACATTCAAAGCCAGTGACAGGTTTTCGATAGAAGGTATATTATTCCATCGACTATTTTAACCGACACGTTTGGCGCCAATCAAGATGCAACGACCATTTGATTCCGTTAATATTTATAGTTTTTTGTGCGATAACGTAAACAGTGTATTTACCCATTTTATTATTATTTAATACTATTTTCTAATGTAACTGTAATTCAAGTAATCAATATGAATAGCAAAAGAAGTATTCTGAGTATGTAGTGGCTGACTAGGATTTTTCTATTGAATGATTATTATTTACGAATACTACTGCATAGATGATTCATCTTCATTATTTTAGCCGAAAGATGTCCAGTGATGGACATAGGCCTCTCCCAGGCGTCGCCACAATGACGGGTCTCGTGTGTTCAATGGTCAATTTAGCGGATTCATGCAACCTTCTTTCGGTTCGTGGTCGCCATTCCAGAACTTTTCGGGCACACCGGCCATCCGTCCTGCGAACAATGTGCCCTACCCACTGCCACTTAAGTTTCGCAATTCTTCGGGCTGTGTCGGTAACTTTGGTTCTCCTGCGTATATCCTTATTCCTGATGCGATCAGGAAGGATCAAGGAAACGCCGAGCACAGCCCTCTCCATTGTTCTTTGGGTGACTCTCCATTGTGAATGACCACATCTCGGCCCCATAGGTAATCACTGACAACAGATACTGGTAATAGATTTACCACTGCGGTAAAATGGACGAGAAGATCCCGCGCAACTTCCCGAACGCCGCCCAGCCATGTCGGATTCGACGGTTGACCTCTTTCTCGAAGTTAGACTACCCAACTGGACCGTTTGTCCCAGGTAGACATAATCGTCTATAACTTCGAGTATAGAGTCCACGATCTTGATAGGAATAGGTGTTACATTGGTCTTGGTGTAGATGAGTATTTTGTCATCAGCGTTCTGCATCACTATCAATCCACTGCTTGATATAATATACGTCTTGACGTATACTTTATCGGCGTCTCCAATCGCACACCATTTTTTTCGATTCTCGGCAATTCTTATCCGACTGCTACCAGCCACCAGTCAGTAGAATAACATTTTCAGAAGTTTAGTAACAAAAATAGTTCGTGAACCATCACGAATCTTCGTGTGGAGTCTGTCACCGATCGCGATAAATCTGCGCACATGCTATTTTTCCATTATGAACAGACGAAAACAAAAGTGGGTGACTTTTTTATTTTTATCGATGATGTGATAGGTACACTTTTAGAAAGTATAAATATCACACAATTAGGTACATTAACATACGTCATAACACGGAATAATTTAAAGAGTTAATTAATCTGTCGGGTATTCCAATTGAAAGAGGTATCGAATTACTAATAATTTCTTTCGGACGGCTATCTACTTGTGTGGGCCAACCGCCAATTCAAATGAGTTAGTACGAAAATTGTAACTAAAAAATATCGTCCATTTCGTAGAGCTAAAAGAGAAACATTCTTGAACAAGACATTCATTTAATGATATCAATTAAGGCCTACTAATTAATGAATACAAATAGTTTAATTATTTTTTAAGAAAATTTATTCACGTATTTCTGTTCCTCCTACTAAACTATATCGGTAGTTTTTACCAACATCTATGTTATTAATATCATGATTTAAATAATCTACTTATAAAACAGAAACCAGAGAGATTATAATTGTGCCTATTAGCCAGAGGCAGTTAGATATACATATGTTCACGCGATTTTCAAATAATTATAAATCACACTCACATATTCCTCGTTAGCTTTGACGCCATATTATGGATGGACGGTCGCACGCGCACGTGTTTGTGTTCGTTTCTAGATCTACAATTGGAGATCCGCAACATTACGTTAAAACCTAAAAATAATATAGGTAAACAATGCCCCTTTTTTCCGCTAATATATAAACTGGCTGTAAAATCCAAAGAAACAAAAACATAAATGATAAGATTTATTTTATTATTATTATTGATAAACGTGAGTTTGGCCACTATCTCTCCTGATGGTAATAATAATGCCCGTAGTTATTTTTTTCTCGGATAACCGTTTGCTCTATGAAAGATAAGTAGGTAGGTACCAATTTAGAAACACCGTTCGTTTGCGCCACGTAGCGATAGTAACAAAATTCCTGCAAGCTTTGACTATTACTAATGTAATTGAAAAGGTACCTAAAACAATTTAATTATACTGGGCCTTTTATTGAATATTTCAAAAACCCCAAGGTCAGTTCTAATAAACTGCCTATCACGTATTTATAACCTACAGAAAGGAAGTGACTTGAAAACCTAATTTTAACAATATAGGCATAAAATAATATTAAATATAAGTAGTAATCTATTTTAGTACGATCCGCATTATTAATTATAAGGAAAATATGCAAAACCACATTTTTTATCAGTTTAATAAAAGCCTAGCTTTACATTTTTGGTCATACTTAGTATATTCATATCTCGGGCCTCGGTTAAGTCTATATCTGTAAATTCAACATTTTTGTTTCACTAGAGTCTTTGTCTGCCAGGTATTCGTATAACACATTGGCCTGTTAAAACTTTTTAGACATGACGTCATCTACCTGTAATGTCAACCGAAAATATCAGAGAGCCTAGATATTACCCGAAGAACTACTAAAATTAACTAGCAATGGGCTGGGACCATTGTAAGCAGGACAGACACCCGATAAAACCGAAAGGTTCTAGAGTGGTAACTTTATACTGAAATTCAGAGCCTTCTACAAGGTGGATTGATGAGGTCATCAATACACCTGATGAGGGTGATGATGACAGAATCATGTCCAGTGGATGTGGACCATTTCCAGCAGAAGTCGTTTTTCGGCCAAATGATGACGATGTAGATAATGCCATTGGAAGAAATAAGATCTAAATTTAAGTTGGATGACAAAACTGAAAACATAAAGTTGCCAGATGTTCCGACTGCTTAGCCAATCCTTTAAGTTAAAACAGTAAGATTACTACTGCAACTTAATATAAAGTAAAGCCTACGGAACCAAATTAGAATACTAGTCGGTACACACGACTATCTCACGCAGCTTCTTAGTCATAAGCTCACTACACTGTTCTTAAAGAAATGGACAAAAGGTTCACGCCAAAAATATAGTAAATACATTGTAAAGGCCTTGCCCTCTAGAAAAAGGCATATTCTAAAAGCGGTCATCATCATCATCATCAGCCTAATAATGTTCCCACTGCTGGGTAACAGGCCTCCTCTATGTGAGAGGGGAAGACCACGCGGTGGATGTCACATGTCTTCGAACTTTTGGTTCAAGGACATGCCGGTTACCTCACAATGTTTTCATTCACCATTTTTGAGAGCAGTGATGATAAAATAATTTACGCAAAGTAAAACGCCTGCCTAGGTTTGAAGACACGACCTACAACTTGGAAGTCGCAGCCAATACTGGGCCACCATTGGTAGCCAGTCAACATTATTTGGGCTAGTCTGCAGAAATGCGTGAGCATAATCAAGCTATGATTTGCCCGCTGCTGGTAAACCTCTCTCTAAAAGAGGGACTACACTTTCCATTTTGGAATTCCTGACAATCGTTATCGCTAGTAGAATTTCACTGTGTCTATGATCTTTTGGGTTCCTCTGAAAATGGATTGAATAAGAGTAAGTCCTATAAATCAATCGAGAATTTCCTGCACTGGTTATGAGTTTTCACTAAAATAAATTATCTACTCGTAATAATTACATATTGTTTTATCACGGACTATAAGTCAAAAGTGAATAGGTTATTTATAGCCATGCGTCCATCAGGTGCGTCTGTCGTCTGATAGGAAATACTAATAATACCAATCGTAGTAATGCTCGCTTTGAAATTCCATCTATTCAAAGATGACGAGTTCAAAAGTGAGCATTACAGAGAACCGTAGGTATCATGCTAGGTGGCGGTCTCCCCAGGGATGTGCAGGCTAAGAGGCATTGCACAGACTCAGAGGCAATGGTCTTTTAAGAGGAATCGGGGCTCCATATGCTGATTACCGGGTGGTTTTATTGAGGTTAAAAGCCCACACTCCCTGGTCTATTTCTCCAAAATTCTAGGCGCGTTTTGATTCCTCCGATTATAATAAAAAGGTATCATGCTAGTACCTAGCCTACTGACATATTATTATCAATTTACCTTAAAGTAAATACTATTGATACCTACGCAAGCAGTAATTGCTCCAAGTGGGCCTTCTACATATTTTCATATCATTTTGCCGCACGACGAACTCAGGCGCAGGCGCTAAGTCAGTCTCAGACTTCCCGCGCAGTCGTACAGATGCGCGAGCGCTTTCAAAAGTGCGACAAACTCCGAAATACGATTTTTTTGTATGAAAAAATGTGATACCAAGTTTTATAAATTAATTTATTATAATTCGGTGATGGTGATTATGTTTATATTAAATTAGTGTTGTGTTTTCTTTTATTAGTGATAAATTGGAATTTTAAAGTTCAACATGAAAATTATTTTGTGAGTATTTTTTATTTTATAGGTTTAATATGGAACGTGTTTCACAGGTTATTTTAAAATTTATTTCTACGTTTTATAGATTTTTTTCATGGATTATCTCAAAGAGTATATGTCTCATAATTTCCTAATTTATTATCTTGTTACTCCACCAGCGAAATAAAAACATCATTAAATTTATTACCTAGTCTGCTTTTTTAAAACATAACATGACCAGTTAGTTACGATATTATTTAACATTGTCAGATAAAATGTGACTCAGACTGTCATCATAACTAAAAAATAACTATTTGCACGTAGACACAATAATTACTACTACGTGCAAGTCGACTTTATCACAATTATTTCGGAAGACTTTTTAGGCCATATGTCTACATTGCTCAAATAGTCTTATATGGTATTTAAACTATTAAAACCTCCAAATAAGAAAGACAACAAACAACATTAACTTTAGTGTTCATTAACTTAAAGTAAAAAAAACTAAATCAGTTAAGAAGTGACTCTACAAGTCTACAGTAACTTACCTAACATTTATTTGATATCATTGATCACCCTCTATTGCCCAACTGGCCTGTGGGCGTGTGGGGTTCCCAGAGGCACCAAGGTGTCACCAGAGATGTCCCACATCCTCACACGAAAAAGAAGAAGATTGCCCAACTGATATAACACGGTATGGACATCAATCAAATTACACTACCTATCATAGTGAAATTAATGCTCAATATTCTGTACTAATTTAATAATTTTGGTATTGTTTTGGCATCTACACATTTGATGATGAATTTGATACATCAAGTCTCATCATCATCTTCCTGACCTTGTCCCGTGTTACTTGGAGTTGGCGCAACACTTTTTCTTCATCCTTACCATCCTTTCCTTTCATATCACTCTTCAGATAGTCCATCCATCTCAACACAATTTATACTAATATTATAAAGAGGTAATGTTTGTGAGTTTGTTTCTGGAAAGGACATAGGGTTGTTTGTATTCCCTTAGGATGATAAAACACTTTTTACGCGGGCGAAGCCGCGGGCAGAAGCTAGTTGAGAATAAATGTTAAAACATAAGAAAACCGGTCAGATATTGACATTTTGTTACCTCATTGAAAAAGAAAATTATGCCCATATCTTACTTTGTATATAGGTTACGAATATATTTGTTTAAGAAATACGTTAAATATTTTGAAAATCAAAACAGTCTTCTGGTTATGAATATAATTGAATCAACGGTGTAAATATAATTTCTATTAAGATTAAATACTTACAAGGTTACGTAGGGCTAGATAAAATTAGCTAATAAAACTTAATATAATATATGGGAATTGATTTTCTAATCCAAACATCCAAAAAAAACAGGATTTTTGACTAATTTGTTATCATGTTTCAATGTCAATCAGATCATGTGTTGTTGAAGTTTACACAAAAAAAAAACTGAAAACATTTCTAACACTACCGGCGATCATTGACCTCACAGTCATTGTAAAATTATGTTAGGAAAAACCATAATATTTTGTTTTATCGTGTTTGATTTTGATTCGTTTTGAAAATACTTTCACTGAGCGTGAGCGAAATTCCTATAACTACAACCTGCGACTCTAGCCAAGTTACAAACGTTTCGTAACGAATCTCTTTCTACAATCGTTAACGCCTTCTATTTGTATGGTCTGACCACGTGACTTAACGTTCAGATGTGTTATTAGCGTTATCGATTGTAGATTGCCAACTTGGCTACAGGTGCTGGGGTCTTTAAGAGTATGTAGATTACTTCAAGGCAAGTGTGCTGAATCGTCAACCATTTTATTGCTTACCATCTGGAAAGATAGTGGTCAAGCGCGTACTACTAATAATAAAAAGATATCAATGCCTATTACTTCTGCGAAGTTTCACTACATAATTTAATATGACCCTGCATATATTACTTAGCAAATTTCAACTTCTTAATTATACTGGGTTAGAGTTATGCTGACTCTGTATAAGTGTAAATCAATGTATAGCCTATACAACCACATAATTCTTCTTTATCGTATTTTACAGTCGTAGACTTTTGTTTTGTTGAGAACTAGACATGTTGAATGCAGATAATGATTTTCTATAATTTATAACTGTTATTTTATTGTTTCATAGTGGTATCAGCCTCGCTATTACAATAATAAGTTTTCAATTTTTGCATATTTGTTTTAATATTTTAGTTTTAGTTTAAAATAAACTACATTCCATCGATTGAAGAAACGATATAAAAAACTAGTAACTGGCTAACCACAATAGTTTATTTTTTCGTTTTAATGATATTTTATGCAATATATAAAAAAGTTGAGCTTATTTTTTGAAAGGGTTTTTTTTTTATTATTATTAAGTATGTAGATCACGTTTCGGTTGAACCAATTTCCCCAGTTTCAGAATTAAGAATTCATTCGAACTTGATTATTTGTCAATCTTTTATCTATCCTGATAACCTAGTAAACTTTAGCATTCAATTAGGGTTTTACAAGTTCTCAACTTAAAATGCTCAATTCAAAAAGCCGACCAATCTCACTCAAAGATTACATAAAATCATGAAATCAACCAAATTCACATGAATCGCTTCTTGTAGCGTTTGTAAAGAAGCCAAGTTCAAGAATACACTTTATCTAACACATAATTTTAGAAACAAAATAAGTCGTGTTCTAAGGGCCCTTCATCATGCCTACTGAAAATTAAATTAAAACGTTAAGAACAGGAAAGCAATAGATTCTCTTTATAACGCGAATGTTTTCATTGACCATGAACATGACCGACAGATCGTCAATATAACGTCTAAATAGACGAACACAGTGACTCATTCCATTTGGATTAATTCACAGAGCCGAATAATATAAATTTCATTGATGGACATCTGTCTTATTATGTGAGGAAATATCCGTTCTGTTAAAAAAAAGTTTCATTAATTATATGTTGGACCATTCTAAAAAATAACAATGTATTTTCACAAACAAATCTAGGTTAACACTGATGTTAGACAGTTTTACGAAAACATATGCTGTCAAATGCCCCAAACAAATGAAGGAAAACGTTTTTACGGTTAGCAAGTTTTTTACCCGACTGCCGAAGGAGGGTAAAGTGTTTATCAGTCTATGTAAGTACGTTTGTTCATATGTGGCGCCCTAGAGACCAAACGCGTTGGCCAATTTTGATGATTCTAACGTCAATCGATTGGTCTTAACGCTGCGAGTGTCACTGGCTACATTAAAAAAGGAAAATAAAAAAATGGCGGATTTTGGGCGCCATATAGTGGGGCCCAGTCCATCGTGTAGACTTTAGGATATCAAAATAAAGGGTTTCAAGAGGTGATTTCAAAAATATATAACACTTATATGTTTAAATGAACATAATTCTAAAAAAAACATATAAAGTTATAAATTTAAAAAAAAAAAAAAAAAAAAAAAAAAAAAACCGACTGCTTAAAAAGCGAACTAAAAAGACGTAAACGTAAACGTAGACGATAATTTAAGTTTTGAACTTAAAATAATCTAACTTGAGGAAAAACTAGTCCCAAAATCCACATAAACTCGTATTTATATTTTGCAGTTTGAAATAAAATCATTAGAGAAATCAGTATTATATGACAGAATTCAAACGATAGTTTTAGGATATTTAGTAACATAACATTGTATGTTCTATCCTATCAACGACTGAAAAATAAAATAACTGCATTTTATAGACCTGAAACTAAAACTTAGGTAACCTTACAGATCATTATTTGAACGTATCCAGATTAAAAACATACTCATTAGCTTCGCACAAGTATTTTTACCGAAGCATATTAGTATGAATGAAAAATAATACGTATACCTATTCCATAATCCCGTAATAAAATTACAAAAACAAAACAATGTCACGGTGACGCCAATTTTCTTGTTTTACGCCCTGACACACAATTGTCACGATACTTGCCAAATTTTGTACAACAGCCAACACCACAGAGCACAGATACGCCACGGCGTGGCGGCCGCTAAATAGAAATAGTATTGTCAACATTTTCCATAAAAACCAAGTAATTGGGCCATTCTATTTTTCGAGGAAAAATTTGTACTGTAAAACGAAAGCGTAGCCATAGAAGAATATGTTTGTTACCATAATTATCTATACTAATATTATAAAGAGGTAAAATTTTTGAGTTTATGAGGTTGTAGGTGGTAATCTCTGGATCTACTGAACCGATTTACATGAAATTCGGCATGGAGATAGTTTGAGACTCCAGTAAGAAAACTAGTATAATTATATTTACTAAGGCCCGCTTGCATCAGCCTGGGTTATCTTACTAACTCCGAGTTAGTAGCTAACCCGGCCAATAATGTTATTTAAACTCGAGTTTGTTTTTCAAACCTTTTTTTCACTCTCGACCACATCATCGCTTACCTTCAGGTGAGATAGTGGTCAAGCGCGAGCCTATAGGAAATAAAAAAAAAAAACAAAAAAAAAAAAGTTTGCTACTGACTCTGAGTTAAGTCTTTGGAGTTGCACCTTTAAGTCTTGGGTCTAAATTGGTTAATTCTATCGTAATTTATACGACAATAGATTTTTCAAATAATGACTGAAAGTCTTTTGCATTATGTTAAGTTTTTCATAAAAGTAACATTTAAAATAAGAAAATGGTTATTTTACACAGGTTTTTGCTGATAAAAAATATGACCCAATTTTAGTTTATTTATAGAAATTAATGGTAAGTGTCAATTTTGATTATACAAAACTTGTGCTCAGCAACATTATGCATATTAGAATTTGCGTTGGCGTTATGTGATTCTGAGCTCTGTGGCTACCACCAATGTTTGTAAAAATCTTAAAATGTTTGTGTTACATTAAAATCTCTTGAACTCCTGAAGTTACGTGACAAGATGCAATAGAAGGCTTAAAGTAACACACAGTACTACAGTTCATTGAACTTGCAAGATAATTTTATCTTCAGTGTATTATTTTTGTCTTTTGTAGGTAAATTCTGATTGATACGATGCAACTGCACCGGTAAATTGTTGTAATTTACCTGATGTAAATAAAGACGTGTTTTCCTCTTTCTGGCAACATTATTTACTGAAGTCCTTTTCCTTGTGTAACAATAGTCTTCTTGTGTAGCAAAACACGATATTTAGACAGGGTGAGGGAATTTGATGGTTGAACCGTTTAGCATACTATAAAATTATCGTGAGAAAAATATTCTTATAGTTCATTCACATTAAGAAAATAGTGACTCATCGTTGTCAGCTGGTCCCTCGAATAATCGGGTCACAAGCTTTCTGGTTTGTTGCGACCCGATTGGTCGAGAGACCGGCTGACATCGATAATCTCACTATTTTCTTAACGCGAACGAACTATAACCATTACATAAATTTGCAAAAAAAATATAGTTGTGATTGGAACTAACGGTCAATTTAAATTGATAGACAATTAGCTAAGCAATTATTTACCTAGAATTTACATCCACACCCTGGATAATCTGCTTCCGCTAAGTCAATACTTCAAAGAACAATATAAACTCATTTCTGAATATCGTGATCTCTTTCAAGTCATCAATTTGAGTTCATAATTCTTTGATTCCTCCATCTTAACCTTTGTCAGCCAGTGTATTCTAAAAATCAAAGCCGTCAACAAGTACCCTTAAGCAAGTTCCTTTATTCCCAAAATGGGCAATTTCAGCAGATTTTTTATTACCCTTAGCCAGTGCTCGTTGAGAAAATTTTAAAGGACGTAAACGAAAACCCGTAAGTCTTTACCGTTTTTAAATCGCCTTTCCTAACTTGGTAGGCTCGTAAAATCCGAATTTAACCATTATGTGTTTGGGTGCTGAATAAAATTTTGTCGTTTGTTTTGTATTAAATTGTTCCTTGAGATGTGGATGTTGGACTTTATGACGTCATACGATTAAGTGTTCGTTTAATTACTAGAAAGGTGTTAGATGAGCACATTGGAACCCTTTGTTAAATATCTCCTTAAAACTCGTTATCATGTACTTTGTATGTTTTACTAGACAACACTCCAACCCTTTAATATCAATAAACACGGAGAAAAGTGACAACTAGTACATGCTTCAGTTTTATTATAATTTTTGAGGTTTGGCACTATAATTTTTCTATGCGTATTATTATTAAATAACCTAGTTACAACATTAGATGACAAATTCAAAAAAAAAATAACTTGTTAGCTCTATCTTTATACATCATCATTATCATCAGCCTTTTAATGATCCCACTGCTGGGACACAGGCCAACTCTCTGTGAGAAGGAATGAACCTTAATCCACCACACGGGCCCAGTGCGGGTTGGTGGATGTTACATGTCTTCGAATGTTTGGTTCTAGGAAATGCCGCTTTGAGAGCAGTTGTGATGAAATTATTTACACAAAGTATAGTGCAAGCCTAGGTTCGAACCCACGACCTACGACACGTAAGTCGGGGCCATTACCACTGGGCCGCCACTGCTCTCTATATTTAAACATTCCCTACTATTATAAGAATCCGGGAGATATTGATGAGTAAAAGGAAAACTGCCATGGATGTACTGGCAAAATTTTCCCGGGAAAAATTACTTTTATAACAGTTTTTCAATGTAAGGAAAGTGATACTAGGCAAAAATGTGACAAAATTTTAATTAATTAATGTAATCTGGCACGTGTATTTCCCTAAAATAAATAAAAATATACCTTATATCTAAATCACTATTATTATGATTTTTATGTTAATAGGGAGTGACCTGTAAGTTGCCATTCCCAATAAATCTATTGTCTATCGTGTTTTTCATTGTTGAAGATCATGCTCGTCATGAAAAGCTTGGACGATATCACTGACGAGCTGCTTTTTGCCCACTTTCTATTTGGCTCTTCTCTGGGCATTGGTCACAGTGAGCTCGTTATCGTTTTGCTTTGATTTGACCAGCAGATAGATCAACGCTCGCGTGGTGTAGTCCATCCACTTTTCTTATTACAAACAGGCTGTCTCCATCCGATATGGTCAAAGTAACTTAGCATTAGTTGATAATAAGTACTAATAAATAAAAATTTACTATTGCAATTATCTCACTTGCAGGCTTTTTACATAAGATTCTAGAATATTATACAGGCTGATTTACAAAATAACCCTGAATAAAAACTTGTGATAGATAGCACTGAAATAAATGAATGGGATGCCATGGAATTAATTTTCATTTGCGGGGCACCAGACACATCTTAATAAGATAAAAAACGTCACTGAAAGTCACGCTTGCTCGTTGCCTATTGGCGTTAGGTATTTCTTAACTACCAGTTTTCCTAACGCGGTGTTGGTTTTCTTTACCGTTAATCAGAAGGCCAATTCCAGTACCTCGAAGTTCAATTTCATGACAATATCGGTGACAGCATATGTCATAGTTTTGGGACTATAGAAGTGGTTTCGACCAAAGACCTTATACATATTTCTTACTACTAGACCAAAATTTTTTGTTTAGCTGAAATGAAATCTATCATCATACACCTAGGTTAGCTATTTCCTTATAAGCGGTAGCTAACCCAAAGCGGTCCTGGCGAGAAGGATTCCGCTGCTAGTGTGTCCTTGTCTGACCTATTGCTAGCACAACTAATCATTGGGTTTGGTAGAAAATTTTATATGTTTCTTTTTATGTTATACCAAAACGAACAATTCATAGACTTTGACACGTATTTAAATATTTCTAGAAAAGCATATAAATATTTCTACAGTTCCTATATTTAATCAATTCGTTGTATGTAAAAAAAAAAAAACATACTGAGTAAGAGTAGTACTTTTAAATGTTTGGGCCTGGTAATACTAAATGTAGGATGTTGGTTTTCGGATTTTTTGGCGGACTTTATTCGAGTGAAATTCAGCGGCTGTTAATATTATTTGCAAATTAATTCCTAGTGGAATACAATTGGTGTAGTTTTATTTCTCAACTGTCTACGCAACTGGAATATATGTGAAATCATAGAGATCCTTTGAGGTATATTTAGCTGCCGGAATTTCAAAGGACCGTCAGAAGACTGCAGGGTCATCTAACGCCCCTCCTTCATGAGCTTGAGAGTAGGATCAGAGAGCTTTTTGTTCCAATCTATATGATGGTCTTGAAGAATGAAACTTGAAGAGACTTGGGATTTGAGGATTATTCGACAAATCTTTCACGGTTCAAGCAGCTCGTTTGTGGAATGCATTACCTATTGAGGTAAGGCGTGCGCAAACATTGCCGACATTTAAGAAAATGGTGAAGGATCATTTCCTTTCTCTGTAACTATTCTTCTCCTTTCTCTGTATTTGATATTTATTAGTATATTATTTTATTTGTATGTATGTATTTAATGTAATGTCTAAGTTATATTATTCCATGATAGTTTTTGTACACTGACAACCCTATGTCTACCTCCTCTCGTTCAGTCCATCCAAAGGTTGTCTGTAAGAGATTGCCCTGTGCGATAAGACCGCCCATTGTACATTTATCTTTATAAATGTTTTGTTCTGTAATTATTTAAGTGGTGTACAATAAAGTATATAATAAATAAATAAATTATTGAGTCGGGGAGGACTCTTTTCGAACTTCAGATAACCCTTTAATACTCCATCGTAAACTGCTCAATTCCTCTTCGAGTTCCGTGATATTTTCGTCGGTCCGGAGTGTGCGCGTGTTGTACGTTGCCAGGTCCAGTCGTCGGTATTTGTTGGGGTAGCCGGATATCGTCCGGGATTCTTAGCACCCCTTGCCATACCGTAACCTCGACCCTACCGTAATCGAAGGTACAGGCTGCCGGGCAATAGGGGCTATGTTTTATTTGTGCTATTCATGGGGAGTGCTTTGCAGGCGGGTTGGCGATCGCAGTATGGTTGTTACAAATGCACAGAGAACGCTGCTGTCCATTCTCTGGTTTTTCCCTTAGTCGCCTCTTACGATACCCACGGGCAAACATGGAATGGTGAAATTCTTTACGCCCGACACCATACGGTTAGTGATGTAGATAACAAAAAATATAAACACTTTTTTTTATTAACTATAAATTAGATAGGTTTAGGTAGCGCTGTTAGGTAGCATCAACATATCGGAATACTTAAAATGTCGTTTTTACAATCAATTTGTCCCGTGTTCTGTTTGGTCATGGTCACCTCATTAGAAAAAGACACACTACCAAAGGGAGCCCTCTCGCTCGGACCGGTTTTTGCGCCATAGTGCACAGTCTAGTAGTAAGAAGTATAAGGTCTTTGGTTTCGACAGATTAATTTTGAAATTAGAATGCTAACGTTTCTTACAAATACGGAAGTTACAGCAAGTAAATGTCATAAACACTATGTAATTTTATCGTCATAGACAAAACTAGAGAGGTACATGCCGCCATATTGTTGAACCGGAATTCTGGAACACGATAAGTAGGACTCATTCATAGAATTAGATACTCACCAGAAAAAAATGTTATCACGAAATAGCGAATCAGAAGCCTCTATAGTACCTATTCGTATCATAGCCGTACAATAGATCAATTTTTATCTGACCTGCGAAAAACAAATATTAATTAGGCACTATTATTTTTATCTGTCACATAAAATTTTATGTGATGTCTTCTAGTTAGGAACAATATTAACGCAAACAAAATAATAAGTTAATTAACCATTTATATTTGTTTATTACTTTTCTTCTCTTAAATTTTCCTTATTATTATTAACTATTTTGTTATATTTTGATTGAGTCATGAAAAAGATCAAAGCTTTTTTTCATCGTTTCAGTTATTTGATCTTTTTCTTATTACGTCCTTGTTTATTTTTATTATAGTGGTCTATTTTGAGCATTATGATTAAAAAAACGCCTATAATGTTGGATGCTATATTTTATAGGCAAAAATCACACGGATGGTTAGCATAAATGTGTCACAGAAATTTTCAGCCGTCTGTCGATTTAGTTTTAGTATCCACCATATGGGATGCCTGGAGTTTATTGCCGGAGACATTCTTGCGCATTATTGAAGATCTGATGACATTATTAGTATGAGACCGTGTGAAATAATTCTAGCTAAGATTGACCTGAAAATATCCTCGCCCGGGAATTTGGCTTCCACCGAACATAACCTTCTAGATTAGGAACTACCTTCAAATTGTGCTACAACACTACTTAGTTAGGCCCCTAGCAATGATGCAAATGTCATTTCTTTTCAATAGCAATAAAAATACAATTTTTCGTACATAATTTACCGTAGACAATTAAATCGTGCAGCCTAAATTCTGTTTTTTTTATTTCTGAGACAAAATTTACACATGAAAATGTCAAATTACTTCTTTTATGCCTTATGTATGTTATATATGGGTCATATTGTAGTCTTAAATACTGAAATATGTCTAGAAGAAGTTATATTCATACCTGAGGAGGCATATTAAGCCCTAAATGTAGTAATTTGATATGTGTCAATTTTATCTTAACGATAAAAAAACAGACTTTAAATCAGGCTTTAGTCAATAGTTTGATCCTTCAATGCGTTTATAATATTTTTTGGGCATAGACAATTTTATTATGTACGGTATTATAGTATGTTGTTGGAAAAAAGTTCTTTATCACGTCTTTGGCGGATGGGTTGTGTGACACGCGAAAGTGTGTCCGCCCGACTCTTTTGCTATAGTACGTTATTTCTTGTTAGTTCGATATTTGAAATTTTGAGTGCAGTTTTTTACAGGTGACCAGTAGCGTAAACGTTAATTCTTCAATATTTTTTGTTGGCTCCAACTCTTTGCAGTGTGTCACACGACAAGTTTTTCGCGTATCACCGAACATTTCCAATATCGCTCGTGTTGACACCTATGAATGTTACCTGTATGAAACGTGACTAAAACCTGCCTTCTGATGCCAATGTAAACTTTCAAGAAAATTGAATAGGAAGGTAAGATTCGTTTTTTGACTCCATTGTAATTCATGCACTATTTGGTGAAAAGTAGATTGTGTTTTGTTTTTTGCCAAATATGACTGTAATAATACTAGCCTGTCCCACTGCAGGGAAAAGTCCTGTTCTCATACAGAGAAGGCAGAGCATTGATCACCTCGCTGCTCAATGCGGGTTTACCATTTCAGACTTATGTTAACTAAAAGTCCTGGTTTGTTCACGATGACCCATGATATACTTTTAAAGTTACATATTATGAATAACACAAGTCACAATGGTACTTACCCGGATTTGAACCCCTGACCTTAAGAAATAGAGGCGAGATCTTACCCATTGGGCCACTACGACAAAAACTAAAAATGACCGTACTCTTTTTATAAAAAACTACATCATAAACAATTTTTATTAATTTAAATATCAATCATAAACTTGCGAAATCAACGTATTTGAAATATTTATTTCTTGTAGACAGATAAACTAAACATACCGTCTGTTTCGATTAATTTTGATATCATATTCGTTCTCATGTCTAACTAAAGATAATTTAAATTGAAACCATTTGAGTTAAAGCTACCTGGAATCCAATCTAGCATAAATTCAGTGCGTGTCAAGTTAAAGATAACAATAGTTTAAGTACTTAAATGTCCACTACATCACTCCCACGGATACCTTTAACCAGTTTTCTATAAGGATCTAATCTCTAATATGAGCCTGCAAAGCCGTCTAGAGAAAATTCATTCATTCATAATTGTAAGGAAACAGCGCAGGGGGACTAATCAAAAAAAGTTTTTTTACTAATGATAACGATTGTCAAAAAGTCTAAAATTTATAAAAGAATGTAATGAATTACCGCTATTTTCCGATGACATGGTCAATCCCAAACATTTAGGCTTTTGACAATAGTTCAAGCATTCAAATGATGTCACTTTATCTGGAGTCTCAGGTATGGGTGGATTTTTCCTCTCTCGCACGACGTAAGCCGATAAAGCTAAAGCTTGAGACATGTCCAGGTGTCGTAGATTATAGACGCAAATCGTCTGGAATATGTAAATGCCCATTGATGCCTAAGCACGGTGCCAGGTGTCAATAAATTTACACTGCATACAGGGTCGGCTAACTAGCTATATATTCTTGGCAAAAATAAACTCTAGTTTTATTTATAGGATCCTTTTTTGTGCTATATGTTTCCAAACTGTTATCCATCACTAGACCTTTGAAAGGTTCATTAGAAAACCAGCATCAGATGGTACCAGCCTCTCTAGCATTACCGCCAAAATTTACCATTTTGCCTGGTCATGAGGTGCACCCTAGCACTATAACATTTTTATCGTAATATTTGTGTATCATGCAAGTTTCATGAGCTGTTTGTTACTTGTTTTTGCTAATTTTTGTTCATTCTTTCTCTCATAGGGTATCAAAAACATTTAAAGTAATTATGATTGTTTTGTCGCCAAAAATGTTTTGGACACAAAAAGTTCTTTCTCCTTCATTCATAAATATTCCAAATCCGGTTAGAGATAAGATAGTCTTTGGAGTTCGTAAAAACGGGTTCTTCTAGGTGTTAATTGTTCAAGAGTAAGAGGTGCGTGCGTTGTCAATTAGACCCCCATAAATACACGTGGAAAACAGTTAGACAATGTAGTAGTTTGACATACAATACCATTGATCTCTTCATTTTGCTGTTTGTCTATTCGTTATATTTACTCCATTAATAGTTCGTATTTACTCTTATGTAAGGTTCTCTTGGGACTATATTACAGCTATGGGCTCTTCAATAATACGGACTTAATCTTTCTTTGTACCATTAGGTCATCAACACTATCAGCAAATATACTTCCTCTTTCATGATAACCACCCACAGTTGTGTTTTTATCAAGACGATTGTCTGCTGAACTGTCATCATCTGCCTAGCTTTTTCCAACTACTGGCCAGGTTCTGAAATGAGAATTTAAAGTTAGAACGTGTCAAACTTACTTTAGTGCTAAACAAGAGTTTGGCGAATATTCAACTTCAAATTCTTTATTCAGAAATCCGAGATTAGTTGGGATCCGCTTTTTGTCTAATCAGCTGCAACTAAATACCAGTATTTTACAAGAAGCATTATTATTGTTTATTTGACCTTTACAACCCAGTTAATACTATACCTTGGTTCTATTGGTGATGAAACATTTGAATTTCTAACTATCGTAGGTTAAGACTTTCAAAGATTTATGAATGACAACCGTAGACAACGATTACCATCTGAACTCTGAGACCATAGAAATGAATACTGGTGCCACCAATGCCTTTTACATCACCAATAGAATTTAGAAAGTTGAATATTAAGATTGGTTATCATCAAATTTTTTATCAAGTCTATCTAACTATCGAAATAGATAAGGAAACGTTTATCTACGTACGGAAGCAGATAGTAGAGAACGTCTGCGAAAAACAGGTTACTTCAGTGCAATTACCTCTAAAACATGCTAATCACAAGTGTAATCGGTGTTTAAATGATCAGTTATAACATGTTATTACATATTGACCTCCTTTTTATCAGCACGATCTATGTTTTTCAATAAGTGTATTAAATTGTCAACGTTTAGTTGAGTTTTGTCAGTGTGTATCAGCAATATGTCTAAATATACTGCTATATATTTTAATATTAACGTTAATCCTTCTAACTACCTTGACTACTAATTATTATTGTTTGCAGTTTAGGTTCACAACTTCACATCCTGAGTTCACAAGTTCTCCTAGTAAGTCAGATGTTTCAAACACTAAAGTCGTAGCTAAAATCTCTTTTTTCATAAGCAGTATGTTGAAATATGGAAAAGACAATACATTAGCACAACAATTTTAGGACTTAAAGATAAGTAGGTAAAGTACTAAAATAACATGCTAGTCTAATTTTACGCTCAATCGCTATAGATACACAGATGACAGTCCAAAACAACAAATTATAGCGCCGACCGATCAGTAAACATTTACCAATCACAGTGTCAATACTGGCTAACCTCAATAATTGATCTGGAATGAGTCCTAGCGGTACATTACACTACAAATCTCTTTGGTAGATACACACTGAACTATGGCAAGCATGGGTCATTGCCTACACGCAATCGCTCCCGTGGGAGCCATTATAACTGGTAGGGAACATACAATTGATAAGAACCACCTTCATTACGCATCCGGAAATAATTTTGACTCTACATGTTAACTTTTACTCGGTAGCTATAATTTTAAAACACAAGCCATTTAAGTTTCTACCAATATTAAAACGTGGAACCCAAAACAATAGAATCATAAATATTATTAGAGACGCCGACAGGCGTAAAGCTCAAGAAAAGCATACACCGTGTATTAAAGAGAAACCTATTGGTATCCGAAAGCGTCCGAACAGGTTTTGTTTCGGCTTTTACAAAAACATGCGGTACTGTTTTTTTATGCAAATTCAGGGGAGTCGAATACTCGAAGCAAGTCTCTCCCGTAAATGGATGCTGCAAAGAACTGGTCACTTTCAAGGAACTGTTAAAAGCATGTTCAAAGGTGCTTATTATCTTAACAACAAATTGAAGGTGTAAGACGTGACAGAAATGTATGAAGCGTATCGCCAAGGAGCGGAAGGCTTGACAAGATTCCTTATTCTGATAACTCATACCAGAAAATCGAGAAACTTGAAGTAAACTTTTTTTAAATAAATATACAGTATCGTTGACTGCATCACCCTTAGAGAAGAACAAGATATTTTGTCCTTACTAGTTGATACGTTTTTTCAAACACAAGCCTTACAAAAAACAAACGGAATAATCCAACGCTACTGAGCAAACAAAATAAGCCGAATCCTCGTTTGATCTCATAGACGAAATAATCGGGCTCATTCTAGAAAAATGCCAGAGAAAATTGCGCAACAACGAAACAGAAATCAAAGGCCAATTTAATCAAAGACAAACATTCCAAGTGGCAATATCAACGTTATCAGTCACGATAATCGCAGTTCAATGACTCTAAATGATGACTTTGTCCTAGATATTATTACCACGAAAATATTTCCTACCTGATTAATCGGCTGACATTATTACACATACTCATAAGTAAACATAGAAAAATGCCAAAAACCTTTCCGCCAATTGCTTATAAATATATGTCACCGGAGTATAGCAAAAACCGTTAGTTTATAATGCAAAAGGAGTATGTAAGGTGTGTAGGATGTAAGTATCGTAGCAGGTGGCGTTCTATAGTTTCTGTCTCCCCCCTTGGGAAAAGGTGAGTCACGTACGTATATAAATTTGTAATAAATTTGGGAGATAATAAACCCTCGTTATATTGTGAACAGAACATTTCAAATCATCAATTTTAATCCAAATTCGATAATTTACAGTATATCAGTATCTTATAGAGAAGAAAAACTATCAATCAATCTGCCGCATATTTTATAACCAATGCCTGTACTATAGGTGCACCTGTCTAACCCTTCTTGACAGGTATGATGTGCGTATTGTTATAATGTTTATAATAGCTGGGTGACATAATTATATTGAAAACGAGTTATTATTATGCTTATTGACAAATGCAAAATAGTTAAAATTAATAAACTCACACATCTTTAAGCTAAGATATACTAGCAACAATATTGACCAAAACTGATTGGTAAGATATAGGAACAGCAACATTGATTTATTAAACCATTATCGTTAAATGGTGTTAGATTTCTACACACTGATAGGCTTGTATCAAATAGATGAAACATGCGCTTGATAGTAATGATGTGGAACCTGTTATAAGTGATGGACTTAATCATTTAAGAAAAGAGGGCTTGCGTATTTCAAGTCTCGTTTAAACTAATATACCTTATACTTATACCTGTACTAAACCTACCTTTTTTTCTTGCTTGCGTTAGACTAGTATCTCACTTGATAGAGATGATGCGGTCGATAGTAACGATGATGCATATTATCAAAAGCCTAAAGCAATCTACTGTAGAAAAAAGCACTCTCTAATCGAGATGAATGACGAGACTATCAAAATACTGGAGCACGCTTTCATATATAGGTACTAAACATTTTTATTCGATACATGAAGACTAAAAGAGTTAACGTTATCTGAAAAACATGAACTCTGTCACTGAATGCCTCCTCCTTAGGCTCTTTCTTGCTTTTAATATTTTTTCATTGTCAGGACTTTTCTAGGCCTTTATTGCAGCTCATAATCATTATGATATCTTTCATTCATCTTATTAAGTCAATATCGCGATTAACATTTAAAAGCTAGCCTGAGTGATATAAGATTTCTACAACAGATATATCTAAAAACCGTCATGCAATAAATCTGACTACTGATATTTATTAATTTCCGTTCATTATATTATAAATTCAAAAGTTCAATGTCGCCGTTGTTAGCTAAGATAAAATGCAGTATAATGTTGATATACATATATATTTGAGTGAATCTGTAGCGTGTGTGAATCATGTCTTATCTCATTATTACAGAATATGAGGCAAGTAAATATGTACAGAATTACAAATCATGTTTGTAATAAATGTAACACAGTGCGTAAAATGAGATGTTGGCTTCTTGAAATTACTTAGTAATGGCATTTCCGATTTCCATTTCGTTATTTTTTTAAACAACACGTTGGTGGTAAACGTAGTAGTATGACTTGGGTAGATATCAACAAATGGTTATTTGAGAAGAAATTTCTTTGATTTAATAAAGTTTCGTTTCTCCAACAGTGGTACGAACCATCTTAATGAATAAAAAAATCTTTAATGACTCCCTGGTGCTTCCAAAAAAAAAATTTGTTATCAACATATTCTGATCAAATATATGCGAACTACAATCGCCACAATGTAAAGAAAGCGATTAAAAATATCAGTTAACAGATTAGAAAAAAACATAGACAGTAAAATACCAAAGTACAAGGTGACGACATAATTTTGGCACACTTCCATACGAAAAAACAACAGATACTTCGGGGAAATTGGTAATCAATCTAATAACTAGAACAAAAGTAATAATATGCCAATAGAAAATGAAAGTTCAAAGAATTAGCCGACCTAAAAATAAAATACAACTATTTCTTACGAAATTTCCCGCTAAATAATATCAGCAGTGTAATATTTGCTAAGTTCATTCACGGGCTAGTCTATCAATATTTTACAGCGTCGAGAGCAATACAAACATTTATTTTACGCTTAACAACATCAACACCATCTCTATTCTCACACACCTAAGACCCAATTTCGTTGAAAATTTATTTTCCCGTGTACTTTTTCGAGGGGTCATTGTCATTGTTCGCTTTCCTAGATTTCGAGCTCTAACACCTTAGTAACTCTTTCTAACCGTTTGAACTAGAACCGTTTCCAATATATCTTGGGCGTCTTCGAAGTAGACAAATGTTAGTGTCGTTTGAATAATGGTATTTGATATGACCATTTTGGGTAAGTTTTTATCGTGCTAAAGAATAGCAGAAAAATGCAAAATGATCACACAATGGTCGAAGAAATTCATAAGAATCGTGCTTTTAGTAAAATATATGCAGCAAAAGCTACTGGCAAGAATGTTGACACGGTCTACATAAACAACGAAAAAAACCGGCCAGTTGCGTGTCAGACTTCGCACATTTAGGGTTCCGTTCCAAACCGAAAAATCAAGTTAGATGTAATAGAAAAAATGAGGGAATTTCAAAGAAAAATCAGATTTATCAGTTTATTGGTATTTTTTACTAAAATATACTTAATAAATTATAAATATTATCACCAAATTTGAAGTTCACGGGTCAGTGGGAAGTTAAAAAGTTCTTAGAAGCAAATAAAAATAAAAAAAACTTTTGTGGTTTCTCATTCTTTTGTTTGCCAATATTTTTTTAAACGAAAATACAGTATTTATCTACACACCTAAACAACGATACACCCTCGATGGGTTACGTAATTTATTTTCCCGTTTTGCTGTATAAAGCCCTTAGAAGCCCTTTTGAGAGCCTTAAAAAACCTTTAAAATATTTCATGACCATTTGCTTTGGTTCAACAAGATGCTTAAAATGAAAATTTTAAGACTGTAGCTGTAGCCGTTTTGCTGTAAAACCTGTGTACAGATGAAGGACAGACAGACAGACAGACAAGTGAGTGACAGCAATAGGGCTCCCGGTACGGGACCCTTAAAAACAGTAATAGCAAATATTTCCACTAGCAATTTAATATCGTCCCAGAGACAAGATAATAATCCAGAATTCGTTACAGGCTCACAACCTGTTACCATTAATGCACCATCATTAATCTCTATACGACATTACAACACTTTGCATCCGATAGTGTCATGAAAAGTTATTTGCCGATGCCGCTTGTAACTCGGCTTGTCTAAATGAATGATAAAGTGATAGAAACTAATAAATAAGTAGTCTCAGTAGCAGTACAAGCAATGCCTGCAGAATGAATGAAACAGGTAATAGATATAAAGCACAACATATAATGGATAAATTATATGTCTGCTTGAAGATGAATCCAAAAAGCGAAATACGCTATCACCAAAACCTACACATTGCCGAATCCCAAAACGATTTAGATTATCATTAGCCCAAAATCAATAACCTTTTGCCAAAATATGATCTAAATAAAGTCCACTAAAAGGATATTTGCCGCCTTTAATACCTAATCAAAACCTTTTTGGATAAAATTTTGCATAAAATCGGTCCAGCAATTTCAATTTACGGTCTCATATCTATAACTGATAGAAGAGTCCCAAAAAAACAAAAGAGAGTTGACTGCAACATTACGTAGGTATTTTTGTTGAAGTATTTGATAACAATGTAGCTCTAATCAAATGTAACATTGTAGTGTTAATGAAACCTGTATGCGCTGAGAAAGGCGTTCCCTTCACTATCAACCCTACCTGTATCGTGCAAAATTAATTGTTAAAGCAAGCGTTAAACGTGCAAATAGGTTGCGGAAAGCTATACTCAACTCTTCAATATAACGTAGAAAATGAAATATAAGAAACTCTAGTTAATAGCATATTAGAAATGAACGACGATGATGGATACGAGAGTAAAATAGAAGAGCATTTTTCTTTTTTCGTTCTGTAAGTTGTGTTTATTTTCATTGTATTTACCACCTGGTATTTCATTCCTTACTATATGTAAAACTTTGTATGCAAAACGACCTGTTACAATAATGTAGTTATATTATAACCATTTTATAGTTCTTGTCTTATCGCGTCTCTACGATGTTTATGTAGCAGGACTCTTAAGGACTGGATGCCAAATTACTTTGTCTTATTGTTACTTTTTTGCTGTGTTTATATTTTATCTACTTATGCACGTTCTGTGAATGTGAGTAGGGTTCGCGTATCCTTACCTGTGGGATTAATCTTGATAACGTTCTATGATTTTCTTGCTAATGTGATTTCAAGATTACTTGTATTTTACTTTTGATATTTTATTGCCAGGTTTAAATGCAACCAACGTTTAATTTCAACTTTAATATAAAAATATCTATTCTAAATCAAAACCATCTTCCAATTCTATTTATTTGTACAGCAATACATATATCCGGCAAACTAAACTACAAATCTTTCTTCAATCAAAGATGTAAACATAAATCACAATTGACAGTCGAGCAAGGAATTTAAAAAAAACGAACGACCGAACTGAATCCACAAGGGTTATTGCGAGTCTGAATAAGTATTTTGTAAATGTGTATTAGTATAGTCCGTTGAGATTTCATATTTATTTATTTATTATATACTTTATTGTACACCACTGAAATAATTACAGGACAAAACATTTATAAAGATAAGTGTACAATGGGCGGTCTTATCGCACAGGGCAATCTCTTACAGACAACCTTTCATATCTTCAACTAAAGATTTTTTAGTTGAAGGTGGCTAGTTTCTGTAAGTAAATTTTACGTATCTGTAATATGCTGCATAAGTAAATTCATGTTTTGAACATAACATAACTCATCTACTAAAGTTATATTGTACTTTTGGTGACAACAGCAAATCTACTCTCGACGGGGCCCAGCATGAGGTGACTTAAACAATTGTCATGGTGTGCCTCAGACAACGCAAAATACAGAATAATTCTCAACCATTTGTGAATGCATGTCGTCGACACTTCTTCTTATAGTTGCATCACCACAAATTACTAATTCAGGTAATAACGAGAGATGCAAACCACAGAATTTAAAGAAACATTAACATAAACTTGGAACGCAATTTAATACTAAATAGCCGATGGCCAGAGAATTTATATTGACAGAAATTTATTCAGACTGTGAAGTTAATTGAATGAAACACGATGTTATAGATAACCGCAAAGATATAAATTTTATCATTCGATAACTTGCCTTTATAGAGATGCTATCCACTGCAGACATGGCTAAAGATTTTTTTGTCGTGCCGTTGGAAAAGAGGGGAACTATGAAAGATGTATTCAGCAAATGGTATTGGAATTAGTTTATCCGTAGCCATTCAGAAAATAACTTCACTCATTCTAAACTTGCCTTTTGATAGATTTGAATTGACATTAGCAGTGAGTAATTACGTTAGTATAAAATTGCGGTTGATGCTCAACTAGATAAGATATTTGTGTGGTATTAAAAATATTAATTCAATAAAGTAGCCCAAATCTTTGTTTGGTCAGATAATACATGAACAAACTTAATTTTATTAGGATATATAGTGTTTTAATCAGCATTATAATCATCGCAAGTTAATGAATGAAACATCCGTAGCTTGCCCAAACTTACGAAAATATATTGCACTATTTCGATCGTCCTCCACATAGCCTTTGATGGAACCTCACCTTACTTGACTCCATGCCAACTGTTTCTGCATTCAGTGAGTCATCAATCAAACTGGGGTGCAGGTTCTTGTTATAAATAACTCAAGGCTTGTTAGTGTGGGCTTACTTGCAAATTATGCTGTCAAACTCATCACACTCTTTTTATTCACAGCTTTTTAAATTTTGAAGGATAATTGTATGTATTATGTTCCATTTTTTGTTGAGTGAAAGTTTAGCAGCAGGGTCCTATTAAGATTGTATCAGTTCTGGTGAATATCGGCAATTGTTCATACGTACATAGTTGTAAGCGTCAATTCTTACAATTTTTTTCAATATCTGAATAATACTCGTATTATTAAAAAATTGTTTAAGTTTCTCAAATTCCTTTTGCTTCTGCCAACGGGGTTTTTTTTTTTCGGCCAACATCTTCGCCATCAATTTCATCTTATTATTGTCTTATCTACATATAAACTAAAATATTCCAGTATTTCTCACCTTAGAGCCTTCGATTGCCAATAGATGTGAATGAATGGTGTTCAAAATAATCAGGTTGTAGCTATTCTGACCATGCCGCCATCACCCTTTGGCTTATTTCATTTAGCTGGAATTTTAGTCTTAAATGTGAATTCTCACTTTCGCGAATAAATTCAACATTTATTCCTTCCCCCTGAAGGCTATTTCCAAAATTGGATTCGGAACAATGTAAGCCTTACAGAATGCTTCGAATGAATTCGTGGGGTAAAATACAAGAGGTAGGAACTAAGGAACACCTTACGTTATGTACGATAATGCTGGGCTTATTCGATCTAAATCCGATCCTGATAACGTTCGAGATTAGATGGCGATCGGTCCTCTGAATAGGAACTCAAGAGACTTCCATACAGCAACGCAAATTGGTATCAAACCGGTTATGAAAAGAAGAAGAAACCCGATTATCTCGATTCTTGATCTGATATATCTTTTAAAATAGTTCACATTGGTTGTAACCTAAAGTGTGTGTTTGAAAAACTATAAAAAACAATGAGAAATGTTGCAAAAGCTCAAGATTAATAGCTAGCAGTTGGCTTTTATGAAAGTTGCATTGAAGATGACACCTAATTTTAAAATAACTTGCATATCCTCACGGGAACAAGTCCTTGAATTTCGGACTTACAGAAATGATGACTAACAAGATCCTAGCGTCTCACATTTATTATAATTTGATCCGCTAGTTATGTGAACCGCGTTCTAAATAAAATAAATAGAATATTTTTTACATTTATTGAAGACTTGGCGCCATTCCAATATTTCATTCGATATGTCACCGATTTATAGTGATCATTTTTGTCAAGCGCCAATATAAACTTGGTTTTTCCAAGAATTTGCGTTATTTTTGGCATTTCATTAGAATTCATAAAGCGATTTGCTGAATGGCCTTGGGTGAAAGATGGCGCTAAGTTCTTATATAATCACAACATTTGATCCAACGTATCGTTTTCATTTAGAATAAATACATAGTTATTATTTTACTAACTTGTTTGTTCGATATTATAAGTATGCTGAAGTGAGACTGTCATTACTGTGATAATAAGTCTAAGTCATGTATATTAATTTTGTTCTTGTCCATATATATTGTTGTAAATATAGTTGGGAAACGACTAGGCAGCTTGATTGATATATAATATTGTAAATTAAGTATTCTAAATCTAAACATCGATAAGCACTTTAATAGAATACTATATAATAAAGTAATAATTTAACAACACGACTAACGGTATTGCAATAAGGAAAAAATATACTGACAAAGATCTTGAATTTTAATAAACAGTGTTTTCTTGGTCCACCAATAAGTTTAGCAAATGACAGAATGGAACACGTATGAAATTCAAAGATCGCGTATCACACATTAGCAAAACTATTTATAAAATATCATTAAAAAATAAATAAGTTATAGTTGTGCCATTATTGCTATACTAAAAAAGTTTTGTAGATCATAAATATACCACCCAAAGAAGTGACGGCGCTCAAAATGTTCGCTATACAAAAACGTATTAAAAACAGAAACCTATCATTGAGACAGATCATTCGTTATAACAGTTCTTTTATTTGTATCGTTTCAGTGCTTTCATTTATGAACGAAGTTTTTAACAAAGCAATCTATGAGAAGAACACAACATTTAAGAAATATCGTTTTCAGAGAAAAATCAATTGTATCGTTTTTCTAGCACAGTGATCCGAACATTTATCTATAAGGCAGATTTAGAAAATTATAAAAACCAAAATAATAAATCAAAATTTACAGAAATCACAAATCAAATAAAAAAACATTTTAAAAAGAACTACGATTTATAAATCTGTTTCCAATTATTTCAGATTATTGCTGAAGTGCACATAAGAATTCTAAATCTATTTTGTCTGGTTTACTTTTTGGTTGTCACATCGGTATTTTTCTACGCTCTGTTTTGAGGAGCCTTTGTGAGTTTACGGACAAGCACCATTTTATTTTGCGAAATTATGACTCAGGATATTGTAGATATTACAGACAATTTATTTAAAAGCTTGGCAATAACTCCCCTAAATATAATTTACATTATGGTGAAAATTTGCGAGTTAAATAAATTCGAAAATCAAACTATTTCTGTAGGCATTTAGTACTGGTAGAATATTTACACAGTTATCCATCACCAACTAATAATGTTTATGTTAGGGTAAGTTTACACAGGATATCCGTTTTCCAGGCTTATTTTTAACGGATCCGTCGCTACTGGAGGTGATGTTTACACTGCATTTACAGTACCAGTTTAACGGATCCGTTGCTACTGGGGGTAATGTCCCCACTAACCAACTTTCTACAAAGATGGACATCTGTTAAAACGGATCAGTATTTCAATACTGTTGTGTGTGTGTGATCTCACTCACACAACTACCTACGCCATTGCTGAATAAAAACGTATACGATGAAGTGGACCTGTATATTTACGGACTGCTGTATATTTTGTCGGATCGGTATTTTTTACTGGGTGTGGAATATTGTCATATGTGTCAACTCGCTCATACAACTACATACGTCAGCGCCGAATAAAAACGTATACGATAAAGCGGATCCGTAAAACGGACCTCTGTGTGAACGAGCACTTACCTCTCATGACAGCTCCAGAAAGTTATGGCATGGCGCCTATTCTTAGGCCAAGACCACACACAGAGCGTCTAGACAGGCCCGGACACATTACCTCTGGTAAAGCTTCACATTCGCCAATCTTTTAACTAAAAGATCCATTTGCTTTTGACCTAAAACATCATGTTACAAGACGAACATATCCTTTTGAATCTGTTCCAACAGTCATCTGTCTGTTTCAACTTGCAAAGATCACCAATAATAAATTGACGTTTCGGGCACACAGGGGACACTACATCAGTCAACAGTGTGATGTGCGTAGTGTGTGATTACATCATTCAACAATACTCTATTCTATTCTTTTATTCTAAAATAAAGAATATTTTAATGTACACCAAATCAATCAGAACTAATCATCAATCAATACATATAATAAAACTGAAAACTTTTTAAATCGAAAATATTTACAAAAACAATAGAGGCAGCGGCTGGTGTGCGGTGAGTCCTAACGCGTGCACATGTTCCCTCTATAAGCGGCACAAGAGGAAACCGTGGAGTTTTAGTGGGTTGGTGTCCCACATAACTGCTCTATCTCCCCGTGGTGGCGCAGTAAGCAGGCGCATATAACCAACGAACCCATTTCCAGCATTGTTGGATATTTTCTCTGTTTATCTATTTAGTTGTGCACGCATCACGTAAAATTTACGAAACCAATGTAGATAACTTTTAAACATAAATATTGTGCGTATCTTGAAGTATTATTTAGTTTTTGTTTCATTGCAATCGGTTCACTCTATCAAAAGTTCTCTCGGACAGTTGAACTCCATATTCAAAAGATGGCGTTGTGCATCTCGGGCAGTGATTTTCTGAATAGCGATGTTAAGATTCTCTGTGGAAGAATGACCATAGAAAAAAAATTGGTAGGTAAGTAGCAAGGTAAGTAGGTTAGGTAGGTATGTCTAGTCAGTAGGGTAAGCAGGGAGGTAAGTAAGATAAGGTAGGCAGTTGACGGAAGCGAAGCCGCTATTGAAGGGCTGTCGAAGGGCACAGCTATTTTTGAATAAAGGCGAGTAGTGTCCCGCTGCAGTGTCAAGGCCTTCATACCCTCCTTTTACTGTCTTCTCTCTGTCTTAGACTAAGGACCAGATCTTATCGAAGGAGATCATCTCCTTCCGGATAACTTCTGCCTGTGTATAGAGAGCTACTCTACAGACATGAAACGGATCGTTGTATTTCTAAAATCCTAACCCGTTCTGCAAGTAAATGATTATTATTTATTAAATTAGTTTTCTAATTCGGTAGGAGACCAGACTGTTTATTGAAAACCTAGTATTTAAATAAACATACTAAAATACCAGAAACCTGATTATTTAGCCTCTATTTGCACACCTATGCTACATACGTACAATAGTATTAAAACCCCTAAAATATTTGCTAGTTATTCTACTTTTAAAGTACAAAGGTCAATTAATAGAAATACATACTTACCTATTTAAAGATGTTCAATGAACTACGATTAACCCCTACGATAAACAAAAAGTGTTTAAAGAAATAGAGAAAATATAAACATTAAATATTTATCGTTTCATTGAAAAACCAGTCTAGATCAGACTTTTAAAACAACAGAATACTAAACTATTTCAAGCAATTGAACCGGATCCATTAAACACTTTTTATATTCTCGATAACAGCCATACATAGACAGGTACCAGACGTTTTAGATTAAATAAACCTCAGACTAAATATTGAAACACCATAAAACTTTATGTAGGTGACCTGTATTAGTTTTTGCAAACTATAAACTGTTTATAGTAGGCACACAGCATGGAGGAAGAATAACAGATAAAAAATACTGAATGGAGTTAAAAATAGTTGCATATTTCCGCGTTGATATAGAGTACCTATTAATTCTAGTATGACCATGAATCCTTTATGGTTCTGGTTATAATATTCTTGTTTTAAACAGTTGTGGGAATATTGTGAGATAAACTGACAGAACATTAATCTTACTTAGCTTAAAATCTAAACTTATTTTTTTAGGAGTCTTTAAGACAGGAATGAATAATGTACCTACCTAAAGTCTCTTTAAGGCAAGTATGCTCCACGGAGCGCACTGACAACGTATATTTCAATTTGTCTTATGAATTATCAATAGACGTAATATAATCATTGCTACTTCTGGGTGCAATTCTAAAATTCAATATTTTAATGGACGGAAAGCAAGGAAAAAGAAATACACGATCCTTGCTCCTTTTATAACATTTGCAAAAAACGGTTACTCTTCACCGCTACCGAATGTATTATTTACCTTGCATGTTTGTATTTGCTCTTAAGGGTCATGGCTCCCTGGTACAGTCAAAGGTCAAAAATGCTATCGCACACTATAAAAGCTAGTGTCTAAAAAATATTTGTAGAAGCAGGTGAACGGCCCTCGTATAGATTTAATACTTTAGATTCATGATATATCGATTGACACAGCTTTAGTAAATTGCAACGACTGCGCCTTTGAACCCTAACTGAACATTATTATATTATATATAGTTAGTAGTGTACTCTTGAATAAAGACATACGATTTCAGTAAATAGCGATAATGTTAATTAGTTAAGCTTGTAATATATCATTTCTTATTATGACGGGTACGAGTTGAGCAGAGAGAAACTTTGCCAAGATTCCTAACAAACATTGTATGTGCGAAATATTTCGGAAAATACTGGCGCCTTTATTTTATACTAATCTTAAAGACTTAATATTACAGTTCGTTTATTTGTGGGTAAAAGTTAATTTCTAGAAGACTCGGCCCAATTTTCTAACGCTGATTGTCATAGTATATTTTATACTAAAAAATGCATGAATCCTTTGGGGTAAGCCATAGGAGTAAATGAGTGGGCAAAAGATTATAAAAATATAACGGCAGCTGCGACAGCTGTCAATATCAAAAGAGTAACAATAGCGCTTGGCAGGCTAACAATAGCGTAACAATAACGTATACGTCAGTTTGACATATGTCGCAGAGATCAAGCTATCTTTTATGAAGTATAGTAATAGTTATTCAGAATCAAGGTTACTTTTTGCGATAGGCTTTTGTAAACACAATTCTGATTGCATTGAGATTTCACCGAATGATTAATCTTCTAAGTTTGTAAGGTAAACATAATAGAATTGAGATGTGAAAAATGGTAGCTTATTATGAAATATTGCAATTGGTCTAGTAATATTTAATTTGTTAGAACAAAAAAATCAAGAGGTAATTTGATATAAATGTTAATTATTTTTTTAACTATACCTGGTTTACTTTGGCTACTACATGCAAACACGCTAGATGACGGTTTTTGGATACCTACGGGAGAGTTCAAATCCTCGTGCCCTAATCCAATTTATTTAGGGTCGTCGCAACATTTTTTGTCTTCTGCTATACTTCTCAATTATTCGTTATTTTGATTCATCATTCATCATTCATATTTCATAAAGTCGTTCCATCGTTTCATTGATCTTCGTCTATCATAAAGCTATCCACGTTCATACTCAAAACTTTCCACCAATGTGTTGACCAATATTTTTTTCTACGAAATCTCAAGCTTATTTAAATATTTACCATAATACTTGCCATATTTCTTGGTAAATTAAATCATCGTCGCCGACTTATTTATAACAGTTACCAAGTGCTAATAATAATAACATAAAAGCGAAAAGTTCTCAGTAACATTTAAATATAAACATGTCAATATAAAGTTCCCATATTAATTTATGATGACCGATCGCAATGGGCGCGAATGTACTATATAAAATTACTTCAGAAAATTCTGAACCTTATTGCGTGGACGTAAATACTATTGATCCTAAATGTATACTAATTTGAATCAATAGTATTTAGTTCCACGCAGTAAGGTTCAAAATTGTCTGCAGTAATTATAGTGATACTATTATTACATTCGAACTTGCCTACCTCAACATTATCGAAGATTGTGCTTAATAAATAAGCTAGCTAGTTGATTATATATCCGTTACTAATCTAAAACAATAAAAAACAAACTGAACTTAAACGGTCGATTATATGGCGCCTAGTTTTTGTGTTATCAATATATCGGCCAAGGTTTTTTAAAAGCTTTTGCGAGTATTGTTCTTAATGGCAAAGCTTTATCAATAGATAAGTTGAGTGGTTATGAAATATACGTACCTATATACGAACGGTGCAAACAATTACTTAACAGTAAATCTCTATCGTAATGAGATTTGATATCACGGGGAGTAGGTACAACCCTTTATGGGTGGTGCGGGGTAACATATCTGTATACAATGGCATTTATAAATCCTGGTTATTGCATATTATCGTATTTTCTAATCATAGTTTTCGATTACCCAAAGGCACTTGTAATAATATTTCTACTAGCTAACATATAATTATTGCTATGAAAAGTTAATATCAATTTGTATTGCTAAATAGAGAAAGTCAGTACCCACAAAATACTAAGCGCGTTACTAGCAAGCAATACATCTCACATAAATTATGCAAATGAAACCAATAACCAATATTTGGTACCAGAATTAATTATGAAAGTGGCCCTTTAAGTTTAAACACCAAATTGGGCCACGGCTGACCATGGGTAATTTAACCGTACTTATGTCAAACAAGTTCAAATAAAAATAAACAGTGTATTGACCAACTAAATTAATTAAGGCTATTAGGAAATAATATGGCTATCATAATAAATCAATTGATCGAAGAGCGTCGGAAAGTAAATTTATTTTAGATACTGACAGTACTCGTATATTTTGTTTTTTCGTAGTGAAGATTAATATCATTCATGTGTTAAAGTGTAAACAATCAATCTGCCAAGCCTTTTCCCAACTATGTTGGGGTCGGCTTCCAGTCTAACCGGATTCAACTGAGTACCAGTGTTTTACATGGAGCGACTGCCTATTTGACCTCCATAACCCAGTAACTGGTTAACACGGTACCCCTTGGCTAGACTGGTGTCAGATCTCAAGCTTCTGACTACTAGTATAACGACTGTCAAAGATCTTTAAATGACAGCCGGGACCAACGGCATAACGTGCTTTCCGAGGCACGGAGGAAACTCGGTATGTAGAAATGTTCACCCATCCACAGACCAACCTCGTCAAGCGTTGCTTAACCTTGAAGATCGACCCGTACGGCTGTTATTATTTAGACACGAGATCCTCAAGTGCTAAAGAGTAAACATGAGATTAAAATAATAGTAGGCTTCCCTCTAGATCTATAGGTGGACCGATGACCTGGGAGTCCGCTAGATGCACATAACCAATAAATGTTGCGACACTTGGGGAGATCTATGTCCAGTAGTGAACGTCTTTCGACTGAAATGGTAATGATTAAATAATAGTAATGTTGATGCAGCAATGAGCATATTATTGAGTGGGATATGACGTATCTAGAGAGCCAGAGAAAAAATAGGAAGTAAACACTGTGAGGTAAGCTGTTAAAGATAATATGCGAGAAGGAGGCAGTTTAGATTTTTTTTTCACTGCGCTATTCGCCAGGTGACTCATTAACCTCTATATTTCTAGACGCCATTAAAACTTCTTGTCAGTACTTAGCCTTTACTGGTCCGTCTCGAAACAAATTGGGAGGTGGATATATTAATGAAGCAACAATGAACCACTTGTTTTTGTAAATGCCATCGCACGATTAAACAATATGAGTATATTGTAAGAAGTTTGGGTCTTAAAGCTAGACAAAAAATGGTCGATCCCAAGGTCCCGGAAGACACTGTTCTGCTACAATGTCTATTATTTAAATGCATTCTTAATAGCATTAATATGCTGCAACTTTAGAACCACATACACATGTCAGCACTTTAATTTATTATGTCTACAAAGACTGGTTCTCCTCCAGACATAGACAAAAAGATTCTAAGATGCAACAACTTAGACGTTTCTTTTTTTTAACCGTACTGTTGTGGATTGATAATAAGCTTTATTCTATGGTGTTATGTTTTTTAAATAAATAACATGATAACATCACGCCTGTTTTCACCGAAGGGTTAGGCAGAGAGCCTATAGTACTACCGACGTTTTGCCGAAAATCCAACAGTGAAATATTATTAGGTGTTTCTTAGCATATTGAATACGATCATAGGGATTCAAAATTGAGAATTTTGAGTTAGATTAGATTTTTTTATTTATGTGTGCATTGTATACATACAAGAACATGCAAGATATTACATCGTTTGAGTCCAATCATGTTTAGCTGTAGGTATTAGCGTTTAAGAGCTTACTCTTTGACAGATTTGTAAGATTGTTGGATTTGAAAGATATAAATTCAAAAATAAACCCTTAATTTAAAACTCGGGACTTACACGTCTATCGTTCCTTGCTTCGAAAATCATATAGAATATTTAATAAAGATGATTTCATGTTTCACGATGATGATGTTTCAGTCTCCTTCTCCTCTACCGTAAGATTTGATTCAACTAAAATATGTCCGTTTAAACGAGCTGTTTATTACAACAATGTTTTCCTTTATACATCGCTGTCACTGCTGAGGGTATCCCAGCTAATCTCAAACGGGAACCATTATGTTTATCCGCTCTTGTCATCTCATAACTTGCAGAAAGATAAGTGCTTCATATTCGGCGTGTAATGTTACTATGAACATAATATAAACGAGTATAAGTACCTACTACTTTTACTTGCATCTTTTTTTTATTGTTGATAGATTCGCGCTTGACCACTATCTCACCTGATGCTGATGGTAAGCGATGATGTGGTCGACGGTGAAGCACGCTTTACTAGAAGTAACCAATTCACTATTGACTTAAAGACCCCTAGATTGTAACTTTCGGGCAACACCGAGTCCGGCAGAGAATTGCACTCCTTACGCAAAATAAAAGTACTCCCAAAAAGTTTAGTGCGTATGGGTGGGATGTCCACCATATACCGATGACACGTCACTCGTACGTAATGCTTGGTCGTATAAAAGTATTAACAACATGCGCTAACTAAATATTACTAATATCATAAATGCGAAGATTTGGATGGATGTATGTTTGTTACTCAATCATGCCAGAACGGTTAAACATATCTGGATAAAATTTGGTACAGAGATAGATTATAGTCTGGAATAGCATATAGGCTACTTTTCATCCCGGTTTAATGTTCCCTTGGGATAAGAAAACACTTTTCACGCGGGAGAAGCCGCAAGCAGAAGCTAGTGTTTGTATAAAAGCGTTTGAATTTTGCCATTTGATTGACTATCTGGTCCGAAACCGTTTCAAGTTTACTAATGAATCGGTTCAGATGATAATCTGACCCAATTCCTTAATCCTATCGGATTGTCAAACTTTCTAAGTAGAAGTACATGATTCTAAAATACTTTATTTTGTGTAATAATCTTCATGTACAGCTACAACCTTGGGGTCTTTAAGTCAAGAGTGAATAGGTTACTTCTAGGCGAGCGTGCTTCGCCGTAGACCACATCATCGCTTACCATCAGGCGAGATAGTGGTCAAAAGCGAGCCTATCCAAAAAAAATGTATGTATTTCTGGAGAGTTTTTTGCTGCAATTGTTCATCCCAGCTAAAACACTAGGAAGTGTTTTGGGGGAATGTCTCTATGTAGACCTTATTACAATCAAAAAGTACAAGCTATCGGCCTAATTTCAATAAATGGCTAAAGAGAAACCCCTGAAAACTTTATGTTGCAACAATAGTGGTGACAGATTGCTTTTTAACCGACTTGCCAAAAAGGAGAGGTTCTTTGTCGACTTTCTTTTTTTGTTTATGTTCGCCGATATCTCCATCAATTGTGGACCGATTATAAAAAGTCTTTTTTTGTTTGAAAAAATATGTTCCGAAATTGGTTCCATTTTAATTTGGTGAAGAACTTCGAAAATATACAACAGAATCTCTTCAATAAATTACGGCAAATCGTTCGGGGTTGCTGCAATCGCATGTCTGTTTATTGTTTATACCATTTCATAACATAACATAACGCCAGTACGCTCTTAAGGGGTACGCAGATCTCTCATTGCACCGGTTATGTTCAAGTTTCATGATATTCGGGTAATCTATTCTGGTTTTATAGGTACCTTACTTAACAACTTGCCTATTAGTTAGATACAAAAAGAAAAAAGTGGTACCTACGAAAGACACCGACTTCCAAAAATAAAGTAATTTTTCACTTTGTAGTTTTTTATTTGGAAGTCGGTGCCTAGTAGGTACCTATATTTATGCTAAAAAGTTTTTTTATCACTTTTATTTTATTTACACACTTATAAAAATAAGTCGCCACAATAAAAACTAAAGAGAAATACTTTAGGTAAGTAATTTAGCTAATTACTACAAGACGGTATTGCTGCTTATCAACACTTTATCTGAAATTTTGGTATTTAAGCGCCAAAAAGGTCAGCTAACATTTGTTTTGTTACAGATAAAGTATAAAGATAATTCACAATTAAAATAACAGAAGGAAATGTCGCCGCATAGAGACACTCAATTAATTTGTTTGTATGTAAAAATCAACTATTTATTATCAATTTTAAAAAAGAACCGCAATTAAGATTACAGAGGCCACTTTTTAGACAAGCCGTGAAAAGTTGAAATTGTACTTAGACCTAGAGAATGGACGGAGAAATGATCACTCAATAGAAAAACGACTATGACGCAAATACCTGTATTTTTTAATTCTCCATCTCTATGAGTATAACTTTTCCACTCTGTAATAAAAATTCTAGAAAAAGACAAATAGTGGCGCGCTATCACTTTGTCTGTTTCAAACTTTTTAGACTCTGTTTATTTCATAACTGGATAGAAAACGCTCAGTCTGTTGTCTATGTCTATGACTGAACTATGTTTAAAATTTGACCTTCTATTATTTTGCAATCCGCTTTAGCAAGTAGCATTACCAAAAAATGTAATTATCAATCTACTCGCAGGTCAATGGATGCTGAATCTGTCGGTTATTATCTTAACATGCAATAATTTGTAAACATTATCAGCGCTGGTGCAAATGGTCACAGACAGACAGATAAAATATATCACCGTGGGAAACCCAGTGTACAAGTACTAACCTACATAGGAATAAAACATTTGCGGGCAATAACTAGATCATAGAATGCAAGTACATCTGGAACTATGACACAATAGTGAGTAATAGTGACCATGAAATTTATTTTTCGGAATCAATACTCACAGCTGCAATGAGAGATCATTTCGGAAAGGAAGTCACATAACATGACATCACACCAGCATTCCCCAAAGAGTTCGGCGGGGCACCTATTTGCACAGCGGCACACCCCCATTACGCCAGTTATGAGTTAAGTACCATATAATGTAGGCGAGCCTGTTGCCATCAACCGGACCGAATTAGTGATTGAAACAGATATTATTGGCAAACAAAATGTCAGATGAACAACACCATCTTAATTGTGTAAGGGCTTGTCCTCATCACCACGTCACGACGTCGTCAACGTAGGACAATGAGGTGTCGCGGTGCATTGGTATTTAGTGCTAAGCACGACACGGCAACGTCGTCGTGGAACGACGCGTCGTACCTCGTTGGAAGCGGTACGTGGCGATACGCTCGCACAGTTTATGTTTAAATGTCTTAGCGATTAGTTGTGCATAAAAAAGTCAGAAATGCTGTAACTGTCAGAAACTACAAGAAACGAGACTAAACGCTGTTTCGTTCTGTCAGAAAAGCGTAAAATGTACCGGCATTTTTCAAAGCACGATAACGTGTTACTTTGCGGCATCGTGACGTATATTATTACGACAAGGTAACATATATTAGCACGTCACGCCAACGTGCCGCACCGCGACACCGCACCATCCCACGTTGAAGAGGTCTTGACGTGGTGATGGGAACAAGCCCTATCACATCTGAAGAATAAAAAAAAATCCTGATCCATTCATAAGTTTGAAAAATTTGTCCGCTCGACAGCGTAAAGGATGCAGTGGAACAGTTAGCGTAATAAATGCAGTGGGACTGTCAAAATAAAAGGCACTGAGGTATATTGTGCGGAACATACCAGTGGAGGCTGGTCAGATACCTACAGATGTTCCTATCAACAAAAATTTTATTGTTTTCTAACCAACCACCATTTTGAACTATAAAACGATGATCTATCAATGGGTCATATCTGTAGCTATGATTGGTTATTTTGTCATAAAATCATTAAAATAATCAATAAACAAATCAATTAAAAACTATAAAAAACGGTCATAAAACATACCACTTGTGTGGTCCCTTTTAACTATTCGTCGAGCTGATTAAAAATAAATAAAACTAATAATTTGACTATCAGTAGTTACTACCTACGATTTACAATAATATAAATAATTATGTATAGGTATTAGATTAATAGACAATCGCAACGGAACTATGGCGCCCTGGTGACATCTATTATATTATTGGAGTAGAATAATAAAACGTGCTTTGATAAACAATGTGTCGATAACGCATATATTATAGTTTGCTTATGTTTAATGTAAAACAAAAACGAGGATTTTTGCTTTAGTTTTATTAGTTTAATGTTGCCATGACTGCATGATGCTTTTTTTTGCGTGGAGAAATGCTCATGCATACTGCGCTACCCCGGGGAGATAGCGCAGTTATATGGGGCTCCAACCCACTAAAACGCCACGGTGTCCTCCACGCTAACGACAAGGCCGCCTAAGGTAGGGCAAGCGACACACCGCAAAACCTGCACTCCTCTCCCGCCGAGGCCTCCATCCCTCAGCTGCGATATCGTATGGGTACGGGAGACCCCATAACATCGCGGCTCGCCTCAGTTGCGATGTCGCCCACGCGGCACCGCAACCTACATGTTGGCCGCTACGTCATCGGCTTAATCGGCAAAAGCGCTGACAAGCGGCCCCTCCTCGGGATCCTCTTCGCTTGGGTGACCATTTGGTCAAGCCACAGCTACTGAGCCCCCCCCCCCCCGCCTCAACAATTCGGGAATCCACCGGGAGACAATGTTGCCATGCCTGGAATAGATTTACAAAAAATACCATTTTATGTTAATTGAACAAACGTAATAAACCATCTCGGTACACCATTGGTTATATCAAATACTTATCCGAAACTTGTTACAATTTTTTTGTTATAAGTCTAGATTTTCTCAATCAGGGAGGGCTGCCTACTCTTCTTCCTCTGCTCTCTATCTGGAGTTGATTTAGATCAGTCTTTATTGAATCAGTCCAGCTTAACATGTCATCGCCATCTGCCGCAAGTGCCAAATGAAATGGACCAATCTCACGACCCAGTGGTACACTATATGAGAGGCTGTTGGCAGTGGCAGTCCAGACTGACACAGACCGTATTTTAAATGTTGTCTTCTGTAAACGCAGAAATTTCGTACATAAAATCCAGATCAAACTGCTTCAAAAGTAACTAGATATTTTAAAAGTAATAAAAATTGTTTCTTTAGCTTACGAATTTTTAAATATCCCAGTATTACGGATTATTAATTGCATCTGCGGTACAAATGCAGCATCATTTCGATTCCTAAAATAAAGGAACCTTGAGCTTTGTCACCGATTTATGCGTGCCAACAAAACAAAAATGTTCTGGTCTAACAAACGCAAGTTTACAATTAATTGTATGACAGCCGACAAATTGGTTTATCTTAACCATGTGTCCGACCTCCTTCATGAAGGATTAACATAGCTTTTCAGTCATGTAGGATATTAGCAAAATATAATGAGTACTTGCATCATTATTTAATTTTATTCGCTTACAGAGCAATGGTGGTACTTTCTATACTTAGTGGACCAGCTATTTGAGACAGATACATGAGCTAGCATGGTCATAAATGCTCGTGCATGCAATGCAGTGGGGCAGTAACTAAACGGTGAAGGAAAACATCGTGAGGAAACCGGCATGTCCTATATAGAAACAAAAATTCGAAGACATGTGACATCCACCAACCGGCACTGGGCCCGCGTGGTGGATTAAGGCCCATTCCCTCTCTCACAGAGAGGAGGCTTATGTCCCGGCAGTGGGAACCTTAATAGGCTGATGATAATGATTCGCTTACGATATTATTTTTTAAAAGCAATCTGCATATGAATCAGCTTCTCTATGAATAGCTCAAACCACGTCAAATTTATCACAAAATAAATGAAACACAATTCGTTCATTCATAGTATTTGGATACCAAGAATCAATTTATCTAGTAGTTTTGTTTAACATTGATTTGATATCATTGCACCTGCAGCTGCAATGATATATTTTGGTAGGAATCTGAAATGTAAACTATTTATCGTTTTTCAAACGCAAAAATTGTGTGGACCAAGATGTCGATTTTGGAAAGCTTGATGTGTTTATTTCCGTACTTGAAATTCAAAGAATGACAATAAAGATAGCTAGGTTAACGGACGCTATTGCTATGCTAAAATCCAACCGCTATACCATCGGAATTCAATTGACGTTTTATGACTTTGAGATGCAACGTATGCATGCAACTCCAAAGCGTTTACTTTACGGGTCATTGGTTCAATTCCCACAAGTAAATGAGATATTTGCAAGCAGATCATTTATCATTGTAAAATCATGACTTAACTAAAGACATCGTGACATATAAATGTAAGTATCGCAGTACATTCCTATCTAGATTTAATTACAAGATAAATATTGTGGATATTTTAAACGACTGCTTGCCAATGAATGGTATTAAAATCTTCGTACAAATTGCAGCATTCACTTAGAGACACGGAGAATTTGTCATTGTAGGCGGTGTACTGGCGAACTGGTGTTTATAGGTACTGTGAAGCAATCAGGCAAGTATACCACTCCGGTATCGAACACAGGCAATATAAGCGCGTTAGTGCAAAAAGATTTTTTTTTTAATTTATTATAGACTAGCTGTCTCACGCGGCTTCGCTCCCGTCAACTGGCTACCTACCTACCCATTTACCCTACCTACCCTACTTACCTTACATACATGATTGTTGCGTAACTTAAACCGTTTACGCAGCGCAAGCAACGGCAGCTTTTGCTACATTTTTCATTTATGCTCCGCTCCTATTGGTTGTAGCTTGATGATATATAGTCTATAAATGGACTATCCAACACAAATAATTTTTCAATTCCAATAAGTAGTTCCTGAGATTAGCGCGTTCAAACAAACAAACAAACAAAAACTCTTCAGCTTTATAATATGTGTATAATGCATACTCATAATTATAGATATGCTCGTGCTTGACCACTATCTCACCTGATGTTAAGCAATGATGTGGTCGACGGTGAAACACGCTTGCGTAGAAGTAACCAATTCACTTTTGGCTTAAAGAATCCTGGTTGTAGCTATCGGGAAACACAGACTCCGGCAGGGAATTCCTTTAATTAGCTGTACGCATAATGAATGTATTTTTCAATCATATGAACTTAAATAACAAGACATAATCGATTGACAAAAGACCATACTTAACAAAGTTTCTACTCATATGAATAAATTATTATTATGCATCTGATCGTGGCCCACTGCCAGATCATTATGTTAATCATAAGTAATAAAATACTTGATGAGAATTATCGATGAAGAATATTTAACCGGTTCTTAAATGCTTTAAATCTTATTGAAAATGTCACCCACTTTTCGTTTCTAATAAAAAAAATCTAAGCACCAGCTGGCAGCCGACAAACATATCGGTCCAAACTTAGTTTTATTTTTACTGACTTAATAGCCAATCACAGCACTCATATATTATAAAGGCGAACGTATGTGAGTGAGTGTGTGTGTGTGTGAGTGTTTGTGCGTTTGTTACTTCTTCACGCTCAAACGTCGGGACGGATCTATATGAAATTTGGCACAGAGATGGATTATTCTCGGGATAATTTTACTTTCACGCGGGTGAAGCTAGTAACATCATTCTTATTCAGATTTTAGCCACTTATAATCGTATTCGTCATAGGCTAAAATATATATTTTTGTTTTTCCTGATGAACCAGCTCTCAACTTTGATCTAGCCTTACAAAAATCGATAGCTCATCTATCGATTCTGCTCGATCTACAATGGCATGAACTAGACCAATCGGGTTATAGATAGCAGGGAATACAGACGCTAGCATGGGAGTTCCACACTCAAGCGCATAATAAATTGCTATCTCTCTTCTTCAATCGGTGACTATTATTTGCTACTGAGGATTGTGGTTTCCGGACCCCATTTATCGGACAATCTGTTTCCATCTACTCCGGTCCAAAGTTGCCATCACCACCTGCTGAAATTCGCTTGAGAACGTAGCTTCTTTCCCTTGGTCAGACCATCGTGTTGAAATGACAATACCGACCTCAAATAGAAAATATCGGTACCATAAAGCAGACCATGATGTTATTGTATTGTCAACTTGAGCCCTTAAGCTTACCACTATGTAAGTTGTAGGTTAAAAGAGTCACGACACACCATTGTCGTGATGATTGATTGTTTAGATATGTATCGTTGTAATGTGTAATCTATCTACTTTTACTTTCATTGTTGATATTTATCGTGACTTACTTGACGAGAGCATTGACAACGGTGAAAATAAAACTATACGCTAATGAAGTTCTGGGTGTGTCAGTTTCAGAAGGTAAACAGAACAGTAAACATATAAAAAGCAGTTTTAGTTTTTACCTGACTACGGTGAAGCAAAAGGGAGGGTTATGTTTTTGACCGATATTAAACATATAATACCGGTCAGAAACATAACCCTCCCCAGTAAGAAAGACCCCCATAAAGATCAAAACAAGAACAAACAGAAAAGAAGAAAAAAGGAGATGTATGAGAAGAAGATGATGATTGTGATGAGAAGTTATGAAGGAACATTAATATGTTTATCTGTTCTCTCATAACTTCTAAACTACTTATCATAATTTGACAAATGAGGTGACGAAGGATGCGTGAGATGCGTCTTGTTTGCCCGCTGATAGGCTATGTGACGTGGCAGGAAGTCAAGAAGAAAACAAATTTTTCACCCCCCCCCTTATGTATGGTATCATTGAACAAGGATTTTAATATGAAGTTACAGTAGGTGGCATACAACAACGATTATCCTCTGAACACCACTATGAATATTTATGAAATACAATAAAATATGTATTACATGTATTTTTTGTATTTACATATCGAACAGCTTCACATCATAATTTCAGATGAGAATATTTTCTTGTTTCATACTTTTTAGAGCGTGATTTTTCAGTACTCAGAAATTCGTTTTTGAACTTATAGTATTTATGAACAAACTGAGAGACATTAGTATAGAAGGAAGCTTACTGTCAAGTTTTAATTAAAACTGTTATGAACATCCTGGGTCTAAATAACTGCATGATATTCGAGAACCAATAAAATAGGTATTCGAATGATGGAAGGAAATAGAACCAATAACGGGAACGTATTTCATGATGATATGTATGACCAAATGAGGCAACGCCTAGATAGCAAAATTTCCGATGCACTAACAACAACAACAACAAATATAGTGAAATCATTAAATAAAATTGTTGAACACGTCATTACGATGCTCAGCATTCAACAAAATACTGTAGAAAAAATAATTAACAATGACAGAAAATACTCCAACATTTTCCTTCGACATTTAATTATACTCGTTGCTAATAAACGTCCCGTGCTTTCACGGTACAAGCTACGAACACGGGAAATTCGTCAAAGCATTAATTTTGAAATTGATATCGTTACTGAATGTAGCAGACGAGACGACTTTTTATCGAAAATATGATTTTCTGTTGCTTTTACGACTTCTATAAATAGAACACCGTATAATTATTTATATAATTTTTGGTTTATAAATGTTGTCTCTCAGAAGATATGTTTGAACAAAAATTATGTTATACTATAAAAAAATCAAATTATTATTTACTTCATGGAACTCTCTAAAACTTTCGTATATACCATACATAAACTTACGACTTTTTCCCATGGAGTAGGCAGTAACTAAGTAACGCCAGCTGCTACGATCCTTACATACTTCTTTTGCTTCACGCACCTTCATACATCTAGCCATACACGCACGCCGGTTATGAGTGCTGAGCACCTTGCTATTCTGAAGAACATCACCAATAAGATCTATGTATGTCTTTCTAGGGCGTGGGTCCTGGCGTATGATTCACGTCTGCCTTGTAAACAACTTTCGTTAGTCTTCTGTCATTCATCCTCTCAACATGGCCAAACCATCTTAGCATGTCTTTTAAATTTATGTCACTACATCTTCTTTGAAACCACAACGTTGTCTTATTCCATACATACTACTCGTATAAATACTAATATTATAAATGCGTCTCTGTCTGTCGGTCTGTTTGTTACTTTTTCACGCCTACAACGCTGAACCTTTGGTGAATATATGTATTAACCAATAGGTTCAGCGTTGTATACTCGTATATATGTATATATATGTTGCAACAAAGATTTACACTCAGATTAGACCTTGGAGAAGAATACTTTTTATACGGGGAGTATGTTCTTTCGGGATACTTGGAGAAATGAGCTTCGCTCACGTGAGAGTGTGCGAACAATTAAAAATATACATATGGTGAAACCTACTTACTTACCTATGATCAGTAATAGTCCCATTGCCTTATCAACACTCATTATTTCCAATTAGAACCTGCCCTTGCAATGAAAGGTCTCCACAGATAAACTATAATGAATACGCGCGTCTGAATCATGCGACTAAAAATCGCTCCACCGTACCTTGTTAACGCCACGGGTGAAGTCGAATGCGATAATTACGCGATAGGGCCACAGTTATGCTAATGCCTGCGTAGGGACGCCATGATTGTGCATTCGTGTGGCCTTTGAAATATTAATGTAATTATTTCTTACAATATCCAGTGAGAGCACGTTATGTGATAAATTTTGTGTTTGAAAAGGTACGTTTGGTGTGAAAATGAATTAAGTAAGTATAAAATAAATCACTATTAGGCAATTTTTTGTAAACACTCCATGTTTCACTTTCTTTATGTCGTTCACGTTTTTTTTTTTAGTCTAACTGTTAAGAGCTCGTGGCTAAATAATAACAGCCGCACTGGTCGATCATCAAGGTTAAGCAACGTTTGACGAGGTCGGTCCGTGGATGGGTGACCATTTCAACATACCGAGTTTCCTCCGTGCTTCAGAAAGCACGCTAAGCCGTTGGTCCCGGCTGTCATTAGAATATCTTTGACAGTCGTTACGGGTAGTCAGAAGCTTGAAGTCTGACACCAGTCTTGCCAAGGGGTATCGTGGTACCCAGTGAATGGGTTGTGGAGGTCAGATAGGCAGTCGCTCCATGTAAAACACTGGTACTCAGCTGGATTCGATTAGACTGGAAGCCGACCCCAATATAGTTGGGAAAAGGCTAGGCAGATTGATTGTTACTGTTCCACTGCTGGGCGAAGGCCTCTCCCAAGTCCTGTCAGACATTATTTTCTGTAATTTATCGAAAATAGCAGATAATAATCCTAAATTAGTGGCATAGATATCCCGAGGACGAAAAATTACGTTGTCAAGATTAGTGCAATCGGTGTAAACTGAACCACACGGTATAGTTTCACGACCAAATACAAGAAAATATGGAGAGAATCCTGTTGAAGAGTTTACCGTGCTATTTAGACCGCGCACCATTTCAAACAAGCCCTTAAGGTACGCGTCCAAATCATCTCACCACCTCTTTCATGGTCGATTTCGATGGCGCCTTCCATCTTCAGGCATCTTAACGTATTTTTCAAAAAAATCATGCAACTATGATTGTTTATTTATAGGCACTAAAAGTATTTATAGAAACATTAATATTAACTAAGGCTTTAATGAAAACATCAAATCCAATTACGAATCTTAGGCGTTAGTTGAATTAACTACATTTTCTTAATCAATTCAAACTGGCAGATCTAATTTCCTAAATCTATTTCCTCGCAAAATCACCCGGAGCTCCAATCAACTACCTACATAACATAACATCACGCCTGCTTACCATGAAAGATTAGGCAGAGATGCACCTATGTAGTGTAACGGGAAGGTGTGATCATATTTAAAAAAATATACTTTTTACAAAAAAATACAACCGACTTCCAAAAAAAACACTACAAAGTGAAAAATAACTTCAATTTGGAAGTCGGTGTTCCTGTTTTCGTTTCTTCGGTTTTTTGACACCGCCTTCCGAAGTTGAAGTTATTTTTTACTATGTAGTGTTGTTTTTGGAAGTCGGTTGTATATTTTTGTAAAAAGGTTTTTTATTGTTCCCTTTTTAGTGGTACGTAATGCACAATTTATATAGAAAGGCACCTATAATGCCCACAGTGATGTCAGAATAGATTACACGAATAACATGTAACATGAACATAACCAGTGGAATGAGAGTGTACCAGGGTGAAGTGTACACATCCGCGTACCCGTTTAGAGCATACGGGCGTGATGGTATTTTATAAAATGGAGTAAACAATAAACAGACATGAGATTGCAGCAAACCGAGAGAGTTTTCCGTCATTTATTAAGGAGTTCTGTTGTTTATCTCCGAAGTTATTCATCAGATCTTTACTAAATTTCAATGGGACCATTTCGAAATAAACTTTTTTCGAACAAAAAAAGATTTTTGCAAATCCGACGATGATGACGAAGTTATGCCCGAAAATACAAAAAAAAAATATACATCCGAATTGAGAACCACTTCCTTTTTGGGCAGTAGGTTTTTTTTTTTTTTTTTTTTTATTAAATATTCTATTGCGGACATGTGGCAGTCCGCGCTCTTTTTTATTGTGTATATTTTGTTTGTTATTTTTTTTTTTTCATAATTATTACAATTGTCGGATTCCTACGTCGGACATTATTTTAAGGCTTACTTAACTAACTTAAATTTACGTGAGTTCATCCCTCACTAAATACTATATAATAATATATATTACACACTGGCATTACAATTTTATGTTTCTATTATTCTTATCTTTATGTTATTAACTAATTTGTTTACTTATTTCTATTGATACACTGCTTATGTTATTACTATATCTATTGGTACACTTTGTGGGAAGATGCATGGCAGTGCGAGTAGACCAGTCCCGGCCGACGGTTCCGGTTATAGAACCCCGTCGTTAGGACGTTAAGGTGAGTATGACTGACTCACTCCACCATGCAGCTTCACATGTATATATATAGTTTTCTTTAGACAGGGTGATGGTTTGGGTGTTTGGGTTGAAGTTTTTGGATGGGACTTGTTAGGTGGTGTTTTGGCTGCTGACCAGGGACTTCGCTAGCGTGAGCAAGGCCTCTATGACGACTACGTCTCGATGCCGCATGGCCGTCTTAAGATTGTAGTTGACGACCGTTTTAGTCGGCGCATCCATCGCCCTCTTAGCAAGGCGGCCTGCGGCATCATCGGCGTCGTCGGTGTAATAGACGCAACTGACTGTATGTCTGGACACCGCCACTACCGCGTGGGAGATGCTGTCGTGGACCTGAAGCCTCCTGGACTTGGTGTTGATGATGATAACGCTGTCGTAGGTCGACCCCTGAGCCTCATGTATGGTTAGCAGGCGCGAACCCTGGCCAGACCCATATCCTTGGCTCGCAAGAGAGGCTTTCTCCCCCTGCGTATGAACCAGGAACAGGGTGTTTTGGGCAGTACCCGCTATTTGCGCCCCTGTGTAACCTTTCACCTTCAGGGAGTGGACCCGCGACAGCGACGACTTGGAGGAGTATATACCGGGGTATATCTCACTCAGTGCAAACGCCACGTCCATTGGATTGCGGTGTTTGCAGAGAAACTCCTGGGTGATGCCAGCCACCAGGTCTGGACGGGTATACCTAAGCTCGAAAAGATTCTCCCTGTCCAAAAATGGAAGCTGGTTAACGTCTCCGACGAGGACAAGCTCGCTCGCTCCAGACAACTTTACTGCCATGACTATGGCCCCAAAGTGGTTCATAAGAGCCTCGTCTACCGTAAGACGGTAGCATTTGTCTTGGCTCTTGAAACCGTTTGCTAGGATTGAGGCCATAGTGCGCACTTTGGTCTTTGCTCGGTTTCCTAAGCGGCGCGCAAGCTTTTCTCTAAGATCATTGGCAGCTTCTGTTGTCGTGGTTGCTATCACGTCCCTGTCCTCTTCGAAGTGCTTTACCAGCCAGGTTGTCTTACCGCAACCCGGAACTCCGTTAATCCACCTGATATTGGGTACCGCCCAACTTTCCTGTGATGCCGGGATACCGGAGGTCCCCGAAATGGAGTGTGCCATTTCCAGGATCTTATCGTCCGGCATGATTTTGGTACATTTGGCGGTAACCACTATCGGGTCGTCATTTGGCACACTGAACTTGAGTTTGCCTGAGCGCTCCGTCTCCTCCTTGTCCAGGGCCACAAAGCCACTCCTCGCGCTGTAGGCTGCCATATATGACCCCGTCATTTCCCCTTTGATGACTTGGGATGTGACGTTGTCATACACCGCTGCCCCTGCTTCCTCGAGCAGTACCCTTAACAGACCCTCTGTGTCTCTCTGGAAGGTCTGCAGGATCTTCCTGCATGTCGTAAGATTGACCTCTCTGGTCGCTTTTACGATTGCTACGTACTCGACGAACGCGCTCTTTACGTGGTCCGTGGTACCCGACTTTACTGCGAGGGTCGGCGGGCTGACTTGCCCTTTGTCGGCTCGTGTAGGCTTAGGCTTTTGCTGGGTTGGTTCCTTTGGTGTTTTTCTGAAGAACCTCTCCAGTGCTGTCTCCTGCTTGTGAGATGGTGATGCGTAGCTGGTGCTTGGGCGCAGTGCACTGAGGAAAGTGCCAAACGCTTTCAGGCGACTCCTCGACCGGGCCCGGTCCTCCGGGTTTATGGTGTTACACTGCACCTTTGCGGCTTTTTCGGCTGCTGCCTTCTGCTGGGCCCTCTCCGATCCGCTTTGAGTGGTGGGGCTTGTTTTGGGGCTCATTGCGCTGGCTATTGGTTGTCTGGGGGCTTTGAGGAAACTCAGGGTTTCCCCTCTGTCCTCGTAGACAACAACCTCATGATGTTCTGAGGCCTTTAAACAGCCGAAGCGGTCTGCGACGTCTCCTCTCTCTCCTCCCACCACCATTGCGTCCACACTTATGGTTCGGGCCGTGGCTGACGTGTAGTCTCCTGCCTCCCTAATCTTCTGAAGCAATGAGCTTGCCTGAGCAAATGGAGTAAACTCTCTCCACTCGAGTAATGCGATTGTTTTCCCTTTAAATCGCATTAGATGGCATCGGTGAGTGGCCACTTCCATTTGAGGTAGTGCAGCATACTTGCTGCCTGTTATGCTCGTTTTGGTGGTGCTTCCGTTAATCAGGGCGGCAAGGCCCGGTGAAAGGTCTATTCGGGCCGCAGCTCGACTTGAGCCTATGCAGAAGCCTATGCCTAACTTCTCCTGTTCCCTGTTCATGAACAGAGCGACGCCTCGCAGTCTGATGCCAGGGACTCCGTCTCCTCCGCTTGCCAGGAATTGTGTGGTAGTCATGCTAGGGGCTGGTTGTAGGCTGGCTGTTGCTGCTACCGCTGCTGCTACCGTTGGTAATGGCCGTTGGTTAGATTGTGTGTGTGTAATTTGTGTATCAGTCAATGGTGTACTTGTTGTTGTTTGTGTAGTTGTGGTTGTTGTTTGTGTGGTTGTGGTTGTTTGTGTTCGATTGTGTGGTCGACTTCGCAAGGTTACGTCCGTTTTGTTGGCCTTTGCTGCGATTGTGGCGACTTTGCTCGCGAATGCCAAGAATGGAATCCTAGTAGCCGGTCTCCCCATGATGGTGTGGAGTGTGGACTGGCTAAGCTGGGTTTCGAATTTTACCTCGAGCTCCATTCTGTCTTGGCTGAACCTTGGGCATTCGAACAGCAGATGCCAGACTGTCTCTTCACAACTCGGGTCACAGACGCACGAGGGACTATCTTTGAGATGGAAGCGGTGGAGATACGCTGAGAATCCGCCGTGTCCTGTAAGGACTTGTACGTGGACCGGTGTGAGCACTGCGTCTCTGAGTGTCCTTTTCGCCGCTAGGACGTCTGGAAAGAACGCTTTCGTGACCGATCCTGTACTTATAGTCCCCTCCCGAATCTTCTTCCTCACGAACGAAACGGGGACCTTGCTGTATTCTGATGTAAGTTTTGTTAGGGCTGCCTCCTTGGCCAGCTCATCCGCCCTCTCATTCCCGGCAGTTCCCACATGGGCCTTGAGCCAAAAGAGCCTCACTTCTCTGCCCTCCTCTCTGATTTCACGGACGCTTCTCTTGATTTGGAGTGCCAGGTGGTGAGTGACAGACGGTCTCCTCAGCAGGTCAAGTGACGATCTCGAGTCACTTAAGATGCTTACGGAGGCCGCCTTGGATTCTCTTGCCATCCTGACAGCTCTGAAGAGAGCGTACATTTCCGATTGGAAGACTGTGTTGTGAGGCTCCAAGCCAAAGGTGCTGAACCTTGACTCCGTCCCGTTTTCCCACCAAGTTAGGGCAGCTCCGACTTTCCCCTCTATTTTGCTGCCATCGGTGTATATTTGGGGGCCGATTACTTGGTGGGTTGCCAGGGTTTCGGGAGTCAAATTCTCTAGGCATTCATACTCGGTTGTTGTGAGTTGCGCCGGGTGGGGGTTTTTGGAGTGGTGCACGTTGCACTCCAGCACGCGGCCCAGCGGTATAAACTCTTGGGAATGTCCCTTTTTGATCTTGAAAAGGGTTGCCGCCTCGATTACCCGGAGGTCTAGGGGGAGTTGGCCTGACAGGATAAGTGCCGATTTCAGAGACACCGTGCGGTATGCTTTGCAGATTTTCTGCGCGAAGCCCCTCTGCAGTGAGTCAAACTTTTTCCTTGTCATCAGTTTCTCAGCTGCGGGGGCCCACGCACTCGCTGCATACATCACGATGGGCTCTATCACCGACACGTATATTGTCCTGATTATTTCTCTGTTCAGACCCCAAGTCACCCTCGCCGCACATGCCAACTGCTTATAGATGTCTGCGGCCTTTCTACAGGTCGCAGACACGTGCGCATTGAAGGTGAGTTTGGAGTCTAGGCAGTAGGTTAAAAACTGCCAAGTGCGAATCTGACTCACGCACAGAGGTTTCCGTATAAACAACTACATTCGCCAAAATAAATAGTTAACATTACTGACGTTCCCTCTCACGGAGAGGAGGCCTGCGTCCCAGCAGTGGGAACATCAAAAAGCTGATGATAATGATGACTAACGTTCATAAACAATGAAAGCACCGAACATTGCTGAACAATGAAAGCACCGAACATTGCTGAACAATGAAAGCACCGAACATTGCTGAACAATGAAGGGACATCATCAACTTTGCCGTTCAAAAGCTGTTGTCGATTGTAAATGGACAATAGTTTTCGAAAGGCAAAAGTATTTTTTTTACTTTTCTAAGTACATTTTATAAGTTGGTCGACTATTACTCGTAAACTTGTAAAGCCTACTTAGCTGTGATAGTTTTCCATTTAATTTCGCTATATATACTACCGCCATGATTTTTTTCACATATGCAAAATCAACCATTTAGCTGGCAGGGGAGGGCGGGACACTTGACTCTAACAAAAATTAGCCATTTAAAGCTTAATTTAACGCAAACGGATCCCTGAATCGAAAAATATTTTTCACAAACCCGTAATATTTTTGAATGGCCTACCCAACGATACCCCCACTACGGGATAGACGAGAGAAAAAAACATCAACAGTTTACGTGTACAGAAGGTACCGTAAACCAAATACCCGTGCTAAATTATAGCTTTCCAGTACTAAGAGTCTCTGAGCTAAGCAGCGGATGGACGGACGGTCAGACGGCCATGGCGAAACTATAAGGGTTCCTTGACTACGGAACTCTAAAAACTGCTTCTGCCCATGTATATGAACAACTTTATTTATGGAAGTCAAAGTCAATTCTCAAATCTTTGTTCACACCTTTCTGTTACACCCTGTATACTACATTCACATTTCCCCAATTATGTTTAAAACCACGTAAGGGGCGAGAAGGCGATCCAATTCCCATCAACAAGACACAAGTCCATTACCGACCCGGGAACCGAACCCAGGACCCCATATTCAGCAGTAGCCTTTGCAACCACTTGACCAACAAGACTGTCCAATCAACTAGGTCCTCTAATTGCGATTACACAACATTAAAACAAATGAATCTATAGTTCTATTTCTCTTTGCCAAATATGGAATACACTGCCAGCAGTATCCAGCTTTCCTATTCAAGCTAAATTGAAGCTCATACGGCTATCCGTGTTACTTAGCACTCCGATTTAACACATTCGCTGCGGTATTAATTTGGAATGGCCCGATGCATAATTATCTCTGTACTAGCGGTTAGAGAGATATGTGAAATTGTGTGCATATTTTTGGGTGGGGAATATTGTTGTAAAACTCTCTTATTATCCTCTCCTACATTTGTCTCTATTATGAAGTTTATTCACAGCTTACTGCTGGACCAAGAGCTTTACGCCATCTGCATATTCTGCATCTTGATATACTCGTATACTGTGATTTTTAATTTTGTGGACTAAACTGACATTTGGGGGGTGATCGAAAGTTAATCGAAAATTGAAGTAGATCGAAAATGAAACTATTTCACTGCAAACATTAAATTGTTTAGTTACTAGTGGCCCTTATTTAGTATCCACTCATTTATGTCAGACTTCATTTTATCGATCACATTTATATTATTGTTGATTTCATATTTAACACAATAAAAGGTTATGAACTATGTCTAAGAGTACTGTTATATTTAAATATATTACGTTTATATTCATAAAACATTTATTTTCACCAATTAGTAAAATTAAATTGAGGAGTCATATCACATCGATTCGATGAATCACTTATGATTGAGCCTTACCTACAACACTATGATCCGCCCTTGCAACATTTAAAAAATAAGGTCATTGGCAGCTGTCAGTTTAGTCTACTAAATTAAAAATTACAGTATAGGCATTTTGATCTGATCTTCTATCTATCTAGCTTCCTAGCTACGGCTGTTTTATCTCTCGGTCTCTTCTCTTCGAATCACCGTTGATTGTTTGACAGAAGAAACACTTCTGCCTTCTGTCTTTTTATAGGGACATCCGCTCTGCAAGCTATATTGACACTTGTTACTATAATTGCGTTCAACTAATGGTTCAATATTTGCGTTAAACTATTCTACTCTAAAATAACGTTATGTCTTTGATTAAATCACCTTTTATCTAGTACCACACATCTCACAAATTACACACGTGTCTATCAAATAAACTTTGCTACTTAAATCTTTAGCATCCTTAACGGCTAACGTGCTGAACACCATTATCGTTTGAAACCCGCACCACTTTTATCTCGTAACTCACTCCGTAATTGCATGCTCTGTGTAATGATTTTCTAACCACCGTAACTACTAATGATCATGGTTTTGGCACTAACAAGCATTGCAAAATAACGGTTCTTGTATTAAGCTTCTAAATTATATCTCGTTTAGTAGTAAATAAATACAATTTTGAAAGGTTGTTGGAGAACTAACTCTTTTAATGGTTTTTGTGGTTAAATGTCATATCTCAAAACGGCCTAGAGAAACATAACGAGGATATCGGCAAATCCAGAAACTAAAATTCGGAGGATTGCGTTTTGCTCCTCTAAAGTCTAAACAGAGCCGAGGTCTGTATCCCAGCAGTGGCCACATTATAATTTTACCTATTGACGTAAGTCTTAAATACGATGAAGGTATCCATATCAGCTGAATAGACACTGGTATTATTAAAGAAATACTTAAAATTGCGTTGTTGTTAAAAGTATCGTTAAGAAAAGAGTGCGGCCTGTGAATCAACCCAGTGCGTGCATCATTTCATTAGCTGCCAAGTGTGGTGATGATCCAATAAGTTCATGAACCTTCGAGGTCTATGTTGTGTGCAGTGAATAAGTAATATTACAAGCTAGGTAATTCTTAAAGGACATAATCGACTGGTTTACATAATTTCATCATTCATCGGGTTAGTCAACTTCTCTATAAATTTTCTAACATCTATCTGTCTATATACGATTCATGCGAAACCCTTCCGACAGTTATCATTGAGTATTCGTTTGAATAAATCATACTGATTATTATCTATATTCATTTGAACAAGGACTTAAAGGGACACCATAGATATAAATATTTATATGGGACACACCTACCGATATTATATCTTTGTCATTACATTTACCTACTGCTCATTTAAGTACGCTAAAAAGAATCTGAATATCGTGTGAATACTGAATAAATAAATAAGGCCTTCTTTAAAAGTCAAGGAACAAACGTTTACCTACTTGATAGTTGGAACATAGGCCAAAATGAGGAAATCATCGTCTTTAACAATCTGGAACTCACTAGTCTACTAAACAAGAGTGGACAGGCTTTTGCTGGAAATCATCGTATACTTCATTTATATGGCTTTCTATCAGATGATATCGAGATTGATAACGGGGTCATTTCCAACGACGACGACCCGATTCGACGACGATTTTATGTACCAGAAAATAGATGCATCAAAGATTAACTAAAACAATACATGAGCTGCATATATAAGTACAACCACTGATCCATAAACCTTTAACATCTCTCATTCTCAGTATATCGAATATCTCAACGTATTCGATCGCGAGTTTTACCCTACGCTCGATAGATGGCGTTGTACTATTTGTGTATTTTCTGAATCGCGAAGTTAAGAATCTCCACGCATATCATATAAGGATTAGAACAAAATATTTTTTATACTCGATTTTGTAAGAATTATTTACACTAAATTCCTCGGGCACAACAGAACAGTTGTCGAGTGCCGAACACAACGATCCACAATTACTTTCAACCTCGTTTTTTTCAGTCTATGCATCAAATAATAATAACTTGTTGCACACAAATAATTCAAATAGAATGGAATCACTATAAAGATAGCTCTGAAAGGATTCAGCCCCATTGTCATATCTCTCCTTCGAGCCAAGACTAATGTTTTTCCGATATCCCATATACTTTAAAGTGCATTTCGCTTGCCCCGTATAAAGAAGTTCGATGTTTTATTTCGATATGTTACCGGGTTTGATTCTGCTACCCGTTCAAAGGAATTTCTGCTTCGGAGGTTTATTATAATAAAGGTTTTCGAATTGGAGAGTGAGTTTGATGATAGAAACGAGGATAGCACTTTAAATAAATATAGTAACTGAATACCTGTTTATATTAACATATGTTACTATACTCTGTTAATCCCAATTTATTTTTGATTTGAATTTTATTAGTGAAGTTGTAGGTATGATTCGGTCCGTCCGATGATTTAAAATCGTCCCTTGAATAGAGACGACCCAGTCTTTGGCTCATAAATAAAAAAAAAAAACGACAAGAACCAAATGATAGAAATTTAAGGTTAAAACCGATGACAGCTTTTCCTCGCAAGTTCTCAAAAACAAGAGCTGATCAGTGAACGAAGAGCTGATTCATAACCATCTGAGTCAATCGATTTTTGAAATCGTTTTAAATAAAGCTCACGACATCTTCCCAAACATACCAGTTTGGGAAGACATCATAACAATTTCCACAAACATTATAATTATGATGATAAACTGAGTGAAAGCATATAAATATATGACGAAATAAATTTATATATTTTAATTATTTATATTCCCACGCATTTCATAAATGGAGAAAAATATTATTACTCTCATCAGCGAATAACTCGTTGGCACAGAATTACGATCTTTAAAAACTTGTGAATCGTTTATAAATAATCGTGTTTTACCTACTTTTGCGAATACGTTTGTAGGTTAGAATGACATTTTCCGAGCTTTAAAAATAGTGGTATTTAATGAATTGGCATTGGCATTTTTGCGAAATTTAATTCTGCCAAAAGTTTTTATGTCAAGTTATCATGTTTCTTGCGTCTTAGATTTTTGGCAAGAAAAACTATGAGATTGTTGAATTTGATGCTTGTTGACCCACTTTAAGAGTGTTGTAGGTACACAGATGTATCTTCTCATGAACTGGTCCAATTGGGTTGTAGAACCTGATTTTTTTAAGAAATGGAAAGATCATAAGATTATAAGTTTATCATTATAAATTATGTTGTCTTATAGTAGTCATAAAATGTATGTATTATAGTAGTTATACAATACATTAAAATATCGTTTTTTTTTATCAACCCAATTGTGGCACGAATTTCTTGTTGTCATCAACATCCGCACGCCACGTCTAAAACTGTAATAAAATATTGATCATAATTTGCAGATGACATCTCAATAATTATTCAAGCATCCGCTATATGTGATTATTGACTAACATGCAATGGACAAGTAAAGGGTAAACGTCCGTTCTTCGTCCTTGTCCGATATAATGTGACGATGTCCATGTACCGTCATCTCTATATACAATAGAGCTTTAACAGGTTTGTTGTCTATTTTTTTATAATGATAATACCAGTCTGCTCTACCGTTTGTATTCCACTGCGGGGCGAAGGCCCCAGAGAGTCAAGCGATTTTAAATTATAACTAAAATTCCAGGTTTCCTCACGATGTTTTCCTTCATCGATGTCAGTGATGTCCCCGATAAACTTTGAAAGTAGGTACATATGAGCCTAGGCCTTCTAGATTTCTAGATCCTTGTTAACATTTGTTAACTTTTTATCTCGTTTTACTTTATATTTTTCTTTTGTTTATATAATCAATCATTTATAATAACAATCTTAATTTTTAGTTTCGACTTATTGTCGGGCCTACGTTGTCCCCCCATATCTAAGTACTAATGCTGTAACATGGAAATATTGTAAAACCAAACCATTTTTTAAAAGAGTTACCGTGGAGTTTCTTGCCGGTTTTTCTCCATAGGAAACGACCAACCCGAACCGTGCACCTTTTGTCAACGTTTTATAAGTGCTCATGTGGGCCTATGTAAAATAAAGTTGTTAATTTTTATTTTTATGGTTTGAAAAATTCCCAATTGGTACTTTCCTGGATTTGAATTCAAGTTCTTAGGCATGAGACGCGAGTAATTAGTCACTGAGCCTCAACCACACTTTCTTTTATTTTACTTTATTTTCAGGCTCTAATCTCTGAGTCTCACGTGACCGACTGTCTGAAGGTACTGTTTAAAATGACACAGAAGAAATCCCATGATACATCGTTGATGACAAATGGCGCCAGTTTACTTGAGTATTAAAATACTTTCGTAACTCATTACATTTCTGCAGTCATGCCAGGTTGATTGATCATCGTCATTATCATTAGCTAGGGTTGTGTCATGCAGCACATTGACACTTCGTATCCATTTAAAGCAATCTCATTATTTTAGGAATCAACAGTATATAAAGTTGTCTTATACCATCATCTTTACCAGATAACTTATGCAACAAGTATACAGGGTGTTTGGAAGGGAGCTGTACATACGCCTAGGGTAGAAACTAGGGATAGTCTGCTACCTACCCCCGCCCATTATATTGACCTTGGCCTCAAGGTTTTTTTTTAATTTATTATTATTTTTTATTTGACTTTTTTATGATTTTTTGACTAAAACTACCTGTAGCTCAAAATCTATCCATGGGACCGGCCGGCTAATGGTCTTGTTTTAATCGTTAGAGTCTTAGGGTCCTGCAAAAAATTATTTTACACCAGAAAATTGTGGAGAAGAAAAGTTATGGGGCCTGAAGTACCGTAGTAAGGTAAAGAAATAATTTTAAGGGCAACTTTCTATGGGGTTTAAAAAAAAACTAACAGGGTTGGAGTTCTTCTGATTTTTTTAAAACATCCTCAGTCCATGCCCTTTCTAACGATATGCTAAAAGTGTATTTATCACTTTTAGTTTTAAAGTTATTAATTAATTTCCGCAACTAGGGCACTTTTACCACCACGAGTCGACATTTGTAAGACAAATGTAATTTCCAGAATTTAAACCAGTTTGGCCTACAGTTGGCAAATTTGTTGTCTCACTCTTACACGAGAGCAACATGTAAGAGACAAAACATGTCATGTCATGTCTCTTTCGCTCTTGGGTCGACGGGGCCGGGCAGGTAACTCGTTGGGGTCTTTGTTAGTCAGTCGAGATTTACCCATCTTAGCTAACTTACGTACTTGCCGTTACGACGCTCCACTGTTTTCGTTAATTTTGTTGAGTTTGTTATTACTTCGTTTTTGTTAAGTTTTGTTATTTGTTACCTTGTTGTTGGCAAAATGGCTGGATTTACCAGTGAAGAGTACACCGACATGCTGGTGGTGTATGGAATGGCTGATTGCAATGGGCGCGAGGCACGGAGGATTTATCAAGAACGGTATCCTAACCGGCGAGTGCCTAACCACCAAACGTTTGGCTCAACTTATCGGCGTCTGCGAGAAACCGGAAATTTAAATTTCCGGGAACCAGCCGTGAACAGATTTCAACCAAATTTGGCTGCGGAAGAACGCATATTGGCTGAATTTGAGGAAGATCCGACCAGAAGCGTAAGAACCGTAGCCCGGACGCTTGGTTTAAGCGTGTGGAAAGTCTGGTCGGTTCTTCGCGAAAATGGACGTCATCCTTTCCACTACACCCCTGTTCAAGGTAATTTTTTACATAAAGTTTTTGTTTTTAGCTCTTATGTAATGAACTAGCATGTGAATTTCATAGGCAATTTTTAAATTAACATGAGCATGTGTGTGAAAGAGAGAGAAATGGAAAGACAGAGATAGCAATCAATGTTACATAGCTACTAATTCATAAGGAAACCGCTAACGTTGATATTTTTATTGTTTTAGGCTTAGAGGATAACGACTATGCAAGAAGGGTGGAGTTTTGCCGCCACTTGCTCCATACGGACGTGGAAGATATTAATTTTTTACGGAGTATTCTCTGGACTGACGAGTCCAAGTTTGACAAGGAAGGAATTGTAAATTACCACAATCTCCATCACTGGGCACCCAGAGATCAAAACCCGAGAGTCAAGAGGCACAGAGGTTTTCAACGAAGGTTCTCCGTGAACGTATGGGCAGGCGTCATCGGTAATCGGTTGATAGGGCCGCACTTTTTGCCAGACAACCTAAACGGGCAAAACTACTTAGATTTCCTCGAAAACGATTTGCCTGATTTAGCGGAAGAAGTGTTTGACGAAGATCGGCCCATAGTCTTCCAGCACGACGGCTGTCCTGCTCATTGGAGCCTAGCAGTGAGGGAGCTTCTGGACAACTGCTTTCCTAATTCTTGGATTGGTCGGGGTGGGCCAATTCCCTGGCCCCCAAGGTCGCCTGACCTTACCCCACTCGACTTCTACGTCTGGGGAAGGGCGAAAGAGTTGGTGTACGCAGAAGAAGTACCAACAAGGGAGGTTCTAATTAACAGGATCCACGCCGCATTCGATACAATGCGCGAGGAACTGCTGCTTAGAACGGTGACCGTGGAGATGAGGAAGAGGTGCCGAGCATGTTTACAGGTCAATGGTCATCAATTTGAACAAAATTTGTAATTAATTAAAATTAGTAATTAATTAAAATTTGTAATTTAATGACATTAGTCATTACCAAATTTTTTGTTTCATTTGCCATCCTTTTACGATCGAACACATTTAATTTTCATTAGTTGAAATTTTTGCTTGAAGTGCCCTAGTTGCGGAAATTAATTAATAACTTTAAAACTAAAAGTGATAATTACACTTTTAGCATATCGTTAGAAAGGGCATGGACTGAGGATGTTTTAAAAAAATCAGAAGAACTCCAACCCTGTTAGTATTTTTTTAAACCCCATAGAAAGTTGCCCTTAAAATTATTTCTTTACCTTACTACGGTACTTCAGGCCCCATAACTTTTCTTCTCCACAATTTTCTGGTGTAAAATAATTTTTTGCAGGACCCTAAGACTCTAACGATTAAAACAAGACCATTAGCCGACCGGTCCCATGGATAGATTTTGAGCTACAGGTAGTTTTAGTCAAAAAATCATAAAAAAGTCAAATAAAAAATAATAATAAATTAAAAAAAAACCTTGAGGCCAAGGTCAATATAATGGGCGGGGGTAGGTAGCAGACTATCCCTAGTTTCTACCCTAGGCGTATGTACAGCTCCCTTCCAAACACCCTGTATATCTATACTGGAAAATGCTCTATAGCAATCTGCCTAGCCTTTGCCCAATTGTGTTGGGGTCGGCTTCCAGTCTAACCGGATTCAGCTGAGTACCAATGTTTTCTTGAAGCGACAGCCTATCTGACCTCCACAACCCAGTAACTGGGTAACACGATAACTCTTGGCAAGACTGGTGTCAGATCTCAGTCATCTGACTACCCGTAACGAATGTCAAAGATCTTCAAATGACAGCCGGGACCAACGGCTTAACGTGCTTTCCGAGGCACGGAGGAATCTGGGTATGTTGAAATGGTCACCCATCTACGGACCGACCTTGTCAAGCGTTGCTTAAACTTGAAGATCGACCCGTGCGGCTGTTATTATTTAGCCACTCCTCAAAAAATGCTCGATGGCACATGATAAAAATAAACAACGAATTCTTAGTAGAATTCAACGACAGTACAGTTAAAGTTCAACCTTGTCTTATCTGAAATTCGTGCAAAATTTCCACCAATCGAATCCAACGCCAATCAGATCACAGATTGATCTCATTTCTGTGAGAAATGTCAATCAGTGCAAAGATTGATTGATATACTTTATACACAACACTCGTAAGCACGATTTCTTCAAAGCATTTTATTGATTCTTCTTATAAGCGTCAACCTCATACAGCTGTCAATCAAAGGCGTAATTGCGAGTCAAAGCTTATAAATACCTTTATACAGGGTGGAATTTTGTAATACCACCTGAAGAGAAAGTACTCTTAATACTGTATATAGAAAATTTTACTCAAAGAAATCATTCCTTTATTTTTGAATAGAAAGAAAACTGCATTCAAAGATTTGCCAAAATTTGCTTTGCTACACCTGGGAATTGAACTGACTAAAATCTTTAAAAATTACACCCTGTACTTTTATTGCATTGATCGTTAGGATCAATTATAAGGATTAAATCTCTCTAACAAACTTGATAAATTAAATCATGTTTAATTTATCATCAGAATAAATTTGATATCCAAGAAAATGGAGCCCATTTCGAGCAATTAATTAGTTAGTTTACCATTTTTTGTAAATAATTTAATTTATGTTTAATTTATCAAGATTGTTAAAGAGATTTGAACCTTATAATTGACCCTAACGATCGATGGAATAAAAGTACTGGATGTAATTTTTAAAGATTTTCGTCGGTTCAATTCCCGGGTGTGGCAAGCGAATTTTCGAAAATCTTTGAATGCAGTTTTCTTTCTTTTAAAAAAAAAATAAAGGAATGTTTTCTTTGAGTAAAATTTTCTATCTTCAGTATTAAGAATACTTTCCCTTCAGGTGGCATTACAAAATTCCATCCTGTATAGTAGTCGTTTCCTATAGAACTTTGTATTAGTCTCAAAACCTTAAAGAGGTTGTTATAAAGGGTTATTATTTTTAATAATGTTCGTTCAAGTTGATACATTAAATTGCTAATTCGTGATCGCCGTGCCAGGGCCGTACTCGGAGCGTGGGCAATTAATCGAATTACGCAGGAAAATTGAAGTGGTGTGATGTGAGTATGGAGAATTTCGTAAATTAATGAGCTCTCTCTTTTGTTTCTTAATAAGCGTTCCGTAAGACAAATTCTATGTTGAATTAACTTCGTAATGAACACGGGGGAAAGTCTTACGAGTAATCAAAGGAAATGGGATGCTGGGATGAATGAATGAATAGCAAATATCTCATATAGGTAGGTTATATATTGCGTTGTAGGAGGATACGAATTCATATACATAGAAATTGACATTCTGATTTCTTATTGCAAGGTCCGTGTTAAAATGGCTAATCTTATTTTTATGAATGAGAAAGTATGAAACATACTTCAGCTCTTTTTTTGTTAAAGCTTAATTATTAAGTTAGGTTAGTAGAATAACAAATAAAAATCTCTCTTAGCAGATATTTTTTACGTGTCGAGAAGTACCATTAATAACGTAGGTATACAAAATTGTGGTCGCGGATAAATTTGAAAAAGAGTTACCGCGGCCCTGGCTCAAGCAACTGAAGGAGCACGGTTGGGTTTTAGTCAGTAAAAGTCTGACACGCCCTCCCGCTTTACCCAGAGCGGGAGAAGTCATAGGATGATTAACCAACCAAAAAAAAAAAAAGGTATACAAAACTGTGGGAGGAAATACACGGGTTTCACCATTGTGTTGATCGCCCGGAGGAAACGGTAAAACATACGGTGGAGGTCGTGTCTGTCGTGATGGATTGGTGTCCGCTTGGGCGGAGCAACGCCGTGTCCTCGTGGAGGCGATCGGGGGTGGTGACCTCTCGCGACCGGCCTTGGTTCAGATCATGGTACGGGGCGAGAGGGCATGGGATGCTGTCACCTCCTTCTGTGAAGCAGTAATGCTCGCGAAGGAGGAGGCGGAACGCGTGAGGGAGACGCAACGGTGATGCCCTCATGCCCCAAGACGCCCTGGGCGTCGAGAGTCGCAAGCCAAGTAATACGGCAATGTGTAACGTGTAATGGGTAGCTTGCCAACCAATAAGGACCTGGCTCGAGTCGACGGCACATAGTGTTCCCGCACGTCTCAAAGAGATGTCAGCAAAAGCTGACTGGGACCGCTAGTGCCAATGCCTGTCTGGGTCGCGGATAAATTTGAAAAAGAGTTACCGTGGCCCTGGTTCAAGCAACTGAAGGAACACGGGTGCGTTCACTAAAAGTCTGACACCGCGTCCAGCTTCACCCAGAGCGGGAGAAGTCATTGGATGATTTCCAATAAAAATAAAAGGATACAAAACTAAAATTTAAACAGCTGATTTCTGGAAAATAAGTGATGGTAACGAATTTTAAAATTCATTCAAGCAGTCACAGGAATAAACGCGCGTTTGACAACTTTTCACATAAGTATTACGATAGCTACAAAAACTAGGCCTCAGAGTTGCTCCTAACGGGTTTTCGTTCCACTCTTAGTGTACTGCTTTCAAAAAAAAAAAAAAAACTGGAGCAGCATTTATTGTTCATCAGCAATCATTAATTTGATATTCAGTGTCTATAAACAATGGGTGTGTAGGTGTAAAGATTTAATTAAAGACAATTACGTATTTAATGTGACATCACTGACATTGGAAATCGGGTCATAATTCCATGTGAGTCAGCTTGCATACTGTTATAAGGTAAACGGTAATTGTGCTGTTTTTAGTACACCAGTTATACTAATTATAGTCTTCATCTAAGGCAAATATTAGTTTTATATATCTAATATCTTTAAACGAGCAATTCTTGTATATATATACAAATATATAATCTGAATCTCGGAAACAGCGCCAACGATTTTCTTAAAATTTAGTATGCAGGGGGTTTCGGGGGCGATAAATCGATCTAGTTAGGTTTCATTTTTAGAAAACGTCGTTTCCTCTATTTTCACCCAAACAGTTCTCGGTCGCCCAGGTACTTTCTATACTTAGTGGACCAGCTATTTGAGACAGATACATGAGCTAGCATGGTCATAAATGCTTGTGCATGCAATGCAGTGGGGCAGTAACTAAACGGTGAAGGAAAACATCGTGAGGAAACTGGCATGTCCTAGAACCAAAAATTCGAAGACATGTGACATCCACCAACCCGCACTGGATCCGCGTGGTGGATAACGGCCCATTCCCTATCACAGAGAGAAGGCCTGTGTCTCAAAATTGGGAACATTAACAGGCTGAAGATGATGAGATGAGATGCAGATAAAGACCATGCTAGCGAATCAGTTATTATGTATGTAGTACAAAACTGAAACAAGACAGTCTTGTTACGGGTATGCAGACCATCAATCATAAGTAGACCGATGTATATTGGACATTCTCTCCATCAGGACAACACACAACTCACACACAACAACAACACACACACAACTTATCAAGCTAGGTAAAACCCGCCGCATTAAGTCCGTTGTGATGACGATCATTGTGCGTGAGCCATGGCGGTCTTCGGATAGAACCTTGGAATCGTTCTATATTTAAAATTAGTCCAAATCGTTGTATGGAAACAAATCCTCTATCTTTATGGCAATAATAACTTCATAAAGCTTACAAACGTTTTCAATTAGATTTTATTCTTCTAAGAACTTGTTATGTTCTACACAAAATGAATAAAATTTAATAAATAAATCTGACTCACATTATATAAAAAAATATATGAATATAAATACGTAATAATTTATATATTCTGTATTAATTTACGATATTCTCGCGTTTGATCAGTATCACATCTGATGGTAAACGATGATGCGGTCGACGGTAGAGCACGCTTGCCAAGAAGTAAACTATTCACTCTTTAAATATAGACCCCTAGACTGTAGCTATCAGGAAACACAGACTCCAATAGAGAATTCCACTCCTAAGCTGTACGCACAATGAAAGTAATCAACATTATTTTTTGGAGCAAGAAAAATTACCAAAATAGTCACCCAAAACGAACGCCAGTCAACACTTTCTAGTGTTTGAGTTGGGTAGAAGAGGTGGCGTTACAATTTCCCCTGCAACACATCTGTCGGTTAAGTTAATGAACATGAAAGTTTACAATGTGATGGAAAGTAAATAACACTACGAACATGATACAGGAAAAAATAAACAGGCCAAGTGCGAGTATAACAAGCGCATAGATGGTTCCATATAAACGACTACATTCACCAAAATAAATAGTTAAAATTACTAACGTTCTTAAACAATGAAAGCACCGAACATTGTTCTAACGAAGGGACACCCCCCTTTAAAACTACTGAGATTTTCTATAGGGGCCACCTTTCGGTATATAAGACGGCACACTATACCAGGCAACCCCTTACGAGGCGTCTGGGACCATCTGCGGTAGGTCACGCCTCCAGAGTACTCGCCCCTGGTACTCAAAAGAAAATGTGAGTCGCATCGTGATTACTCACTACCATTTATCCAGAATGGTACCGGAGCTGTAAAGCCGCTCACAACACGCACCCCAGCACGCCAGCACTAGCGCAAGCACCGGCACCAGCGCACCTTGTTGGTGCTAGCGGATTCAATCCTCGCTAGGGACGCCAGAGAAGCTGGCTACCATTTCTCCAGAATGGTCCCGGAGCTGTCAAGCACGCTCACCTCTCGAATACGAATCAACGCATCTACCCAATGCCTACAGCTGGGTTTCCGGAAGACTAATCATCATTCCTCGCGCGCAACAAGTGTCTGAAGTTACCGGCCTAAGGCAAAGGGCCACCTGGTGGTCAGACGCGGGGTTCGTGAGTAACCCTCAAGCAAGTGAGCTCCTGTGAGCGAGCTGCATCTCCGGCACTTTCCTGCATAGAAAGTAGAGGACTACCCGTTGGATTAGTCTAACGAAGGGTCAACATTAATTTTGCCGTTCGAAAACCGTTGTCCTCATACATCAATATAAAAAAAACACATATCCAAAAGCAACCATTTAGCTGGCGGGGCGAAGGAACACTTGACTCTAACAAAATTTGCCATTTAAAGCTATATTTTACGCAAACGGATCCCTGAATCTAAGAATGATTTTCACACACCCGTAACATTTTTGAATGGCCTATCCAACTATACGCCACACCATGAGATAGACTAGAAAAAAAAGCATGCCCAGTTTACGTGTACAGGAGGTACCGAAAGAAAAAAATTCATGGTTTTATCGCTTTTATCACACTTCATTGGCGTGATAAATATGTATTTATGGAGGCACAGACGGACATGGCGAAACTATAAGGGTTCCTTGTTGACTACGGAACCTCAAAAAAGGTACAGAAAACGTTTTGAAATTAAGTTATTTGACACGTTATAGCTCTTAAAATCTTTATTATACAGCCACGTTGAACAATCAAGATAATTTCTTCTGAAACTGTCTCAAACGTGTGCTCTTAATTTGATTAAAATACTTTCGATCGAGCCCAAAATTACTTTAATTAAGTATCGTAGGTGCCTGCCTTAATACGTCGTAATTGCATTTCAAACCAGTAATTTAATTTTCTCGACATTCTTAATGTTTTGATAGAAGTTAATCTTCTTAAATTACTATGCTTTTTGGAGCAAGTTATCTCTCGTAAACGGTTCGAATTTCGAACATTTTAGAATTTTCTCATTTATATTATGATCAACACTTAAGGTTCAATTAGTCGACGGTACAAACTATTTTGTGCGCGAGGTTAAAATATGCATGCCATCTCATTCGACAACACGTGCGAATGAGATAGATGCTGTGATGAGCAGTAAGAAGCTAGTTCGCGTACGAATTAGCACTTTTGCAAATTTGTATCGAAATGGATGATGATTCAGGACGAAAACGAGGACACGAAATTTTATAAACAGACCTTTGGGAGTCTAGATATCATGAAAAAACGACTAAATGTATATTTTCAAAATGAAATTATTTGTATGGTTGAAATACTAATCTATCCCTGTATGGAGGCATTTTTGCAATGTTCCTTCTTCTTATGGTATTTATTTCCGCGCAAAGATGCGTTAAAATTAGTGTTGAAATATGGAACTTTCGACGCTCATAACTTTCAAATATTTTATTTATAACATTTTGGTTCCATAAAGAGCTAGATAATGGTGAGGAAAATTGATATATTTATTTTTATTTTGAACGTACATCGTGAAACAGTGGAGTAATCGCTAGACTACCTTTGTATGGAAGAATGATCGACTAGTGTAACCTTAATGCGACCCTGTGCTATAGCTAACACAACGCCATTAAATTAAATACTCTAGGACACTCAACTTAACGTCGTTTTTTGTAAGGCAGTATAATAAAGTGGACACTTATTGAATGCCCATTTATGAAAAACACCTAATTTCCATTCGATTAAGTTTCATGTCGCCGACAGAAGCTGTCATTACTAGCCCTATTGCGTCCAAGATACCTGGGAAACGCGTTAATAAAAGGGTGTAAGTGCCATTAATCTATCATTGCATTTTATGCTAAAAACTTGTTGCGGTCAGTAGTAATTTGCCTTCACGGCTATTCAAGTGTCGCCCGAAGCGAGGTGTAGCAGTAACATGATTGGTCTGCAGGATCACAAATTGTTGGGCATTTGGCTAATGTGATTGATTAATGTTTCATCGATCTATAACGCGCAGGCGCAGCTTTTAAAGCGTCAGGATTTGATTATCTTCCTACTGAGTCTTGAGGAGTATTGGAAGTCTCTAATAGCTAAAGACGCACCCACAAAATAGATCCAAGACATGTAGGTGTACAAAGTCCCCCGGTGGTTTCCCGCATTATCGAGGTGGGGGGCTCAGTAGCCATGGCTTGGTCACTCTCGGCGAAGCGAAGAGGAAGCTGAGGAGGGGCCGCTCGTCAGGGCTTTTGCCGATAAGCCGACGACGACGTAGCGGCCAACAAGTAGATGCCGCCTTGGCGACATCGCAACTGAGGCAGGCCGCGATGTCTTATGGGGCCTCCCATACCCATACAATATCCCGGCTGAGGATTGGAGGCCGCGGCGGGAGAGGAGTGCCGGTATTGTGGTGCGCCGCACTCCCTACCTTCCGCGGCCAGGACGGCGTCGCCACCGTCTGATGGCGGACGCGGTGGGGCCGCCGGGGAGGAGTATCGGTATAGCGTTGGTCGCTTGCAGCCGAAAAATCAGTTTACTGCGATAATGGTACGGAAAACTTCGTGCGCGAGTCCGACTCGCACTTGGCGGTTTTTTTTATAAGTTTACATAATTTTAAGCTTACAAATAAACTGTAAATCTTACTAACTAGAAACTGGCAAATAAGTGCTAAACTGGTCAGTGCTGAAAAAAACATTTCTATGTCACTTATTCACACTATCTACCCCAATCTTCTTTATTACCATGATGAGCTTCGATTAAACTCAAATCCAAACCCATCAAGCTTATCACACCTCTGAGCAACATACTACGCGTTTCCTACCTTATAATTCTATAACAAGTTACCTACCTAGCCAGTGGCGTAGCGTAGTGGGGGCAGCAGGGGCGGCACAGGCGGCATTTTAGGAGTGGCAAAATTTCACATTATTGATAAAATAAAATGTTTTGTTTTTATATGGTTTTTTTTTAAAGAAATTAAAAAAAATTACAATATATAATATATATGTAAATAAAATAAATGAAGGTATGTATAGTAAGATACGATACAAACTAGTAAAATCAGTCCTAAAATTATATTTCATATTGTTGAAAAACACCTGCAAATTAGTTTAAAGTAACACGTACTATTGGAATTACGGTATACTTTGTTCTATTAATTTGTAATACCTACTACTATCGCATGTCCTGTAACCTTTACTTGTGAGGGCCTTAAGGAGGCTTCAGTGAATGGTATTGTCGTAGCTGAATATTGGGCCAAACATAACATTTTAAAATTGTTATTGCAATCGACACGCTAAGAAGAAGATTGTCCACCGCCCCGGTTGGCTAAAACCCTCGCTACGCCACTATACCTAGCTCAGTCTAACCTGTTTAGAGCGAGTTACTAACTATATGACGCGTTAAGTCATATAATTACGTAATCCTTTAGAGAATCCCCTGTGAAACGCTCTCGCTAAACCTGGACTAGTTTTAGATGTTTTGAAACTGTTTCTGATGTATATGCTGTCGCTTTTATAAGTGGTTTGTACGAAATGGGAAAGCTTGATGAAGTTTATCCGTACTTCCATACTATTATCATACAGAGGAAAGATTTGTATTTTTGTATGTAACGAATAAACTTAAAAACTACTGGACCGATTTCATAAATTCTTTCACCGTTGGGAAGCTACACTATCCCCGGGTGACATAGGCTTATACTTTTTATCCCTGTATTCCCATGGGAACGGAAACTACGCGGGTGAAACCGCGAGGCGTCCGCTATGAATATTATAAATGCGTAAATAAATCTTGCGAAAATAAGCCATTCAGCTTATGATCAGTTTTGGACATAGAATACTTTTTTATTATTATTGATAAGCTTGCGGTTTTTATCCCGGTTGTTTAATCCCTTGGGATAAAATATCTGCGGCAAGTAGGTGGAATCTAGTGATACAAAAAGTTCTACCTCAATTAATAAAATGTATGATTATGTAGAATTTAACTCCCGTCGTAAAAAGAGGGATGTTATAAGTTTGAGGTGTACCTATGTGTTTGTGTATTTGTAAATCAGTCTGTAGCATCATAGCTCCTTAACAGATGAACCGATTTTGATTTCGTTTTTTATTTGATAGGTAACTTTATCGAGAGTGTTCTATGTTTGATGAAAATCGGTTTAGCCGTTCTAAAGTTATGGGCGTTTTACTGTTTGAATCGGGGTGCAAGATATCGTGTCATAATTACGTGGTCAAAAGATTGTCGACCGAAGCGTGTCTACTACTAAATTATATTAAGTAGCATGAAATATTATTATTCCTATTGTATTTTTGTTCCATTTTCAACTGTTACACGCAATAAAAACCTCAGACTTCTTGACATGCGTTATGGGTGTACCAACACTATTTATTTCATCAACATATTACTTCAGTGCATAAGCTTGCATGCATTACCTTAGTCCACCTTACTAAGTAAGTAGCGCTACTTTATTGCACTAATCTTACTAGTAAATTACGTCACTCTTTTAAACCTTTATACCATAACAAACCTTAAGTTCGTACTCAGACGGACTATTTTTCCTGCTACCTTGTCCTATATTTGTGACATTCAATGCTAAGATTCGTTGTACCATCTTTTTTGGTTACTTGTTCTTTAAACTGTGCTTTGAACTTGTCAGATCTATGTGTTTGACTTTCGGTCTAGTTCCTTTTTGTACTTCCACTTCCACTTTGACAGTGACAATAATTACGATTAATGGGATTTAATACTCGATATGGCTATTTTATTTATTCAAATCTGTTTACACTATTACATTCTGCCAAACTCTAAAACAGTTTGTCGGTAGTTTCTCTCGTGTCACAATATATTACAAACTAGCGGACGCCTCGCGGTTTCACCCACGTAGTTCCCGTTCCCGTGGGAATACACTGTTAAAAAGTAGCCTATGTCACCCGGGAATAGTGTAGCTTCCCAATAAGAAGTTTTTTTTGGTTACCTCCTGTACACGTACAGTGGGTATCCCATGGTGTCGTTGTATCATTGGAAATATAAGCCATTCAAAAATATTACGGGTCTGTAAAAACCATTTTTCGATACAGGGATCTGTTTGCGTAAAATTAAGCTTTACATGGCTAATTTTTGTTTTTGTTTGTTGTTCAAAACTAAGATGATTTGATGAGTACTTTACCCTCTTCATACCTTATCTTGTGCTCGGGAATATGTTCGGTGCAATAATTGCAAACGAACAGCTCAGCACTATTGCCTGCGTGCATTTCCATAAATGCATGTATCACAACTAGCGTCAGTTAGTGCGTGTTCGGATACCAATCGCGTAACTCCAATCAAACCATTTTAGTGCTACTTTCGCTTAGATTAACCAATTACCATTAATTTTACTAGTATTCAATATAACTTTTAAAACCATTATTGCGTATCATTAAACCAGTTGTCGTAAACCAATAACCAAACCATTACCATTCTAATATAAAACCAACCAAATCAACCAATTCAGAGTTTAGTGCTAAACCAAGCAGGCGCTAAATTCTACAGTTAGAGTCAAGTGTCTCCCCCCTGCCAGTTAAATGGTTGCTTTTAGATATATAAAAAAAATCACGGCAATAGTATATATAACTAAATTAAAAGGAAAACTATCACAGTTAAGTAGACTTTATAAAATGTACTTGGAAAAGTAAACATTTTGTATATTGAATTATTGATGTATGGGGACAACAGTTTTCGAACGGCAACATTATTTTTGTCCTTTCGTTAGAGCAATGTTCGATGCTTTCATTTTATGAACGTAAGTAACGTTACCTTTTTATTTTGGTGAATGTAGATGTTTATACGGAACACTCTGTGCGCGAGTTAGACTCGCACTTGGCCGGTTTTTTGTTTGACAATTCAAAGGTAGTACCTTTAAATGGTTTAGTTGAAATAAAGTATTTTGATTTGATTTGATGTTTTCGTTCATCGTTGTCAGCAATGAAAAATTTAAACACAGATATTTTTTTATCAATTTAAAAAAGTCATATTGGTACTTACTTGCCTGGACTTGGACCCACCTCAAGAACGAGAAGCGAGCTGTTGGCCACTCGGCCACCGACGACACACAAAAAAAAACCTTCACACTCATGCAATAGACTCATCAAAACAGGCGCGTAAGTTCATAACCCACTAGTTAGAATAAACAGAAAGACCTTCTAAAAATAAAAATCCATTCATTCATTCGTGTCGTACAAAGTCGTTGGGTTCTAGTACTCGGCGAATGCTGACAGCGGAAAACTATTCTGGGTCACGAATAAAAGTGACCCAGTTACAAATGATCTGGCCGCGGTGCCATTCGTAACCTAACCAGAATAAAACATGGTATTAGGTTTTTTGGTACCGATAAGTTACTGTCCGTCAATGGTGGATTTTGACAGGGAAATCGGTCGGTCTCTTTTACAATATTCTTATTTCTGTACATTGACGGCCTCATCACTGGCTATATATGGCTTATACATATCTACCAGACACCCTATATTTTTACATTACGTCAAATGACAAAATGTTGTGCGTTTATACCGTATGGTATTTGACAACTAACGATTCGTTTTTCAAAAAAGGAACCAGGAAATATTCAGTGACATTCCGACGTAGTATTGGCGGTCGCATAAAGTCACCCTCGTAAACAGTGTTGTACGCGCATGTACATTCAAGGTGTAGTAACTTTTATTGGCCGTTTTTATGCGACAGTCCTAATGAGTACAGTCGTGAACACTTTACGTGGCCGTCATGCGGTCTTAAGGTTAATTACAGACTTAAGTATGGTAAAAGTTGTCGTAAAATCTCAAGAACACGACATTCTGTATGCCAATCAAGTGTGGTAGTTGCTGGTGTACAGCAAAAGTTTAGAAAAGTTGTTTTTGTGGTTTTCCAGTAGATTTTCTGATGAAAACATTCGAATCAAACACTGCCGAATACGAAAGTGACAGTATCATCGCGAAATTTTCTCAATTTGATTGGACAAAATTGAAAAATGTGTTCGTAATAGTTTTATTTTTTAATAATGCCACGAGTACCGAAATAAAATGGCCTAAAACGGATCATGCTCTAATCGTATGCCAAGTTTCTTTCTATGAAATAATTTAAAGAGAAGCCTATTTTTAATTTTATCTGTTACCTTAATACTGAGGAATTGCACGATTTCCACAGATGTACTACAATATTTTCCGAAATTAACCCACTTTATAAAACGCTATGAACAAAAATTCACCTATAATATTTTCTCCAATAAAAAACTTTTTTTAAACGGGCTTTTTAACCGATTCCCAAAAAGGAGGAGGTTCTATGTTCGACATTACGTTTTTTTTTTTGTGTTTGTTTACCTATATCTCCGTCAAATGTGGACCGATTTTGAAAAAAAATATGTTCCGAAATTGCTCCCATTTTAATTTGGTGAAGATCTTATGAAGAACTTCGGAGATATACAACAGAACTCTTTAATAAATAACGGAAAATCTCTCGGGATTGCTGCAATCGCATGTCTGTTTGTTGTTTATACCATTTCATAACATAACATTACGCCAGTTCGCTCTTAAGGGGTACGCAGGTCTCTCATTTCACCGGTTATGTTCAAGTTTCATGAAATCTATTCTGGCGTTATAGCTACCTTACAAACTTGCCTATTAGGTAGGTACAAAACAAAAAGTGAAAAAAAAATTGCATAAAATACTACTGACTTCCAAATACAAAACAACAAATTGAAAAAAAATAACTTAATTTTTTAGAGGTGTCCATAACGCAAAAAATTGGTACCTGCGAAAGACACCGACTTCAAAAAATAAAGTTATTTTTCACTTTGTAGTTTTGTATTTGGAAGTCGGTAGTATTTTTTTGCAAAAACTTTTTTTATCTTATCGTTCATTGTCATCCAACCCAAACGTGTATGCAAAATTTCACCTCAATCGGTTGAGTATAACTGTTTTAAAACTCAGTTGCAAGATTTGACCCGAACATACATACGATTACATACATTGCAAGTTAATAAAAAGCTTTTAAATACTAAATGAGTTTGTTGACATCTACCACAATAACGCATCACTTATAAATAACAGATCGCAATCTTGTTGCATTTCAGGCAACCTCATGTTTTGTCTCAAGCATTCGAGCTATAGCTAACTTAGAGCTAAGTCTTAAGGGTGATTTTTAATTCATTGGCAATATTTAAGTACTCAAATAAACAGTATACAAGTTATTTGCGAAAAAAAATCACCTTGTTTCCTATATTTGGCGACATTTGCGAACGCAAAAATTAGCCTTTTTTCATATTTCAGAGTTCATTCCATTGTGAGTGCCTTTGGTCTATTTATTTTCGAGAAAACTTAACTAACAGCATAATAATTTAGGGATCGTAGCGAAGTAGTTGATACCGCCAGAGACAGAAACAGATGGAGAAAGATCATCCGAGAGAAGGTGATGTAGAAAGGAGGTCACGAACGTCAATACTGAGGTATACGACACGCAAGGAGGAGAATAAAACAGGAGTATAGTTATACATAACAATATAAAGATCGTAGCGAAGTAGTTCATACCTTGTAGTTTCTTCCTACCTTTCTGGCAAAAGAGCTATTTTTTGTAATGTATAAATACTTTCAAACCCTGAGAAATTACCAATGACTTAAAACTCACACTGTAGATGAATAGAGCCAGCTCTAGATGGCTTGAGTCCGTACAAAATACAGACGGCTAATTGCAAAGCCGCGAGGCCAAGCCACCCGGGCCGAGGCCAACGCTATTGACATAGAGATTCCTAGTGTAACACTAAGATTTTAAGCGTCTTTGAACTTGTGAGAATTTCCACCTGGTTCTTGCTTCTTTCGAAAGTTTTTCGCTTTTTCTGAAGCCCTGGCTTGCACTAAGTTCTACAAAGTGCTGAAATGATATTTATTTTGTAAAGTAATTGGATAACAATAACACATTTTTTTTTGTTGTTTTACGAGTTGGAAAAAAATAATTAATTAATTACTATATTCGTAACTAACGCTATTGACATGGAGATTCCTAGTGTTGCACTAAGATTCTAAGCATCTGTGAGAATTTTCACCCGGTTCTCACATGTTTTGAAGTTTTCTCTTGAAGCTAAGCTTATCTTTTTGTCTTGTCTTGTTATTAACTTGCACAAAATTTTGCAAGGAGTTTAAATGATAAATGAAATAAGTTTGTAAATGAAAAAGTTAAAAATAACATTTCTACACGTGAATCTTTTTTGTCAATTTTAATTGGATGAGGCTGGAAGAAAACTTTGAATTAGGGTTCTATAATATCAATAATTTAATACTGTAGTGATGCCTATTGCGCATCACCCAAAACTACTGACATAGGGATTTCTAGTGGTGCGCTTAGATTGTGAACGTGAGAATTTTCACCTGGGTCTTGCTTCATACAAGATAGAGCAACAAGCTAGAACTTCAAATTTATTCAAGCTTCTGCATGGTATTGAATTAGGGCTTCCTTATCAATTAGAATTAATCGCTATACAATGTTTCTTGCTCAAAGCTAGTGTTTATTAAACGGGAATCGGAGGTAACGTAACAAATGCTACCACTGCAGTCAGTAAGAATTACGAGTATGTCCTCTCGTTTGGCAATTTAAAGTATGTAAACTCATTCAACTGCTTTGCCGCTAGAAATAATTAGTGTCCCCTCTTTAGGGATTGCATTAACAATAAACTTTCTCCCACCTAGAGATAGTAAATCTATGGTGTATTTTAAGTGCACAAATATTAAACTGGCGAGAGCGCAGGGAAAAATTGTAACATTGAGTGCACAGTTGGGTCAGAAAGACCCACTATTTTAAATGAATTTATTTTCAATATTTAAAGGGATTATTATAAACTTTTTCCTATAATTTGAATAATTTACTATTAAATGAAAGATTTTTGAGGTATTATTACTTAGTTAATCACAAAATATGCTTTTATTGTGAATCAATTAATAAGGTAGGTACATAAATTAATACAAAATATACCCTCTGGCTTATGGCAAAAAAAATGTTAACAAAAAAAACAAAATATACATTATCTTTGAAAAAAGTAACCTTATATGAATAATGTTAAAGAAGATTTATTATAATCAATTAAAGAAAAACAAAAAAAAACTTTCAATCTGTACATTTTATGCTGTATATATTTTTTTGGCCTGGTTTATTCACCGGTGCAGGTGTTATACGACTGAATAGTGGCATAAAACCAAAAGGGGTTTTGTCAGCTCCAGCTACTGAGAACTACAGAAACGTCCCACAATATTTCTAGAAAATGCAAGCTATTCAAAGTGTCGTGGGTAACCCAACTGTGCGCTCGTCAGGTTAAAACGAAAGCAAAAATAATAATAAATGATTCATTTTGAAACTTAATACCACTGTAGAACCTTGTTATTTCCTAAACAAATTCCAAAGCATTTACATTTTCAACCCAGTTCGCACAAACTTTTAGAAACAAAAGTTCTCCCACTTTCTGTACTAGTCTTTAAACTTTTTGATCGTTGAGGTAATACGAACAACAGTAAGGAAAACATTACATCTCATTTTCTAATGATTTTGAGTTACAATCATATTCTCAGTAAACAAAATATGCGCTTTCATTTGCAGTCACTCCTGTATCAAAATTAATTCGTGTTATGATTTAAGACAGCTGGAAAAATATTGTAAGTGAATGTCTGCTCAAAATAATAAATGGGTATATTTAGTTACAGTTACTTGATACAATTACCTAAAATACATTTTAGTTACAATATATCAGAATCAGAATATTTATTTGTGAAACATAGGTATTTACATAAAGATCTTAGGTTAATTATAATGTCCGCTATGTTTTGCCGTGTAGGCGTACAAATATTGTTGAAAATAAAAGAAAATATAAAACAAAAATTAAATACAAGAAAAGTAAAAAAAAAAACTATTTTAAATGTATTTCAATATCTTAATAAAATCTACAATAAACTCTAACAAAAAAAGTGAAACAGATTTCTTAAAAATATTTAAGAATCATAGCAAATGTTTTAGCACACGAAATATTAAAAATTATCATTTATAAAATCTTCTACAGTATAATAACTATTATTAATAGTATAATAACTAAGTATATCAGACTGGGGTTACTTATGGAGAGTCCTACAAGAACTTGGAGTACCAAAACATCTCATCGCCCTACTTCGCACCCTGTATGGCTCAAGCCAGGAAGTCGTAAGAGTCGATAGAACAACCTCAAAACCTTTTAAATTTTTACAAGGAGTGCGCCAGGGATGCATTTTGTCGCCCATTCTATTCAACGCCTATGGAGAGCACATTATGAGACGCACCTGCGAAAATTGGGAGGGAGGCGTCACAATTGGTGGTGTGAAAATCACCAACCTGCGCTACGCCGATGACACTACTCTTCTTGCAGCAAATGAGTCGGAAATGGCTGCACTTCTGGACCGAATGGAGCGAATTAGCGAGGAGATGGGACTTTCCATAAACAGGTCCAAAACCAAGGTCATGGTGGTGGATAGATCTGGGAAGCTGGAGCTCACTGGCGCGTTGGGCCTAGAAACAGTAGTCAACTTTACCTACCTGGGGTCCAGCATTAGTAACGATGGTTCATGCGAGAAGGAAGTGCGCAGGAGAATTGGCATGGCTAAGAGCGCCATGTCTCAGCTTGGAAAAATCTGGAAAGATCGTAACATTTCCGTAAAAACTAAAACCAAACTGGTACGGACTTTGGTCTTCTCGATCTTTTCGTATGGCGCTGAGACTTGGACACTGAAAGCTGCAGACCGCAAACGCATCGACGCCTTCGAGATGTGGTGCTGGAGAAAGATGCTCCATATCCTCTGGACAGCATTTCGGACTAACGTCTCCATATTGCGAGAACTCAAAATCTCCTCGCGGCTGTCATCCGAGTGTCTGCGCAGAGTTCTAGAATACTTCGGCCACATTGCAAGGAAAGACGGTTCCAACCTCGAGAGGCTCATCGTGACCGGCAAAGTGGATGGGAAAAGGCCTCGTGGACGCAGCCCAATACGTTGGTCTGACCAGATCCGCACCGCTCTTGACTCTACAGTTTACAACGCCCTCCACACCACCAGAGACAGAAACAGATGGAGAAAGATCGTTAGACAGAAGGTGATGCCGAAGGGTGGTCACGACCCTCAATACTGAGGAATACGACACAAGGAGGAGATCTCATACTTACAATTTCTTTACATTAGGAATTTAGTATGAACACACAAAATTAAATTATTTGTCTGAGTTCCAAAGTCATTTTAAAGTGAGTGTCACTTCCGCGACACTGTGTCATTGTAACACCACGCAACGTGTTATTGTAACTCACAAAAATTAATAAAATACCAATATTAGTACAAGTAACATTTATTAATCATATGAAAGTAAAGTGAAGTGTGTGCGTGTGGGTGTGTATGTATGTGGTTTCCCTGATTGAATCAAATCTACAAGGTTGGGCCGCGTTAGAACTTAAAAATATATTTTATAATCTTCGACGCGCTCTCCTGTAAAGTCACGATAAATGGTTTATGATGTTTTTCCTTGCAGGTGTTGATACATTTCTCCCTTCGTAAATATTTTAAAAGAGACCGAATCAAGACTAATAAAAATTCAGGTAGGCTTTGATTTAAAAGTCGTTACGCCTGTCCTAGTTTGTTTTTACAGACCCTAATGATCTTTTTCAGCCAGGATTTAAGGCTAATTTGAAATAAAAATAAAGAAGTCTGGAGTGGCGATGCTCAGATTTATTTTCTACCAGGATTTGTTTGTTTTACGTTTTCTGTGATTCTCTTTGTGAACGTGAATAAAATTGTAAAAACACATTTATTTTTTGGTTAAGGAGTCTAGGACAGAATTGTCGTTTTTGAATAAATTAGAAATAATGAATCTTTATTACGATTTGTATTTCAAGGAAATACTAATCAAGAAAGGGAACATTATTTATTTCTGCTCATTTATATAGTCGGCCAAAACTGTGCTGAAAATTACTCATCTTATTTACACCATTTTGAATTAAGTTTTAAGATCGAATTCAAAATGTTATTATATGAAATCAATACCTATTTATTTAGCATCGACATACTAAAACCTCTTCAAAGGATATTTTGCCTTTACCTATCAAGCATTAAAGACAAAACATTATCCAGTATGATGTTTAATATTCAAAACACTTCAATCGTCACGTTCTCAAAATACCGCTACAATAAAGCTCATACACGGTTGTATTAATTATGAAAGTACGTGAAACGAAATGAACACCGTACGTCGTCGTGACGTCATCCATACAAATACTTACACACGACTCAATTAATACCTGCCCCGTCGCAGCCCTCATCAAACCTCATACGAATATCTAATTGAATTTAACATGAAAGCAATTTCATGTACAAGTTAAATATAAGCTCACATATAAGTCAATACAGACGGGCAAATCGACTGGGAAAATGTCACAGAGTAAAATTCCACAAAGAAATTTCGAGAAAATGTTCAGTCTACCAAAAAGTGTCGAAGGAATAATGTTAGTCTGTGTCAAGAAATATGATATTTCACCGCTGAGTAAATTGAACGCTAACGACTTCGTTGAAGATAAGACAGTTGACGGTGTTACTAATTTCGACATTCGTACCACGTCTTAATTGAATGCGGGTTTAGTTAGGAACGCCAGTGATTTTCGTATTGCCTTTGGTATATTATGTATTCCTGGTACAGAGATTGTAATGGTAGTTTGTATTTGATTTGAATGTGTCTCATTTTGAGATAACATTTAGTGATATTTATAACTATTTTGCATTCATGAGAGTCTTGGTTAATTATAGTATTCTTTCATTATGGTATGAAGTTTGTAGGAAATAACGTCTTTCATCATGAAAAGTTTTGTATCAGGCAGAAATCACTGTCAGCATGAGACCACCGTTGTTATCATAAAATATTTTTTGGGATAGAGTTGTGTGCAATAAAGTATAAAATTCTATCAATCTATATATAGCCTGTGGCCCAGCCGTGGGAACATTAAAAGCTCTATTTAATTTAGTTTATCCAGTTGATTGAAAAAAGGATAATATTAGATTTCGTATTATCATTATCAACATCTACAGCCCGGCTTTAACCAATATTTTTACTACTGCCAGGCCCATATTTAGGTGTGCCTATAAATTAAATCATATCAAAACAGTAAATATATTTTGATATCACTTAAAATAGAACTTCAAATATAATTATTTAATTCACTTACAAAAATAGAGTACACAAAAAAATCTTTAAAAATATTCATCGACTGAAACAGTTGTTTTATTTTCCTAGTTTAAAAACCGTATATCACTGTGACAGCTGAACAGCTGTATATTTTTCGAATACTTTGGTCTAGAAAACTTCCTGCGATAAATATTTCAGTCACATATTAACTCGTAAAAATATTATGATCTATGCTCGTTCTAGACCGGATTATAGTTTTATTTATGAAGACAGACCGACACTGTGTTCATTTTTCTTTATTGAATAATTATAAGGTAGAAACCCTTCGTTTTATGAGGAAATTACGCTATAAATTAGTCCTTTTATTTCGTTGTTGTTTATTAAACACTTAATGTTTTGCTTAAACATGCGTGGGATGACTTGATTTCCTTCTTTTAGCTTTTGAAACTACCGTAGAGTTACTGATAAAATTAATACTCTTATAACAATAGTGTTACTGCTCATCATGACTCGGTTGACAAAACGTTTTTTTTTGCAAAACGTTATTGGATTTTACCATCTGGATTTTTTCTGTAGCGGTCTGATATTTGGATACGGGCTCCGTTGATGGTAATGGAGTCTATTACCATCAAAAGTGAGTGAGTACCTTTTTTAACCGACTGCCGAAGGAGGGTAATGTGTTTATGAGTCTATGTGGCGTTCTAGAGACCAAACGCGTTGGCCGATTTTGATGGTTCTTACGTCAATCGATTCGCTTTAACCCTGCGAGTGTCACTGGCTGCATTAAAATAGGAAAAGAAAAAAGTTGCGGGTTTTGGGCGCCATGTTGTGGCAATTTTTTTTTCTTTGGTACCCATCGTGTGGGGTATTAAAATAAAGGGGATTAAGAGATGATTTCAAAAATATATAAGACTTATATATTTAAATGTAGGAAATTCGAAAAAAATATAAATTAAAAAACTTAATTAATAAAATCAAAAAACCCGACTGCTTAAAAAGCGAACTAAAAAGACGTTAACAAGGAGAAAATCATGCTGTGCTGTCGGAGGATACATCTGATTTTGGTCAGCCAGCTCGCGAATATATGTATCCTCCGACTGCACAGCATGATTTTAAGCAGTCGGGTTTTTTGATTTTCTTAATTAAGTTTTTTTACACTAATAGAGATGTTTCCTGGGTAGAAAAATGATAATTCTATTTAGTCCGTCACTGGGATTATCAAATAATATTAGACCCTTATTTTTTGCTTATAAATAAATAAAAATTGAAAAAGATAAAGCGGATCAAAGTTCGCTGGCTTGTGACGTCACTTTGTCAGTATAAAGTGTAGCACACCGTGACGTCACACGAATATAATTGGTGAAATGTGAGTGTATAGTAGTTATACCGCCGTCTAACCCTTTAGGTTATAGGTGAGATGATATGTACGAGTCTGTTGTAATAAGAAACGAGCCCATTAAGAAATAAACCTTATTTATAGTCACAATAATCTCAAGATCTAAGGTGACCTAATCGCAGTGGTGATTTTATTATTTTGTATTGAAAAGCAATGGAACAGGTGGGCGCTGGCACACTTATTGAGTGACTTATTGAATTGACCACGGCGAGCGAGCAATTTTGCAAGACCAGTATTAAATCATGATTTAGTTCATCGAGCAAACAATTGTAGCCTAATTTTGTAATAGGCAACAAGCTAAGGAACCTGATAATTATTGTCTTTGGTGTAATTTATGAAGGAGGTTCATAAATGGATTATTTATTGCTCCGTAATCGAGGTCGTGGTTCTTTGTAACTTTTTCTAGCTCCTATTTTTTTACGTAAACCGAAAACCCTGGCTGGTAGCTTTCATAATAATTACTAATCACACTTCACACTAATATTATAAAGGCGAAAGTTTGTGAGTGTGTGTGTGTTAGTATATCTGTTACTTCTTCACGCCCAACCGGCTGGACGGATCTAAATGAAATTTGGCACAGAGATAGATTATAGTAAGGAATAGCACATAGGACCCGGGTATAATTTTATTATCTTCCTTCAGGATAATTTTTGGCATTCACGCGGGCGTAGCTGTTGGCACAAGCTAGTAGACAAAATAAAATTAAAACCTAAGTTGTCGAGATAAGATAAAATATGTGTGTGTATACCCTCACACACACAGTATGTGTTTGACAGTATGTGTGTACACACAGATACTGTCCAATATCTACAAATATCAGTTAGGATCAATGCTTCACGTGCTTTCCGAGGCACATAGAAGACTCGGTACGTAGTGGATGGTAACCTTGAAAGCGTTACTTAACCTAAAAAAAATCGGCTGACCGCTATGACTTGGCCACGAGCCCCCTTGTCATTAATTACAATAATTTACCATTAAAACGACATCGTTTCGGTGAAGAGAACATCAAAGTAACAAAGTTTACGTTGTGAAGTTAATTTTCGTCGTCGTTTGCCCGCCATTTTAAAATAAACAATGAATTTACATCGAGTTTTGATGAATGGGAAAATTTACTAAATATTTTAGGGTAGCAAAATAAATATTTTGTTTGGGATGGCAGTTATTAAAATAGTTTTTGAAGGCTGTGGTTGAAACTTGAATTTTATCATGACCTGGTCATCCCGACCATAAGCTCTTAGAGAAAGGTTACTTTGAGTGTGCGAAAAGGGAATATATATAAAAATTTGCATACATCAATCCCTTTTTTACAGTCAAAAAAGGTGATTGTTTTGACTCGTCAGTGTACGGGAGCTGACACCTTAGACGACACTTTCGTTCTATCGACGCAAGTGTCGAGATCATCATTCAGCCGAAAGACGTCCACTGCTGGACATAGGCCTCCCCCAAGCGTCACCACACTGATCGGTCCTGTGAGTTTCGCATCCACCGGACTCCCGCAGCCTTGACCAGGTTGACACTCCATCTAGAGGGAGACCTTCCAACGCTGCGTCTTCCAGTACGTGGTCGACACTCTAGAACTTTTCGGCCCCATCGGCCATCCGTTCTGCGAGCAATGTGCCCTGCCCACTGCCACTTAAGTTTGGAAATTATTCGGTCTATGTCATGCTCGAGAAATTTTTCATTTCTCGATCACGCAAGGAAACTCTGTGCATAGCCCTCTCCATTGCCCTTTGGGTGACTTTAAGCTTTCTGATGATTTCCATCGTGATCGACCACATATTTGTCCCGTAAGTAATCACTGGCAACACACACTGGTAGACTTTCGTCTTGAGACACTGTGTAAAAAATCAAAATCAAAATCAATATTTTTTATTTCACATAGGCCTACATGGGCACTTATAAAACGTCGACAAAAGGTGCAAGATGGATAAGAAGATACCGCGCAACTTCCCGAACGCTGTCCGCGATATCGATTCGAAAATGTCAAAAATGTATGTGATTGTCAAGATTGAAAGATGATTGTCATCCCTTACATTTGTCATTTCGACCATCGTCATTGCTAATAGAGTGCCATTTTGTCTAAAGCCTCTTGGACTGTTGAATTAAACATGTTCCCCGTAGGACCACAAACTTCAAAACTTTCAGAAACCATCCAATGAGGGCTACCGCGTATGAATGTTCCGCTAGGGGCGCTGGTGTAGAGTGAGCTCTTCAAAATGTCAAATTGCATAGTTTTTTGCCTTTTAGCGCGGATTATTTTGCTTTTTTTTCCAAATATGTTAGATTAAGATAGGTACGTGTTTCACCAAGTACTATTTTAATAGAGCTTTACTTTGCAGAAAATGTTATTCTGCTTTTTTACAAAAAAAAGGAGCTGTGCTAAACTACGCAGCACACACACACTATCTTACAGGTTAAACGCAAACAATTGGAATTCTACGGCACTAAAAATAATTTGAATTCAAACTTCGCTTCCGTGCGCGTAATAACAATGTTTAATAACTATATTCAAGGATCTTACTCGCCAGTGGCGCCAACTGGTGGCCAAAAAACGGTATCTCACATTGTCTTTACTTAAATTACTGTTATAGATTGATAGCAGTAGCAAGGTGAGTTGCGCAAAATAAATTTTTTTATTACCTACTTTCAGAAGAGTGAATCCGAAAAGAATTAAAGACGACAACGAAGCGACAAAGCGTTTTAATGATATATCTCTTCTTCTTCCATCTCACCACTTCTCTAACTCACTTAATCATGAGGCACCACTAGTTTCGCTGCTAAGCATCCTCAGTAGATATTATCACACTTCTTCATGTCCTTCTGGGCAATCGTCATACAAGATCTCAGCGGTCTACCTCTCCCACTCTTTTATGATCTCATGCAAAGAAACTTTTGCCACAAAATTCCTTTATCTGCAGACCAATTTAAAAAAATATGAAAACGTTTGAAACATTGTCACCTATCTTCAGTAATCTTAAGCCTAATCCACAACAACTAACAATTAAAAAAAAACCTACTTAACGTATAGCCCAACTTCGTACCCAACCCGCATATTTATCTTCACTGCCCCTTCTAAGTACTGTCCGTCTTAACAAACAACTAAGGCGACGTTGTTCTAGTACTTAGCCGAAATAAACACATTTGTCTTGGTCTAAACCCCCAAACCCTTTGCGTGACACGCTAGGCGAGTCGGCTATGTGGCCACGTCAGCTGTGTTGTGACGTTTATTTATAGCCCTTATATAACACTCTGTATAGTACAGTCTGGGACAGTTGAATTGTATATCGTTAGAGATCAATGATAAGATTCATGCAAATTTATTTGATTTTTAAGGCAGTAAAGATTATTATTAATATTGAAATATTACTCATATAAAAGTGAAATTTTGGATGTCTGTTAAATAATAACTAATCTTAATTGAATAAACCTGGAGCAACGAAAAACCAAGTCCTAAATTGGCTAACTTTCACGTGGGCTAAGCCAATGGCAAAAGCTGTTTGAAGTATATTTTGGCAACAATAAAAAGAAAAAATATAATGAACAGATTGAAAAATTACGTTTTGTTGGTAGCGAATTGACAGTATTTTTTTCAGCTCTGTATTTAATTATTAGATAGGAATATCTTGAGAAGATGATTTAATGTAAACTTAGGCTAAGCTACACGAAAGCTAAGCTTAGTTTCACTTCAGGAGTTAAATTCCAGACGAATTCCATAAAAGCGAAACTGTCAACCCAAAAAATAAATGTTAAAATACTCCCATTTCAAAACGTTACTCCAATATCACTGACATCGACTGTACCCAAGCAATCGCTTTGGAACCACAAACTATTTCAATTCCAAAAGTTTTCACCCCCATTTTTCATTCCTTTAGGGATTAGAAGCCTTAGTAAGTGTCAACTGTCGTACTAAAAGGTTAACAGTGTGAACGTTTAGAGTTAGTTACTTGATAGATGTTAGCTAATTCAATGGATATCTACCTGTGAATTTGGAACGATGTATGGTGATGGTCAGTTGTTTTTATTTGAATTTCCTTGTTTAGTGTAGTTTCTTGAGACTCTTTGCTCCATTGGCTTAAATTATGTAAAAAGAGATACAATATTTCATTCGTTACATTTTAAAAGATAAGGTCCGAATTCTGCAGCATACTCAACTCCAACTGAAACTCGAAATTGATAGTTACGGCTTGTTATTTTTTGACAATAACGAACTCAACTGAGCAGTCTAAAGTCAATAAGTTTAGCAGATGATACTTCAGTTTGACATGTGTTAACTTAAGTCGAGCAAGTTAATGTCAATTTATAAAACGTTATAACTGTCAATATGAGTTTTCGAGTTGGAGTTGAGCAAGAGTCATGCTGCGGCAAATATAATAGTTGAGTTAACTAAGGATCAAAAAACTGAGCCTTAGTGGCATGAATATATGAGGCTGGTTGGTAAAAAAATAAAACATTAATAGCTGTACGTAACAACAATATGAATTGTAAATACCCGTATAAAAAATAATAAAAAGTCACTATCATGGTGTGAGTGTCAATCAAAGACATGTTTTATACAAAAAACAGGTGTTGTTCTGTTATGGTTTTTTTCGAGTAATGCTCACAAAAATGTACTGAACGGGTGATTTTTGTGATTTTTTTCTGTTTTTTATTGATTTTTGCACTATTCATGCCTTTGATTTACACCTTATGCCTAAATAAAAATTTTACGGTGATAAAAAAAACAGACTACTAAATAATACAAAAGTAAATCAAGAAATATTATTTGACTAACAAAATATTCATATTTGTTTTATATTGTTTCAGATATATTGTAATAACTGCATTCGTCATATACAGAACTAGTTACGCTTACGGTAAGTAAATTTTTTATTAACTATGTTTTCCTTTTTCATTTATAATTGTCAAATTTGTACACTAGACATCTGTTGACAGTGCAATTTTGAGCACCTTTCGAGGGTTCTAGTGCTTCTTAAGATAATGTATCATCAAAAAAGAACACAGGGGCACAATATATATTTTTCTTTTTCAGTTTATGGAATATCTTTTAAATTGGTGCAATATTGGAGGAGGACCGCATTTGCTCCTATGTAACTTAAGGTTTCAGTTGTTGTGTGCTCAAATTCTCGCGGTCAAAATTGTGCTTTGTAGACACAACTTAACATTTATATTTCATGAAAATGGCTTGTTTCAAACAGTACCCTGGCCAGCTGGCTAGTAAATTAGTAAAACAAAAGTAAGACTTCTTTAAGTGGTATAAGATACTGTTTTTAATACCATTTGGCACCAAAAAGCTTCCGTGACGGTCCCCATTAGTTGATCAAGATTAGTGTAAACATCAGCTTGCTTTGAGAGACGTCTTTGTGCCTCGTTTGAACTATTTAAGTAAACTTGCCACTCCCCTAACTTGACTGTGTCCAGCACATTACGGACAAAGACAAAGGAGACAAAGGGTCATTCTATCAGGGAAGTTGACTGTCAAAATAACAAAATTTAAGGGATTGGTCACGTGAAATTTGGATAGCACTTCGCAAACTCATAATTTTTTGGCATTTTACCATGGAAAGATGTCAATAAAATTGTCAGCGATTGCGCTATCGCGACGTTTTCGTTGATAACATCTCCCTTGTTTCTAGGCTAATAACAGGTAATGTAAAGCTTGTAAAACTCAACGTTCAATTTTCATATGGAGAACATGTCAACTTTTTGTACAGATTCTCAATTCAAAAACTGGTTGTTAGGCTACGAACACAGTCTAAGAAAAATGGCAGGTTAACCAGAGAGATTACTGCTCTAAAAATAATTTCAGGCACAACTTACTGAAAAGCCTATAATGGCTTTGGCAAAAAACAAACTATACTTATCTATCACTGGCCATTGTTCCAATCCAACTTTTCTCGAACAAAATTGTCGCAAGTGATAGACTATTTTCATCAGTTTAAACGAGGCATAACTGGTAGATAGGGCTAATTCAGCAATTTTTTTGTATTCACTTTGAAAAATAGTCATAGATAAGAAAATTGTGTTAAGTAATATGTTTATGGTTTAAAACCTAACCTTCTTAGTACGTTTATGGTAATTCAACTATTCAATAAAACCCTTACATTAACAAAAATAATTTAAATATTTTAATATTACATGGTCAAAGTAATTGTGCGCCTTACTGGAATGCCACCCCACTCCCGCCTAACCCGTGTGACGTGACAGAGCCAGGTGCACAGTTATGTTGACCGAGCAGTAACTATTTATACTAAACTATGCGTTACTCACTATTCTAATTTCTAGAAAACACTACGTACTATATTTAAAAATAAAGTAACAATATTAATAGCCCCTACAAGTTTCACGAGCCAAAAATAGAAATCAGCTACTTTTTCAGCGAAAATTTCTCAATAACTACAAGATATACGATAAAAAATATAATAACAAAAAAAAACGACACAGGTCCGTCGTCTACAAGCTCTTATGATAGACTGACTGAATGCCGAGGAAACGCGAGTGCAGAGGTTTATAAGGCATTATTTAGACAATTTATTAAAATAACATAAGTATTCACAAATGTAATATAAAAATTGGATGCAATTGATAAATACCTCAAATTTCAAATTATTTACCAGTTTTATATTTAACATATTGTTACGCCTAGACGACGCTTTCGCACATGATAAAATTGCCTTTATTCCGCGTGGACAACATTTTTTACTTATGACTTACTAGTCTTACTATATTCCCAGTCCGTACCATTTATTGCAGATTATTATTCGCCACCACTAGGCTGAAAAAGCAATTGAAAAACCTGGTGTTTCGCGATTACGTAAAAACGTGTGTTAGGAATTTATTTTTCTAATTTCATTTGAGCAAATATCAAAAATATTTATTATACATTAACTAGATAACTATGTGACGCAAAAAATAGCATTAAAAGATTTATCATATATCATGAAGTTATTGAGAAATTTGCGCTGAAAAAGCAGCTGTTTAGTTCGTGAAACTTGTAGGGGCTCTTAAACAAAAATATAAAAAAGAAGTATGTAAGGATCGTAGCAGGAGGCGTTCTGTAGTTTCTGCCTAACCCCATGGGGAAAAGGCGTGAGTTTATGTATGTATGTATTAAGTAAAAATGTGGGTATTTTATTTTTCTCCACGCAAATCTTTGGCCGCACTTTCTTAGTCTTTTCAATATACTAAATTCAAACTGTGTTTTCCAGATACAAAATACAACCTACTAAGACCACCGGTTGACGCAGAAGAAGTGGACGAAGCCTTCACTAATGAAAGAGGTCGTTATTCGTACAAGTTTAACAGCACAGAGCCCGTACAAGTCGATCCCAGTGACACAGACCTCGTGGGACTAAACTTGGCAGCTCCATTCATCGTGACAGCCATCTTTAAATCAACGAACGGGCATTCGTCATGTCTATTCTCCATAACGCAGGGCGATCGTACAATTTTGAACCTATGCATACAACCATCTCAAGTAAACATCTCGAATATAGAGTTACGTACTGCATTGTACGAGCCAGATGATTCAATTTCTGAATATTTCAATCTAGACTATAAAAACAAATGGATCAAAATCGTCGTGTTTGTCCATGATGATAAAGCAGATATGTACGTGAATTGTAGTAAGGATGCAGATACAGTGCATTTGATGAAAAGTGATGATTATCATAGTGTGCTTATTACGAACGATACGAAGATTGAATTGGCTTATTCACCAATAGACCGGTTTGAGGTGAGTGGTGGTTTAATATTATTCAAGCCCTAAAGTATTTGTTATATTGGCAAGAGCGACACTTCCTAAAGTGTCATTCTTATGCACCTCATAGAGAGCATTTAAATAATACTCAGTACAAAAGTTATTAATTCTGTTTTTGCTTGTATGTTTTAGCTCGTAAGTGTACGAAAGTTACAAGTCGTACAAACGAATCTTATGCCGTCATTAAATACGGTGCTATGCCCTTATGTTTTTCAGATAATGTCATTAAGTATTGCCTTGGTACTTGGGAACTAGGCTTATCCCAACTGCAAACAATCCATTGTGCACATTGTGCTCTGTTCTCCTGTTTGATTTGGAACGAAGTGACCATTATGTCTTTCTTACTCCTCCGCTTCCATTCTTTCTACTTAATTTGGTTACGGAATTCGTCTTGGATTCGATTCCCACTATTGGCTCTCAGTAATAGGTTGGGAATGATATAAAATAATAATAATATAATTCATTTATTTTCAGACACCTTAGTCCATAATATTCATTCATAAGTATTACATAAAAAATCGAACCATTCGAGATTAAAATAAATAATGTAGTGGGCTTGTAGTAAGATATAAAAATCCCCAACTACTTCAACTCCTTTAAGCCAGAATCTAATAAGGGAACCGTGGTTATGTGGACTTGTCTATTTTATACATTCCAATTATCTAATGTATGTTATTGTCGGCACTTTGTATTTTTCCCAAGACACAGTTACTACTTGAACTCTGCTATCTTTGAGAAGCCAAATTTTCTTGGTAGAGCTTTTAGCATTATACAGAAACACTAAGGCTTTGGCTGAGCAATTGGTTTCTGCTTTACAATTCGAATACCTACTCGCATGAAAAAATATTTATTCTGGTATTAAAATTTTTGTCATTTGTGGGACTTACTTAATTTTTTTAAGTGTATGATTTAGTTTTCTTTTTTTTTGTATCTTGGCACCTTATTTTTTATAAGTATCTCGTGTAAATTTAAAATTTAATTGTGATTTTGTGTGTTGTGCTGTGTCTTTTGTGTGCACTATATAAATCTTTAATCTATCTATCTATCTATCTCACATGAGTTTAGAAGATTAAGATCTGTTGGCACAACGGTTACGCCGTTGTCTTAGTGCACCAGAACGCCTTGCAGCAATTGCACCAATGGAGCAGAAATGTATATTTACTTTACATTTAGTGTAAGTTTCTGCACCAATAGTGGTCTAGGTTTCCTCACGATGTTTTCCTTCACCGTTGTCAGCGATGTCCAAGATTAAATTTGAAAGTACTTATAAATTGCAGAAGTCACATTGGTACTTCCTCAGATTTGAACCCACGACCACAAGCATGAGAACTAAATCTACTATGACTTCTAACCGTACTAATGTAATGACTAAAAAGCAACTGTGCCTCCTTGCCATTAGTACGGATGTTAAAATGGCAAATCATTGTCAATAATTGACAATCATTGTTCTATTCTAAAATAGTCAGTACGCGAATTTTGTTGATATTAGAAGATAGACGATGGCAGTTTTATCAGGGTATGACCTCTGTCCAGTTCTAGCATCCTCTTAGATGTATACACGTCATTCTAATGAGAAACTAATGAATGAAATATTTAACGGTCTTAGAAATAAATTGTAATCATAAACATTCCTTATCGTTCACACTAACGCTTATCTTCACCTATTACGTGCCTACAGCGAATAAAAACAACGTTAGATACATTGTAGGTATCATAATCTAATAATATTCATTGATAATCACACTATGAATGAATGAAATTAATTAAGAAATCATGTACCTAACGATTTTGTTAAGTTACACGAATTTGGACCGTATTGTTTGACAAAATTAATTCCTTGAAGGATTCTTTCTGAAATAGTGAACCCCGACGGGAAAGATGAAAGACCCATCAAAAACGTTAAGACAGCTTTTGTGCATCACAAATTTGTTTTTTAGTTATATTCATTTCAGTTTTTAACGGGTTCAGTTTTATTGTTCCAACCGGTGATATCTAGTAAAAAACCGAGATATTTATAGTGCAGCTAAAAATGGTGTGAAACATTCCTTCAAATAACGCATCATCATATCCTTGGTTAATGTATCAACTTGATATATTTTGTCTCGTTAGTACAATGTTACTCAGCAATATTAATTCAAAGCTGTATTTGCACCTAATTCCGGTTCACACCCTCCGATACACACAGAAGTTTAGTTCGTTGAACACCCCGGTAGTTACAAACCGTATTTACAGGAAGATAGGTACGAATATATTAAATTAAATATTGCGGGAATAGGGGATTTTGCAACATACACACTTTAAGGTAAGTTTTTATTCATGCCCGATCGCGTTGACGTAAAAATCAATTTGTATTGAAACTGAATAAGCGCCATCTGGTGACAGTAATAAGAAAAGAAGGTATAAGAAGAAACCGGTTTTTTTTGCATACAAATTAACTCAAAAATCAAAATCATTTTATTTTATTTTGTATAGGCCTACATGGGCACTTATAAAACGTCGACAAAAGGTGCACGGTTCGGGTTGGTCGTTTCCTATGGAGAAGAACCGGCAAGAAACTCCATGGTTACTCTTTTAAAAAATGGTTTGGTTTTACAATATTTTATATTTATTAGTACTATGGGGGGACAACGTAGGCCCGACGATAAGTCATAAGAAACTAAAAAAAAAAAGTTTATATAATATATAACAAAGTTAACAAATGTTAACTAACATCTAGAAGGCTTACAATGTTCACACATTCACAAAATAATCGGTAAAAGAATCTATACAAAGTTAAAAATATATGTATATGACAAGACTAAATTTAACATGTGGCACAAATGTTGTTATCAGTGCTGTAACTATTCTTTGCAAAGGGCTATAAAGATGATTGCGAACTATTGTAAAAAGTCCAATTAAAGGAAGAAAAACAAACAAAAATAAATTGAAAAAATGAGATTGAGAATAGTTAGAGACATCCACATATTTGTGCCGTTTATGAGTTACCAGGGAAGCCGCATGCGCAGAAGGAGCTAAAGCCAATTTTTTTTTTTTTCAACTTAGTCCTTGATTTTATAATATGCTTTTGTAATAAGGACACGTTTGATGTGATTTTTGAACTTTCCATCTGTCAGTTCTATAACTGACTTTGGCAACTTGTTATAAAAGCTTATACTGTTTATAAGAAAAGACTGGCTAGTTTTAGTTAATCTGAATTTGGCTATTACAATTTCGTGCTTACTGCGTGTATTTAAATTATGGAAGTCGCTTCTAGTTTTGAAAAGCCCTCGATTTTTGCGTACATACAAAATACATTCCAAAATTTAAACTCGATTGTAAACGTTTTCTGTTTACAATTTATTGAGGAGTTCTGATTTATATCTCCGAAGTTCTTCATCAGATCATGATTAAATTTAAAAGGGACCACACGACGACAAGCACCAGCATTCAAATAATAAGTTCGAAAATAATATCAAGAATCATCAAAATCGGTTCACCTAGTAAAATGTTCTGGGGAAATAAACAAAAAAAATACAGTCGAATTGATAACCTCCTACTTTTTGGGAAGTCGGTTAATAAATGTAGATTATATAATTGCTCTGATTTCTACCATCGAACAAATGAAAAAATAAAACGCACTGCAAGTTACCGTCCTTACCTTGTTGCCATTCCACCAATTTGCACCAAGCGCTTCCAAACATCCTTCATAATGCGCACAGCGAATGAATGGAACTCACTACCTGCGTCTGTGTTTCCGAATGCGTTCAACCCGAACCTCTTCAAAGTTAGATTGAACAGGCTTCTCGTCGTCGACTCTGTCTCTGTCACCTCTGACTTAGACTAGAGTCAAAAGCAAACCCACCTCAAATAAAAAAAAATACTTTAGTTTCTAAACTTGTTCATATTCATCCAGCAATCAGAAACTAAAGAGAAGTGACGTGTTAACAGCTTAGATCTAAATAGTTAATGAAGAATGGTAAATCTAAAAGAGATGTTTATCCTCTACTTCACACTCGAAACAAACATGATATAACTTATTTACAAGTACCTACCTAACATGATATCACTGTGCGAAACTCCGACAAACTTTGCTTCAGTTTAGAATTTAGATCTAACTATCTGTATATCTCAGTCCGGGTTACCAAACCTGCAGATTTAACCTTAGCTTTTCTGTAAAGTTATTTGGGAATTTTATAGATATCATATTTAGGCACTATTGATAGATTGGCTAGTACTCGTACAAACAGTCTTTTATTTTTGGAAAATGAAATTGATGCTGGTTAATTGGTTGGCTATATTAATTCAAACAAAAAAAACTAAATCAAAATCGGTTCATCCGTTTAGGAGCAATAATGCCGCAGACAGACACACAAATACACAAATGTGTATCTGTGTATCTGTAGCAACACACTTCAAACTTATAGCACCCCTCTTTTCCCGTCAGAGGTTAATTCTTTGTTGTTGTTTATAATTTCTTCCTTTTTTATTATTACAAATAAAATATTCATTAAATAAGCAAACGCTGTAACTTTTACGTTTTAATTTAATATTACAGTTTTCTACAGTTATTTTTTTTATCTTGTATGCAAATTTTCTCTAGGACAAAGTTGGCAACACTGATCCCAGTTAAACTGAGTCCCACTGCTAATGCGGCCAAAACCTAGATGTTAAATCAGGCGTTATTACTTAATTAAAGCGTGTTTCCTACGTAACACATGTTTCAAAATTATTGTTTATACAATTTGTATAATTCGGTTTCAATTTACGTGAATTTTGGCAAGTATAATTGGACTTTAAGTTTGTGACGCACATGTGTTTGAAAGATTATGTTTTGGTTGTTTGCGTGGCTTGATGATGGTCGTGAATCAGGGCTGTATCTTGTTATGATACTTTAATTAGAGGGAGCAGAATAGGAGTCAACAGCAAAGGAGTAGGTACTTTATTTTGGATGCTAAGTTATAAGTAAGGCTTATACAAATATCCTTAACAAAAAATTTGTACAATATTGCAAAGGCCGGGAAATAGAGAATTCGAGGTCGAGTATGACATTCTTCACTAATACGAGACAGGCAATTGCCATTTCCGCCGAGGCATATACAGTGCTTTTCTCAAAAGAATGCAGGGAAATAAAACATATTTTTTATATTATACATTTAATTTATTAAAAGTCACGACAACATTGCTTTAGCGTGTAGCGTTACGTTTAGCTCAGAGGGAGCTAAACGTAAGCCACGTTAATAAAATAAAAAAGTAATAAAAAATTAAAATTAAGGAAAAGGATATAAACTGAGGGACCGGCTTCAGACGTCGTTGGTTGCTTGCGTTCGACAGCTAGGCAGGCAGCAGGACGGACGGGTACTCTTCTCTGCTCGAGGTATGCAGGTGGTGATCAGGTACCTCGACGGCAATCAGGCAGGCAGGCTGTAGAGTAGGGCAGGCAATCGGATAGGCAGGATGTAGACTAGACAGCAGGACGGATATGCAGGCACACACATAGATGGTCGAAGGCAGCTGAACTAATAGTCAGGCTAACGAGCAGGTAGGCAGTAGCACAGGTGCAGGCACATGCCGCAAGGGGTGCAGGCACAGGCAGCAAGGGGTGTGGAGGCCGGGATGTGGCTTCATACGCCGATCAAACGCCCCCTTTTAGATGAAGCGGTGACCGACGAGGTTAGTGACGCAGTAAAAATGCTCACATTTAAGTTTCACACTCAATAAAATATATTTAATGCACTCAAAGATTGATAACATTCACAGACGTATAAGTTATAGTTTTAAAGAGTCTTCAGATACAATAGTACACTTGGTTGTATTAAGAATTCAACCGTCTTTTGGCGTTCAGTCCAGATCCGAAACTAAAAATTGACGCCCGTTTTTCTTCGTTCTGAGTTCTATCTACATTTCAAATTCAAATTTCAATTAAGAAATACAGACCAGAACGAATAAAAACAGTTCACAAAGGAGTCAGTCTATGCTACCCTTATAATAGTGTAAACCTAGCTTAAAGGAGGTTTAGTCCATGGTACCTATGTTACGGTCTATGGTTTTAAGAAAAATAAAATAGACAGACAGATGTCATGTCAGATGAAAATGTCACAGTAGAAAAATATTGCAAGAATTACAAATTATCAATATAATTTAAGTTTCAGATATTAAAACAATCAGATATAACTAAAAGTATGCTTTTCAGATGATAACAATAGAAAGAAAACATAAAAATGAATTACATAAGTTGATAAAATATCAAAATATATGAAGGTATGGTTTGTATAGTGTTATGAATTGTAAATAGAGTTAAAAAATGTGGATCTGTAAATCAGAACACCACAAGCGTTGTAATGTTCCAAATTCAAAAAAACGCTCCTGCAATGGATTTGATCAACATTGCTGGAGCGTTGTAATGTTCCAAATTCAAATAACGCTCCCGCAATGGATTTGATTTTCTTTGTCTGTAAATTCGATACTTCGCGTGTTCTGTTTTCGAAAATAATGACAATATATCCATGCATGTTTGAGAAAAATAATTTTCTCCAAACTTTTAAGAAGAAACATGCGTGGGTTTCCTTTCCCTATCGTATCAATAAAGTACTCCAAAAGGAAACAAAAATAGACTGTATCACCAATTAGTACTTAAGCCAAGAGCGGGTGTTATTAAAGCAGTAGGTACAAAAACGGCTTTACAAATTTTAATAACGAATATCAAACCCCTAAAATTAATTATGAAATTCTGCCACGGAATGATAAAACAAAGTTTAAAATTCGAAATTAGAACGCTCCCGTGGACGTATAGCGCGTGATGTTGGCTTTACGTAAATTAAAAAAAAAGTTGCTTGTTAAAAAAGGTTTATGTGATTAGGTCTGCCTGTTTGTCTATTAGTGGCCCGGCTAAAAAGATTTTGTCGGTGGAGCATTTTTTAATCGTCTGTTTATTTTATGAATAAGCAGAGATAATCTTAGTGAGTTTTACAAAAATCTCCACAGCGATTTAAAACTGGGTTTTTGGCGAAAGCGTGAAAATTCTGCATATAAAAGTTATGTATTTCACCAATTTCAACTAAAACCCTCTAAATAACTAAATATTTACGACTGCAGTATACCCATACGATACGTACCAAAAGCCGTAAAAACCACATTAGTCAAAAGTGCAGTTTTAACAGTAGCTATAGATATGGACAGGCAGAAATAAAATTTTCACAACGTAAACAATATGAAGCATTTATAGTTTGTGTTTTTAAAACACAAACAAAATTTATTTCACTAAATTCACCAAATTATTTACCTATAATATGATTGACAATTGCTTATTCTTTCGCTTAATAACCTGTACATAATTTTACTTCTAGAGAACAACCCTATAATTGGGTAAAAACCCTTTCCAGGAAAAAAAATTGAAACAAAAAATATTAAACCATATTTTGTTTATGCTTTCCCTGCGAGCTTAACCTACAGAAATCTTAATTTTATTCGTGAAGTGCTGATTGAGTTTTTCGAGACATTAGCAAAAAGCTCGTCGTCTCTTCACGAGACCAGGGGGGAGACCACAAGCTCACGTCATATACATCTGTCTCTTACTTGATCTCAAAATAACCTTACTCTAAGAGCTTGTGGTCACCCCCCAGAGGGCTGCCCTATTCTTCGGCCAGAGAATCAGCATTGCCATTCAACGTGGCAATGCTGCCAGCTTTCTGGGCATATATTCTATTGACATCAATGTGGACGATATTTTCGATGCGCAATGAACCCTTTTCACTTTCCTCATTGTATATAGGTTTTTTTTTTTTTTTTTGTATTTTCAATTGTACCTATATGTTACTAAATGTGCGAATCATTTGAGCAAAAAAATAACAATTCGTGAAGTAATTACCTATTATGACACTCGGCAATAAGTAGTGTAGCTTTTTATCAATATCTACCATCATCATCATCATCATTTCAGCCGGAAGACGTCCACTGCTGAACATAGGCCTGCCCCAAGCGTCGCCACATTGACCGATCCCGTGCGTCTCGCATCCATCGGATTCCCGCAACCTTAACCTTGTCATCGGTTCACCTAGTGGAAAGCCTTGCAACGCAAAAGTAACATAAAAACATAAAACTAACAAAAGGGGTAAACCCTTTATGGTATTAGTAAAGATTATCAATATCACACACACTAAAACAAACTATACCACACAATTAGCTACATAAACCGTATAACGCCAATTTCAATTTAAAAGCGAAGCCTTCTCAAAGAGAATCCAATTTTCCGACCGCCGCTGCAGCCGCGCCATAAGATCTGTCTCTTATTTGTGGCTTGCCTTGAATGGGACAATATTACACACAATCTGGAGCCGACGATTCACTGGATCAGTTACCCATATCACAAAATATCACTGTGTATTGTTTGTCTTTTTGTTGAGCAGTTCTTGTTTAAGAAAGGGAAGCTTTTACATTTTTTGAAAATAGAAGCGGGTTTCATAAGACTCAAAAAGCAAAAAAAAAATTATCAACATACTTACTGGCTGATGTTTTGAGCCGGTTGCAGACTATGTGAACTAACCTAACACGTTAACTTAGCTTATTTAAGAAGAGAGAAGATAAGATATATTTATTTTGTAAAACATTAGTACAGTATGAAGGTCTTATATAAATATGAGGTGGCTACATGCTTTGCCATTTATGGCGTACAAAATAAATTGCACTAGACAAACAATACAAAAAAAAATACAATGGCAAAATTTAAATTAAATTGAAATTACAATGACAAAACCTAAATTTAATAAAAAATTACTATGTCACAATTTAAATTAAATTAAAAATCACTATTCCACAATTTAAATTCAATCAAAAATCACTATGTCAAATTCTTTATTTAATTTGAGTAAGACAAAAGGAAAAACAGTCAACATTTAGAATTCTATACAAGCGAAATATCGTTTAAAAATTCATCTACACTGTAATAGCACTTTTCTAGTAATATCCCCTGATGGGACTTTTTAAATTTATTAAGAGGCATACATTTAATATTATCAGGTAGTTTATTATAAACTAGCTTCTGCCAGTGGCTTCGCCCGCGTGTATTGTACATATAAACCTTCCTCTTGAATCACTCTCTTTTAAAAAAAGCCGCGTCAAAATCCGTTGCGTATTTTTAAAGATCTAAGCATACATAGGGACAGAAAGCGGGCAGCGACTTTGTTTTATACTATGTAAGGATATCTGGAGCAATACCAAAGAAACTTTTTTACAAACAATTCAAGTTCATAGTCAAGTTTAGGATAGCTCGCATTAGCTGAGGTATTTTTCAAACAATTGTGCAGTCCGCCAACTATGTAAACTAAGCTCTATAAGTATGAAAAACTACGTCATCTATGAGAGCTAAATTAACTAAACTTAGATCTTGGTCTGCAACCAGCTTAATGCTGTAATTGACTGAGAAAAACAGCAAACTAAACATAACATGGCATGAGTTGATAATTCTTATTTGCAGTAAATAATGGAACCGATGAGAAAGACATCCTCAAAAAAGTACCTGATATTAAAAAAAATGATACTGGCCAATAATACATCTTTAACAATAAGACAATCAATTACAAAAGAAAGGCTCTCTTGTCTTTGTCTTTTAGTCAAAAAGACTAATATACCTACGACTATCATTAGATACTTCAATAAAAATTTCACGCTAATATAGACAACAATGAAAACGATAAAATAACAAGCATAGTACATACCGTGTATAGTTTCTGAGTGATCAATTTATTTTCTTTTCTCCTCTGTCAATGGCACAAAGAAGGAGCGATGAGACAGAAAAAAATAATTCAAGGTGCTGTTTATTTTGACTCGCGTATTGTTTTTGAGAGCTTCACTATCTGAACTAATATTTTTATGAAGTAAAATTATTGTTTGTTTACAATATATGAGATAATCTCTGGATTCCATGACCCGATTACAAAAAATATTTCATTGATGCTAGAATGCTTCATTGTCTCTGAGTGCCATTTGCATTTTTTTCCCGGATTAAAATTTCGGTATCTGTGACGTATAGACCAAGGGAATGAAGCCACGGCAGGAACAAGTTGTCAATAGTGATAGATTCTTTGTTTGTTGAGAAGCTCTTTGTTCAACGTTTTAAGTATTAATAAAATGGTTCTTTAAACGAAAACTTCATAGCTTTTATCAATGCAAATGTTATCATTATTTCGATTTAGAAAAGTTCAGCCATTTATCCACGAGATTCCAAGGATGCTCTTGTGCATTTTTACATACTTAAGCACTTTCTAAACTCAGTTAAAGTTCAATTTGAATATAGATTTATTCGCGTCTCCTTAGTAAAATATATAAAATACCTAGCACCTCACTTGTAATCCTCAAAGGGTTAGGTAGAGCACACCTACAGCACACCCACAATTTTACAGAATTTTTACTTAGAAAAATACAAAATTATTTAAGCAAACTTAGGTTTCATCTCGACAATTTTCATCTTGCCACAGTAATCCTCCAGCCTCAATTCTTCGCTCTCATCCCCGCTGTACAAACTAGAGAAGGTGCTGGTTGAATGCTTAATGGCCACATCTTGAACTTAACAAATTGAGACCAAGTCTCACTACCACGTACAGCCGAGGCAGAAAAACTTGGACCGCTACCTGTCTCAACAATGAGCACATAGCTACAAACTTTCAACTGTTTGCTATTGGCTTAAGGATGGGGATTTCAGCGGGAGTGATAGTTTTTCTTGTGACGTTAGCAAAATATATGCCAGTGACACGGCAGCTTGATATTTATCTATCTATCTAATCTAATACCTTTAAACGAGCAATTCTTGTATTTAATTAAATTCAATTCATTTATTGCATCAAATATTGTAGCTACATAAAGTTCTTACATAAAATATTCAGTAACACACATTTGGCCAAAATATAGCATGCAATAATACAATTTTTTACACTTAAGATATTAATTAGGTAACTACATTATGTCAATATATGTGTCTGTCTTAAAATTTAAATATATCTGTGCTTAAATGTATAAAATTTACAGGGACACTTTTGAAAAAACTCATCTATCGAATAAAAACACTCTTGTAACAACCATTTCCGCAACGCAACACAAAACTTATTGAAGGGTAGTTGAATAATTGACCTAGGCAAAGCATTATAAATTTATATAAACTGAATCACGGAAACGACTCCAACGATTTTCATGAAATTTTGTATGCAGGGGGTTTTGCGTGCGATAAATCAATCTAGCTAGGTTTCATTTTTAGAAATTAAACGTCGTTTTCTCTATTTTCACCCTAACAGACCTTCACCCAGGTACTTCATTAATTAAGAAATGTAATTTTATTGTATTTGTGTGATTACCTGATTATAGCGCCGAGAGTCAACAGGGGGCGAGAAGCTTAGACTGCACGAAATCATGATGATGATTTTATTGAAAGGAACTCAGATTCCAAGTTATAAGTCTAGCATAACAATGCAGATAATACCTACTTTTTCTCCGTAGATTCCGTAGCAAATCCATAAATTTAGTCATTAACGATTTCATTTTATTATTCTTTATCTATCTTGGCCAAACATGTTGCGGTACAAGTAATATGGGACAATGGTAGGAAGATTATGATGGTGTGGGTCTCTTGAATTGCACCACACAACTAAAGTAAGATACCAAACCGTAGTTTGGGACTCTTTGCTAAGAATTTGAGTGGGTTTCTCTCGAGGTCCACTTCGTTTTTCTTTCTAACTTTGTTTTTGAAAAACTTTAAACAAAGAGCGGCAATCGATTTTATATACAATTCAATAGAGCGATTAGTTTCTGTACCGTTTCGTTTGTGAAGTGTTGTTCTCTTTTATGGTATCTTTCATCAAGATTGTCGGAGTTAGGAACTTTCATCGAAGCTTTATCTTTTACAAGTATTGTGGTCAGTGGAATTTCATATCTTCACAAATGAAGAAGCAAACTTTTATCCCGTATTAAACAAGTTAGGGAATGCTTTTTTTGAACAATCTCAATTTCAAATTGCTGGACCATACAAATGCTAATTAAAATTAAACAATTAAGATATCAAAAAAACTAACACATGCTAGTCAAATAATTAGCGTGACCATTTAATTAATTCCCCGTCAAAAACCATAACGATAATGGCATACAAGACACCGCTTTGAAAAAACTATAAGTTGCGTCACACAAGTCTTCTTTATAATAAAATTAGGACATGTTGCAAAGCTAAAATAGCATATGACAAATGCATTTGTATACGTCTAACATGGATAGATTAGATAAATCAAACAGATCCTCATTCAATGAGAATAAAAACTTTAAGTTGGTAAATTGACTGTTTGTGTAATTTTTCGGGTCCATGAGATGCTTTTTTTTCTTTTTAGGTTTCCGTTCCTCGAAACGAAAAACGGAACCCTTATAGGATCACTTTCTTGTCCTTCCGTCCGTCTGTCTGTCTGTCAAGACCCTTTTTCTCAGGAACGCGTGGAGGTATCAAGCTGAAATGTATATCAAATACTCAAATACTCATGTCTGTCCCTTAAAGCTGTGAAAAATCAAACTTCTAAGCCAACGCAATCAAAAGATACAGCCGTTTTTACTCGCAAGGGAATCAAAACCTACAGGGTACTTCCGTGAACTCAGAATCTAGAAATTTGGTACGAAGCAAAGTCTTATAGCACAAATAGAGGAAAAATTGCGAATACCGTAAATTTTTAGTTACATCATATAATACAAATATTTTTAATAATTTTAAAATTACCACCCCTTTCCTCATGAACGAGTAGAGGTATTAAATTTAAATTCATATCAAATACTTAGGTCTACGGATCCATTGGTGCGCGAGTCCGACTCGCACTTCACCGGTTTTTATTTGTATAAGCTCGCGCTTGATCACTATCTCACCTGATGGAAAGCGATGATGCGGTCGACGGTGAAGCACGCTTGCCTAGAAATAACCTATTCACTCTTGACTTGAAGACCCCTAGATTGTAGCTATCGAGAAACACTGTCTCCGGCATCCGGAATCCCACTCCTTAGCTGTACGCATAATAAAACTATTCCCAAAACAAAATTCAGTTGCAAGATTTTACCCGACAGCACGTACATGCAAACATACATATATAGCAAGTTAAATAAAAAATTCCAAAAATCTATCAATAAATTTACTGTTCGACTTGAAATTTAATAAGCTAAATTAATTTTTAAATTAGAGACTGACATGTAACATAAACAACTTACTATGACAATAAAATTAAACATTAATATTATCGGAGTATCTTAACACTAAAAAGCCGACGCCAGTATTCGCAAACAAAACCGCATGCGAGTGCGAAACCCATTACAGAACACATGTAAAACGGACATAAATCATAATAAATAGACAAAGTTAAGTTCTATTAGTGTTGTTGAAAAAATACGGTCGTGTTCAGAACAGTCGCCAAACGTGACCTCATTCTCTTACAACATTTGATGCGACGAATCAAGATTTATGAGACAAAAAATGAGATCGTTCTTTGATGTCTTGATACTCCGCGGTAAAGGGTTATGCTCTTTTGTTTTTTTGGGTTCCTTTCACAAATTCGTTGTGACATACGGGCAAACAGACAAGAGTGTCTGTCCGTCTGTCATAGCCAAATTCTTGAAAATATATAGCTATCTATTGAGCTGAAATTTTGTTCTCATAGTAGGACATTCTGTGATCTAATTACAGACGCAGATATTTTTAATATGAGGTCTCTTCACATAAAATGGGAAAGGGAGGAAAATTAAAAAAACCAACTGAATAAAATAATGGTATATTTTCTATCGTATTTTCTTCAGTTTGACTTAAAAAGAAAACTTTTAAATGTGTTGCGAGATGCGATTTATGAAATAAAACGGTCGCAGTGTCTAAATAAAATACAAATGCAGAAAATTGTTCTTTAATTATAGATTACAGAAAAAAAAAATGTATATGGTTTTTAAATAACATGGTAAAACAAATGATGATTCATTCAGAACCATTTCTGCGCGTGTCGGACTTGCTCTGGGCCGTATTTTTATGATTTAGTAGGAGCTAAAGGGATTAAACGTGGGTGGTTATAGTTTGGCACTTATTTTAATCTGACGGGTGTAAATCATTTAGTAATGAGATGGGCGTAAAAATGTTCGTGTGTGTTCTCGGTTACAAAACGTTAGAAATTAGTAGATTATGTGGTTTTTCTGTTTTGTAGTGGCAGTTTAATGTTGTTTTGCAATTCGTTTTTTTAATCTTTCTATTAGTAGTAGTACGTCTTATTGTTATAGTGCTAACAGAAACAGTTTTTATCTAAGTACAGAGCGAAAAGGGATAGTAGCTTACAAAACTTTGTCTAAGGTTTCGGTGTTTCTTATTACTACCAGCATTGGGGACATCTTATTCTAATTATGCTTTGCATTACTCCAAATTTGGTAGGTACTACTCCATTCAATGTGATCAACCACGCTTTTCTTTGACACAAAAAAATGCAACTTTCATTATCAATCTTTTATTTATTATAACTTTATGAAATATACAGTTTCATATGCGGACTTAATGCCTGAGGTATCATCTACCAGCCAACGAAGGGTGATCGAGAGATAACATGGCAGGAGCATAACCAATTAAGTTAAATGGGTATAATAGTAAATCAGTACAATCTTATTCATCTCCATCATACTCCAACATCTTCCCGTTAGTCTACAAAATCGAACCACTGAAAGCACATGACCAAACTCAAACACCCATCAAAAGAGCTAAATACCTGAAAATCAAACACACATTCATTCCCACATCACGTAACAATTTGAGTTTCAACGGCAACTCTGCACGCTTTCAAACTGGATCCTCCTTAAATTTGCTTCAATTCCAAAGCGGAAAATCCAATGATTTACTGGGTTACAGCCTTATCATAATCTTGCACGTCTCTCATATTTCACGGTGAGTTAGTGCCGGTCTCACTCGCACACTATTTTCACTATTCAAATCGTTTTAGGTAGCTAATAGTATTTTTATTTTGAAGACTAGACAAGGCACTTGTCTATTTGGTTGGGGTTTAAAGCTGTAGTAAATAAATTATAAACACAAGATAACCTTAAAGTTAATTTAGTGTGTTTTTCAAGATATTATAAGACCAGTGGACGCCTCGCGATTTCACCCGCGTAGTTCCCGTTCCCGTGGGAATACAGGAATAAAAAGCCTATTTAACCCGAGGATAGTGTAGCTTCCCAATGGTGAAAGAATTTTTGAAATCGATTCAATAGTTTTTAAGTTTATTCGTTACATACAAAAATATAAATCTGTCCTTTTTATAATATCAGTATAGAAATATAGATAGGTGCAGTAAATACAGTAAGTTATTCCAAATCTTTGATACTAATTGACGTTCTTACTCTCTCCTTCTTCAAGTCACTGCTATAGCAGTACTTTCGATTTTTGTCCCAAAACTTTGCTACTTCCACAGCATTGTCGGTGTTTTTGAAAATGTCACTTTGGTTGCAGATTTTGGGATACTGGACAGGTAACACGGGGTCTCAGCGCTAAGAAATAAAATTTGGTTCAAATAAATCTCACTAAATGGCGCAATATGCACCGATTTGTTATTGAATACGTGTAAAATTAACATTTTCTGGAATTGAACATAGAAATTGTATGTTCTTGTTTAATCAACTCTCCTAAGCACAAAATTATGGAATATTGTGCTCTTAATTCACATTTCAAAGATTATTTAAACGAATCTTTTAAAATTGTTGCCAATAGATGGCGCGGTTTTGAATATCTGAGGCATTCCACTCGATTGTTTAAATTTGTATTGTAACACATTTTGGTGCAAAGAAACAGTAAAAACATGCAAAAAATACTATTAAACAAACCATCACGGTATTTAAAGAAAAAAATATTCACCAACCGAGTAAACCCTTTTACTTGCAAGTCGCTACTAACACCATATATCTGTCGCCGTGGAACAGAACCGAATGCGATTGATGGACAAAAAATAATCGGTTTAATCAGATGAAAAACGCTAGTTACGTCGGCACGGTTTCTTTGTATGGGATGAGGCATCTGTATGCTAGTATTATATTATCTGTGACAGATAAGAAGACGGAGATGAATTTACGACTCAGCCTCGCAACCACAACCTGCTGTTGTTCCGTCAAGGTTGTCTAAAACTACAAAAACATACTAGGTATAAAATGAATATCAAGTACAAACAGCATCTACAGACTTGATTATTCGCTACCTTTGCAAAAGTACATCACACAAATATATAAACATCGAAACATTTAAAGTGTACACTTAAAGCACGAATTCTGAGCACATTAACCACCGAACTGCGCTCGTGAAGTGTTTGAATATTTTATCAAAGCATCACATCGTCGGTTGAACTAAAATTCTCTCATTAATTCTACGTTTGTTATCGAGTAAGCGCTTATATATAAACTATATCGAAACTCGTGGCTAGCATACTAATACACCGTCTGCGACGATTTGCGGGTTAACGTGGAGATCGACTTTGAGGGTCATTTGTTAAGAGATCATGGAAGTTTCGAAAGGAAAAAGTCGAGCAGACAGCGGACGACTTAAATGTTGCATGGAGTTTTGAAATTCTTTGGTGATAAGTATAGTTGACAATAATATTATGTCATTGTATTTTTCGTGTAATATTTATTAAACCGTAAGATTCTATCTTTTTACTCGACTGCCGAAGGACGGTAATGTGTGGGGTATCAAAATAAAGGGTTTTAAGAGGTGAAGGTTGTATGACATATTCGCGAGCTCGCATACCAAAACCAGATGAATCCTTCGACTGAACAGCATGATTTTCTTCTAGTTTACGTCTTTTTAGTTCGCATTTAAGCAGTCGGGTTTTTGATATTTAGAATTAACTTTTATGAATATGGTTGTGCACAAATCTTTTTTTTATTTTTTTTATTTGGTATGGGTTTGCTCTTGACTCTAGTCTAGGTCAGAGTCGACGATGGAGTGAGCTTACCCAGAAGAAGCCTGTGCACTCTAGTTTTGAAGAGATTCGGGGTGAATGCATTCGGAAACACAGACGCAGGTAGTGAGTTCCATTCCTTCGCTGTGCGCATTATGAAGGATGTTTGGAAGCGCTTCAATTGGATCTTAGTCAAATTGTCTAAACATTCCGACACTATGAAAACAATGCAGGATATTATTATATGCATAACAAAAAGTCTCAAGACCATAATAGCCATAATATATGAAAAACCGTATCAGGCACTGAAAAAACTATTAAGGCACTAGAAGAACTGTTTTGACAATTGAAAAATAGTTTTACTGTCTCCAGGATATATCCTTTCTATATTTACAAGGATTATATATATATATGTATATATATATTACTTGGAAATTAATTTTATTACTAACCGTCTGAGAGGGGCCTACCATAATATTTCAATATCAAATCAAGAAAACTGTCAAATAAAATTGTTATGTAAATAATACAAACATCTTATTTTTAAGCATTTCTACGAAAACTACATCTGTATAGACCTTCTATGAAAGTTACCGTTCAACTCTTTTTCGCTCTTATGCTATTATCAACAAGATTGAAAATTGGTCGGCTTAATACTACAGGTGTACCTAATTAAAATATGTATAAAACCAAAACTAAATCTGAACTAATTTTGCTTAAATGAGATTGTTATAGTCTTGTTTAGGCCTATCTGTTATCATTTATATGGTTGTTTTAAAACCAATTATAGATGTTTTATGTTAATTATTTTAAATCTAATAAAACATGTTTTTTTATTACCAGACTAGGATAATTAAGATAAAAATGTCAATGTTAACTTTAACGACATTTTACCACTTAACATAGGCTTACTAGAACAGGACTTAGCACTGATTTACAATTAACAATCAACCATATTTGTCGAGAGAGACTGCATCCTGCGACACATCCTCTTCCATCCACCCATCCGGGTATCCTAGTGCTGGATTTAGTGTCACATCCTAATATTGTAACACTTTTTATTATACAATTTTTTTTTTCTTATCGTAATTAATAAATGGCTGAAATAAAAACTGAACATTTACTTTCATATATACAGATACATTATTAAAAGTGGGTTTAATATCGGTCGATAAATCAACCAACCTATCCCAGTCCACTGCTGGAAATAGTCCATTCCAAAGCTGCAGCACAACACCAAATTGACAATCAACAATCGATAACGCTATTACAAAATGAATCAATGTATGGGAATTACTCATCTGAAAGTTAAGTCACGTTATCAGACCGAAAAAATAGAAGGCGTTAACTATTGTAGAAAGAGATTGGATACGAAACGTTTGTAACTTGGCTATGCCCGCCAGTCGCCCTACCTACCGCCAGTCTAACCCAGCTAATGTTTATAATTTTATAAATTAAAGTGTATAGTCGGTAATAGCTGTTACCTGATACACCCTCAAGACGAACGAATATGAACCCGCCGCCTGCAAAATTAATGATTATTTTATTTGTATGAGTTTATCAGACTAGCGCTACTCGATAAACAAATAAAATAATAATACGGATTGAGATGTGACAATAAAACTAAAGTCAGTTTACGCACAATTGCAATGACTGCGCGCGAATATTTTTACCTTGCCTTACTAAATTGCAAAAACCAACGTCTTTCTCCAATTTTTTTATTTAGCGTTATCATTATTGTTTTTCATTTGTGTTGTAATTTGTATTTAAATAGTTCATTTAGTAATAATAATATTTTGAATTCAAAAAACAGGATTAAATATTGCAAACATAAAGCAACAAGAAGTGGAACATAGACCAAATCGACATAACATATATATTGTTGAAATTAACAAGTCCATCATGGTGACAAAACAGTATTCAAACGCTTTCCTACCCTGACGTTACGTGTTAAAGATTAAATTTGCATAACTGTAATCTTTAATATTTGCCTACTTTGAAAAAGTCGTTCTAGTTCGATAAGCTTATGCGTATCAATAACACTCATCTACTGCTAATTGCAATAGGTTCAAAATCAACTAACTTTTCGGCTAACGGCAGGATGGGTCAGGTAACAGCTATTACCGACTGCACATCCGATATATCCTATTTAACCGATTAAATTGATTGTCTTTCTGACTCTCTGAAGAAGAATTCTTTTTCAGTATAAGAATACTTGATGGAATTTGCTTAGGTATTCTTTCGTAGTTTACTAAATAAAAAACAAATTTATCATAGTACAAATTCATTTACATATTTCACGAAAATTCAGTAAGGTAATTGACGCAAGACTAAAACAGGTACAATAAACACTGGGGTTGTGGAGCGTAATAAACTAACCCTCGGTATTATAAGCCACACCATTCGTCTGTCTAGACGCCGGTTGACACCGGGTTAAGAGACCGTGTATGAAATAGTGCCGTCACGAAAAATACACCAACATTATTGTGCTACCAAATGTTTGCAGTCTCTGGAACATTTTTATTACGCTTTATAAATGAATGGTGATGACTTTTTGACGCAAGGTAGGTAGGTACTGTACTTACGAGTCTTTGGTAAGTTTTATGAAATACCAAAGAAAAGTATATAAAAAATGTTGTATAAAGACAAATCATTTGAATTGGATATTAAGGATCAAGAATCTGACCCTACCATAAGTCCGAAAGATGATCAAAGTAGTTAATCTTTTAATATCTATACCAATATTATAAAGAGGAAAGATTTTTTTGTTTGTTTGTACCGAATAGGCTCCAAAACTACTGGACCGATTTCAAAAATTCTTTCACCGTTGGGAAGCTACTCTATCCCCGGGTGACATAGGCTTACTTTTTATCCCTGTATTCCTACGGGAACGGCAACTACGCGGGTGAAACCGCGAGGCGTCCTCTAGTTATATATATATATATAGTGCCTGCGCTCTGTTTGTTAAAACTTTGTAAACATTAAACATATAAAAAAAAACATGAAATGGGTAGATGAGGGTAAAATAAATTATCATAATCCAAAAATAACTAATGGAAACGTCTACACAAAAGATTTCCGGGTTGTATATGTCTTTTCTGTTCGCCAAAACATGCAAATTAAAAAACCGCCATAGATACATATACAAAAGTGCCGCTATGACAAAACAACTTTTAAAAGTACCCATGAAATCCAGGGGACAAGTGTGGTCACTTAGCAAGCGGTTTGAATCACAGCCATAAACTAAGAATAAAAAAACTTAAAAAGAAACACGCTTTTATCAAATATTTGTATCGTGCATTGTCGTCCAAACCAAACGTTTATGTACAATTTCAGCTCATACACACTAACCAACTAACTAGGCTATTTAAATAAAGCTTGTAAAACAGGATCATAAATGTATTTTTAATTGAAATAAAATAATGATCTGATTCGGTTATAAAATGTTAATCTAATCTCGCACATTAAAGTCTACTTCAATTAAGAAGCCTACTTAAGAAACCGGCGCCACTTAATAAAAACTATTTTATTTTAATAAAATTAATTAATGTATTAATTCGTAACTTGTATAAAATTATGTTAACAAACGCCATTAACATACAAACTGGTCGAATATATCAATTATCAAAACATAATACGGGTATTATTAAAGCCGTTATTTTGTTTTTACCCGACTGCCGAAGGAGGGTAATGTGTTTATCAGTCTATGTATGTATGTATGTTTGTTCCTATGTGGCGTTCTAGAGACGACATCTGGTTTTGGTCAGCCAGCTCGCGAATATGTATCCTCTGACTGCACAGCATGATTTTCTTATTGTTTACTTCTTTTTAGTTCGCTTTTTAAGCAGTCGGGTTTTTTGATTTTTTTAATTAACTTTTTTTTTAAACGAGTGGACACGTCATTATTAATTAATATACACATTTTAAATCGAATTATTTGTATGTTTTTACACGATTACTACTAATAGGTACAATCAAGGAGAACTGTCAGTGTCACAACACAATACAAATCGGCTCCGTAATATTTTTGTTTAAAAAAATAGTTTCTTTCTTAATTTTGAGTTCGTATATGGTTAATTGGTGAAAGTGACACATAATACGTAAGCGACATTGTTATTCAGTGATTATTTCCACAAAATAAAAAGTTCTATTCATTTAAAAATACAAGTGTACATTCGTCTCAAATCAGTGATATTACAGTGTTTTTATAATAAAAAATAACATTACCGTACCACTAAATAACTTTAACCAAGTGCAACCAACAAGTTTTTAAGTTCTCGTCACAAAACTACAAAAAAACAATTACGGTGCAAAAATTTTTTTGAATTCAAGAAAATTAACCGTCTTTTAAAACTTGTATAAGTAATTTATTAGAACATACTAACTTATTTCAATACATTATTTATTGAGCGTCTGGCGCAGCGGTTAAGAGGCCTGGTTTTTTTGAAGCATCAATATACACGGCGTGACCGTGGGTTGGAACCCAAGTTCTACGATGTACTTTTTCTGAATGTTTTCTATAAAATAATGATGGATTTCTTAGAGAATATCACATTTAGAAATCGGAAGACAAAATCTCAAAGCATGCCTCGTATTCGATCGTCGTCAGTCAATGAAAGTAATAATAGTTGCAACAATTTGACGCTAGATGGCACTAGTAACAGTTTACCGAACCTATCCGACGACGAAAATGATAAACAGTTAACTGATCTGAAGGATGAAATAACAAAGCTCAAATTAGAATTGTCATCAGCTCACCAGGAAATAAACAACCTGTCACTAGAGAATATGGAGTTAAAAAAATCTATAATGGACATGAATTCGAAACATGAAATAGCGAAAAAAGCTTTTAAAATAGTAACCAGTCAGACTCCTAATGAAAAAAATAAGAAAAATAATAACAAAAATAAAACACCACACAAAAACAGCACCCCGGATCTATGCCAAAAACCATGGCATGACTCTTGTTCCTCTCCTGCAATGCAAAATTACATAACTAACGTACGGCAGCCTAATTCTCAGTCTCTCTCCGAAAAAAAGAAACTGTGTATCATAAGCAGCAACAAAACTAACAACTTATTATCAACAACAGAACATACATTTGATAACTATCAAATATGCCACTATCTAACACCTAATTGCGGCATTAAGAAACTAATTGACAACTTACACTCCAAACTGTTAAATTATGCCGTAGAAGATTGCTGTATTATATTTATAGGAGAGGATGACTTTCTTCAAACAAACAACTACTGTGAATTGGTTGTGCACATAAGGGAGGTTTTGACCAAAATAAAAAACACAAATATTATCTTGTGCCTACCCACATATAAATGCAATGAATATTCTATGATGTACAATTGCAGAATCGAAACTTTCAACAATATGCTTTACATGGACAATCAAAGCCATTACTATGCTTGGTTGCTTGACTCTAATTTAAGGTTATCTTATAAAGAGGACATGTTCTCCTGGTACAATGGCCGATTAAATAACAAAGGAATGCTCAATATCTTCCAAAACTTAAAAACATTATTAGATGAAATTTCATATGACTGGACCGACACAAACGTAATAAGTTCAGAGGCGCCTCCTGGCAAAACCGATGAAGCAAATGTGACCACAAGCAGCTCTGATTTTTTTCGTCTCTAACAGTATAAATATCCTACATCAAAATATTGCTGGTATTATAAATAAAGCTGACCTACTGACTGTTCACCTTCAGGAAATGTCGAGGAAACAAAAAGACATAGATGTTATCTGCATTACAGAACACTTCATTATGCTTGGCCATGAAAAAGTATTGAAAATTACGAACTATAAACTGGCTGCGTGTTATGCAAGACAATCAAAGAAGCGTGGAGGAGCTTGCATCCTTGTCAAAGGAAATTTAGAATATAAAGAATTAACTGATATCTCACGTCAATCAAAAACAAATATATTCGAATGTTGCGGCATAGAACTAATCAAACAAAGATTAATTATTGTCTGTATCTATAGACCACCAAAACTAAATAACTTAACTGTGTTTTATGAAAACTTGGACATTGTCTTAAAACTAATATGTAATAAATCTAATAGGAAGGTTATTGTATGTGGGGACTTCAACATAGATATATTGAAAAGAAATAACGTTACTAAAGACTTCGAGTACTTTCTATTGGGGCACAATCTTAATTTGGAACTTCGAGAACCAACTAGACTATCCAGTAACAGTTGCATCGATAATTTTGCTTGTAGTTGTCAACTTAAATGTAAATGTGAAATAATAGATCTAGCATTATCCGATCACACTGCACAGGTACTGGAAGTAAAGGTAAATAGAACCTGTAGAATTAATTCTTGGCGCATTAAGAAACGTGACCTTTCATTCGAAAATTTAGCTAGGTTTAAAAACTATCTCCACTCTCTTTCTTTCTCGGATATATACCTCACAGAAAATGCAAACGAAGCATATGATTATTTTCTGGAACACTTCCGTATGCTATATGATCTGTGTTTTCCATACAGGTTGGTCACTATCAAACCAAATCGAACTATTAAATGGGTATCACGTGGTATACGAGTGTGCAGTAAAAGACAGAGACGTCTGTTATGGCAATACAGACGTGACACTTCAGAGGAAAACAAAAAAAAGTTCAAAAATTACTCTCTAAAATTCAGGAAAATAATAAAATTAACTCAAAGAGCACAAAATAATCATTTTATAAACACCTCTAGTAATAAATTAAAAGCCTCGTGGAGTATTATAAACACAAATACACGCAGTGTCGAGCCAATTAGAAAAATCAAAATCCAAGACACCGTAATTAGTAACCCAGAAGGTATTGCTAATGCATTTAACAATTTCTTCATTGATCAGGTTCAATCTAATAACTCATCAAAATATGTAACTACTGGTTTAATTAGCAACATACATTCAATGTTTATGGCTCCAGTGATACCTCAAGACGTAATAAGAATGATACAATCATTAAAAAATACAAATAGCTTTGGATATGATGGCATAGCTACAAAAGTAGTAAAATTCGTGTCGAATAATATCGCCTCACATTTATGTCATATTATAAATCTTTGCATTAGCTCTGGAGTATTCCCAAATGGTCTTAAAACAGTTATCGTAAAACCACTCTACAAAAAACACGATAAGGAAAGTTTAGTAAATTACAGACCCATTGCCCTAATTCCTATATTTTCGAAAGTCATCGAAAAGATAATGTATGAGTCAATTAATAACTTTTTAAGTAAATATAATATTTTATGTGATGAACAAAAAGGATTTAGGAAGAACAAAGGTATAAATTTTGCTATTTACGACTTACTTAGTATAATAATGGGACAGGTTGATAAAAAAGTACCAATTTGCGCAATCCTTACAGACATGACAAAGGCCTTCGATTGCGTCCATCATGCAACCCTGATTGATAAGCTTAACTTGTATGGAATAAGAGGGAACATACTCAGTCTTATTAAATCATATTTAAGTGACCGTAAACAATATACGGAAATATCTAAAATCTGCACAACCACTAGGCGTGAGAAGAAATACATATCCCAATCAAGAGTTATCAGACATGGTGTGCCACAGGGCGGAGTTCTTAGCTCACTTTTGTTCTTGCTATACATCAATGACTTACCACTCCACATTGAACACCCAATGGTCTTATTCGCTGATGACAGCACCGCACTTGTCAAATGTATAGACTTCAATCAGTATGAACAGGACATAAATAATACCCTTAATGACATTGTAAATTGGCTTGACGAAAATAACTTAGTAATTAACTTTCATAAAACTAACGTCATGCATTTTTATCAACGCACATCAGTACCCAATATAACAATAGAATGTAATAACTGCATTATAGACCAGGTACAAGTTGCAAAATTTTTAGGTATAGTGATAGACAGTCAGTTGACATGGAAACCTCAAGCAGACGAGGTTTGTAAAAAATTGAGCATATCCGCGTATGTCTTATACAATCTGGCGAAAAAGGTCCACATCACCACAACTGTGGTTGCATACCATGGTATAGTCGCGTCCACTTTAAGATACGGGATAATCTTTTGGGGAAACTGTACTCTACGAGAACAGGTGTTCAAGGCCCAAAAGCGATGCTTAAGGGCAATGCTAAATATGAAAGTGACGGATAGTTGCGTTCCTGTGTTTAAGTCCCTAAAACTATTAACTTTTCCAGCTATGTACATTTTAGAAGTCGCTATTTTTGTTAAATGTAACATTAACCTTTTCACTGCAGTGTCAAAAGATAGAAAGAGACCTTTAAGAAGTCAGTACAAATATCTACTTCATGTTGAGAGTTGTAATACTGCTTTACAGAAAAAAAGTATTATTAGTATGGGCCCCATAATATATAATAAAATACCTAACATAATTAAAAATGACACAATGAGAAGCTTTAAAAAGAAACTGACAGAATTATTAATTGTAAAATGCTACTATTCTGTAAATGAATTTCTAAATGACACTGACATATTATTTTGTACTCAATAACTTGATTTATATAATTGACATTCTTACCTAATTATGACATTGTTCCAATTTATAGTTGACATTCTTACCTAATTATGGCATTGTTCCAATTTATTAATTCTATTGCTATTATATTGTACTAAGACATTTAAATTAATATATTATTATGTGAATGCACCTCATAATATCATTGCATCTCAATAAATCATTTTTGCATGCCTAATTTATGGTAGATTGTACAAGGATCACCCATGTTTTAACTGTCACATCTTATTTACTGTACCTACAATCTATGCAAATAAACGTTTACTTTACTTTACTTTACTTCAAGCAAATTGGCTCTTGACCCTTTCGGCCGATAATTTGTTAGAAAACATTATTTTTTGTTATACCACTCATAGTGCACTTAAGGGTACACAAGTCAAAAATTCTTCCATACAAACGTAGTCTAGAGATTACTCCACTGTTTGACGATGTACTTTCAAAATAAAAAAGATATCAATTTGTCTCATCATTATCTAGCCCTGTATGGAACCGAAAAAATAAAAAAATAAAATATTTGAAAGTTATGAGCGTCGAAAGTTCCATATTTCAACACTAATTTTAACGTATCTTTGGGCGCAAATAAATACCATAAGAAGAAGGAAAATTAAAAAACGGCCTCCATACAGGGATAGATTAGTAATTCAACAATCCAAATAATTATATCTTGATCAGATACATTCAGTAGTTTTTCCATGAAATCTTGACTCCCAAAGGTATGTTTATAAAATTTCGCGCGCTCGTTTTCGTCCTAAATCATCATCCATTTCGATAAAAGATTGCAGAAGTGCTAATTCGTACGCGAACTAGCTTCTTACTGCTCATCACAGCATCTATATATTTCGCACGTGTTGTGGGATGAGATAGAATGCATTTTAACCTCGCGCACAAAATAGTTCGTGCCGTAGACTAGTTTAACCTTAAGACGTTTTATATAATATAAAAAAAACTGTATCTATGCGGGCATAGGGTCGTGCAATTTTGAGCATTGTGTTCATTGCAATAGATTTTTAAATGAATTAAAAAGTGTTTTTTGATAAAGTAGAAATTATTGTTTTGAATTAACTGTCGTCCAGCATTATTTGCTTAACGGAAAAAAATTAGGAAAATTGCTGTAGAAAATATGGAAATTGCTTAAAGAAAGAAGTACAGAACAATATTTTATTTCAAGAAGATATACGAACTATTTCGGATATAGAATCTTATTTCAAAATTAAAAGAAAAATGACAAATATTAAATGTCAAGTAGATATTAAAATGGTTGGCATGTCATTGAGATGGGTAAACTTTTTGTCAATTTCTTATTAAATGGATAACATGTTTGTTGCTAACGAAATATATATTTTAGCTAAATTCGACCTAATTGTATTAGAATGTCTTTAGTAAAATACTTTCAGGATGGGTCATGAATCAACTTGTTTGACTCTACCTACTTTTAACTTTGCGCATTTTGGCAAATGCTGTTTTTAACTATTGCACTTCTACTCTTCTTTGATGACAAGGCGTCGTGGTTAACTCAGAGTATTTTTTTGTGTCTTTCTCACAACTAAGAAAAAGTTTCCGATAATTAAATACGTACAAATAATTTATTTTTTTGTACATCAGAACAGCTGTTGTACAATGTTGCAAATTTTGTGGGTACAGTGGCAGTCTAATCGCTGAAAGAAAATCTACCGTCTACTACAAAATATTATATCCAAACATGCTTTGAATGCACTGTTTTACCTCCATTCTATCCATTTCTTGCAGCTGTTTACAATATGATCCATATTATGATAATTAATTTAAGGTACCTATGCCTAAGTGTATAATAAATAAAGCCACTTAGTATAATTTCGAATCACTTATATGCAATATGTTTAACTAGCTGCCACCCGCAGCTCCGCCCGCGTGGAAGCAGAACTTACCGCAATCAATACTATGCATACTTAATACTAATATTATATTCGAAAGTAACTCTGTCTGTATGTTATCTTTTCACGCCTAAACCACTGAACGGATTGCAATGAAATTAGGCAAAGAGGTAGATGGCATCTGGGAAAGGACATAGGCTACATTTTGCCAAAAAAAGTTAGGGGTAGGGTAGGTAAGGTAGGTAGGTAAGGTAAATGGGCAGGTAGGTATCCGTTCACAGTAGCGAAGCCGCGGGGGACAGCTAGTATTATATAAATTATAGACTGAGTGATATTCTGATTTATAAGCATATTATTGTTGGAAAGTTTCATCAAAACCGTTCAGTAGTTTTTGCGTCTTTTACTCTATGTAACAAATATCCGTAAATCAGTACCGATGTTTGTTATTACCAAGTTTCACATTTATAATACACTAGCTTCTGTGCGCAGATTTTCCCGCGAGAAAGAACACTATACCGGGATTTAAAGAAGCCTTTTTGCTATTCTAGACTATAATCTACAGATCCGTTTAGCCATTCTATTTCCGTGAAAAACACCCGTCCATCCAAACTTTCGCGTTTCTATTTATTAGTAAGATATTAAAGAAAATTCACCCGCTACCTTTTAGACCACACCCCATAAAAGGGACGAGAAAAGCTACACTTGAGAAACGAGGTATCCAAACGTCAGCCGCCATGATGTATATCTGAAATATATGGCAGTTCTTTTTGTAAACTTTACAACTCCAAGCGAGAAATTTACGACTGGCGGAGCCCTTGTCGAGGCCACTTACAAATTAGCAGAGGCTTTAGGCTTTCAGAGGTAAAAACAAACGTAGGTACGTTATGTTAGAGGATAATTGTAAAAATCAACTATTTGCTAAAATCCTAGGACTCTCTCTCTACCGTATTTTTTGGAAATAATGATATGTTTTGTAATCATCTGAGCTTTTTCTAAGACTTTTGCAAAGTATAGACTTATTTTCAGGTGGGTAAGTACGATTGAATCCCTTGAGTGCCTGAAATGTGGATCCATGCGAGACACAATAAGATTTTAATTGTTTCGGTAGTAACGGCATTGAACCGGTTAAACACCGTTATGAAAATACTCGCATCAGGTCAATTGACTTATCAGTGATAAATATTCCAATCGTCCTAAACAAACTTTGAATCTAGCAAATGATCCTGATAATAAATGATAAATGATTTTATTTCTGTAAGTTGGTTTGTACAAACACTTTTACATGTCGATGTCGTTTCCTATATGACTACTCTGAGAAGAACGGCCGAAACAAACTCAGAGGTCCAGTCTCTTTTAAAGTCCAGACAAAATCTTGGTTAGATCATGTAAAGACCATGTAGACTGATGTCTGAAATGGTCTTTTGAGGAAAGAACACGCCAGATTGTGTGGAACTGTCCAGTCAGTGCACGCATTTGTCAATAACCGTGCAGCTCAACTCAGAATTTAAGGAGCTCAACGATATAATATATGATATCAGATAATAGCTTGTATGATTATATCTTTCTTAGAAGCCGAAAATCTGCAGGCTTTCATTTTAACAATGCAACAGAATTCATTGCATGTTTTACGCTGTCGAGTTTTTAATCATATATAACAATGGATTAGCAACTAGTTGCGGTTGTGATGGAAACTGATATAGTATATTAAAGAAAGAAAGAGTGCTGATAACAAAGTCCTAGTATTTTCGCAAAGATCCCTATTTTTCAATTATCCTACAACACATAGGTAGGTCCACATATCCGTTTATCCCGTACAATGGAAATGCAAAATTTTGGATGGGCTTCCGGGCTTTTGCGAGTTATTCACCGTTTCCCCTGTACGTATTAATCGCTATTGTCTTTCGAAATTTTCTCTGTTCAGTGAACTGAGAACTGCTTTCAGAATAATTCACAAGGTTTGAAGATATTGTAATGCATTTGCGTCGGTTTAAATATTATTAAGTGTGGGATGCGTGGAAGCACACGTGTTACAAAGTAATGGATCTTGAACGATCGGAATGCTTTGAAGACGTTCCGTTTCATCGGTGAATGTTCTTCGGATTTCCTTCTGGTGAAAATGTTTGATAAGATTGCGAGTTAAAACGTTTACGTCATTTATTTTGTTTTTCTTTTTGTTGTGATAAACATTTCTTCTTATGTTGCCTTGTTATCGCGCCGTTTGATAGAAGTTTGCTTCATGTCTTTATACCTTACCCTATATATATATATATATTTAGTAATTTTCTCCACTGAATTAAATTAGAAAAGCTAGCTTTTACCCATCGTCATGACGACAGAGTTGATTGGAGTGAAATAAATTCTCTCAAAAATTTGAGAAAAGCTACGTATGCCTTGTCGCGATTTCCTTCGTTCATTCTGTAATAGCTTTAGATGAACCTTCCTTTCTAGGATAGGCAATATTCACCAGATGCACTTAAAATAGAGCGGCAATCTCTCTTCTTTTTACCCGACTGCCGAAGGCGGGTAATGTGTTTAACAGTGTATGTATTTTTGTTCCTATGTGGCGTTCTAGAAATCAAAGGTGTTGGCCGATTTTCATGATTCTTATGTCAATCGATTCGTCTTAACCTTGCGAGTGTCACTGGCTACATTACAGTTGGAAAACTATAAAAATGGGGATTTTGGGTGCCATATTGTGGGGTCCTATTTTCTTTTTCTTCCAAACCCATCGTGGGGTATCAAAATAAAGGGTTGGAGGTGATTTCAAGAATATAATATAATGTTTAAATGTACATAATTCGAAAAAAAAATGTTAACTTAAAAGTGATAAATAAAAAAGTTAATCTATAAATTAAAAATTCGACTGCTTAAGAAGCGAACTAAAAAGACGTAAACAAGAAGAAAATCCCATCTGGTTTTGTTCAGCTCGCGTATCCTCCGACTACATAGCATGATTTTCATCTTGTTTACGTCTTTTTAGTTCGCTTCTTGAGCAGTCGGGTTTATGGATATTTAAATCAACATTTTTATTTATAATTATTCGTGTTCTTCATTGCTGAAGATTATGCCCGTCTTGGAAAGCGTTGACGGCTTAGAGCTTATTTTTATGTACTAGTAATGTTTACCGTCCGTTATTTAGAGAAGACAGTCTCTACAACTATTATTTTTATTATATCATTCATCAATCTTTCAACCTCATATTATTCGAAACTCTTATCTAAAACTATCCTTTCTACTGAAACTAAATCCTCCACTCTGCAGACGGTTATTGATCAGTCCTGACGGCTTCAAAAGTTATTGGAGCTCGCATCATCAATAACATAGTAATTGTTCTCTGTAATCTAATATTTCACATGAACGAAGTAACGCTTTTATGTTATTAATCTTGTATCTTTGAGATAGATTGGTTGTAAGGTGTGTGTGAGGGTGATAAGCATAAAATGTATTCCCATAATTTACATTGGTATAACGAAATTAAGCATAATGATCATTAAGCTTAATATTATTAGCCATAAATGTTTTGCCATAAATACTGTTGGCATAATAATAATTATGCTTATTTTATAAAGCTTAATGTTATAAACGGATATTTAAACATAAAGTTCTTTCTAAAAATTAAACACACATATTCGCCGCACCTTAACCTAATTCAATTGAGTCCTTATATCAAATATATTTAATTTAATTTAATACAAATTCAAAATATCGAAGTACAGAGTATCGAATGTCCTAAATATCGATATTAAAACACTTTTAAGTTGCTTCTGCAACTTTTTCGGCGCTGCGGGAAGTGCAACCCCTTCGCCCTTACGTATAAAGGATAGGCACCCATGCGAGCCGTAGCGGCAGTAAATCATTGCAACGGAGGTGAGCATCGGGCGGGGGCTGCCCTCCCTTCGCGCTTCCGGTTTTTTATATACACTCTAGGGGCAAAAGACTACATGCAGTCGGGGTGCCCAAATTCAGTTTTGGAACAGATTCGAACTATTTTAACTTATTAACTATTTAATGAGTTTTATTTGTATTTTAACGTAAATATAATGTAGTTAAATGTATTAAATGTTGCATTTTGAACTGGTATAATGACTATTGACATTTTTAATCATTCGATATTTAAATCATTCGTCATTTTAACCTTTGACATTTAAGCTTAGGTATAACAATTTTCGATATTTTAATTTTCGACGTCCAAACATATACCCACAAAATTAATGCCTAAAATATTATGCCACAAATATTTATGTAACTCCAAATTATGCCAAAACATTTGACCAAATGATACTAAAGTATTATTATGCATATAAAAGTTATGCGAAAACGTTATACCAAACAAAATTATGCCTGAAAAAAATATGACAAGAAGGGGATTCCCGTATGTGAGTACCTAATTGGCTTCAGGGTTCATGGCACATACAAATTAAATATAACTTGCGGCTAATTAAGAGCTGGTTGATATATGCACCCGCGATACAGTAGACATTTCTAGTTTAGGGAAAAGATACAAAAAACGAAGATTTATTTGCGGCTAGATATTGCTAGGCTCTGCAGTAATATGTTTTATTATCATTTATCTTTCATAAAAAATATTTTTTATCAATAACCTGCAGATTTTTGCAGTGGGATCTCATACTATTATGTGCCTCTCCCATCCAAAGTTTTTGTATAGCAATTAACCGACAGCTGTAGGTAACGTGTAGACAAAGGGTTGCACCGTATCGCCTGTCAAGCGCCATTGTGTTTCTTATTAGCATTTTGTTGCTTCAGTTGAGGAGCACTATGCATAACCATAACAAGTTGACGCTTTTCTTGGAGGAATTCTCGTATAGTACCGTGATCAAGGTAATAATAATAGTGGCAGATTTTGCAGACGCATGGTTAAGGTTGGCCTAGTCGACGGCACGAACAATTTTGTGCGCGGGGTTAAAATGCATACTCATCCGGCAACACGTGCGAAAGAGATAGACGCTGTGGTGAGCAGTAAAAAGCTAGTTTGCGTTCTAATTAGCACTTTTGCAAATTTGTAGCGAAATGGATGATGATTTAGGACGAAAAAGAGCACGCGAAATTTTATAAACAGACGTTTGGAAGTATAGATATCTATTATGAAAAAACTACAAATTATTTTCATTGTTGAACTACCAAACTATCCCTGTATGGTGGCTGTTTTGCAATTTTCCGTCTTCTTATGGTGTTTATTTCCGTCCAAAGATGTGTTAAAATTAGTGTTGAAATATAGAAATTTCGGCACTCATAACTGCACATAATATATTTTTTTCCCTTGTTTTTTCCACACAGGGAAAATGATGAAACAAATTGATATCATTTTTAATTTTTAACGTAAACCGTCAAACAGTGGAGTAAGCGCCAGACTACGTTTGTATGGAAGAATGATCGACTAGTGTAACCTTAAGCAACGCTTGATGAGGTCAGGTAGCAAATCTAACGCCAGTTCTTGCCATAGGGCAAGAACCAGCCAGTTATTATCCAGTTAATTTGTTGTGGTGGTCAGACAGGCAGTCGTTCCATGTAAAACACTAGAATGGAAGCCGAACCCAACATTGGGAAAAGGCTAGGTAGGGGGGAAGCTCTTTCAGTCTCCCCAGAGATGTGCCCTAATAGGTGTTGTACAGAGGACCCCCTCTGTACAACGCTTTTTTAAGGTTACGTCAAAAAATATAATTGATTTAGTGATTCCGTTTGATCATTGCAGTAGCGATCACTTACCCATTTACATTTATTGTCATTATGAATTACAAGATCCGAAATTTCTTTTTTCTCCTTCTTATCCATCAAGATAATGATCTAGCATGCTCGTAAGCTATCGATTTCAAGCACAATCGAGCTTTCGTTTTTTAGCCTTTGTTGTGCGAGCAAACGACATTCGATTTCAAACATGTAACCAGAGACAAGTGATATTCTATCAAAGAAAACGTCGCGATAGCAACTGGAAACATATACATTTATGATATGTTTCCAGTCAAATTGTGACGATTGTCTAAAATTAGCGAAATGTCATGAGACTAATGCCTTTCATTTTGGCATTTCGACTAGGTCGCCAAACCAAGTCCAGTGGGGTGGGTGGCGGGGCAATTTACCTTGACACGTCACAAGTGGACCAAGAGTGCCATACACGGGGTCGTTTGGCACCCATGTGTTGGTTTGATCGCTAGGGTGGTCACAGCGCACAGTGTGTTCTGGTGCGCCGATGATGGGATGCACTCCCCAGAGGAGGGTCCGGTGACGGACAGCCGCGGTGGGTACACGATGAGTACTAACGTGTGCCCGTTTTCCCGCCATAAGCAGTACAGGAGGACACCGTGGAGTTTTAGTGGGTTTGAATCCCACATAACTGCGCTAGCTAACCGTGGTAGCACAGTTTGCATGAGCATTACCCCACGCTAAAAAAAAAAGGTGTGTGACCATAAGCTCTTAGAGCAAGTTTATTTTTAGTGTGCTCAAGGGAAATATGTATCTGACTTGTATACATGTGTCCCTTTTTTACAGTCGAACCATAATAGTTTTGACACGTTATGGTACGGGGGCAGAGCTTCTGTTTATTAAAACTGTCATAATCTTTTTACATTTAGTCTCTAATCTGAACTCCTACCTAGGGCTGCAATGACATTCATCTAAAGGGTTTCCCTCCACACATACACTCCCCACCTACACCAACAGGAGTATAAAGTTTGAAAGCGCGCTAAAAGATATAGAAAGATGAATGGGCCACAGTGCCTCGACGTTCGGTTAGGTAATATCCGCCACGTCATAACTTCACAGCTGCTGCGGATCTGCTTCCTTTGAAACATGGATTTAGGAAGCGAAGCGGATAAATATTTTTGTTTATTATAAAATTATTATACTACCTAATAATATTACAAAAAAATATGTTGTGCATCTAAATGCTGTCACTTGTAGATATTTGACAAAATGTTGCAAGCAAAGTTGTCAAAAAATAAAAGGCCCGTTTTGACCGACTTACATTGTCACGACTTTAGTCAGCACAAAAGTTTTACAATATCTCTTACCAATAAATTTGTAAAGATTCCCGTAGACGGGCGTGACGCGACAATGTGACAGCGGGTGTAGAGCAATTTGTATGAGAACACGTTGTCTGCTGTGTCGATAAATGCTGAAGCGATATAAATGGCAAATGCTGATCAATTGACGAAACGATTCTTTGATTGACCCTCAGAGTTTGTCTCAATAAGCGAATGTCGTTAAATCTTGATTAAAATATTGCATAATGTCAGAATACTGATGTAGCAAAACGCAGTAGTTTGTTGTGAATTGGAGTGAAAAATCTTACAGCTTGTAGGATTTGCATGGTGTCTCATTGAGTTGCCAAGTTGTTGCTTTTTTCTAGCCTTGTAGCCTCTGCTGGGCAAACGCGTCCTCCAAGTCCTTCTAGACATTCTTTGCCGAAGTTGTCATTACCTAATATAATCACGGTAACTAATTCGAAAATTGAGAAATTTTAAACTTCCTACCTAGGAATAAAATATATATAAACAAATATAAAAATCATCATCATCATCATTTCAGCCGAATGACTTCCACTGCTGGACATAGGCCTCCCCCAGGCGTCGCCACATTGAACGATCCCGTGCGTCTCGCATCCTTAACCAGGTCATCGGTCCGCCTTCTGGGAGGCCTTCCAACGTAACGTCATTCGTATCACGTAATTCCAGAACTTTTCGGCCCCATCGGCCACCCATTCTGCGAACAGTGTACCCTGCCCACTGCCACTTAAGTTTGGCAATTGTTCGGGCTATGTCGGTAACTTTGGTTCTCCTGCGGATATCATCATTTCTGACGTGATCACGCAAGGAAATTCCGACCATAGCCCTCTCCCCTTTGGGTGACTTTAAACTTTATGATAAGGCCCATTGTGAGCGATCACGTCTCGGTCCCATAGGTGATCACTGGCAACACACACTAGTCATAGACTTTTGTCTTGAGACACTGTGGTAAATTGGACGAGAAGATACCACGCAACTTCCCGAACGCCGCCCAGCCGATTCGGAGTCGACGGTTCACCTCTTTCTCGAAGTTGGACCTACCCAACTGGACCGTTTGTCCCAGGTAGAAATAATCGTCTACAACTTCGAGTGTAGAGATCTCCGATCTTGATAGGAGTGGGTGTAATATAAAAATACAAGCAAAAAAGTATTCAGTTTCAACCTAAACTCATAAACAAGTTACAGTCCATCACTCACTACTTTCATAGTGATACGTCACATTCAGTTGACATTTATATCTGACACAGTGACACAAAGCCGCACTCAGTGTTCCGATGTCATTTAAAATCACGACAAAATATGGCCTGTGTTTTGGTTAGAAAATATGTAAATGCTGACATTTATTGCGCTAGTGTTGAAATGGATGGGTTATCTGTAGCTATTATAATAATAAAGCTTTTAGTCACTTAAATAGTTTTTGTAGTACTAATCTGATATTTGTAATGGTAGTGGATGGGAGTACCTACATTGTCGAATGAATGAGTTTTGTTAATAATCAATTTTCACTAGCGAAGTACTGTATAATGTTTATTACCTACATACAATACTACAGTATGTAAATAATAATAGTACATTATTGCAAAGGCCGGGAAATAGGCAATTGCAGGTCGAGTATGTGATTGAAGGCCGAGCCGTAGGCGAGACAGGCAATTGCCATTTCCGCCGAGGCATATATAGTGCTTTTCTCAAAAGAATGCAGGAAAATAAAACATAGTTTTTAAATTATACATTTAATTAATAAAAGTTACATTAACATTGCTGGAGCGTTGTAATGTTCCAAATTCAAAAAACGCTCCTGCAACGGATTTGATCAATATTGCTGGAGCGTTGTAATGTTCCAAATTCAAAAAACGCTCCTGTGGACTTGATTTTCTTTGTCCGTAAATTCGATACTTCGCGTGTTCTGTCAAAAATAATGACAATATTTCCATCCATGTTTGAGAAAACATTATTACTTTATAATATTTATTAACTACATACTGTATAGCAATATGTAGATAATAAACATTATTTACTGCCTAAAATCAAAACACCCAACAAAGCAATCTTTACTAATACCTACTGGGTAGGTACTTAGAGTTATACATTCACTGTCAAATATAATGCTCAATTAGACTGGGTCTAGAGAATTCCTCTAGATTTTTGAAAATACATACTTACATACATATATAAACTCACGCCTTGTTCCCATGGGGGTAGACAGAAACTACAGAATGCCACCTGCTACGATCCTTACATACTTCTTTTGCTTCACTCACATTCATACATCTAGTCATACACGCACGCCGGTTATGAGTACCTGCGCACCTGGCCTTTTTGAAGAACATCACAATACATCCCCAAAGTTATGTGCTTATTTCTGGATACTTTGAGACCAACTCTAAAAAAACAAGCTGTTCCTTACGACTTGGGCTTAATATAATTTTAATCTTCTTACATAAAGTATATGGGATTCACATACGCTTCTGAAATGTCTCGTTGCCAATCCCTTAAATTTTGACTTCTATAATTTGCGTTTATTAGCCGTTGTTCGACGTTATCGCTATTACAATATCATATTGTCCAGAGTCCAGACCCACAAATCCTTAACTAAGAACCGCGTTCACTAAGTTTCGTCACTCCGCATCCTGTAACATCCCTTGCCTAAAGTGAGGTGCGCTCCTAGAATCCGTTCGGAATCAAACTGCGGTGAAACTGTTTCGAGGCGGCGCGAGTTCCCAGCTAATGTATTTAGACAGCTTTAGCTGTGTCGCAGGCGGTGACTACCGATACAAATATAGAGGTACGCTCAAGTTTGTTTGTAAGGATAAAATTTGTGTATAGATGCACTAAGTTTTGGGTAGGTAGTTGTTTTCCCCTCACTAGTGGGTAGAGTAATGAAGAATGGAAGATTCATGTTTGGATTTTTTTAACCGACTTCAAAATTCTTTTTTTTTTCTAAAATTTTGACTAGGTGGGCCGATATTAATGTTTTTGTTTTATTTGAAAGCTGATGCTTCTCATGTAGTCCCATTTAAATTTGGTGAAGATGTGATGAAGAACTTCGGAGAAATACAACAGAAGTCTTCAATAAACAACGGCTAGTCTCTCGGGATTGCTGCTATCGCATGTCTGTTTATTGTTTACGCCATTTCATAATTTAACTTCACTCTGGTACGCTCTAAAGGGGTACGCAGATGTGTACATTTCACTCTGGTACACTCTCATTTCACCGGTTATGTTCAAGTTTTATGTTATTCGGGTAATATATTCTGGCATATCTTTGTGCATTATAGGTACCTTACTATATATCTTGCTTATTATGTACCACAACGAAAAAGTGAAAAATATTGATTTTCCAAAATTTCAAAACCTACATCCAAAAAAAACACTACAAAGTGAAAAAATACTCCAATTTCGGAAGTCGGTGTAAAAAACGAAGAAACAAAACACCGAGTAGTGTTTTTTTTAGAAATCAGTTGTGTTTTTTTTGGGGAAAGATTTTTTTTTGAGGTAGAAACGTAAAACCTTCTGATTTATTGGTTAAATTTCTCCTTTAAGTACTGTTAGGCGGAATTGCATGAAAACGATCTAAATGCGATAATGTAGAAAGATTGGAATTTATTCCTGTTAAGAATTACTTTCAAATTGTATCAAAACCGCCTCTCAGCAAACGGTACTGCCTGCCTTAAATTTTCAGTACTTACTGAGTTATTTGATTTATTTTAAATTTTTAGATCTTTTTTGAATTTAAGGACTTTTTTAACTGTCCTTGATAACATTAAAAAAACATCAATTTTCACTTTTCCCATAAAATCATATTAACACAAAAAAAATTACAAAATGCGATCTCGTATTTATTTTAAAAGGTGTCTTTTTAAGTAAGGTAAAGTGCCTTACAATAAGTTTTTAAAATCGTATTTAAAAAACCAACCTACATTGTTATTTTGTTCCACTAATTTGGCCGGTGTGTGTATATTAAAATTTTGCGCACTAAGCTAGATGAATGCTATCTGAAAAATATATCTAGGACCGACTGGATACGAAAGACAAGCGGGTTTTGTAAATAATCTTCTAAGAAGCCTATGTCCAACTGTGGATTGCGATAAGCTGAAATTATAGCTAAATTATTTTTATACAGCGTCTTATAGTCGATATGTCACAGATTTAATAAATACAAGAGTTTTATATCAATTACATCTACAAACCACATAAAAAAAATATATATGAATCTGTATCGACAAAGCTTTCTCACTAATGAGGCCACACTACTCTGTCTTCACGTAAATCAGAAATTAATTAATATATTGCTAACGAACTCGTGTCAAGTTGTAGACACATGCAAGTAACAGCAATCGGTACACAGCGCGAGTTAGGAACTAATTCGAGCGTAACTCGAGGTGTACTGTTTAGAGAGCATCCTGTTTATCACCTTGTGTGCTCGGTGGAAGCATACGATGGGATTGAATTTAAGTTTCCTGCTGAGGTACGAGGTATAGTTAAAATAATACAAATTGTTTACCAAATATGTTGTCTTACATTCCTTAAAGAAGGAAAAGAAAGCCACATATAGTACATTACTGCAGCGGCCAGCAAAAGAGGCATTGATGGACGAACGTGTAAATGTGGGCCGAGGCGAAGCCGAGGCACACATACGTATGCCTAGTTGTGGCCAAGGCTTGTATAGTGCTTTTCTCAAATAATGCGCGGAAATTAAAACTAAGTAGTACCTAAAACTCATTTTGTCAAATACAATTACTTTTCAAAAGCAATGACGAAAAACAAACAACAATAATTATTCTCGCGTTAGGCTTAGCACGCACTGCGATTTTCATTCGCGCGATTTTTTTCCGCCCATTCTGCGGCCTATGGAATTGTATGAAGCCGCACGCATTGCGGTAAAAAAATCAAGCGGGAATAATACTACAAAAATCCGCGCAAATAAAAATCACAGTGCGTGCTAAGCCTTAAAGTGTTCATTTGTATTTTTTTCAATACACAGCTTTCTATTTGCAAACTAGTTCGAAATTTAAATAAAACCTTTGATAAGTTACCTCCTTGGTTGCCATGATTCGGAGTAAAAGATCGTTCCATTTTTAAATTACACGACAGATATGAGTTTACTATGTAATTTATTTGGCCGCTGCAAACGACAGATATGGATTTTCATACAACTTTTGCCGGCCGCTGCTCGCATGTATTTGGCCTGTACTGCAATTTCGATTTATCTCGAAGAAGGTTGTCAAAATAAAGCTCAAATTTCCAAGCATGTTTGAGAAAAATAATTATTTTAATAAGTAGATGTACTAAATGATGAACTATATCAAACCAGTCTGTTGGAGTCCTTGAGAGATTTCAACTGAGTATAAGTATGGTTGAACGACCTACAAACATAACCCATCCTCAAAATATCTATAGCCGTGGTTTGTGCTAGTATAGAAATGAGAGAGATATAGGATTTTTTTGGAAACCACGGTGGTACCTAACCAAAAATACTTATATAGCATGTATTTTTTAGGTAAAATAAACCCATTTTAATGTAAAATAGGTGCCATAAAAAATGGTGTCGTTGGGCAGGACGTGAGGACGAGGGGGTAGGGGAGCGCCCCCTCTCCTCTTTGACCACTCCCATGAAATGGTAACGTTCCCTTCTTGAGAAAAACAAAGTATTGCAAACTAACCTCTAAATACTTTAAAGTTGGTCGTCTCCGGTGACCAGCCTCAGCCGCTACGGCTCGCACGGGTGCCTATGTTTTGTTACATCATACAGCGGGCGGGGGTTGCTCTCCCTTCGAGCCTCCTGTTTTTATAGTGAGTTCGTGAATTTGGGGTGCCCCGATTTGGTTTTGGAAAAGATTCGAAATTTTATGATCTTTTTTCTCGAAATCTATGAGGCTTCGCAACTTGAATCTTTGTGAAAGTGTACTTCAAGAAGAAATGAAGTTCCTTGTAGCCTGGTTACATACCACTGTTGAGCCTTTTAATGCAAAAAACAAGTATAGAAAAAAGATTGTCTGATAATTATCCTGTGATATTAACTTTAAAACTTTCGCGTTTCGAAATTTCAGCGTTTTAAATTCCCGTGATATATTGTTTTTCAATTATCCTGTGTCTTAAACAAAAAACCGGAAGAATTAACAAAGAAAAATGTATTAAAGACCTACTCCAAACATACATCTACAGGAAGTTACAGCTACGTATCATATTTCTTACTTGCAAATCAAAGGCTTTTAAACGTTACAATTTTTTTTTATTACTCTTCGATTTACGGTGAGTTTCCACTAAAGATGAGCGAAGATACGCCGCGAGAAATATGTGATACTCACCAATATTGTTAGATACTTTAGTTCCCTATCCTCGAACAGAACAATTCTGTTGGAAAAGGACTTAGCAGGGGCAAGGTCTGATCGTCTGGTCTACGTAGCTCAATGACACGACCCCGCTCCTGCACATCACCGCCTCAAACGGTGATGACTGTTCGCTGTCCTCGCGCCGACAGCCAGCAGGCAACCAGCTGTCCACGCGCTTACAGCTAGCAGTCAACTGTCTGTCCACGCACCGACCGTTTTCGCCTTCCTTTTACGTCAAGCTGGCAACGTGCTACAAGCGAGCAGTCTGCGTGCGTAAGTACAATGTGCGGGCCGACCGCTTGAAGCGGGTGGTAAGCATGTGATAAACGAGAAGTCAACTTTCGAGAATTCGCTTGCAGCGAGATATCTGCTGAGTATGTCTACAGAGGACGCTCTGAAGCTCACATTTCAACGAACATTATTTTGCCGGGTCGGAGCGGTGTCGTATAAGTCGGTTACGACCTTTATGTGTGCTAGGGATGTGTGCGGCACAGGATCGCTGGAAATGCCTGTATCTCTTATTGTATGTACAAGACCGCCTTCCCACCTAGCAGAGTCGGCTGTACATCGAAGCATACCCCAGTTTCTTGTTTCTCAGTTTCTTGTGTTTCCGTTTCCTTGCACATCTTTGATAGTAACGCACCCTAAACCTGGGCAGACTTGGACTAAAATAGCCGTTGCACTTGAAGTGAATGTGGCGTAATGAGGAAATTAATGTAGATACTTATATAAATGGACTTTATGATGACTGATCTGACATTTCCTAGAGAGCTTACGTTATCAATAAGAATAATATCACACAATCGGGCAGTTGCCTTCACACAACTCCAGTCTGGTCAGAAGAACTTAATTCTACCTCTGTACCTATTAATATATTTGCATTAAAATACTATAGACATAACAACATAACAAATAGGTAGTTTAGTTTTACTTACCATTTACTGCTAATAAAACTTTTCATGTTGTTCCTGACAGACAGTTTTCCCATTTTTGTAGAAAACATTATACGAGTTCAAATGTTAAAGGAAAAATTGAGGTCTAGAGTTGAACTATGCTCTTACATAAGATCATACGGAAAACTTTTAGAAAGAAAAATGGCTTCTACAGTTTGTGAGTTTGGTCTTCAGTTCAACGTGATTTAGTGACGTGATGGTTTTTTTAAGATGATTTGTGACGTTTGTTTTAAGGATTCCACATAAAACAATGCGACGACCATTTTTATAGAAAATGTTCTACCAGCAATATATCCATGAAATATATTGTTAATTTCACAGATATATTGCTTAATTATATACTTTTTAAATAAATGTCACTGCATTGTCGTTTTTCACATTTGATTTTCAAAAATGAAAAACTTAGTAGTGCCATTTTCCAGCTCTATCCTCAAAATAATCCAGCATCACGTTTTCCAAAATTGCCACATCACCTCTCTACAAAATTCGCCATACAAAATTTTGCCAAAAAGTATTCATTTTCATAGTGCTCGCCGTGTCGTTGGGAAGCGAACATATTCTACGTCAGTTTCATTAAAAATCTCGCCCTATCTGCCTCACAAAAGCGTACTGACTCCCATCATATAGAACATATCCTTAAACATTAAACCTATGGTTGTCTAAAAGTATCAATATCTATGTAATAATTTGAGGCGGTGTGTACAGACACACTATTGCATACAGGTTATTTATTACTATAATGTCAAATTGAAGTTCATCCAAATAAAACCTTGTTTTTAGTAACATCATTTGAATTTAGAACCCAACAATTTACAACCTATAATAAAATGGAATCGCTTTTTAATAACTTGATGAAGGTGTGAAAAGTAGTTTAATCACCTCAGGGAAGAGGTATCGTGTCTTCATCTCGACCGAGCTAAAATGTGCTTCACTCATTTTATACATAACTCTTGAGCAACAGTTAATTAGATAAAAACGACATCAGTCTGTGACGTAACTTTTATGTCACCCACAAATCTATTTATACAGCAATTTCTCAGCTTTCTTGTTTTCTAGTAGACCGTCTTCATAAATTCTTCAATCATGACATTGAACAGAGACTGAATGCACTAGTCTAAACGGATAGTTTGTCCGTCATTCCAACAATTTGTTTCTATGTCATTGTAAAATATAACCTAAAGCCGCCTCCACACGCTTGGCGAACAATGGCAAAAAGCAAACACAAAAGAACAAACACGAACGTGTGGATAGGTGTTTGTGTTCGCCTGTGTTCGGCATCGGTGTAGGTTTTTGTGCACAGATCAAAGGGTGTTCGACAAACGTGTTTGCGATGTATCCAGACGCTTGTTCAGTTCAATAGTAAGCGCGAGCTTGCGGGTGGTGGGCGGAGTTAATAGTGGTGGTCAAATTTACGAAACGTGATATTTTGTGTATCCTAAGCTAAATTGTAAGGAAAAAGTCTGATTGGGCTGAGGAGGTTAACCCGAAAGTAATCGCTGCCACAACAAGCTCGTCGTCTGCCAATCCGGAATATACTAGCACGTTCGCCAAGCCTGTGGATGCCATATTTGTGTTGGATGATTGTGGTCAGTGTTTGGCGTTAGCCACTGTTTGTGGCAAACAACAAGCGTGTGGAGGCGGCATAGAATCACTACGGCAAAGAAGAGAAATAAGTTTATGGCACGTTTACATTAGGTCTACCAATTATACGGTGACCGCTTTCGGTTAAACCGGATCGGTTAACCGAATTGGGCGACCGTATTCGTTTAAATCGTCGGTTTATCGGATTCGGCGGCCGCATTCAGCCAAACTGTGTGTAGTCGCGTTGAAAGAATCATCATGGACATATTATGTTAAGGAACAAAAATGCACTAAGAAAAAAAAACAACAGTACTTTACGCATACGCCGTCCGCGCTCTTCGATTGAACAATGAGTGGCGCATTTCAAGTTGAAACTTTCAACAAGTCAGCCGTGTTCGGTCATCGAAATCGGTCTGCGGCCGAGTAAGTCTAACCGAAAACCTGTATATATTACTCGGTGACCGAATACGATCTGCGGTCAAATACGGCTAACCGAAAACTTGTTTGCACTAGTCGGTGACCGAATACGGGCTGCAATCGAATCGGTCAAAACGACCTAATGTAAATGAGTCATTATTTATCTCATACTTAAGAAAGAGACGCTTACATATTATTTGTCTTTTGTTTCAGGGTCTCATTGAAGAAATAAGCATACATACCAATGCTGATGATGAAACATTAAAGTATATTTGCAACACGGTAGGTATCTATAATTAGAAATCAGAAACAATCGTTTATTTTTCATTACATTTGTTTTTGTACCCTTTTTAATATATTTTTTGACATTCCAGGCTAGAAGTATTTCAGATATAGTTAGTATTTATTTACATACATTCAAATTCTTGTCGCTTTCTGCTACTGCTCTTTTTGAAACTCGATGTTCTAACTTTTTGGAATCTTTTTAACGCAAATAGATTCTCAAAAGTAGCTTTTAAAGCTATTACAAAAGCAAATCACAATGTGATGTAATTTGCCGAATTTCAGTGTATATTTAATTATTCTCAATTTGATATGGTAATCGCATTTTAAATAAAATATTCCAAATTTTATGCTATTATTTTATAAATAACTGCATTTATTATTATAATTTATGCATTTTGTATATTTTAAATTTATGTTTATAAATATCAACAGCGTTAAAAAGATTTGAGACAAAATTTTTCAAAATTTACTTTTATTTTCGTTTCGGCGATTAATAAAATTGGGGTAAATTCGTTCTGGCTTTTAAAATTTTGTATTTAGTATAATAATTGGCTAGCTTAAGTGTACATACACTATCGTATTTAAATTATTTATTTATTATTATATAATATTATAATCATTTTCAACCAACTAACTTAAAAAATGGTATTTTTTAACCAGGAACTCTTTTTTATGTTAAAATTGTATTTTAAAAATAAACTTACGGCCAAACCTGTTTAAACGCTACTCAATTTTTAACCTCCAATATATCACATGCTGACTAACACCCGGCTTCTGAACAGTATTTGAAGTTAAGAAGTGGTCTCTCTCTACGCTCTACTACGGCATCACTCATCTGTCATAATTAGCGAAACAATAGAAAAAAATAGGCAGACGCCTTTCAATGGCGACGTGACAGTTGAGGGTCAATCTTGTCAAAATTTGGCATTAGAGTTTGAAAAGTTCTTAACGTAAAATTCTCAATTCAGAAATCGGGTAAGATAGGCTTTTGCACTTTTTACAGTTGAGTCGCGTTTAAGTATGTGCTACCTGAGGGTTAGTTTATAAAGTATTTATTAGCATAATAAATTACTAATGAAGTAATAAACCGGTTTTGTTTGAAGTGGTATCATATTTTAACATTAATAATTTGTTCGTAGATGGACTCAGACACTGACCCAGTAAGTGCGTTGCTTGTTTGATTGAGTCTTTTAGTAGTGATTTAGAGCATAAGTTTGGTAGAATTTGTAGTTGCAGTAGAATATTTAAAATACATATTGTGAAGCAACCGTACAAACCCTGTGCTTCGAACATTTTAGACAATAGTTTGCTTAAAATATACCCAAAACCCTTTGATGTACAAGGATGGGGATGAAGTAGTGAATATTTAGAAAGCTTTGGCAAAATGATAATTTGTTTACTAAATTAACCCTAAGTAGACACAAACGTCAATCTAGCAGTAAGTGTCTGTACCTGTAGCGCTATGTAATAAACTCATTTAATTTGAGGTAAATTGAGTTTGAAGTGACAGCACTTCAATACCTATTGAAATAACAGGTCACTTCATGTTTACTTCACTTAAGTTTTCACTGTGAGTTTTTTATAGAATCGATTGGTTGTAATATATTAGAAATTCAGTGTCTTATCTAAATCATGTTGTGAAAGAAACATACAAATAAATTACGCCAATGACAAAAAAATACTGGCAAATAAATGGATTCCTTCATGGGTATTTGTTTAGAACCCAAGAAAATTACTAATCCTGTGAAAATAACATATCAAAATTCTAACACAAACGTTTTGGCTTTTTAGTTCCAGTCTTGTTAATAAATCTTTGCGCTTATTGCAGTGTTGTTGTTAAACTGTTGTAAAGAAACATAACCAATAACCGGCGTCGCTCTATTTTTCAATCAAAATCTCATATTTTGTATTGCTATGTTCAACAGCTAAGCGGTGTGCCACCTACAAGCATAACAGGTAAATAAATTTTATCTTTATACGTTGTTTTGGCCGAAAAGTTCTGGAGTGGCGAACGCAAACCAGCAGAATTAGCGTTGGAAGCTCTCCCACAAGATGGACGGATGATCTAGTAAAAATTGCGAGAATCCGCTGGAGTCAAGACGCACAGGGGCCTATGTTCAGCAGTGAACGTCTTTCAGCCAAAATTATAAAGATGATGGTATCGTTTCTTAATGAGCCAGCATTTGACCTCGAGCCCCGAGTAGCACACGGGCTACAAAAGAGTCCGGCAGATTTCTGTTGACTGATGCTTGCCCGGTTTGACGGTTTATGGATGGTAGGGAACACTGACGCTGGCAGAGACTTGGCTGTGCGCATAATAAACTCTACTTTCATCTTACGAAATCTGAATTCCCTGCCGGAGTCTGTGTTTCCCAATAGCTACAACCGAAGGGTATGTAAATCAATAGTGAATAAGCTACTACTGGGCAAGCGTGCTTCACTGTCGACCACATCATCGCTTACCATCAGGTGAGATAGTGGTCAAACGAGAGGCTATCATTTAAAAAACTTGAATATTTTAAACCATTTTCTACTAAATTAAAAACTATATTAAGACTATTATGTTTCTGTACTATTCCACCAATTTTGGGCAAATCCTATAAAATATTCATACATCCTGCCAGGACTTTCTGAGTCTACCGCATTGTCATTTCTTGGCTTTTGAATTCCACTGAGTTTTGATTTTTGGCCATTATTCTTCCCAGCACACAGTACAACTTAACGTTGTCATTGATAAATCTATAAAAAAAATGTAGAACATCTCTGGAATATATAAAAATCTTAAATTCTTACAGAACCACCCGAAAAAAGAGATAGAGGCGACATGGGGGAAAGAGGAGAAAAGGGTGACATGGGGAAAAGAGGGGAAAAAGGTGACATGGGAGCGAGAGGAGGAATGGGTGACAAGGGTCCGAGAGGAGAAAAGGGGGACATGGGGGCGAGAGGAGAAAAGGGTGACATGGGGGCTAGAGGAGAAAAGGGTGACATGGGGGAGAGAGGAAAACAGGGAGACATGGGAAACACGGGGAACACAGGAGAAAAGGGGTACATGGGAGACACTGGAAAGGGAGGGGAAAAGGGTGACAAGGGTGACAAAGGAGACACAGGAAAGAAAGGGGCAACGGGGAATAGAGGTGAAAATGGGGACAAGGGAGAAACGGGGCAAATAGGAGAAAGGGGGGACATAGGAGAAACGGGGAAGGTAGGAGAAAAGGGAAACACGGGAGATAAAGGGGACCCAGGCGAAAAGGGCATCGCAGGAGAGAAGGGCGAGGGAGGGGTATTGGGCACTACAGGAGACACGGGGAAGAGAGGGCAAATGGGCGCTACGGGGGACACGGGGGATAGAGGAGAAAAAGGAGACACGGGATTCACGGGGGAGAAAGGTATGAAGGGCGAAATAGGCCTGACTGGTTATAAGGGGATAAAAGGTGAAAAAGGTGACAAAGGCGACCTTGGACAGAAAGTGAGAAAGCACTGTTTTTTTTAACTGTATTAAGTTCTGTCATTGTACATTGGTGACAACTACACCTTAACTTTTTTTTCAGGGTGATTTAGGACCGCTAGGACCAATAGGCCCACAAGGCCCAATAGGCCCAAAAGGAAAAGAAGGAGTAAGTTTTTGTTGTTTATTCTAGCAGAAAACTCTTAATTCGTGAAATTTACCGATACTTTCTTCTCTCTTTTTTTTCTTTCAGTGTTAGAATATCAAATTTAATTATATACTTGTTGAGTGTGAGTAACAATATAGCCATAAAGAGTTATCAATCATCTAGTACCTCTGGCTTGACTTTACCAACACCAACCTCAAAATCACTTTGTATTAATATGTTGCTAAACTAAATAAACAATTATGACACAAATCTAAATGTCACCGTTTCCAATAGACCTGCCAATGTACGAAAGAAGTTGTGTCAAGTCTGTTGTTGTCGATGCCCGAAATGAAAGGACCACCCGGTGAAAAAGGACCACCAGGATACGATGGGACACCTGGTGAAACAGGTTTAACTGTAAGTATTTTAATATTAGCATATATACAGCGTCATGAACTCTTTTTGAAACTGTTTACTTAGTCCGCTTATTTTATTGTCAAGAAAATAATAAAAGCTGAACTGAAAAATCAAATAGATAATATCAATAATCAAATATAATATAAGACTTTTAATGCTGGATCTTTAAACCTAGGGTAACATTGGGCCAATAGGCCCCAGAGGACCAGACGGGAATAAAGGAGAAAAGGGACTCAGAGGAGAAGATGGAATACCGGGCAAAGATGGATCAATTGGCCCTAAAGGAGAACCGGGAAATGATGGCAAGCCTGGAACACCTGGTGAACATGGGCAAATGGGACCGCCGGGACCACCGGGTGTAGGAAGTTTGGTGATTATTTGTTAATTTTAATCATTTCTTATTTTTCCATATAATCAGCACCACTTTTGGAAACTGCAGTCTTGTAGGCCAAAATACCATGAACTAGAACTAGAACCATTGTTTCGAAAAACTTTTTGTTTTAAATCTTAATATTAGCCCCAGTCAAAAATCTCAGAAGTAACTTTGACAGGACCCAGAAAAACCCGTTGTTATACCTGGGGAAAAGGGTGCTGATGGACCGATTGGACCTCCAGGCAAGCAAGGTGAAAGAGGTGTTCAAGGAGAAAAAGGACCCAAAGGAAACATTGGGCCAAAGGGAGAAAAGGGTGTTGAGGTAAGAATCAGTACAGTACCAAATAAAAATAATCATATATTATACTGAGCATATTTTCTAAATATATTTAACATTATAGGGTCATGTAGGACCTCAGGGTCCCAGAGGAGAAAAAGGCAGTATGGGTGAGGCAGGAAAGAATGGAATACCAGGCATATCAGGAAACCATGGACGAACAGGAGATATGGGACAAAAAGGCAAAAACTGTTTTTTCTTATTATATATAAACACATCAACACGGTCTAGGGATATTTTTAAAAAAGCGAATTACTATCAATGTGTTAATTGACAAAGAAATCTTTTAATATGACATGTATATATTTAAAAGATACGTTATTTTATATTCTACCATTTTTTAATAATGGTTAAGGTACTTCGATTAAAATTTCAGGATTTTATGGAAAAAAAATGAAGCATAGACGGAAACCGTATATGAATTAACTTTTAATTTATGAGTATGAGTAGTATTTAATTTGTGTTTATAAACTTGAAGTTAGTAGTCTGAGAAAGCGCCCATGATGTTCATAACACATCGGCAACGATGCGGCATGCTCAGAACAAGGTTGTCAATGTCTTGCTTCGGAATATTGTCCCATGTCCTTCTGAGGTGCGCAAAAAGTTGATCTTCTGTAGCCAGATTTTCAGGAACTTCCTTCAGAGCTCTTCTTTGCAGCTTATCCCACGCATGCTCAATGGGATTTAGATCTGGCCATTGAGCAGGCCAGTCTAAGGCCCTAACATTGTGTGTATGTAACCAATCTGCTACCGTTCTCGCCGTGTGTGCCCGGGCATTGTCGTGCATGAGCAGGAAATCTTGCCCCATTTGTGTTCTGTGGGGCAAGATTACGGGCCCCAGCACCTGTTGGACGTATCGTTCTGCCGTCATATTGCCCCGCACCCAAACGAGATCCGTCCGTCCTCCAAGACGAATTCCTGCCCAAACCATAATTGTTCCTCCTTGGTATGGGTGAACTTCCTGAGGGTTCTGAAGACGGCTCCATCGTCCACGAACTCGCCAAACACGCGTCCTTCGTGAATCTGGATGGAAGCCGAACCTGGATTCATCCGTGATCAGCACATTGGACCATTGCTCACGGCCCCAGTCCACGTGGTTCCGAACCCATTCTAATCGTCGTCCACGATTGCCTCTCCGTAAAGGTGGGACCCGGAGTGGTCTACGAGAGCGTAGATTGCTTTCATGCAGTCGCCTTCTTACAGTTTGGTCACTCACAAGCACTTGGTGTTCCACTCGCAGCCTTTGGACCAATTGAGTCGCCGTTGCATTTGGTTGAGCTCGCGCAGTAATTTGCAAAAATCGGTCTTGTCTGGGGGTAGTGATGCGACTTGGCCCCCGGTGCCTGTCCGCTACTTCACCTGTGGCACGATAGCGTGTCCACAATCTTGAAATTACATTTTGGTGGGTCCCTATGGCCTCAGCAACATTACGCTGAACAGACCCAGCTTCCAGCATTCCCACAGCCCGTAACATCTCCGCCCTCGTCAAATGTTGGCGTTGCATGGCTACAATACCTCAATTTTAACTTTATCTTTCGTTTAAAAATGAAAAAAAAATGTAACTAAACGTAATTCGTATTGTTTTCTAAATTTCGCACACATGAAAATTCCCTCTCCTACACTTCAAGACATTTTTATGCCACCGAAACAAAAGAATTTTCAAAAATTTGAATTTGGAATTAGTCTGAGATAAATTACAAACAAATCGGCGTATAAAAGATTCCAATGCGGCCAGTACTTTTCAAGTTATTTAATTGAGTATGAAATATCCCTAGACCGTGTTGATGTGTGTATATATCTTTGCTGTTTTCACTCCAAATAAATTTACATTTTAAGTCTTTCATATTTTTTATTGATCGCCAGGTATTAAAACAGATTCCTGTTTTTGTTTACTTTTAAGTCACTCGCGGGCGCTCAGGGAAGGGTCTCATAAATGAAAACACTATTTACAATGGCACCAGCCCTGAACTGAAACTGAACAGTTGATTTTATTTGCATATGAATATATTAAACCAAGAATACCTCTTTTACTTCTTTATTAAGATAACTAGTTTCTACCAGCGGCTTTGTCGAATGTCAAAAATTATCCCATGTGAATATATGCCCGGGATAAAAAGTATCCTATGTGCTATTCCAGACTAAATTCTTTCTCTGTTCCAAATTTCATCTAGATCCGTCTATCCGTTTGATCGTGAAGAAGTAACAAACATATAAATAAAATAACAATAAAAAATAAAACACTCACAGACTTTCGCCATTATACTATTAATAATGTGATACTTAGTTAAAGTCAACTTGTTACCAAGACATTCAACAACAATGGCTTTTCTTCTTCCAGGTGAAAGGGGAGACAAAGGCGTTCCTGGTCTAGCTGGACTTCCAGCATCTCTAACTTCAGTGCTAGACGCAGAAAGTAAGTTTCAACTGTAACAACTTTGTAATTAAAATATTTACGAAAATATAACCCGAAGAACCAAGGTCTTTACTGTAGCCCTGTTACATAACTAGAATTTATTTTTTTACGGCAGAGAAGTATTCTCAGACAGTTCATTATAATTTAAACAACAAAAATATAATTTATAAAAATTTCAATGTATAATATAAAAAAAACCACCCACAAATCGTAAATTTACTGTTTATTTAGACCATCCTATTCAAGTTCGAAACAATATATAAACCTGAATAAATTTCAATATCAAACAAAGCATTCTGGTCACGAAAATGTAATAACGTAAGTAGATTGAATCCCAAACATTTTTTGCTACTATCAGCTCTATTGGCTTTGATACTGACTCAACGTTGTTATATTGGGTATGTTTGTTTTGCTATCCTTCTTTACCACGAGAGGTATGAAAGGGACAGGATGAAAGTATATTTCAATTGAGTTTACGTATTCGTTTGTCTTATACAGTGCGTCTGGTATTGTCATTTTTCGGTTCCACAAAACGCATCAGGAAATCTTTAGATCTATTTTTTATTAGTTTTTATGTATAAGATATTTATCAGTAAGCAATGATATTCTAGTATAGTAATCAAAAAATATTTTCCCTAGACTCATTAAATGGATTAAATTTGTAAAAAAAAGAACAAAGTCTTCCTTCGAATATCCAATAGTATGAAAACAGCATTAGGTACTTTAAATTCACAATATGGCATGATTTCACATTATGATAATATTTCAGATGCAGCTGTAGTGGAAACACTGAGAGGGTTCAAAGGAGAAAGGGGAGAAAGAGGTGAAAAGGTATTTCATTAACCCCTATTGAAACTAGGGCAACATATGTTTTGTCTTTCAATTATATAATTTAACTATAATTTTTTATAACGTGTAGGTACTTGAAATCTCAAACCAATCAAACCATCTGACTTTTGTTTGACTTAATTCAGTATGTATAAAATAACAATGCTAAGAATACACACTAATTTTAAATCTCATAAAATTAAAACTCTGAAAGAGTATATTTTTAACTCTTAATTTAGTATGGTCATTGTGGTTAATTAGTTACTATTATGCAGGACTCTCATTCATCTATTTATTCCAGGGTGACAAGGGCGATTTAGGACTTGCTGGCCCTCAAGGACCAAGTGGAAGGGATGGCAGAGATGGTAATCCTGGGAAAAAAGGGGAAGTCGGCCCAGAGGGAAAGATTGGGAAAAAAGGAAATAGGGGAGAACCCGGCCCAGCTGGGGAAGTTCCTGCTTCAAAGATCGCATTATTGAAGGTTTTTGTTTATTTGTCTTCTATAAAGTTAAAGTTAATATTAAACGAGAATGCCTTTTGCCGAGAAAGCAAAATGTCCTTCAGTGGAACAGTAAATGACTCAAGAATCATTTTGAAAATCTTTGTATAAATATATTGCTAAATATTTTTTCAACTTAAATAATTTTATTATTTACTTCAGTATATCAAGCCAACATTTACTGGGTATATAGCAAATGACGAGTATGTAACTTTCTATATTGATGATTATTTTAGGGTGCCAAAGGAGACAGAGGTCTCATAGGATCTAAAGGTGAAGCAGGAGCAACTGGCATCAAAGGGAAAACTGGAGAAATGGGCCCAGTTGGTTTCAAAGGTCCAAGAGGAGACCGTGGTCCTGCGGGTCCTGTGGCAAGTTCAATTACTATATTATATTTTTTATCAACCAAGTTAAAAGCCAGACAAGATCTGAAATGGAAGTTGAGTGGATTCAATATGATGTAATTTTTATGGGTGATGTTTAATTTTCACTATCATTGTACTAGGGACCTATGGGACTACCTGGATATAATGGCACGAATGGAGAAAAAGGTGAAAAAGGAAGTACACCAAAGATTGATTTGAACAAGGTTAGTGTTCATGTTAAATTGTTGCATGAAAAACAAAAACTGTAACTAGCAATATTATTTAATCAACATTAAACTTTTATTACAGCTAAAGGGTGATAAAGGGGACAAAGGTCTTACAGGTGACCCTGGTAATCCAGGAAAAGTTGGGCCACAAGGACCACCGGGGACATGTGTGTCAGCATCCACTGGAGCTCCTATATTGGGACCACGCGGTCCACCAGGAGAGCCCGGTGATCCTGGTAAAGATGGCAAATCTGTAACTGGACCAAAGGGAGACAGGGGACCAGCAGGACCGCTTGGACCTCCGGGACAAAATGGCGTTTCTATAGTTGGACCAAAAGGAGAACCGGGACCACCGGGAATAACGATAATACAGAATACTTTCCTGAACCCACGTAAGCCTGGTGGTAAGATATTAATATTATTTTATTAATTACTTTCCTAACAAATTCCCAGTTCCTGGGGCAAAAATTATATATTTAAAAATTGTTTGAAAATGATCATTTTTAGCAATTTTTAAAGAAATTGCCTAATTCTTACCGTTTGTGTATGTAGCAAGATCAGGTCCACCACGCACAATGGTCCAACTGAAGGACTAAGTGCGGAAACCAAACCCCATAACATAGAAGATCAGGTTGTACATAATTTACTTAGTTAAAGATGATTGTTACACAAGAAAACGTTTAATAAGCGTCAAACTTTAGCATCGTTATCAGAATTCAAATATAAATATTTTTTATGGTTTTCAGAAAATGGAGTTGACCAAGACGAGGAGTGGTGGTCACTGAACACTATTGTTTTTAGAACAAAACGTGGACTACTGAGGGTAATTTCCTTTAAATATTATTTTTGAAAATATATAAGAAATAAATATTTCTTTATTTGTGACTCTCACAAGAAATAGGTACTAAAAATGTATTAGAACTAATAAACATAAAAGACCTTTACAAGGCCAAAAAGGCTCTTATCTCAGCATATGACGCAATATTTAAAAAAAATGCATCGCTGATATTATGTTGTGCTATATTGTATATGTATTATTTTGTAAAATTTCGCCGTAATTACATATGTGAAGTGATTTCGAAGTGAGTAGTCAATCTCTTGTATCAGTTGGAATGACAGCTGACTTCATCAATGTGAGATATCAACAAAATCAACCGGCTGATAAGGCCTTAAAAATCAACGGCTAAAACGAAGCTGTTGTTTCAAAATTAACTAAATTTGCTAGTTGGAAGTATTATTTTAATAGCAGCAACATTAACAAAATAAACATAGGACCAAGCGAACGTAAAGTTAAAAACAAGCATATGAAAACAAGAAAACTATTCAAAGCGAAATATTTCTACCTGAACAGTTCCATTACTTTGAACAATAGGTAAATATATGTACATAATTGGTTTCCTTTTGCAGCGAACGGAGGAAACAGAGCTGGGTACGTTGGCATACGTTTTACTAGAGAAAATATTGCTTCTCCGGGTTGAAAACGGCTGGCGAAATGTTGAGGTAAATAGCATTATTGATTTTGAATATGTTATACATTTTCATATTGTGTTTGGCTTTCGGCTTAGAATGTGTGGAAGTTTTAAGATCAATGGTAGCACTATCGACTATGTGTTATATTTGCATTTTCATGTTGTGTTTTAGGTACTTTTGGCTTAGTATGTTTGTAAGTTTTAAGACCAATGGTAGATATCATTATCGGTTGTGTGTTATACGTTTTCATATTATGTTTTACTTTCAGCTTAGAATGTTTGGAAGTTTTAAGATCAATAGTATCACTATCGGCTATGTGTTTTATTTTAAATTTACTTTTGCCTATGGCCTTGCTCCCAAACAATGCAGCTTTTGGGGATAAAAAGAGCCTTTGGCAATCAGGGATTGCATTATCGCTGATTAACAAAGGCTCTTGCTGCCATCCCGATCCACAAGCTGTCCATCACAGAAAGTTTTTTTTTTGTCAAATCATTAATTACAAAAATTACCTCATATATAGAAACAATTCTACCTCTCTATAGGTTGGGTAAAAGATCGTGGATCAAACGAGACAGGGCGATAGTAGGCGTTATAAGAAGAAAAAAATTGTTTGTGTTGTTTAATACCTACTGCAGATAACCCCAAATATCGCCCTGTTGTGTTTGATCCACGATTTTTGGGCCACTCTGTATAATGGTTTGGTTTCTTGGCTGAATTCAGGCACAAAATGTACAGGAAGAACCATTCCAAAAAATACATAAATTATCTTAGTACTTTCTTTTTGCAGATGTCATCACTGTTGGACGCGAGGCAAACTACCACTCGTGAACCACCACCACCGCCGCCTACCACCACAACAACCACTACTACCACCACGACTACAACATCTAGGCCACCACCACCTACCGCCACCCCGAGACCAAGCCGACCACCACCAATACCTACCACCACTCCTAGACGAACCCCACTACCACCACCAGCTTACAGACCACAGCCAACAACATCTTCTACTACTTTTAGCCCTGATATTATTCCACCTGAACACAAACCGCATGGACCAGTTGTAAGTACGACCTATTAACATAGATTTAAATCCTTAGATTTATCTTCACAGTCCTTTAGAGCAGATGAGCAATGTTGGCAGTGGTAAAAGGCGCGACTTGTAAGTTGTAACTCATGCGTTTGATCCAGGCAGGTGCTTTACTTTGTGTAAATTATTTCATCACCATTGCTCTCAAAACGGTGAAGGAAAACATCTTGAGGAATGGCATGCCATTCTTGGACATGTCCAAGAATCAAAAATGCGAAGATATGTGACATCCGCCAGCCCACACTGGGCCCGCGTGGTGGATAAAGCACTTGTCCCATCACCGGCGATGAAGCGATTAGCTATCGACTATTTTCTCGTTGAAGAAACGAACAAAAGATACAGATTCCGTGTCAATAGAAGAGACACATGTATATTCACACTCTCGACACAAGTTTGTCGCAGCGACAAGAGCTATCAAAGGTAATACGCGCTTGGCGATGCTCGGTTAGCGGTCAGAACTCACGCCGAGAGACCAACCAACTAACTCCTGCAGGACTGACCGCCTGAGTGAGTGGTGCACTCGCTAATAGCCGAACGGTAGAACTGTCGGAACTAGACACACGCTTCTCACTGCACGCCAACTCGTATCTAGGTTCTAGCTCAGTTCGCTGCTCGCTGATCGTCGGTGGTTGGACAAGAGCCGAACGGCCCGTTCCCTCTCACACAGAGGAGGCCTGTTTCCTAGCAGTGAGAAAATTACAAATCTGACTATGCCTGATGATGATGATCTTTAATAAATAATTCATACTGATAAGAGTGAGCTCACACATCAAAAATGTAAGGGATCGATCACGTGATATTTCGATATCGCTTGTCAATACATACAGTTTTGCCTTTTTGTCAATCACTATCGCCACGCTCTCGCCACGCTATAGCCACGCTCTAGACCAGCCTTTTACTAAAGTGCGATAACGCCTCCTTGTGGGCGGTGCAGGCCTAAAAGGGGGCCGTAAGAGACCCAGAAAAAAAATGAGGACGTTGTGTAGAAGCTTGGGGGGTGATTTGTAATTTCATTTAGCTAGGAGAGTAGTATATTATTGGGCATTCTATACCACTATCGGCAAGTTGCTCGGCGAGTGCGCCTCGCTGCCGATAGTGGTATAGAATGCCCAATAATTGATAATCTACTCGCCTCTCCACTCGACCGAGACAGTACATTGTACTGAGAACTTGATTTGGAACGATAATTCGAGCAAATCGATACTCGACTCGCCACTCAACTCGACCGATACACTCGGACGAGACAGTTCATTTTGTCGCGTACTGGATGAGCTTTACTCGACCATTGACTAGTAACTTACTCCTTACCACTATATTCCATACGTCTGACCAGTATGCGGCGTTTCGGAGAACGATGAACTGTCAACTATCAACTCGACTCTCCGTTTACTTACTGCACTCGACCGATCACTCGAGTTTGTATTCGCTGTTAACAGAATGTCGATCGAGAGTGATGGTGGCCGATGATTGTAACAAACCAAAGCTTGTGACTAAAGCGTTAACGGGTTGTTACTGTAAATAATAAACAACTGTAACTTAGGTACTTGGTTTAATTATCATAAAATGTTGGTTTGTCTGGAAACAAAATATCAGCCGCACGCACGAGCTCTTGTAGTTTTCGCCACTGAGGAGAGTCCGCGTCGGTCTGGAACTTGATTCGGACGAGCGCTTTCTTCCACAGCTCGGCGGAGTCGGTGAGGCGAGCGTCGTCAGCCTTGTACACCTTGCAGTCGATGTAGTACTCTCCGTCGGTGCTCGTTGCTCGGCGCTCACAGCCGCTGGCTACGCGGTTCACAAAGAATGAAGTTAGGTGATCCGATGAATGTTCTTTGTGTGGGATGTCGCGGTTTTTACTGATGCCGAATATGTCCATGCCAGTGTTGGTTTTTTTACTGAAATAATAACGAAAACTGTTATTAGTTAATGTTTACAACGAGAGATGCAGGGGCAAACAAAAACGGTGTGTAAGCAGCGCACACAATCGCATAATATTTTATGAACGACACCACGGATATTTCTGTAGAAAATATTACAAGTGACTAATCAGCGAATGGAATACTTATGCAAATTGCACTATTATAATTCAATTAGTGGAAACGTACTACTTTACTATTTTAATTTAATCAGAACTAGGAGATAATAAATTCAAAATATTATTCACCTGCTACGAGTTACGGTTGTTGTTTGTGACTGCATCTTGCGTTTCCCATTGCTGTCTGCAGACGGTTTGCGACTGGCCTTCACTTTGTGTCCAGTGATCGATGCTTGCGAGTAATCACACTCAGAGTCTGACCTGAAATAAAGATAGAGGAAATGTAGTCACACAATTATTATTAATTAATCCAATGGAGTAATGTCCATTGCGCTGGGCATACTATAGGACACAAGTGTTCGGGCAAACACTGGTTCTCTAATATTTAAATGGGATAGCACTGAGACTGAGCTAACTATGTACAGATCGGGTGATCTGTGAAGTAACGCGCTCACAAACAAATATATGTAGTTATAAATGACAGGCTAATCACAAGTGTGATCCATGAAAACGAACAGACTATTTTATCAGACTTACATTATTTTCCGATCAGAAGTTCCACTCGGTTTGATGACTTGGCTGGTGATGACAGCAGCGGATGGCTATCGACAATGCCGTCACTGATATTGTAGGCGACACGGAGTGTTTGTAGACCGATTATACAAGAGCACTTCGTTGCACTTGCAGACTGCGAAAACTTTGTACCGAACAGAAAAACTTGTGGCTTATAAGTTAAAATCGAATTATAAGTTAGGAATGTTAAATCCACTACAATCAATCCGGTATTGCTTTGTTAAAGTAACTTTTTCTATAGTCGTATTATACGCGTTGGTAAAATGAAGACGAAGGAAAATTTTATACTGTATCGAATGTCGATGCAGCGAAATAAGCTAGGGCTGACCAAACGATAGCGTGAACGGAATCGCCACAAACCAGATAGATTTTATTATTTTAAAGAAGTAAATAAATGTTTCCAAGGTAATTATTTCATCATCTACATTTAGGTTTCGTGTAGAAAAAATGAACTTACTGCCGTCTACCGCGTACTTCTCTAGATTTCCTAAAATAAATAGATAATATAATTCCTGTAACTACGGTAACGGGCATGACGAAACCATGAACGTTATATGATATCGTCATCGTCATGTCGTCTATCGACATACTATGATATATTTTAATCGATTAAGTGCATTGTGTGAAATTTGTATATTTGAATGCCTACCAAGTTGTTACCAACCCTAACCAAAATAGCTGATATAATAATTATGTTTAGCACACGTGTAACAATTAGGCAATAACAACTTTTATGATGAAATATTTTTCTGCTTTGTAGACAAAAAAGAAAACAAAAAAAAAATCCCTAAAATATTATTTATTACCTCAAAGTCTCTCGGAGCGAGCACCTTTCTAAACTGTTACAGTACAATCAAGTTAATTATTATAAATAAATATTTAATTGATCTCACACCAGAAACAACAACAATTTCAGCTACTGGAGCAACTGTGTTCGTTATATCGGGGTGCTGAAATATACATACATATTTGGATCACGCAAATACATAATCTTATGTATGAATCATTTCATATTGTGCAGGTAATTATCAAATATAACACAACAATAATACGATAACTATTTAGAACATTACAATAATTATGACTATTTTTCATTCTAGAATTTACAGCTTTTTACCTAATTCTTCATCGGTACCAATAAACCATTTTTTTTAGTTTCAGATACATTCTGCCTAAACATAATATTAATTACTGACTTGCCTGTGAAGAATTATTAAATTACTTGAAGTATATCTACATATTTGGACCACGCAGATACACGTACTCTTATGTATACATAGTTTCATATTTTGCAGGTAATTATGAAATATATTTTTCTTCCCAGAATATACCATTATCTTACCTAATCAGATTATGTACCTAATGCATCCATCCATTTTTTTATTATTTCAGATACATCCTGCCTAAACATAATTACCGACTTGCCTGTGAAAAATTACACAAGGAACTTGAAATCAGCGTAAAATTGTCCTGACCAAGTTGTACTAATTATATAAAATATTTTGTCTGGTATACCTAAGACGGTGAATATTAGTTGTAAGTATTATCTAATCCAAATTTATTGAACTAATAATTTCAAGTGTTCTTTGATTTCAAACAATAATATAATGCCTCACTGCTCTGATTGTAAAGTATTTGTAGACAATCGTCGATGGTCTGGTCATTTACGTAGCAATGTACATAAAAACAATAGTTCTACCCCTATGTATGATAATGTTGCAATTATTAATTCTTCTTTTAAAGAACGAATCAAAAGTTACAAAATCATAGCGACAGGTGAACAAATACATAGTTTTCCTGAGGTGTTTCTCAAAAGTATTAGTACACAAGTCAAACATTTAATAGACAATTCAATAGAGAAACACACCTCTGTCAAAATAAATTTTGAACTGTTTGCTTCGTTTCTTATGTATAAAAATGATCAACAAGAAATAAAATCATTCCGTACAAACAACATTATTACACATTTTAATTACGATTTTGATTCTATTTATAAACTAACTATTGATTTACTACTAAAAAAAATTGAAGAATTTGAGGAAAGGGATAGTGGTTGGACTTTTTTATGCAATTCACATTTAGAATTAAATATTAATAAATATCAACCTCTCAGCGGATCTAAATTTTTAACTTTGCCGAAATTCATAAAAAGTAAAAGAGCTTGTTTGAATATTCGGAACAATGATGAGTATTGCTTTTTGTGGTGTGTTGTGGCGGCATTGTACCCCACAAATAGACATCCCGATAGGATTTCGTCTTATCCCCGCTTTCAGGATGTTTTGAATGTTAATAATTTGACATTTCCAATCACATTTTCGGACATAGCTATCTTTGAGAAAAATAATCCTTCTGTTAATATATATGTGTATGGTTTAAAAAACGAGAAGACAATTATTGGACCGCTTTATAAAACGTTGAATAATAAGTCTAATAAAAGTATCCATCTACTGTTTATAGAAAACAATAATAATTCTCATTACTGTCTTATCAAAGATTTATCTCGTTTAGTTAGAAATCAGATGACCAAACATCATGGTAAACTATATTTCTGTGAAACTTGTTTATTGTTTTTTCCAACGCTTAGTCAAATTGAATCCCACTTGTGTGGGGGGATCGTCACAGTTTTACCAGAACAAGGTTCATTTTTAAAATTTAAAAATTATGATAGGAAACAAAACATTCCATTCGTCATATACGCTGATTTCGAAACGTTACTTGAACCCATTTCCGGCGATGATTTCAACACCGCTAATACGTCATACTCTAAACGCCACGTGCCGGCTGCATTCGCTTACAATGTCGTGTCATCAAATAAAAATGATAGCGTTGAAGGCTATAGAAGTTATCGCGGCAATGATTGTGTTTCAAAATTTATAAATTTTCTTACTGAGGATGTAAAACAAATACATCAGATTATATCCAAAAGCGAGCCTATGATATTCACTGATGACAATTCTCTAGAGTTCAAACGTGCCGTTAGGTGTCATATTTGCGACAATTTACTCTTGACCGATAAAGTAAGAGATCATTGTCATATTACAGGCCTGTATCGAGGTGCAGCACATCGACACTGTAATTTGCAACATAAAGTACCAAAATTTATACCAATATTTTTTCACAATTTATCCGGGTACGATTGTCATTTATTTATAAAAAAGTTAGGCGAAATTCCAGGCCCAATTAAAATAATCCCTAAGACTAAAGAAAAATACGTCGCATTTACCAAATTTATTCCTATTGCTGATAATGAGTTTATTTGTATAAGATTTTTAGATTCATTCAACTTTTTAGGGACAAGTTTAGACAAGCTCGCTAAAACATTGCAGGTGGAAGATTTTGTTAATCTTCGATTTCATTTTTCTAAAGACAGACAGTTTAATTTATTGACAAGAAAAGGTATATATCCTTATGATTACATGACCAATTGGAAATGTTACGATCAAAAATCATTGCCGTCTAAGGGTAATTTTTATAATTATTTGACTAACGAAGACATTACAGATGAGGATTATAATCACGCACAGGCTGTTTGGGCTGAATTCAATATTAATAACCTCGGCGAGTATACGGATCTATACTTAAAAACGGATGTGCTTTTGTTAACAGACATATTTCAAAATTTTCGGAAAACCTGTAAACAATATTACAGTCTTGACCCAGCGTTTTACATTACTGCACCTAGTTTATCTTTCGATGCAATGTTGCTAAAAACGGGCGTTCAGTTAGAACTCGTGTCGGACTTAGCTATCATCAGAATGATACAAAGCGGTATACGCGGCGGTTTGTGCATGTGTTCCCATCGGCATGCTAGAGCCAATCACAAATACATGCCTGAATATAATCCATCACAACCTGAGAGTTTCATAGTATATTTAGATTGTAATAATCTTTACGGTTTTAGCATGTGTCAGTATTTACCATACTCTAGTTTCAGATTTTTAAGTGATAACGAATTAGCAAATTTTAATGTTACCACTATAGAGGATAACGCAAACTGGGGCTTCATATTAGAAGTCGATCTATTGTATCCCGAGCATTTACATAATGACCATAATGACTTACCATTTTGTCCCGAAAAATGTGTACCCCCGGGAGGTAAAACAAAGAAATTAATAGCAAATTTGTATAATAAGTACAACTACGTGATTCACTACGTTCATTTAAAAAAATGTTTAGAACATGGTTTAATATTACGTAAAATTCATAGAGCAATTACTTTTAGACAGAGTCCATATTTAAAACAGTACATAGAGTTAAATACTCAATTAAGACAGAAAGCAAAAAGTTCCTTCGAACAAGACTTTTTTAAGTTATTAAATAACAGTGTTTTTGGAAAAACATTAGAAAATACTGAAAATAGAGTAACCGTACATTTAGTTAATCAATGGTGCGATCAGTCCAATCGAACTAAGAAATTTATATCCGCTGAGAAACTTATAGCCAACCCCTATTTCCACAGTGCATCTATTTTATCAGAAAATTTAGTTGCAATACAAATGAAACCTGATCAAATTATTTTAGATAAACCTATATACATAGGTTTCACTGTATTAGAACTTTCAAAAGCACACATGTATTACTTTCATTACAATATTGTAAAGCCTTTTTATAAAGATCGAGTGCAGCTATGTTACACAGATACCGATTCCTTTGTCTATAAAATATACACCAACGATTTTTACAATGATTTGAAATATAATTTTTTACAATATTTTGACAGCAGTAACTATGAAATCACAAATGATTTACAGATACCGCTAAAAAATAAAAAGGTTCCCGGTCTCTTTAAAGATGAAATGGGAGGAAAATATATTACTGATTTTGTTGGTTTGAGATCGAAACTTTACTCTATAAGAACCCCTAATAGTATCATTAAAAAAGCAAAAGGAGTAAAATCATGCGTGGTCAGGGATTTAAACTTATCAGACTATGAAACCATTTTATTTAATGGTGGAGTAATCCGGAGAAAAAATAATATGTTTAAATCAATAAAGCACGAAATATTTACTCGGACTGTCAACAAAGTTGCTTTATCTAGAAATGATGACAAACGATCGATATCTGTGGATCAAATATCAACCCGAGCCTGGGGGCATGCATTTATTTTTAAGAATGAATTACTTTGATCATAATTTTAAGTTAAGTGTTACCTACTCATAGTTTAGTTTTAGGAAATAATAAATGTTAATATTATACAAAAAATGAAATAAAGTGTGAATTATTATAATTATTGACTTGTTTTATTTCTGAAATCCTGTTTATTTCAAAGTATCATTACACTTTTTTTTTTTTTTTTTAAATCGGTAAACAAAGTTAACACTGATTGCAGTTATCTCACTATGCACCTAAAATACCATGCATCATAAGGTTGATTTTCGAATAACTAACGTTTTACGATTAAGTAACATGCTTACAAGGCGTTGTTTGTCATTGTATAAGTGTTACCTACGTTGCAGTTCATTGGCCTTAGTCTTGAGACACAAACGCTTAGTTGACAATATTAGTATGACTTGTAATTATTTAGTTATTTTGTCATCATTTACGAAATATTATTCGGCGCGAACACCTGTTTAATATTTTTTTAACTTCCATCAAAAGTTATCATGTCGGTGAGTAAAATATTTTTAATTCGTTTTTTTATGATTGTTTTATAATTAGAGATTGTGTTCGCAGCTGTGTTGTGTTGCATTTTTCCAGAGCCTTTTGTCACTAATCTAAAGTAAATCTAGACTTTCTCGATTGAAAACCCAATTAAAACGCTATACTAGCGGAATAGTGGTATAAATTGTGTTTATATTTTGTTCCAGAATTCTGACACCGAGATTGTATTCAGCCAGTATGCTCAGGATCCTTACGAGGGATTCTCCGAGATGTTTCGCAGTGAACCCGGGCAAAGCAAACAAGTCACGAAAGATAAAAAACCAAAACAACGGTGCAGGGAAAAATCGATAAAGCAAAATCCTACAAAATCCTTCGTTATGAGTCGACTACATCGAAAAGGGATTAAGTTAATAAAAATTTCAGTGGTAGATCTGTGTAACAACAATCCTCAAACCATAGACAGTGATAGTGACAGTGAAAACGTTATTATAAACGCTCAATATATTGTTCAAGATCCCATCGACAGTGTTATGGACGAAACTGAGTCTTTAGTTAAGAAAATATCAAAATCTTTAATAGGTACTGACTTTTATTAACCGTTTTTGTAAAGTAGTTAATATTTGTATTTTCATTATGATGTTTTTATTTAATTTTGTATTAGGTTGTGTTATTTGTGGAGTAGCGTGGGGGTGTTTAACAAAATAAAAGCAAATTTACATTATTTTGATTTTTATTTAAAAACCTTAAAACCAATAATCTAAATACATTACACATATGAGTACATACATTTATACCCATTCTAAATATTTCCTTAAACAAAGCACATTTTTAAGAGCACAATGCTTTAGATGTTTATTACAATTAAAATTAGATCTTCCTTCACAGTATTTTTTATGCAAAACAGAGAAACTAAGACATTGTTCTGTACCAAGGTCTGATACTTTACAATTCACACACAGTTCCTTTATCCAATTCACCTTCTCCAAACCATTTACAATAATTTCCTTATTTTCTAGATATGGAACGATTATACGCCGAAATTCTCTATAGTCAATATATCCTTCATTCCAATAAATACCTCTATTTCTTTCCAACCATTTAACTTGTCTCTTTTCGTCACTTGTTAAGTATTTAAACAAGTATGGCGGTTTTATTAAAAATGTTTGCGTATAATCACGACTTGCAAAAGCTAATTCTTTTATTATAAAATTATTGTTCAGGTCTTTAAACCCTTGAACATCTAAAATAATAGTATTCGGATTCATGATATTTTTCTCACAGTATTACTCAATGGCTTGTACTCAATTATGCAGTCGTTCAATATAAGACAGTATGCAGAAGTTTGATCTGGTATATCGGAATCACTCTCAATTTCCACTCTTACATCCACAATAGGACCTGTCTTTACATTATCAGCTTGTCTAGAGCAATCTATGACAAATAGCGGCGCCAAATCTTTGAATTGTTTCTCACTTAATAAGGGTTCCGAGCGACGTCCGTAATAAGACTGTTGAAATCTGATGTATTGCTCGTATAATAAAGCGATTCTGTTATTCGCGAAGCTGACATTTAGGTTTTCATACGGGAAGTAAGTTGAGTTTAAGTATACTCTAACGTCACGAACATGACAGTGATCGAACTGGGACATATCAGAACTTGAATTGTTTTTTCTATTTGTTTGTAGACCCATAATTATGTATCTTGGTTTCTCTATTTGTGAGGAAGTTTTGATAGACCAGGTATGTTTTGTAGTTTTAGGTAAAGCTGGATATTCGTACAGATCCCAATTTCTGAATATCATCTGGAGTGGTCGATCTTTTTCTAACAGTTTTAGCAAACTTATTTTTTCTTTGTCGGACACTTTAACATGCGGTACACGCCAGATGATTTTATTTATCTGAACGTCGTCTACAAATTCCCCGGTGTTAAGTTTCACAGCATTCAGATTAGTGTTACTTCGTAGCAATATCAGTTCGTGCCTACTATTTATCACGACTTTCTTGAAATCTTCTGCAAAACCGATAATGTTACAGAGGGGTATAGAAGCAGAAAAACTACCCCCATTAATATTTTTTATTCCATCGATATTCCAGCCCCATGCATTGGCTATCTTTGATTCACCTTCACTCATTGATATTAACGATTTCATGATGGTAGTTATGCCAGCGTTTTTTATTCTATCAATTTCCACTCCATTCAGCTCATATCTTATATCTTGGAATAAGTAGAGTAGAGCATTATTCGTAAAATTAACACTAGTGGCTTTCTCTTTCATATCCTTTTTACTTACGACAACAGTTCCTTCCAAATACAAGGTACTAGCTGAGGGAAGTATATACAAGTCCTGTTGGTTAATAGGTATGCGGATTTCATCGTTTCTATTGAAACTAGTTACGTAGGGCTTGTAAGAATGAAATTCGATTCCTTCAACAGTGTTGTCATAAGTCGGAGCAGATAAAACGTCTAAGATATTCATTTTAGCAAACCGATCGCTTTGAGAAATGCCTTGTTTTCTTTAGTTAATTTAATTTTCTTCTTAGAGCGAGCTCTTATTTGGTTGGAAGCTTGAGCGGAACTGATATTTTTGATTTGTTGATGCATATATTTATTGTAGTCAATCATTTTTTTCTTCTGAGATGCAAATACAGCTGCACTTCTTCACCGCGCAAATTGATTAAGCGGTTATTTATATCTAACAGCCTGATATGTATACAGCTAATGTTGTTTTGGTTAATTGGAAAGTATATCGCGTTTTTCGGGATTTCTATAATTCTATATCCGGGAGGCACGTTGAGAGCAAATTCGTGGATAATGTGACTGGGTTCTCCGTTTGTGTACGAGCCGCTTACAATATCACATTCGATCCTGATCACTGTTGTAGGTAAAATGTTGACTGGAAAGTGCGATACATGCCATTTATTTGCTTTTAAGATCTGCTTATGAAACCCTAACAAATTCCTAAACGTACCTTCTTTATTAAAATTTATGTCTTTTGTACAATATACAGCAGCTTTTAAAGTATTGTTATTGCACTGTAGTTTGATTGATGCATCTTTCATTTCAGATTTTAAATAATCATTAATATCTTGCAATTCATAGGTGCCGTCAGGTATTTCAATAACTTCGTTAGAACCATAATAGAACTTATTATTCGTTTTGTCAATGTTTGGAATAGAATTAAATGTTGCGAAATGCAATAAGGCACACTCATACTGTTCATATAGTTGCAACGTGTTAGGATAGTAAGTAGATAAAGTTGACGAGTTTCCAGTTATCGATAATGTGAGTGACATCTTGCAAATGATTCAAATAAAAGAAAAGCATAAGTTTTATACGTTTTATTTCCAAAAATTCCATAGATATTCTAAACATAAGTGTCCACAATTTACAGTGTTGAATTTCTGATATCTTGTATAATTATAAAAAACATTACAATTCTTAAAATATCGCATTAATTCCGTTGGAGGTTTTAAATCTCCAAAGCTATCAAAATATTCACAATAATTGCATACTTTTACATAAGCTACCCAATGCGTGCCTTCGTTCTTAGAGTCGTCCAAGTTAACGACACCACATTCAACCCGTTTTGGCGTCCTTGGTAACTGATCCTTCATGTATACTCCTCGAAAGTGAGGGATGTTGCGTGCATACCTTTGGATGTCTATATTAGTGAGAGGACGATTAGGTAGCTTATTTTTCAGTTTTTTGAAGACTTAATGAATAAACCATTACCATTTTTATGTGACTTAATGTACAAGCCCTGGCCTAACTTTAAAGACTCCATAGCCTTATTATGTCGTTGTGTTTCTCGCAAATTTTGCTGACCTGCTTTGTAATCGTTAACAGTTTTTGCAATACCAGCCGCACCACCAGCTAAAGTTCCTAAAGCTGATAAACCCGCAAAAATTGGGATTAAAGGTAGAATACCTCCAGTCTTTGGTAAGGGTATCACTCGCGGCACTCGAATTTTCTGAATGCATGGGATTATTTTTTTTGCTGCTGAGTAAGCAGCGTTAATTAAAGCTTTACTGTCCTTTGGATTCAGTTTCTTTATTTTTGCTTTTATTTTTGACACGAAACTTTTAAACGTTTTAATGCCAGAACCAGATTTCAGTTTGGCTTTCATAACTTTGCTCACTAACCATGAACTAAGTTTTTCACCTTTCCCAGCATCGCTCGATTTAAGTCTTTGTTTAGCCATATTTAGTAGTTGCAAATCAGCTTTGTGGCGATTGGGTAAGTCTGTATGGTTTGCATATGCAATGTCGTGATGCATACAAGCTTCGTCTAGCTTATTTACACCTCGGTCACCTCGTAATAAACGTTTCTGCAATTTAGTTCCGGGACCGCAATAATTGTAGCCGGGTAAATGAAGTTCGAACGGTAGATTATTAATTAAGGTATTAACAAGTTCACCTCCTTGCATTGTCTAATGTGTAATGAGAGAAATGATGCAAAAGTAATCGTTATATAATTATTTTAATCCACTATTGCAGTTTTCTCGATCCAACTATTTTCTTCGTTGTTTAGACCCAACCATTTCACAAACATTTTTGATCCTTTTCTTTTTAAAACCCTTTCTATCAAATAAATACCAGGATAGTAAGATTTCTGAAGTTCTTGCTCGTAAAAGGTTCCCATTATGGCTTGCTTTCGCTGATCTTGTATATGATATGTTACTGGTATGGTATGATTAATTTTTTTTATAGTAAATATTTCAGTTGACCAATTAGGTGTATAACCTTTTTCAAAATGGTGTTTGTATTTACTGATACGAACAAAGTCACCTACTTTGAACTTAGGTTTTCTACGGACGGTTACATGATTTAAGGCTTTTTTAATATTTTCTTTTATAACAGACTCGCAAGATTTATTTACTTCAATTGGTTTAAATTTAATGGTACGATGTTTTGTGTTGTTATATATCTTTAACGTAACCTCTAACGGTATACCTAACCACATATAGTTTCCGTTCAGACTAAAATATTTATATATTTTATTTTTAAGAGTTTTAATCAGTCGCTCTACGATCGAAGCTTTTTTGGTAGAAAACGTTGAGTAATGGTTAACATTGTAAGTCTTCATAAGCGTTTGAAATGAGTTGTTATAAAATTCTGTTCCCATATCAGTTTGTAAATTAACCGGTTTGCGATTGCTGTTAATCAGTATTCGTTTAAATGCATGAGTAACATCAAGTTTATTTTTTGATTTTAATGGCTCTGCCCAAGCGTACTTTGAGAAGCAGTCAATCACCACTAAAATGTAATTATGACCTTTATTATATTTTCTTAGATTTTGCATGTCCATCAGATCAGCTTGCCATAAGTCATCGATCCCCTTTAGAATGACAGGACGTCTAACGAAATTTCTTCGTGCTGCTTTATGTATTTCATTAACAATTTGCTGTTTTGCCATTACGGAGTTTTTTGTAGTAATTTATCTACCTCTGCTTTGGTATAAAACTTATCTTCCAAATGAGTTGAAATCTCAGGTATCTTTGCTTTTAAAGTAGCCTGAACTGTGTCCTTTGTGTCTTTTATGATTTGAGAGCGCAATGAACCAATCATGTTATTAAATTCTTTTAACATATTAGCATTCAATCGATCTACATAATCCTTGTTCACGGTCAGGTTATTTAATTCTTTTAACATGTTAGCATTCAATCGATCTACATAATCCTTGTTCACAGCATCGCCTGCTTCTACTGGAGATCGGACTCCTCTTAATCTTGATGTTTTTAAATCAAAATCTCCGTTTTCTAATTTTAACAATGCGTTCTCATTAAACTCAAATAACTCTGATAAACGCATTCTTTTGTGAATGTAGTGTCCGAATTTGTCTACGTTCATATTTAAGGTGTATTGTATCGAGAAGCTGATAATAAAATAAACACATTTTAAAATATTTATTTATTTATAACTTTACTTTCACGCAATTCTTCAATGATAGATATAATTTCATTATCTAATCCTGTGTTACCAGCATCTCGAGATGCAATTAGTAATTTTAACCTATCTACCAATTCATTTGGATCGTCCCAATAAACAAAATCAACATTTTTCTTCCACATTTTTGTAAAGGGTAGTCCTTTTCCTTTCGTTTGGTGGTCCTGAATTGTACTTCGTAGTTGGAATAGAGGCTTAATAATTTGCAAATATTTTTGTCCTTTATTACTTTTGATTGGTTTACCGGGCTCATAGTCCCGTCGATGTGCGTTTGTGTCAAGTAGCATCGACTTATAATGTTTCATATCACTCTCTGTAACCAAGCTTAAATCGGCATTCTTTTTCAACAGCAACTGTTTTAAACCAGGCGTATTTCGGTATTTGCGTCCAGCTACGATGATATACTCATCACTGATCGTTATACGAGCAGAACCTAACATCAATTTTCCGCCCTCTTTTCTGACACCAAACGGAATATCGGTCAGAGCTTCTGAGGACACTGACCAGGATGACGAATCAATACCTTGGTTGTTTTCAACTAATGATTTGTACGAAGAGTCACTTTCGATATCAGATTCATATTCGTCTTCATTGTCGTTATTATCATTGGTTCCTTTACTAATTGTGGGTTCTTTTTGCAAAGTTTTATCGATAAACGGAACTTCGGTTTCTTCATTTTCTATATTATGCGGAACACAAGCCTGCTTACTGACATTAGCAATTTGGTTGAGTGGTTCTGTTACCGGCTTGAAAACTGATTCCAGTACTTGCTGATTGTTAAGCTCAGCATCTCTCATCTTTCGCACCTTCTTCTTAACAGCATCTGCAGCCTCAACAATTTGTCTTTTCAGTGATTTTTCCATAGCAACAAAAAGTTCGTGATTGATTAAGCGTTGTCTGAAGAATAATAATATCGCGAGGGTAACACTCTTAAATATAAATATTTTTAATCAAAGACAACAAAAGTGTCAAATTTATTTCTATAACATCCTTTATTTTTGGAGCAATCCTTATTAATCACTACATAATTGAAAGGTTCACTCCATATTTTCGAACACATTTCACGAAATTCAATCCATGTCATATCAGTGTTGACATGTTCTTCATAAATATGCCGTAAATTAATTTCATCTTGTTTAAAAAGTATGATTAAGTTCGCATTATCTCTTACTAACTGCTTGGGGATTTTACTATATGTTTGGTTCAGATAAAAACAATCTATGCATTTGTGTCTTCCCATTGCAAAATAATCACGCATGTTATTTTGATTTTCACAAGCAACATCATCAAAAATAATCACGGAGTTGGGTTTTGCGTCCTGAACGCTTAGTACTTCCTCATTTCCCTGATATTTCTGGAGGGAAATACCGGGAACCCGTTGCAAAACTCTTTCTAAGAAAATGTACTTAGGTTGGTGCAGAGTTTTTGAATAAACATAAACATTTTCAAATCTTAATCCATTTTCGTGTATAAGAAGGCCAATTAATAAATTGGTTTTTCCACAATTGGATGGACCACAAATGATACATCGTACTGAGTTAGGTAATAATTCCCCATGACGAAAACTAGTCTTACAAATATCATCGCAGACTGTATCAACATGCAGCGATTGCGGTTGTTTTACAAATTTCATGATTACTGTTGGAAATGAACCGATTAAAAATGAGTGAATGTATATAGTACGTTAACATTTATAAACTTACCACAACCTCTTTTGCGTTACTGGTCATTGATCGAGTGGATTGTTCATTACTAAGCATTCTGTACCACCCTTCAGAGCGATAGCAAACTCGCATGATCATTGGTTGTATACAGTTATACACTAGAGAGTAAGTAAACGGAGAGTTGATGGATGATCATCGTTGCTCATCAAGTACGCAGCAAAATGTACTGTCTCGGTCGAGTTTATCGGTCGAGTGGAAAGGCGAGTCGATTATCAATTATTGGGCATTCTATACCACTATCGGCAGCGAGGCGCACTCGCCGAGCAACTTGCCGATAGTGGTATAGAATGCCCAATAATATACTACTTAGGAGGCCTCTTAGACACCGACTGCATGAGCTTTCGACTCTCAACTACAACTTGTGAACATCAACTAATATTAGTTAAGAGATTTCTCAAACTCGGTTCGATATTTCTCTCCGCGTAGTTCATATATCTGTCCTGTTTTATTGAATATATAAAATAAAAATCATGTCAATCGGTCGCTCCGTTTCGAAATGAAAGTAGACACAAACAAACAAATAAAAAGCAACAGACATACTTTCGCATTTTAATAGTTATTAGTACTCCTAGATAGGTAATTTTCGTAGATAGGAGACCGCGGGCAATCATGTTTTAACAAGTTTTTGTTAAATAACACAATAATTGATTAATTTAATTTGAAGTTATAGTGGTTTTTAAGTAGGTGAAAACATGGGGGCGCTAAAAATAATTTATTCTCAAAGTGGCCAGTAGACAAAATAAGTTTGAGAACCCCTGCTCTAGATGCACGCATCTAGGGCCTCTGGATAAGAAAGAAGTTGTTGACAATTGACATTCAATCAACGAAAACTCAGCGATAGCGATTTGTAAAATGTCAAAAATGTATGGCATTGCTACAATCGCCAACGCGGATATCATGATACTTTATCTAGTCTCTTATGGTGCTTCAAATACATTAAGAAGGGGTCGTTGTTGGCAAACATTTGTGATCTGATGCTAGTACTATACTTGGCGTGTTTGTTCAAATATTAGCTCCATATCTCTAATACAAATTGAACTTTATTTCAATAAAAGTAAAGTTTGTTTTGCATTGCCCAAATTTTGCAAATATTTATTTAAATATGCCGAGTGTATTGTAAGCATGATGCTATAGACTAGTGACAATCTATAAGCGAAAGCATAGTGATACCGATTGTGAAAAAGTATGAAATTGGCACTTCCGAAATAACACGTGATCAATTTTTTTCATTTTTGGGCGCACGGTGGTCGCAGTGGTTGAGTGATTGACTGCTGTGTTGCGTGTCGTGGGTTCGATTCCCATTCGGAACAAATTTTTGTATGACCTCAGATAGATGTTCCGGCTCTGGATGTTGTGTATGTGAGTTTATATGTTTGTAAACGCACCCACTATACAGGAAGATTCCTAGTGTGAGACAAAGTAAAAAAAAAACGCATTTTAGCACTTTTTTTAAAGAGCCTCTGATATGGAAACATTTTGATGTTGTACTGAAAATACAAGATTGCGGCTTTGGTTCCGAAAAGGCCACTAAATAAGGCATTTTGCTTTGCAGTTTGCGACATTGCATGTCAAAGTTGACATATCTATAAATTGAAATAAATTAAATTACTTTGAAGAAATGTTAACACAAAAAAAATATGCTCCTTTTATTTATTTCAATTTATAGATATTTCATGCACCATGTGAATAATTAATAAGTGCACCATGTATAATAATAATAATAAAATTTATTTAAAAAGGCATTACATCCCGATTCTTAAAAAAATAAAAATAACAAATCATACGAGATGTTTAAAAATCATTAAAAATTCATTAATCTAACACTATACATTGTAATAAATTCATCATGAAATTCCATTCATCATCTGCCTAGCCTTTTCCCAACTATGTTGGGGTCGGCTTCCAGTCTAACCGGATTCAGCTGAGTACCAGTGTTTTACATGGAGCGACTGCCTATCTGACCTCCACAACCCAGTAACTGAGTAATACGGTACCCCTTGGCTAGACTGGTGTCAGATTTCAAGCTTCTGACTACTCGTAACGACTGTCAAAGATCTTCAAATGACAGCCGGGACCAACGGCTTAACGTGCTTTCCGAGGCACGGAGGAAACCCGGTATGTTGAAATGGTCACCCATCCACGGCCCGACCTCGTCAAGCGTTGCTTAACCTTAAGATCGACCCGTACGGCTGTTATTATTTAGCCACGAGCTCCTCATCATGAAATTCTATTGAAAAAACAAAAAACGACATTAATTTAAAATACATCGTCAATTATCAAAATAAAAAAAAACATTAAAATTATTCGATAGTCACATATCTATATAAAAAGATCAATAAAAAAAAATAATAGGTAATAATGATCGTTCCGAAACCGAAATATTTGCACTTAAAAGATAACAAACCATCTCGGAACACGTACATACTACACAATATTTATGTTGTTTTGTTTACGTTAGTTGTACGCTCACGAAATCATGTGAATATAATTCCACTCGGCCAAGAATTTGGCCCCGCATAGCGGCGTTCCGTCGAATTAGTAATCGTACTTACCTATTCTATTCTAAAATAAATGTCAACATTAAAATAATTAAAAACCACATCTTTATTTATCCGGCTCAATTAGTGATTATTCAGAAAGCCCGGTCAATTTGATTATTTCAACAGTTTTAGCATATTGATTACTCATCTAGGGCATTTCAGATTTTCTGGGCAATATGAATAATGCTATATTAGTCCATAGATCATTAGTTTTGGTTTGCCCTAAACCAGAAATTTGTGCCTGATGAATTATACAATATTTGCTTTAAAACTGATATGTTCAAATATCTGCATTTTTTCAGATTCGAATGGCAGCACTGGACAATCCATATACAGGGAAAATAATGCATGATTTTAGATCAGGACGCGAAGCTGCAGAGCTGTTGTGTTACGAACAGGGCAAGAGCAACAAATTTAACGCAACGTTTAGACCATTCATAGCGACACGGTAAATAAATAGTTACATTACAAAAATAATGAAATAAGTCACCAAAGCTAAACTGTACATCAAGTTAAAATAAATAAACCATTTATTAATATATTTAATAAAATCCTTCTATTTTATTTAAGGGTGTTACCAGACCAATCGATCGATTGTCGATCGACGGCATCGGTCGACGTCGATCGAAGTTTATCGACTGGTCTGGTAACTTTAATTGATCGACGGATACCGTTCGACTTACCAATCTTTCGATTGCCGGTCGATGGCATCGGTCGACGTTGATCGATTAACCCCGGTTAAAACTATCAGCTCGATCGACGTCGACTAATCCATTCTACCATCGATCGATCGTCAATCGACAATCGATCGATTGGTCTGGTAGAAACTATCGATCGACATCGACGAATCCATTATACTATCGATCGATGCCGTCGATCGACGACCGATCGATTGGTCTGGTAACACCCTAAAATTCAGTAACTTATGTAAGTCAAATTTCGCAAGTTTGATAGTGCAAGGAAAGTTTGATAAAAGCTTGTAATAATCTTTCTCTCTTTTGCAGCGATCAGGATCTCAAGCGAATAGTACAAAAGTCTGACTGGCATCTTCCAGTGGTTAATCTAAACGGGTCTATTTTATTCAACTCCTGGAAAAATATTTTCTACGGAGGAAAGTTTCTTTATCCAGCAACTATCTTCAGTTTTAGCGGCAGGAGCGTTATGATTGATTCTATATGGTAAGTAACTGTATGCCTTACTTTAATCCTTTCAATTTTAGAAATCATACGAATCCAAAACTGCAAACCTTGGATATCAATGGTCATACCTATAAGATGAGCCTGTCCAAACGCAGTTATTTTTTCTGCAGTTATCATTGGCTGGAATTATTATGAAAAAACATTCAATTGCAACTCACCTGTAACTTTTGACATCTGCTTTACTAAGGTCTCTAATATGAGGTTCTTCTACTGTTCTTTGGATATCCACGGCAAGGCTGCTTGGTCACATCACCTCTTTTATCATCACACAGTGATACCCCAAAATTCCCGCATGAGGTCACGGAATATTATTTATTGTGTACCATTTTAACTGAATTCCCAAAAAGGAGAAGGTTCTAAATTGAGATATGTATATATTATTACTAGCTTCTGCCAGCGGCTTCGCCCGCGTGAGTTGTTTATCACCCCAAGGAAACATTATACCGGGATAAAAAGTAGCAGACTATAATCTATCTCTTTGCCAATTTTCATCCGGATCTGTTTAGTCGTTCTGGCGTGATTGAGTAAAAAACATACATCAATCCAAACGGATGGATACCATGTTCGGGCATAACTCCGTCATATATAAATGGATTCACAAAATTATTACTATAAAATTTTAATTTGAAAGCGGTTAATTTCGAAATGGTCATTTAAATTTGGTAAAGATCTGATGAAGAACTTCGCAGATATACAACAGAACTCTTCAATAAATGACCGTAAATCTGTCGGGATTGCTGCAATCCTTTATTGTTTACACCATTTTATAACATACCATCATGCCAGTACGCTCTAAACGGGTACGCAGATGTACACAGTTCTCCCTGGTACACTCGCATTCCACGGGTTATGTTCAAGTAACATGTTTTTCGGGTAATCTATTCTGGCGTCACTGTGGGCATTATAGGTAACTTACTACAGAACTTGTCCATTATACACCACTTAAACGTAAAATCATTTTGTACAATAAAAATACAATCTACTTCCAAATAAAAAAAACAAAAGAAGGAACACTGACTGCCGAAATTGTTTTCTTTTTTCACTTTGTAGTGTTTTTTTGACAATAATTTTCAATAAATTGAAACTTCACTACAGTTGAAACTGTCTGTCTCATACACAAATTGACCATTGACAAATGGCCAGTCACAAATTGACCATTGTATTGAACTCATGTTTATGCAAGTGACTGGAAATAAAAGTTTCATCATTTGATTTTTGATTCTATTTAATTTTTACTGCACAGGAACTTCAAACTTTATATTTGATAATAACTACTTATTTTATTATTTTTCAGGCCAAACAAAACAGTGTGGCATGGTGCTAATAAAGACTCTTTTGGCACCGCAAATCTAGAAAATAATTGTAATGATTGGAAAAGTGGCAGTCGATTTTACACTGGTGCTGCATCTTCATTATATAAGAATCGATTACTAGACCAAGAAATGTAAGCATCCTTAGCCATTTTTTACTGAGTATCATTATTGTTATTTATTATTTATTTATCACCAGCCATTCAATATAGCTTTTTTGCTTTTAGACAATAATTAAAATATTGGAATTGTAACTTTTTGAAAATGTTTAATATTTGTTCACAATTTTGCTGGATTGTCTGGTTGTCGCACTATAATAAGCTGTAAGAGCTAGTGTTTTCTTGTATAGTTGCCAAAATAAATATTAAAAACAGTCACTACCCGTAAATATGGCACATTAAGTTTTGGTAAGACAAAGGGATGCGTGAATTAAATTTTTCGAAAATAATGTTGTTTTTTTTAATTGTTATTTTAATGATGTGCATATATTCATTAAAATGTCATAATTGCAGCCAAATATTTTTTCTTAAACCTGGGTGTCTTGCTGCTTAATAAAAAAAATATTGTTTGTTTCAGTCATCCCTGTGATAGTAAATTTATTATTCTTTGTGTAGAAGTAACAGCATACAATGGACAAGTACCGTTAAGACATAAACGGTAAGTTTACAATCATTAAAATTCTTAATGAGTATATATATATTTGTATTAACGATATTTTTCTAATTTTCAGACACCATCGAAAGAACCGGCGGACATTTTAATTTGTATTTTTAATTTTAAGTATACCGTCAATACTTTTAGTCTGAATGTCAATATGATTGGATTGCAAAAGGAAGTATTTTATCCCGCTGTAAATAATATCAGAGTTATTACTTACAAAGGGGTATTATTTTAAAAATAATACTCCTCTTAGGTATTATTTAAAGAGAAAAAAACTATTATTTAAAGCTGTATTTGTACTCATTATTGTAAATAGTAGTTAGGTAGTCTTTTCAAATTGATTTTATAGAAAAATATAACATACTCATTTGAGAGCATATTGAACAAAATTAAAGCATTTATGAATTTAATTGTATGAAACTTAGATATAAGAAGCAAGTATTCTTATGATAAGAATAAAGGTAATATTATTATTTTTGTGAGGTCAAAATGAAACGGTGGATGGTTGGTTGTAGTAGCTAGAATCAGTCTAATGTGCTAATACTTTTGTGAAAATATTTAGGAAACATGAGATTGAATGTGAAATTATGTCGAAAATAAACGAGTTTTTTTTTCATAGAAAATGAATTTTACGAATTTGTAGTCAGGGAAACGAATTGTGTAACATCATACAGTTGAATATAACTTGCACGTCATTAAAAATGCGTTCAATGTTCCAGTCATCGTCATTTGCATGCCCTTGTTCCATGTTACTTAAGGTCGGCGCAACAACGTTTTCTTTTCGCATTTCATCCTGTCAACCTCCACGTGATCACCGACTTCCTTTTCTTTCATCTTACTCCTCATATAGTTCAAGCATCTTTACTTTGGCCTTCACATTTATATTAATAACCCTTTTATTAATATGCGTTTCATCTTTCCTCATAACATGACTATACCAGGACAAACGATTCCTTTTCTGTCACTGGCACCACTTCCAAAGTTCCTCTAATACACTCATTTCTCACTTTGTCCATTCTCGTCATTCCGCACATCTAATCATCCACCTCAACAGTCTCATCTCCGCTTTATGCAATCTCTTTTCATCCGTCTAATTCACAGCCCTATATTATGGTTCACACAGTGTGACAGTGACAGAACATTTAGAATGACAATCCTACTGATGTATCAATGAGGGCTTCCGTTTTTGAGCCCTCTAGTTGGCGCCACTGGCAAGTAAGGTTCTTAAATATAGCTGTAAAGCGTTGTTATAACGCGCACGTAAGGAAAAATTTAATTAAAATGATAAAATCATTTCGAATGCCGTAGTTTTGTGCAGACCCTTTGTTTCGAAAAAAAGGAGGATATTTTTTTTCTGAAAGATAAGGCTCTATTAAAGATATGGTTGGTAGTCTGGAAAATATTCACAATAATAAAAAGAAAACCGGTCAAGTGCGAGTCAAACTCGTGCACCGAGGGTTCCGTACATACCCATTATACCGCCATAATAAAATTGGTATCATTTTTATTGGTGGCTAAACTTAAAGATGTGGGTAAATTTAAATTATCGCCTAAACTTGTAAGTACCAAATTTTTATAATTTTTTATTTTTCGATATTTTCCGTTTACTTGTGCTGTAAGACCTTGCTTTTAACCAAAATTGTCAATTCTATTTCAACCGGAAGTACCCCATAGGTTTTGGGTCGAAAACATATATGGTAGTTCCCGTTGACCTAGAATCGCGAAAATTGGCATAAAGTAAGGTCTCAGCACAAATAAAAAATATGAAAATTAAGGTAAATTTCAGTACTTACAAGTTTTGGCGAAAATCTAAATTTGCTTATATCTTTTTATCGTCTTGACTTAGCAACTTGATTTTTATATCGACTAATAGGGACTCTATATAGACTTCAGTATCTGGTATAAATTTCAACTTGCACACGGACAGACAGACAAGAAGTGATCTTATAAGGGTTCCTTTTTTACCTTTTTGAAGTACGGAACCCAAAAAATAGTAAATAAACTCGCGGTAAAAGCCAAAGAACTATGAAATTTGACATTTTGAAGACCTCACTCTATACCAGCGCCCCTAGCGGCAAATACAAATGCGGTACCTCCATTTGCTGAGCGTAGTTGTCAAAAGTAGTAAATATAACAGCGTCTAAGTTTTACAAGCGTTTTGCAACAATAATTTCGCTGACCTGTTTATATGCAAAAAATGTACATAAAATGAATTGGTAAAATATGTGTTGTTTATTTTTCCAATTTTTTAGTCATATTATTTATATTTAATGTTAGTTTGTGCCATAATAATGTCATCTTAAGACGAGAAAGGAAGGAACTAAAATAAAATTTGTTATAATTTGTATTTTACCGACTTTCATTTTTCTCTATGAATGCATCGCCAAACATATTCTGTCAACCAATGATATTCTAGTAAACAGATATGTTATGAGCGCGCGCATTGTGAATACTCGAATACGTCCTAATTGGGACGTATAGTCTTTAGTCTATGTCACGCATGGCGAAAAGCTATACGCTTTGTTGAAACAAAAACAAAATTTAAAAAATGCTGACGTATGTATTTTGAAAGTGTACCAATTATGATACCAAAGTACATAAAACAGAAGGGATCTCATACCATATGTAAGTACGCAATACACCTCAAATTACTAATTTATTTCATATTTTTCCCTAATATTCTGATATTTGGAGGTTAGAAAAAGAAAAATACATTGGTGGTCAGAATAATGTTTGTTTACATTCACACGCAAGTGACAAACACTAGCTGTCTCTTTTTTTCTTATTGGTTTTATCTAGCCATCCCTTTTGACTTGTAGTAAAATGTCAGAGAAATGAAAAGTGTGTATGTCTGCTGCAGTTGCTGTGCTGAGCACTTTTTCCGGTTTTGTGAGTGTATAAAGTATCTGTTTACTAGAATATCATTGCTGTCAATCATTAGAGAGTTTTCTTATGACTGAGAGAATATACAAGAAAAGAAAATTAGTCCGTATCTGTGACACCTGATACAATGGAGAGAACTATACTGTACTCTCTCACTAGAACCTAAGTAGGTTTTTACCTATTTTAGTACTAAAACAATACAACCCTGTGACAGACAGATGGATGGAAGGACATAACTGTATAAACGGCGACGGCTTAGTTTAAGAGTTCTATTTTGTAGCTCCCTCTGAGCTAAACGTAAGCCACGTTATTAAAATAAAAGAGTCATTAAAAATATACTTAGAAAAATGATATAGGGTATAAAACTAAGGGCCGACTTCACACGTCGTTGGTTGCTTGTGGTCGTCAGCTAGGCAGGCAGCAGGACGGACAGGATCTCTTCAGTTCTCCCAGGGTGGCGTGGCACGGTGCGATGGCACGGCTGGTGGTGCTCACCGCGAGATGTGGACCCTCTGGTTCAGCGTGCGCACACTGAGCGTACTGCAAGAGCGCGCGCGCGGCCTCAGCGAGGATACCGCCGCGCTGCTGAGGACCTGTCTGCCGCAGTAATACACCACGTGAGGTAGGTAGGCAGCAAGGAGTATCGGGGATCGGACTATGGCGTTACACGCCGTAGATACGCAGGTAAACATTAGGCAGGAAGGCAGGCATATTATACACTCAATATATATATATATTTAAACTATATATTATTACACAAACTGGTTAATATGTTTTAGAGAGTATTTAGAATAGAAAATACACTTGGTATTGTAGTACTAAGTAGTCAACCGACTTTCGGCGTTCAGTGGAGATTCAAAACTAAAAAAACTGACGTCCGTTTTTCCTCGTTCTGTCATCCTTTCTTGATTTTGAATTCAAATCTCAATTAAGAAATAAGACCAGAACGAATAAAAAACGGTTTTACAGAGAGGGGCAGTCTGCCGCTGCCCTAACAATAATTTATAACTAGCTTAAGGAAGGTCTAGGTAGTCCATGGTACCTATGTTATGTCTATGGCTTAAGAAAATAAAATAGACAGACAGACGTCATATCAGATAAAAATGTCACAGTATAAAATATTCCAAGATTTCACGAATTAGCAATATAATTTAAGTTGTAGATATTAAAATAATCAGAGATAACTAAAAATATGCTTTTCAGGTGTTAAACAGTATCAAAGAATATATAACAGTGAGAAACATGAGTTGATAGAATATCAAAAGATAAAAAAAGGTATGGTTTGTATCGTGTTATGAAGCGTAAGTAGACTAAACGATGTGGAATGAATATCACAATTTACGTAAATTGGAAACGATAATACTCAATGCAAATTTTGTCCATCACAGCTGATACCGGCTTCCAACCACTAGAACAACCTCCTTAAAATTGTTATTATAATAATATATTTCCAAAATTAGGTCTCCAATTCCGTGGCCATCTCCACATTCATGCCGATGCATTTCTCTAGAAGTGCCGCATAGCTCATTTGCAATAAGCGCGGTGGGAACCAGGGGCATAATGCGACTTGGCCGGAGTTACTTCCGTTGCATTTACCACAGATTGCAATAACCTCCCCATCTAGAAGCGACTCCGAAATATTCCGACGACTAGCGAAAATTTGCTAGGTGCTCTTTTTAAAACGGACTTAAAATGTCTTCGATTTTAAACCCCGAGGTTGTAGCTATCGGAAACACAGACTATGACAGAAAGGTTGTTTAATGTTTGCTAATTTTTTGTACAAATTTTTGGATTAGTGTTCTTGTTTCGCGGGACTGCGATTGCATTTGTTTAAGTTTATAATATAAGAGAAGAATTTGTGCAAATGCAAGAAATGAAGGATGTTTACACTTTTGGACACCAATGACACTTTGGGTTCACATAGAATGGATAAGGTTATATTGAGGGTTTTGGTTATATTGAGGGTCAGTGAAGGTGTTGACAAATATGCAGAATTGCAGACTATCTGTACCTTTATGTTCCCAATAAGATACAGATAGACTTAACAACTCCTTATAAAGTATAAAAGCATTATCCCAGTTATTCGACCGATGCTGACGATTCATATGTCGTGATGGCCCAGTGCCTAAGACTTCGCCTCTCGAGCTTGAGGTCGTGGGTTCAAATCCGGGAAAGTACTAATATGTCTTACCATCCAATCATTGTTCTTTATTATATATAATAATAAAACCTTTTTATTTCCGTATCCTTATTGTTACATTTCAAAAGTTGTTAGTAGGTATTTGTTAGTATTTGGCTTACTTATTAACTAGTTTTTAGTATTTGGTTTCGCTTCCTAATTTATAGTTCATATTTTATTACATCACCATAGGGCAATTGAAAGGCATTGGTATGATAGTTCCAATTTATTAAGTAAGTGTCACATATCGTTGTTTTGGTGATATTCTGTGGTGCTACGGTCAATTAAGCCGCGACGCCACGATGGCCGGCCCCCAGCGGTCGGTCAGTCTCTTACCAACCAGGGCGGAGGTGCGCGCATAAAAGCACCCACTCGCCCAAAACTCTTAATTGAACCTACATGGAAAGTGTTATCTGTATTACCTAGACCTACTGTGTTGTGTACCGCTGGCCAGCATAGTGTACCAAGTCTGTGAGCTGAACTTCTCGAACGTGGCATCTGCATCTGCATGGGAATCGCTGTTTCAAAGGTATGTGGCATAATTAGTAAATTGAGCTTTATCCATTGCCTTTCGTCTCATCTGCATACTTTTCTTCTTCCATTTAGCACTGCTGAATCAGCAATTATAGCCTAGATTACTCTAATAATTTAGGTTCAATCGCGTGTGATTTTACTAGTAATCTTCTAGAGGTTATACGCACCAGTATTGTTAGTTTTCTTTTTACATTTTTACTTATAGTTTTACATTATATATTTAAGCCGAATGCGTTTCTATATAGTGGTTATTTTTCTTGATATACCTAATTATTTTCTAGGATAGGAACCCCTATTTGGGTATAGGCCTCCTCCAGTTTATTCCAGTTTTCTCTATATTTAGCATCTTTCATCCACTCTTTTCCTGCTGTAGCTATGATGTCATCCAACCATCGTTTCATAGGTCGGCCTTTTCGTCTTTTTCCGATAGGCCCCTTCCATCTCGTCGCTTCTAATGTCCATCGCTTGTCGCTGTATCGTGCTACATGGCCAGCCCATAGCCATTTTAGCCTTAGACTGTAGTGTAGGACGTCAATCAGTTTTGTATTCTTATTATTTCACTTCTTACTTTATGTATTCTTCTTATTTTAAGTAGGCTTCTTTCCATCGCTTTCTGGCATCTGACTAGTTTTGTTTTTATCTTAGTGGTGTAAGTTTTCGTCTGGCAACCATACGTGAGAGTCGGTAGAATGCATGTATCCATAACTTTTTTCTTTAGGTGGAGCGGATAGTCACCTTTCATAATATCTTTGAACGACCAGTATTTTTCCAGCTCATACTTATTCGGCGTTCTACCTCTTCTTCTTCGTTTCTATCTTAAAATGATAATTGTTTTCCTAAATAAATGTATTTATTCACGTATTCAAGTGTCTTTCCTTCGAGTTTTATTGTGTGGGTGTAGCTGTTTGTCATAACTTTTGTTTTCTCTTTATTCATTAGAAGACCTACTTTTTCACTTTGTACACTTAATAGATTTATCATTGTTTCTAATTGTCTACTGTTTTCAGCGAAGAGGACTATATCATCTGCGAATCTTAGGTGGCTTAAGTACCGATTACTTATTCTGATTCCTACATTTTCCCATTTCAGATCCTCAAACATGTTTTGAAGCACAGCTATGAAAATTTTGGGGTACAGGGGGTCTCCTTGCCTCACTCCTCGTAGAATTGGTATTTCTGGACCTCGTTTCTCCGGTTTCACACAAATAGCGCTGTTGTAATATATGTTTTTCAAAACTGTTTTGTACTTTTCGTGTACTTGGCATTTGTTTAATGCTTCCCAGATCGCATCGTGTGATATTGTGTCGAATGCTTTAGCGTAATCGATGAATGCTACGTATAATGGTCTGTTAAACTCCTTGTATTTTTCTGTTATTTGCTGCATAATATGTATATGGTCCACAGTTGAAAAACCTGAACGGAACCCCGCTTGCTCTATAGGTTGATGGTTTTTCGATTTTGCCACTGATTCTGCTTAGCAATATGGAGGTAAAAAGTTTATAAGTGCTAGGGAGAAGGCTAATTGGACGATAGTTGCCTATATCTTGGGGGTCGCCTTTTTTGTATAACAAAATTATATCTGATTTCTTCCATTGTTTTGGTATTTGTCCTGTGTTTATGATTTTGCTGAATAAGTATGATAGTGGGCGTGCTAACCGAGCAAATCCAATTTTTAAAGCTTCATTAGGTATTTCATCTGGCCCTGGGCTTTTTTCTGATTTTAGTTTTTTAATATGCGTTACTATCTCCATCACATCCACTTCTGCGGGTTCTACTTCATAGTCACTATAATTTTTAGGATATTTGTTTTTACAAGTACAAGTTCCCACGTTGCTTTTGTATAGGGTTTTGTAGAACTCTGTGGCACAATCTATAATATATTTCCTCGTGTTAGTTCCTGTGGTCCTAGTTTATAATTTTTGTATCCAGTTTTTGTGTGTAACTAATTGTTTGTATGCTCTTTTAGTGCTCCCATATTGTTTTAGGTTTGTTTCTATAATCCGTCTTCTGTAGTCAGCGTAATCTTGTTTGATAGCCTTGTTAGATCTTTTGAATAGCATACTTAATTCTTCCTTCATTTCCTTAGTTTTATATTTTAATTTTATAAGTTCTGAGCGTCTTATTATTAGTTCTATTGTAGATTTTGTGAGGATTTTGTTTACATTGAATTGTTTTTCTTCTTTTTGTTCCGTTGACATACTATTTTTAATTACATGTTCTATTTTATTGTAAAAGGTCTGGACATCCTCGTCGTCGTCTAGTTTGTTTGTGTTGTTTTCTGAACATCTATTGTATAGTGTTATTTCCTCTTCAGTTTTGAATTTATTTGACGATGGTTGAAATGATTGCCTGCTTTTTTTGCTGTTTTGTAAGAGATAAGTTGCTCTAATCAATCTGTGATCAGAGCTGAACCCTAAACCGTGCAGTACTTCTATCTTCCTTACTTTTTTTGGCTGATTTGACAGGATGTAGTCCACCTCGTTCTTTACTTTTCCGTTTGGTGACATCCATGTCCATTTGCGATTATGCCTCATTTTGAAATGTGTATTCATAACCGATAATTTGTGTTCGATAGCAAATTCTATGAGCTTTTCACCTCTTTCATTCCTTTTTCCATAGCCAAACTTTCCTAGAATTCGTTTGTTTTAGCTAGGCCCACTTTGGCATTAAAATCTACAATGACTAGTACGTTTTCCCCTGCCTGATTTTGCGCTTCTTGTAAGGTATTGTAGAATTCGTCAAACTCTTCCTTAGAGGCTTTTTCGGTTGGTGCGTACACTTGAATGATTGAAATCATCTTTTTGTTGAACTCTAGCTGAAGTAGCGCAACTCTTTCAGACAAACCTGAGAAATTAAATATGTTATTTTTGTATTCCTTTTTTATCAAAAAACCAACTCCATGCAGGCCTGGCGTTTCTCCTTTGTAGCAGAATATAAAATCTTCATGCTCTTCGATGTTACAACCCATTCGCCTGACTTCGGCTAAGCCTAATACATAAATTTTTATTTTTTGTAGGGAGTACATGAGATCTATGTACCTTCTTGTGGCTGCTAAAGATCTTACATTAAATGTTCCAATGTATAGTGAATTTTGTGTTATACTTTTATTTTTTCTGGAGGGTTTTGGTCATTTTCCCCCACGGGGACCAACCGGCTTGAGGGAATGTATTTGTTTTTTGATTGTTGTGATTTATGAGGTTGCTTTGGTTTTCCGGTTTTTAGTATTGCTGTGTTAGTTTCTATGAAAGTTCTTGTTTGGCAGTGAGTGTGCTTTTTCACGCATGATTTGAAAGGCATCCTTCTTTTGAATTTTTGGTACATTTTGGATCTCGTTCTTGGTACCCGGACTTGGAGTTTCTGATCTTTTTCTTTTGTCGTTATCACTTTTAAACTGCATGTTTTCTTCTTTCTTTGATTGTAAGACTGTTTTTGGTAGATCATGGATGATGTAGGAGTTGGGTTTCATCTTTTTCTTGTTTTTAAGTATTTGAATTTTCTTATGTTGTTGGCCACTACCGGGTGGTAGTGGCCAACAACAGAAGAAAATTGGTCTGATTTTACCCTGTTTGGGTTCTTTATTTCCCAATCGCTGCAGTCTGTCGATCTCTCCGATTTCAAGAATCACGTCTATCCCTCTTAGCGTTGATATTACAAGCGTATTCAAATCATCGTGGTTTTCGTCTTCCTTTTCTGGGAGTCCGTGAAGTATTATGTTTTTTCTCTTATTATTGACTTCGAGATTTTGTATCTTTTTATTTAGTTTTTCGACTTCACCTTTAAGTTTTCCATTTTCTTCTATAATTGGTTGTATAATTTCGTATACCTTTTGAAGAACCGCAGCAGTAATATTTTCGGTTATAATTTTTGTTTGCAGATTTAACTGCTCAGTCATTTTTGACAAAAGAAGTGACATCTCGGGTGACAGCTGGTTAGTCATATTATCGGGTGAAACGAAACACAAAAAGTAATCAGAGTTTCCGAACGTAACTTTTTGTTTCTTGTGTTGGCAGCTCTGCGTCTGACGTTGTTTTGTTTTGTTTGACAGACAACTTTTTATGATAAACAACTGACCGTTTATAGTGTTCAAACGATATTTTCCACTTTTTGGTCTTCCTTTAGCAGATTTTCGAATGTAATTCGATGGATGCACTAACAAAGAAGATTCAGAGTTACACTTTTGCACTGAATGATTGTTTTTCTCACTGTTTTTATTTAAATTTCTAGAGCGTTTTGACACTGCGGCTGACGTAAACAACACCGGAACCGGAACTCTATTATATATAATTATATTGTCCTAAAACCCTCGGCCAGGCGCGTGATTGAGCGAGCCCAGAGGATCACCGCGGGAATCTCAGGTAAGAGTGCATAAATTGTTTTAGTAGTACAACTTCCCACCTGTCAGATAGGTACCAGGACATCTCCCAATAAGGAGCAAATCCCTAGCTTTCCACTGCTGCGTTACGGCAGTTTCGTGGGTACAGATTCAGACAGGGTCCAGGAGTCCCAACGCCGCTATGGGCCCCGGTGTTTAACTCCTGGCTTGGGACCCGAAGACCTGTATTTAACAGTGAAGACAAGAAAAAGGTTTAACTGAAAATCAATCGATTGACATTAGATGGTAAAAGAGCAGTACTCTGGTAGAACTATTTAACAAAACCTCTCTTGGAAAACAGTATACATCAATCTGCCTAGCCTTTTACCAACTATATTGGGGTCGGCTTCCAGTCTTACCGGATTTAGCTGACTACCAGTGTTTTACATGGAGCGACTGCCTATCTGACCTCCACAACCCAGTAACTGGGTAACACCCAGCCCACCCTTTGGCAAGACTGGTGTCAGATCTCAAGCTTCTGACTAACCGTAACGACAGTCAAAGATCTTCAAATGGCAGCCGGGACCAACGGCTTATCGTGCTTTCCGAGGCACGGAGGAAACTCGGTGTATTGAAATGTTCACCCATTCAGGGACCGGCCTTGTCAACCGTTGCTTAACCTTGATGATCGACCAGTGCGGCTGTTGTTATTTAGCCACGAGCTCCTCCATATCCATACTGTATATCCATATCATAATTTTTAACAAACGACATAACAGGTATCAAGTAAGGAGGACAATTTCATCTCTAGCAATGTGTAATTTTGTGTGGCTCTACTAAATCACAACGGTACCAACTAAAGCTAAACGGTTAAAAAAAGCAAGCAGCTAACTTCGCAACATTTGTTTTAGATGTTAACCCAAAGAAACATTATAACGCAAGTCACTAACTAATGGCAGGGGCATTTAAAAATAACTGAACGGTTAATATGCTTCCTGGGGCTGAAAATCCACAGGGCGACTAGATTGCACTTCTTGTGCTACTATGTTATCTCGAAAGTGCAGAAAAAATAACAGCTTTGTGTAGATCTATGCTTAGACTAAAAATTGTTATTTGTGCTACAAGTGCAGAAAGTAGGTGATTCTGGATGAGTGGCATTTTCACAATCGACACGAGTCGGTAATCATCTTACGTACGTGTATCATACAACATTTTACTATGCATTGTGCGAGGAAATAAAAAAATACCGGCCAAGTGCGAGTCGGACTCGCGCACCGAGGGTTCCGTACAAACCTCAGCTTAAAGGTATTATAGACCCGAGTATTTGATATGAATTTCAATTTAATACCGCTACGCGTTCATGAGGAAAGGGGTAGTAAGTTTAAAATTATTAAACATATTTTATTATATGATGTAACAAAAAAAATATGTGTTTCGCAATTATTCCTTTATCTGTGCTACAAGACGTTGCTTCGTACAGAATTTCAAGATTCTGAGCTCACGGAAAGTACCCTGTAGGTTTTGATTCCCTTGCGAGTGTCGAAAATTTGCGACATAAACGGCTGTATATTTTGATTGCCTTAGAAGTTTGTTTTTTTCACGGGTTTAAGGAACATTAGACTTGAGTATTTGGTATAAATTTCAGCTTGTTACCTCTACGCGTTCCTGAGAAAAATGGTCTTGACAGACGGACAGACGGACGGACAACAAAGTGATCCTATAAGGGTTCCGTATTTTCCTTTCGAGGTAAGGAACCCTAAAAATCTGAACCAAACAAGAAATTATTAAAATGGCGGGCTTATTCAAGCGCACTCAGCATATCCACAGATTAACTAATAGTTTCTCGGGCATAACTACTGCGCATGTGCAAATAGCTAACGCTATGTTGTAACGCAAAAAGGCACGAGAAAAATATACGTTCTTTCAAATATATTTAAAATTAATTTATAAATCAAATCTAAATGTAGAGTAATTAAAATTGCCTTTAATGAAGTATTATTTATATTTTACCTTTTATATGAATGATAATCTGTATTTAACTAATTTGTAAAACTTTTCTCAAATAATAAAAACTCTTATGTGTCTAGCTGACAACGGAGTTAAAAAAAAAGTAAAAAGCACTAGTGAAAAAAGTGACACTTTCCGCACAGTTTGGCTGCTTGGAAAACTCTCTTTTCGAGGACTTGTATTGTAAAATGTTGAACGCCATGGGTACCTAATTTAAAGGCAAGGTAATGGATAGTTGCTCCGCCAGGCTTACTAACTATGGCAAGAGCAAAACGCTAACGATTTTTGCGCAATAATTTCTCTACAGTACCTAAGTTAAAGAGATTTTGGCGTTTTTTTTTTGAAATTTAACGTTTTAGCGACAGCGTTTTAACAGAGAGCGATTGAGCACTGTAGGTAATTCTGACTTTTATGATAAAAAGCGTTTGGTCGCGCGATGATTGCTGATTCTTACGTAGTAAGTCTGGCTGTTTGTCTGTGTGCGCACACGCACCCACGCCACTATACAGAAGTAATTCCTAGAGTGGGGCACTGATAAAAAAATGGCTATAGTTTGCAAATGATCATTAAGTCGACACAATTATTGATTTGATTAGTATCGTTATCGTAACTCTTGTGATGGGGAGAACAATTTTGTTTGTTTGTTTATATAAAAAGGTATGTCTGATCTGGTTACGAAAAATATTTTAGTGATAGAAAAATACACTAGAACTAAGTATCATAATCGTCTTTTCTGTCCGAAAAATGTACAGCTTCTGCGGATTCGGTCGCGAGAGCGACTCCGCGGGTAAAACTAAGGTCTAAAATTGGCATAGAAAACAATAACTGCTCATAGAAGATTCGGTGATTACCAAATCATCGTCAACTTCAGAATCAAAGTTGGATACTTCACTCATGCGTGTGATTCCAGCTACAAAAACATTTCAAACTAGATCGCATCACTGCCAAATAATTTTATTCCTTCAAATTTAGAATATATATCACTTTTTATTACCATTTTCTTATTAACTTACTCTGTCACACAACTGGGCAAAGGCAAATCCTTCTTTCTTTCTTGGTATTCTTTTCTAAAGCCTCGCACCACCAATTGCTGTACCGGCGTCGGCGGCACCGTCCATCTTTAGAGGCAATGTTCATGCGGCTGACGTGACCCGTTTTTACCCCGATTTTAGCCTGGCAACATTTTTCCTACGTCTATTCCCCGTTTACGGACCCGCAAACCGATTGACATCGCGTTGGAAGGCCTCCCACCACGTGGACCGAAGAGCTGTTGAAGGTTGCGGGGATCCACCAGATGCGAGACGCACGGGACCGATCAATGATGTGCTTGAGGTAGGCTTACGTCCAGCAGTGGTTGTCTTTCGGCTGATATGATGATGGTGAAGTTGATTCCCCATTTTACTACAACTGTGGATGCCAAAACCCCCTTGAGCTAAGACAAATATTCTGTATAGTCACACTGTTGGAATTTGAATTCAACCCAACCTGAACCTGCGAATGAGGTTTCTTAGTAAGACCCCGCGGTCTCAGATTTGGCAGTATTCCAACCACCAATCTCCTTAGAGCAATATCCCAGTTCTGTACTATTGCTGAACAAAACATAAATATAAAGTTTGCTAACTGTCTGACTGTCTGTTTGTGATAATGTGAGACGTCGAGCTCTTGGCACCCTTGCTCAGTTTCTGATCTTGGATACACAGGAGTTAAGTGAATGTTAGTGATAATTTAATGTGTATGTTTTGATAAAAATAAGAAACTGTTTAGAAAACACAACACAACATCACGTGTATTGCATAGGTTAGGCACTTGACCCACCGCCGGCAACAAAGCAAATAGTTATTGACTATTTCCTCGCTGAAGAAACGAATAAAAGATACAGATTCCGTGTCAATGAAAGAGACACATATTATTAATGGTTGATCGCGGGCTGTTCACACTGCCGGTGAGAACTCTCTCGACACAAGTTTGTCGCAGCGATCAGAGCTATCAAAGATAAAACTCGCTCAGCATACTCGCTCGGCGATGCTCGCTCGGTGGTCAGAACTGACGCCAAGAGACCAACCAACCAACGCGTGCAGGACTTACCGCCCTACTCGCTTACACGGCTGTAACCGAGTGCTTTTGTGCCACTCGCTCGGTAAAACTATTGGAACTACACACTCGCTTCTCGCTGCTCGCCGACTCCTATCTAGGTTTTAGCTCGACTCGCTGCTCGCTGATCGTCGGCACTTGGCCTTAGACAGAGATTTACGAAAAGCCTACATGTCGCCTTTGTTTAGTTTTCATGGAATGTGGGGCAAGCCGTCAACCGGACACAAACCCAGGCTCCGGGTTGCTACTGTGAAAGACCCGGGAATCGGACCCAGGACCTTATGTTTATAATAACGATTTAATTTATGCTTACCACTAAACCACCGCGGCCTATTGTACCTTTTTTGGGATAGGAAATCATCCAATGATTTGTCCCACTCTAAGTGGAGTGGGTGTGTGTTAGAACTTTACTGACTAAGGCCCAGTTTTTTGATCCATAGTTAACTCAATCAATGGTTAAATATGCCTAATAACCTATGGTTGCAAATTTCGGTAAAACACCATTTCTCTTTCATCTTTCATGATCATTTTTTAGTTTCACAAATAGTCAAAAATAGTAAAACCCACCCGTGAAGGAACACGGGTTGCTTGTGCCAGGGCCGCAGTAACTCTCTTCCAAGTTTATCTGTGACCCAGACAGGCATCGGCCCTAGCAGACCCCGTCAGTTTTGCTTTCATCTCTTTGATGTTGACTCGGGCCTGGTCCTTATCGGACGACGAGGTATTCATTACGCCGTCTGCAAGCCCGCGCCAGTGATGGCCGGGAATCGGCTTTGATTCCCGACGCCCAGGGCGTCTCCTGCGGTGGCGAGGAGCGAGAGGGCGTCTCCTTTGCGTCTCCCTCACGCGTTCCGACTCCTCCTTGGTGAGAATTATTGCTTCGCAGAAGGAGGTCACATCTCCCCATGCCCTCTCGCTCCGTATCATAGCCTGAACCAGGGCTGGACGCAAGAGGTCGCCACCGCCAATCGCCTCTACTAGGGCTTTTTCTACAAATAAGTACAAAAAAAAAATCTGCACAAAAAGATTTGATTTCTGGAATTAATGCCATTTCAGAACACGACAAGTTTCTTATTCTTTATAATTTTGTGCATATTATATTATATATAATTGTTTTTGTGAATAATATTAGTTCGCCAGAAAACGAATTCACTATACAGTAAACTTTACAGTTGCCTTTGAAACATTTACAAAGCGCGAAAATAATTAAAACCGCGAACAGCCGCAATATATTTCGGTTTAAAGATCTTTATCGGTCATGGGACAATGAAATAGCCATTGTCTCGCATCATTATGGCGAGCCACTTCCGTTTCACTGATGGTTTTTGTTCCCTCCTTTTCTCTTTATCAGCATATGCGGAGTTGTGAGCTCGTAATTTTACAGGACAGATACTTAAATTTGTTTGCAAACGAATTATTATGTTGATTTGGACGGCATGCGCGAGGTGGGGTAAGAAATCGTCGAAGTTATTGACATACATTCAACCGATAGAAAATAACATTCATAAAAACCATTTCTTCAAATGCTGGTGAGACTAAAGTTCGCTACAGTGCTAAACATTATATGTTGTCTAATCAAACTATTAAAACATGCAGCGGTAGATCGCTTATAAAGTTTAGTTTATGAGCGATCAAAAATTCGTAAGTGCCAATAAATTCATCGTGCTTACGCGTTTCGTTCAACATAGTGTAAAATAAGGTGTATGGATTGCAGTACAGTTCAGTCAACTAAAGTGAGTGTTTGGAGCGGCAAATCTAGTGCGTAGTACATATATATCGATGGTCGTAGTAGTAAAGATATAGTCTTTTTATAGTAAATATGGATTAGGAAGACTGAGACAATCCCACCACACTATTCCCAAACCACTGCAACTCCTGAAAGCCAGAATCAACAGTGGCGACCACTAGAAAAGCGCTGAGGCAGTGAAGCTCGACGAAGTCCCGGAGAATGAATTTAACTGTCTTGGATCCCGCAACGAAATTAATCAGAAAAGAGTAATGGAGGAGTAGGAAAAAACCTAAAATTTTAAATTACTGCATCAATGTTCTATTTTGCAAGCGCTATTGCTGCGCATAAGCGCTCTTGATTTTCGTGTGGAGCAAGGTTTGCTTGGTTACAAACGGCTGGGACCCCAGGGTCCCAACAAATCAAAGATTTATTTAGTCTTTGTACCAGTTTTATAGTTTCTACCGTACTGAAATTCCAAATTGCAGTGAATGTAGTAAAAAATGGTACATAAATAATTTGCACGTCTTGATCCGTATAACTTTTGGACTTTGTTACTAAATACACATATATACACACAATACTCGTTAGAAGTTAGGTAATCACACATATAATCCTTCCTTCCCACAGACGCAGCGGGCAGCATCTTGAACGCCGATTAATATTGCCAAGAGGGCAGTCAGGAACATGATCTTTTTTCTTCTAACGTTTACCTGGCATACCGCCAAAACCTGTTTTTTTTAAAATAACTGACCAAGCTCTTACTATCAAGTGCACAGTCGATTTACTGCTATTATTTCAAATGGAACGATATAGTGCGGTAAAAAAATGTATATAGTTTGTTTTATATATGCCAGTCATATCTGGACACGCAGGCGTCGACTAAAAAGATGGGAAATACATTTTTTTTTTGTGGAATATATTATTATGTAGGTTAGGTACAGTTGTAATTATTAAATAATTATATGTGTAGCCGTCATCGGCGTACAAATATTAACTTGGTACAAACAAGCTGTTAATTAAATACCAAAATTAGGCAATACTAATAAAATTCGTAGCTCTCAAAGTAACTTGTCAACGCTGTTAGTTTCTTTAAATAATTTATTAATGTCGTTGTGGCCCAGTGGCTAAGCCGTCGCCTCTCGTGCTTGAGGCAATTATCAATATGACTTTTCCAATTCATAAGTACTTACTTAGTTTATCTTGGACATCGCTTACATTAGCAAAATATAGCGATAGGATCTCAGACTACAGTTCCTTATTTGCCCGGAAATTCATGACAAACTCGCGCCGCAGTAGGTAGCCATATTTAAAAAACTAAACGCCTGCATGAGACCAGCTATTCAGTACCAAGTCAAAATAAGTCTCAAATTATATATCGTGTGGCGTTATTAAAAAACTTTTTGGTCCCAGTTGAGAGCTGGATTATTAATTTATGTTGCGTTCAACACTTGTTATTAATAAAGCGTAGGAAAGTTTTTGAGCGTTCCTAATAGTTTGTAGTGGCATCTAGCGTTTAATTAAGAAAATTGTTGAGTGTTTAGTTGGTGAATCATTATTTTAGTCAAATATATAGTTATATGAACACGTTAAAATATGGGTGCGTCTGATATCATATGAAGTTATTTGGTATATTTTCATTTCAATAACGTTCCCAAGATATAATAAACGTGACTTATACCAACTGTTGATATAATTTCTTTAGATATAACATTTATATAACTCTAAAACTTATTTCGTATAACGTTATTGGATATAACGTTTATTTAATCCAAAATCATTAGGCCTATCTTTTAAAATATATAATATTGATACCATATTTATGGTTAACACTCGATTCAAAGCAATCCGACTCGGATGGGTTATATTAGGTTAGAAGGTTAAGGCGGGAGCGGAGTGGGGTGCCAGGTCCCGTCTATGTTGGTGAATCTTTTCAGTTAGGTTTGGTTAGAACAAAGACCATTAACGCACAAAGGCGAACGAGTGAAACGAGCGTGCTGCGGGAGTGGCGTGACAGAAACGAATCGCTGGAAAACCGACTCCACGTAATGCGGTGGTAAGCGTCAAACACATCTGCGTTGATAAGCTCGCAAGGGACCGCCGGAGCCCCGCAGCGCCTGTAACAATTAATAATACTGTTACATAGAATAGCGACATCTAGTGTCAAAGGCGTGAATCTCTTACTAGCTTTCTTTCTTAATTGTAATTACTTCTAATGCAATTCTGTCAGATGGCGCTACTGTCGGTTAAAATATACTAAATTGATTAAAAATAAGTAAATATGAATTGTGTGTAATAAATATATATTATAATAAAACACACAATTCAATTTATAAATAAAAACGACAAGTCTATTAATTATGATCATATCTATTGGTCGATAAAACGCTCAATTCTATGGCTGACAAGAGTGACATTTCCTTTCCATTGCTAATTCTTCATTGACGGTCACGAAAATGTCTATTTAAAAAAGGTTTCATCTAAGATAATCGGAATGACTCGGAGGCGGCAGGGAAACAGCCCTAAATACAAAGATATAATGTCCCGGCAAGCGCTGTGAGTATTGGTTGAATTAGTCTATATTTTCATGCTTGTGAAACATGTGCTTATATGATGCTCATCCTGCATTTTTTCCATTGACAGGGCTCATTAGGATTAATTTTAATTAATCAATAAATATGGTCATCTACAAATAAGAGCGACAGCTACAGTGTTTAACAACAGGCTCCGAATACCCATGATATTTTGACCGGTGAGAAACTGGATGCCAACAGCACAGAGGAACGGTGCAGATTGAGATATCATACATCTGGTACTATGTTTTAAGAGTATATTATAGCCCATACACAAGTAAGTGTCATATGTATACATTATGAAGCTGTAGTGCTGCTGAAGTGAAAATTAAACTAGTTGACAAATAGAAAGACTTTTACTTCTGTCGACCCTCATGCGAAATCATCCCTGCAATTGTCTCATCCTGATCACCTACCCCTGAGTTAGCTGGTGAGTAGGGTGAAAATTCTACCTTACACGCCGTAGCCGTGATAGAAACCATGTCTGCTGCATGTCGCATGCTTGCTGCATGCTTTCTTGCATGGTGTATGCTTATTTGCATTCCTGCTGCATGCATCTTGTATGCTTGTTTGCATGTTTTTTACACGGAAATAAAAACCACAATCAATCAGGCGTTTTATCATATTAGACTAAATAGGTTTTATGTCTTTTGAGTGGTATATCAAACGATTTTATATTCAATGTATGTTATGCTTATAAAAATTAGTTACTTTAAAATTATATCAATCGTTTATTATATAAACTGATCATTATATCAAATAAAAGTTGTTATATCTTGTAAATATCACAGATTTTGTAATCATATCATATATTATTTACCCCGTTATAATAGCAACTTGTCCACTAACTTACCTGTATCCTTCCTAATCTCTCACTAGCGAGAATCAGAATTCCATTTGATTTTGTTAATAGCTTTTATTCATCTGGTACGCTTACGGCCGATTTCTGATCTGAGTATTTGAGGATAAGAACGTTTCAAAGCCTTCTTTAGTGGCAAATTTTTACAGGTTTTAAGGCTAAAGTGTTGTTTGACAAATTCTCTACCTCAAAAACTTCATATAGAAATCGGCCCTTAGCAGCCTCGCATATAACCAAACCTATTTATTTATTTAAACTTCATGTACAATGGTGGTACATAGGCGGACTTAATGACACAAGACATTCTCTACCAGTCAACCATTGGGTTAAAAAGGACAACGTTGTAAACGGGTACAAAATAATATTTAAACAAATTGTATACGAAAATGTATATACTTACATATATATTAATAGAACGAGAGTGTGATTAGTGAGGAGCTCGTGGCTAAATAATAACAGCCGCACGGGTCGATCATCAAGGTTAAGCAACGCTTGACGAGGTCGGTCCGTGGATGGGTGACCATTTCAACATACCGAGTTTCCTCCGTGTCTCGGAAAGCACGTTAAGCCGTTGGTCCCGGCTGTCATTTGAAGATCCTTAACAGTCGTTACGGGTAGTCAGAAGCTTGAGATCTGACACCAGTCTTGCCAAGAGGTATCGTGTTACCCAGTTACTGGGTTGTGGAGGTCAGATAGTCAGTCGCTCCATGTAAAACACTGGTACTTAGCTGAATCCGGTTAGACTGGAAGCCGACCCCAGTATAGTTGGGAAAAGGCTAGGCAGATGATGATATATTAATAGTACACATATACAAATAAAATAGACTAATAAATACTAAAAAAAACGAGAAACCTAATAATAATTATAATGACTAGACTTTTGACTCTAGATGAAAGCTATTTAGTCTGACTGAAATAGTGGTCAAGTACTTTTCTTTTAAAAATGTATATGGCATACTTTCTATTTTGATTTATCTAGGGTTCTTTTTCGTTTTTGCCTTGATTTGAAAATGGAAAATGCACCTGCTTTGAATGGGCAAAGCAGTGTTCTATGAGGTTTTCCATTTCACAAATATCATACCTGTTGTATATGTTATCAAGGTGCGCGTCCCTCCCCCGCGCCCCTCCTGTGTGTCGGCAACTCTCAAGTGTCATATGAAATTAAACCAGTGTGTAAATAGCAGCTCAGCGTTTCACTTGTCCATACCCGCATACCTATCATTGGCGACGAGAATCTACCTACACGTGTAGTAAATTAGAAAATGACAAATTCAGTGCAATTTGGAATTCTACATACGTTCGACCATAACATACAGACATGGAAAACGTACAAGGGGCGTATAAAGCAATATTTCGTGGCAAATGGCATCAACGAGAAGACTGATCCCGCGGGTGAAAAACGAAAGGCCATCCTGCTCAGCGCACTCACTGAGGGTACCTACAAATTAGAAACGGATTTGGTTCTACCAAAATACGTTGAAAATGTGCCCTACGAAGATTTCACATCACTGCTAGACAAACATTTCACCCCAAATGTGTCGGGTTTGGTGAACGTCACAATTTCTACGCGGCGATCCAACAAACAGGAGAATCTCATTCTCAGTGGGCAGCGAGATTGCGAGGGCTCACAGAAAAATGCGGTTTTCTCAACGTGGAGGAGGCACTCCGTGACAAGTTCCTTATGGGGATGGAGCCAGGACGTGAGAAGGATAAGCTGTACACCAAAGATCTGACCGAACTCACGCTGGCCAAGGTCGTGGAGATGGCAGAAAACCTCAGGTGTTCGCGCGCTGCCGCCGCATCCAGTGCGGGGCAGCTGACACCGGCGTCTGCGGCAGACCAACAGCTGTTCATGATAGCGGATAAGGGCAAAAGTGGTAGTGGTGCAGTGAAATTGAAATGTGGGGTATGTGGTTATACGAATCATAAATCGGCTGACTGTAGATTCGCAAATTATGTTTGTAAAAATTGTCACGTAAAAGTCCACCTGCGTAAAATTTGTCCAAAAGTGAATTACGTACAGATGGATAGCGGTGACAAGGATGACGATGACGGTACGCTGTATTATATCCGTTCGTTCAGGGGAGAAGCCATGGTAGAAACCGTTTTCATTGATACGGTCCTTTTAAAATTCGAAATTGATAGCGGGTCTGCAGTAACTGTAATTTCGGAAAACTTTCACAAAAGTCATTTTAAAGATGTGCCATTATCAAGTACACGTAAACAGTATAACAGTGGTAAACTGGTTTGTTTGGGAATGTTGGAATTACCAATAAGTTATGCAGGTCGAACGAATATTATGAACTTGTATGTGATTCCACCCATTCTCGGTCGGGATTTCTTTTCATTGTTTCGCCTACAGTCAATGCCGGTCAACTATTGTAGAACTACAGACATAAACGTTAGGGATTTGCAACTACAATACCCAAAGCTATTTTCGGATAAGTTAGGCACTTTTAACAAACACAAAATTAAACTGTTTTTGAAAGAAGAAACAAAACCGGTTTTTTGTAAAGCACGTCCCGTAGCGTTCGCGTTACGTGATAAGGTCGAAAAAGAAATAGATAGACTGGTTGATTTAGGTATACTTGAACCTGTAGAATACTCCAAGTCCAAAAACCTAACCTGTATAAATACAAACCGCGGGCTGTATAGGTTTACACGGTTAGTGTTTGGGTTAGCCAGCGCGCCTGCTATTTTCCAGCGCGCTATCGAGGGTTTGTTATCCGGAATGGACGGAGTGTTGTGCCTGCTAGATGATATTTTAATAACGGGAGCGAATAGGCAGGACCATTTGAAAAACCTAAATATCGTTTTAAAACGCTTAGAAGAAGCAGGGTTAACATTACAAAAGGAAAAATGTAGCTTTTTTAAAGACGAAATTAGTTATCTTGTATATATTATCTCTAAGGATGGGTTAAAAAAAGCGCCGGAAGAAGTTAAAGCAATGATAGAAGCACCGGTCCCCACAAATGTTAATCAGCTACAATCGTTTTTAGGGTTAATTAACTATTATAGGAATTTTGTACCAAACGCGTCTACGGTTCTCAGTTCGTTGTACGATCTGTTAAAAAAAGACTGTAAATGGACCTGGACGGATATTCATGACTCGGCATTTAGGACTATAAAAGAACTCATGACATCGGAACAGGTTCTCGGACAATTTGACCCGAACGCGACGATAACATTAACGGTGGACGCTTCGCCAAGTGGGTTGGGTGCAGTCCTATCTCAAGTAGGTTCAGACGGTGTAGAAAAACCAATTTCTTTTGTTTCACGTACTTTAAACTCAGCTGAAAAGCGATATGCTCAGATACAAAAGGAAGCAACCGCCATTATTTACGGTGTGAGACGGTTTCATCAATATTTGTATGGTAGATCGGAACCGTTTATTCTTCGAACAGATCACAAGCTACTCTTGGCAATTTTTGGGCCTCACAAAGGTATACAATAAATGTCAGCAAATAAGTTACAGCGGTACGCTTTGTTCTTAAGTAGCTATAATTATAAAATTGAGTACGTGCGCAACGCTGACAACAGTGCTGACTATTTCTCTCGCGCGAGCTTGCCGCGCGCCGTTCACGAGTGCGCTTGCACTATACAGTGTAAGTGTTGTGATTGCGAAGTATCATACGACCGCGCTATTTATGTTTGTTTTGTTATGGACGGAAGCATGCCCGTGACAATAGATAAGTTACGTGAGGAGGTGAGTTGTGACGTAGTTTTGAGGCAGGTAAAATATTTCATTTTGAATGGGTGGTCGCCGAAGATAAATTACAATTGTCTTATGAGAATGGTTGTGTCATGAGAGGCCACAAGGTGGTTTTACCCTCGAGCTTATACAGAATCATTCTTAAAGAATTACATTCTTCACATTTAGGCGTAGTAAAAACCAAGGCCGAAGCTCGATCAAGATTTTGGTTTCCGGGAATTTACCAGGCCATAGAAGCAATGATAAGTACATGCGATGTCTGTATCCAGCGCGCCGCCGCGCCGGCTCATTGGGATAGGGATAGATTTCCTAGGTCCGGTTAAAGGTTGCTCTTATTTAGTCGCGGTAGATGCACATACTAAGTGGGTAGAAGTGTATAACATGAATACGGCTACTTCTTCGACGGCGGTGATTCGGAAGCTATGTGATTTTATGTCAAGGTTCGGAGTTCCGAAAACAATAGTAAGTGATAATGGCACAGCTTTTTGTTCGCGAGAGTTTGAATTATTTTGCGCGACTAACGGGATTTCGCATGTGACGTCACCGGTTTATTACCCACCTAGTAACGGCCAGGCCGAAAGTTTTATCAAAGTTGTTAAAAAGGGAATAAAATCATGTATTATGACGAGTCACAGCGCGAATGAAGCATCGGTACAGTTATTAAGATATCTGATGGATTATCGTAATTCAGTTCATTCTGACTATGGCCTCTATGGCTAAGACTATGGGCCTCACTATGGGCCTATGGCCTAATTCCTCGAAAACGATTTGCCTGATTTAGCGGAAGAAGTGTTTGACGAAGATCGGCCCATAGTCTTCCAGCACGACGGCTGTCCTGTTCATTGGAGCCTAGCAGTGAGGGAGCTTCTGGACAACTGCTTTCCTAATTCTTGGATTGGTCGGGGTGGGCCAATTCCCTGGCCCCCAAGGTCGCCTGACCTTACCCCACTCGACTTCTACGTCTGGGGAAGGGCGAAAGAGTTGGTGTACGCAGAAGAAGTACCAACAAGGGAGGTTCTAATTAACAGGATCCACGCCGCATTCGATACAATGCGCGAGGAACTGCTGCTTAGAACGGTGACCGTGGAGATGAGGAAGTGGTGCCGAGCATGTTTACAGGTCAATGGTCATCAATTTGAACAAAATTTGTAATTAATTAAAATTAGTAATTAATTAAAATTTGTAATTTAATGACATTAGTCATTACCAAATTTTTTGTTTCATTTGCCATCCTTTTACGATCGAACACATTTAATTTTCATTAGTTGAAATTTTTGCTTGAAGTGCCCTAGTTGCGGAAATTAATTAATAACTTTAAAACTAAAAGTGATAATTACACTTTTAGCATATCGTTAGAAAGGGCATGGACTGAGGATGTTTTAAAAAAATCAGAAGAACTCCAACCCTGTTAGTTTTTTTTTAAACCCCATAGAAAGTTGCCCTTAAAATTATTTCTTTACCTTACTACGGTACTTCAGGCCCCATAACTTTTCTTCTCCACAATTTTCTGGTGTAAAATAATTTTTTGCAGGACCCTAAGACTCTAACGATTAAAACAAGACCATTAGCCGACCGGTCCCATGGATAGATTTTGAGCTACAGGTAGTTTTAGTCAAAAAATCATAAAAAAAGTCAAATAAAAAATAATAATAAATTAAAAAAAAACCTTGAGGCCAAGGTCAATATAATGGGCGGGGGTAGGTAGCAGACTATCCCTAGTTTCTACCCTAGGCGTATGTACAGCTCCCTTCCAAACACCCTGTAGTGTGCGTTTACAGACCCCCCAATTATAAAAACTACTGTATATTTGAGTCAGTGATGGAAGATGTTTTGGCAAAACTTACAACTGGTAATAAACTAGTCATAATCTGTGGTGACTTTAATATAAATATTTTAGAAAATAATTCAGATAGCAGTAGACTATTGAATCTCTTCAAATCATTTAATTTGTCGCATGTGTTTGAGGAACCAACCCGAACAACTCTGACTACTGCTACATGTATTGATAATGTTTTTTGTTGCTGCGACTACTTAAACAAAGCCATTATGAATTGTCTGCCTTCAGATCATAGTGGGCTACTGGTAACATTTGAGTCCAGCATACCAATACAGCAAGTGCAGATTCAATCCAGACCAATAACATCCGGCAAATTAAATAAATTTAACAGCCCTTTAATTGGTAAGTTAAGTTGTCAGGACCTCACAGTGAACGATGGTAATATTTTATACAAAAAAGTTTTCTCAGTTGTTCAAACAGAATTCAATAACACTTTTAAGAAGAAAACTAAAACTATATGCCGTAAGTTTTTATTCAGTGACTGGGCGACTAAAGGAATCAGGAAAAGTAGGGAAAGACTTTACGAGCTGTATGGCCTTAAGCCTTATATAAACACTGAAACTTTTAATAAGTATGTTGCTACTTACTCAAGAATTTTTAAAAATTCATGTAAATTAGCTAAGGCTTTATACATTAGCAATAAGGTTAAATTCGCAGAAAATAAAATTAGGACGGTTTGGAAAATTATTAACAATGAAACAAACAGGAACAAAAGAAATAATACTGATTACACGCTTGAGACTACACATGGACTTGTTAGAGATAGCAAAGAGGTTGCTCAAGAGTTTGTAAATTTCTTTACCAGCATCCCAATTAAAACTACTGAAACCTTAAATTCTTCGCCGTCGCTCGCTTATGGTTTATTACACGCTAACGTTTCAGCATGCCCGACTGAATTTAACTTTTCACATATAAACCCAATAACAGTGATAAAAGCTTTTAAGCAAATAAAGATAAAACTGACAGAAGATCTATGGGGAATGTCCATCAAAGTTTGTACCTCCATTATTCAGACTATAGCGCCGTACTTAGCTTTAATTTTTAATTTGTGTATAGATCAGGGAGTCTTTCCGGATCTAATGAAATATAGTAAGGTTATACCACTTTTTAAATCCGGGGACAGTAAAGACACAAATAATTATAGACCAGTATCCGTGTTGCCGGTTTTCAGCAAGATATTTGAAAAGATAATGCTAAATCAAATGCTCATTTATTTTAATACGAAAAACATCCTACACGAGAAACAATATGGTTTCACCAAAGGACGTTGTACAACCGACGCTGGTGTCACCTTAATAAAACACATCTTTGATGCGTGGGAGGAGGGACAAGATGCCATAGGTATCTTCTGCGACCTGTCGAAGGCGTTTGATTGCGTTGATCATGAAACATTGCTTTTGAAACTTGAGCATTACGGGCTAGGCCAATCAGCATTAAATTTAGTAAAATCCTATTTGAATGATAGACAGCAATTAGTTCAAATAAACGGTGTCAATTCGTCGGGGTTGAACGTGAAAATGGGGGTACCCCAGGGCTCAATTTTAGGTCCTTTCTTATTTTTAGTATACATTAACGATTTACCCCATCTATTGAAAAACAAACTGAACATGGTGTTATTTGCTGATGACACTTCTTTGATTTTTAACATAAATAGACGTACGAGTAACGTTGCCGACGTAAATAATGCATTGCGGCAAGTTCTAAATTGGTTCACTGCTAATAATTTAGTTTTGAATGCTAAAAAAACTAATTGTGTAAAATTTGCCTTGCCGAATGTCAAAAGTTATGATTGTGACATTATATTAAACAACGAGAAGCTAGAATTCGTCGATAAAACCGTTTTCCTGGGTATCACGCTAGACTCAAGGTTACAATGGGGTCCTCATTTAATATCACTTGCGGGGCGGTTAAGTTCGGCGGCTTATGCTGTTAGAAAAATTCGTCAATTTACTGATGTAGATACCGCGAGGCTGGTCTATTTTAGTTACTTTCATAGTATAATGTCTTACGGCATATTACTATGGGGATGGGCTGCAGACATTCAGTCAATTTTTGTTCTACAAAAACGAGCCATCAGAGCGATATACAATCTTCGCCGGCGCGATTCTCTAAGGGAACTGTTTAAAGACATTAACATCATGACGTTACCTTGTCAGTATATTTACGAAAACATCATGTACGTTAGAAAGAATTTACATCTTTTTAGTAAAAACAGCGATAGACATAGTTATGTTACTAGAAATAGGGACCAATTAATTCAACCAGGTTTCAGGCTAGCTAAAGTAGCGTCATCTTTTAGGGGGTACTGTATAAAATGTTACAATAAAATACCGCCACACATTCTAGAACTGAATGAGACGAAATTTAAAACTTGTATAAAACGCACACTATGCAGGCAGGCATATTATAGGTTGGGGGATTACATCGCTGATAAAAATGCTTGGCCCAACGCTATTCCAGCTCCACAGCCACTAGGGCACAAAAACAAGTGATAAGCAGAAAAGTTCTGAAGTATTGTTGGACCTGCTGAAGACTGTACGAATAATTATAATGTATATTTGTGTTGTATAAACTCAAGTTATTTTTTGGATTATATAACTGCACAGCACATATGTGAGTACTATGTACTAACTGTAAATCTACCATTTACTGTACCTATGTGTCGTTCGTTGACTTCAGTGTGCCCCGGCAGTTGAGTGTGTCATGCTCTCTCTAATGTCTCTCTGATGGTGGCACATGTGTTGGATCATTCGGTTCCCTTCATGATGGTTGAGCTGAGTGGTGCCGATCCATGTGTCATGTTCGTGAACGGGCGCCGTCAGTTGGCATTGGTCATATCTTAGCTGCCTCCGCATGTTTTTAATTACCTATTTATTGTATTTTTAATTGTTTGTTTTACTCTAGACGCTTTTAAGTGCGTTTTTGTTTTTTTTTTTACATCGTTCTCACATATATGTATTTTTCCTACAAGATTATTGTAACCAAATACTTGTAAAACACATTTATGTTTTTTTAAAAGAGTAAGTTTGGAGTTTCTTGTCCGTTCTTCTCCATAACAAGCTACATTTAACAACAACAATGGACGGTAGAATCAATTATTATTACATTTAATTTTTATTTTTGACGTTCGAAAGTGCCGCTTAATGGCCTAATTGAATAAAGAAATTTTGATTTTGATTTTGATTTTGGTGTCGATCACTGGTTTTCACAAACTGACTTTTCCAATCATCGACACGTGTCAATAATAATTTTTTGAAAAATATTTCATTTGACAAGCGAATATAGTTCTTTTTGTTTTGCGTATTTGGTAGATATTTGAAAAAGATTAATCAAAGTCCAGCTACCAGTAATCGACAGTGTCGGTCATTGGGTAATAATATGTGTCATTATTGGTTATTACAGATGGCTCCGAGAAAAAATACCCCCGACCATTTAGAAAAAGCCGTTGAGGCTGTAAAAAATGGCGAATAAATTGCAGTTGCTGCGAAACATTTTGGAGACCTACCTACCATTACGTTCCATGATAAAAATTTGGGGAAAAGACCATACAGTCTTATTCTTTGTGCATTGTCACAAATCACACCTGACGCTTCATTTATCAAATTTTTCTCGTAAAATGGTATTGAAGTCGAAATTTCATACCCATATTACGCATATTCTGCAACCGATGGACTAAAGTTCATTGGAAAAAGCCGTCACATAACGGAAAGCGGAGAACCTTGCAACAACTCTTCGGAAAGAGAACTTTGCCCCAGTGCTGCAAAAAGCTCTCACAAATATAATAAAAGATTGCATCCAAAACGGGTTCCGAGCGGGGTCCTTTTTCCATTTGTAGGACCATTATATCGAAGGTATGTGTGAAATTATACATACCAAAAAAGAAACCAAGACTTACAATATCACCATGACTAATATTAACCAACCTGTTTTAATACCGGAACTTACTTCACCGATCGGTTCACCTGAAGTAACAGGAGATCCCCAAATGCCACAACCTAATCATAACGGCACAGTTAATACAATAATCGGCCAAGCGCTTCCACCACCGAAACCTTCATCTTCAGCTTGTTTCCTTATAGTAATAGGAATTAATAGCCTATCTCAACAACCTTTCAAGAGGAGTTCATTTTGGCCGAAAAATTTGGATACTAATAAAAAGAGAATGAAACGAGAATAAAATCCACCAACAGTAACAAGTTAAGCTTGGAAAGAATATCACGAGAAAAAGAAACTGAGAAAAATAAAAAACAGCAAGAAAAAGAAGAAAGAGCAAGACAGAGAAGAGGAAAAAAGACATTAAAAGAACAAAATGAAAAGTAAAATAAAAGTAAGATTAAAAAAGCAAATAATACAGTTCAAGAAGGTTCGACTTCAGAAAAGTCAGATGTGAAGATTTTATACGCTGAAAGTGATATTATTTATAATGAAGATGATGAAGAGATAGAACCAGAAAGAAAATAACAAATATAAACAATCAAATAGACCTTGATATAGATTCGGACTTGGATAATTTGCTTTTAAGCAAACTTGAATCTTTTTGAATAGTTAATTTTAGTTAATTACCGACTAAGGTATCATGGTGGTGATCTGGCTCATTATGGATAATTGTCGATAACTGGGTGTCGGTAACCGGTAACTGTCGATAACTGGGTGTTGATTATTGGAGATTCAGTGTCGATAATTGGAGATTTATACACTTTTTTCTTTTATTGGATTTTTTTCTAGTCTGTGTATAGTTAATAAAATTAATACACCCTATTCTTATCTCAAGAATATACCTTACAATACTCAATCGTTACTTTTGGTTTAAAGATGACTAAATGACTTTTAATTTTATAAAGAAACCTACTAAGTACTAAAGTGTCGAACATTGGTGCCACTACGTTACGCAAACTAAGCAGCAAGGGAAACACAAAACGAAACATTTAGAACTAAACGATAACGTATTATATAAAAAAATATGTAAACAAAGGAAGCTATACGTGGGGTAAGGGCATCATACTTAAGAAAATAGGAAAAGTTTTGTATTTAGTCAAAGACAGTAACGGTACAGAAATTCATAAGAGTCACATAAACCAACTGATGCTATATAAAGGAACAAATAAAATAGGGGATTATTTACAAAGCACAAACATGAATATACCTGGGTCATCTGGTACTATTTCACCGTCACCGTCACCGCCACACTTGCGGTCGTCGTCGCCGTCGCCCTGCCTGACGCCAGCAGCTTCAGATACGCCTAAACTCCAACCAGATCGTCACTTACCAGATCCCTTGCCGTGCAGCTCGGCCAGAAGGAAGAGAGCAGAATTGTATGAACGAACGGGACGAACTTCACCGACGGGAGAGGACGGGTCTGAGAAGGATCCACAGCAGGACCATGAGGATGAACAACAGTCGAGCGACGTTGATAATGAAAAAACGCAGAGACATAGCGAGGATGTTGGTCACGAGGCGGGGACAGAAGTCGATATCCAGACCACACATTACGGTGACTCAAATACACCAAAGAGATCGACAAGAAATCGCCCCGCTACTTGTTACAAAAAGTTCTTTTAAGCTAAGTTTTTGTATAGTACATAAGTTTATAATGTTTAGTAGTAGGTACTTAGTAAGGCTAATAAATGATGTTCGGTGTCTATAGACTAGAGGGAGGAATGTTGTATATGTTATCAAGGTGCGCGTCCCTCCCCCGCGCCCCTCCTGTGTGTCGGCAACTCTCAAGTGTCATATGAAATTAAACCAGTGTGTAAATAGCAGCTCAGCGTTTCACTTGTCCATACCCGCATACCTAACAATACCTTTCAATGTGTACACGTATACACGACTATCTATTCACGTTGCAGGTATTTAAGAAATGGCTGTATAAGTATTATGAGGGCTTCTCACCGATTTAAAGGCAACCTCCTTGCCTATTATATTATAAAAACTGGCAACAGATAACTATTTAGTTTTGGAAAGTGATTGAAATCAGAACGCTAGGAAAATATTTGAAGATGTTTTTGTTTAGCTTTGCCTGTCAGCTCTGTTAAAGCCGCCTTAGGGCAGGCACGTTGTTGAGTCAATACAAGTAAAAAGTCAAATCAAAAATAAATATTAAAACAATTTTTGCTTATTATTTGTGCTCTCTGACCACTGACCTCTATCATACAAGTACGCTGGACTAAACATACTATATGAAATGACAGTTGATTTTTGTGCTGATTGAAAGCGCCCCGCTCGAGCGTATTAGGAACTAAAATTGACACATTTAGAGATAGGTTTATACCGATATTTCTCAAAATTAGGTAATACTAATATATTCGCCTGGAAATATTATAATATTGTAACTAATATATCAGTATTAGTGATATTTTTAAATTACACTAATATAAAAATAGTAGACTTGGCAAGGCGTATCAGTCATCTACTGTATTGACTTCTCGTAGGATGTTGGAACTAAATATCTCATATTGGTATTGGTATTATATGAATGCCTAATAATCAGTAATAATATGTTCAAAAGCAATGTGTAATACTAAATTCTAGAATCATCATCATGTTCATCCACAGCCTGACTTCGCTAACCGCTGAGCACAGGCCTCACTCTTGTACCAATCACCACGTTTCTGAGCATTGAATTAAATATACTACGTATTAGAGGAGACTCCTCAACTCAATTGTTTGTAACTGGCGTTAGAGCGCGCGTACCCCAACTCACTTAGTCTGTGGCAAGCGCTCGCTGCAACGTGACACGTTTGAGTACTTAGTTTTGTTTCTTATAAAATGCCTTCGTGTGTATTGAGATACTGTTCAAACAACTCGAGAAATATAAATAAAAGTCAAGGAATGAGTTTTCAACAGTAAGTTGAAAACACGCTTAATTTAATTATATTTTATCAATTTATTGTATCTCGTGAAGTTGCGTCACCGCGGAGGCGGGAGGGCGGCCATGTTTGTGTAAATTTCAAAGAGTAAGAAAAAGTTCATCTGCGCGCATTGATTGTCTATCTGTGAGAACATAACCCCCCCCCCCCCTTCCCTCCCCCCTGCTTACCTCGCTGTCACCGAATTACCTACGCGCAATCTTTTGTTTGAAATAGCTTCTATTCTTCTTTCTCGTAGTACATTTAACTCAATGTTCCTGAGCCTAGAATTAATTCTGGAATAATATCAAGATAATTATAATTTTATTAACAAATGTTTTCAAGACAAACAATTTATTATCTGCATCTGACACAGAGTTGAAAACTGATATAAGTCTTCACCTTGCTGGAATGCGATGTCACTATTATTTGCACTTTAACACTACAGAGACAGGATCTCAGCGATGAGAGCGAGAAATACGACCGTTGTAAATGATTATCCATCTCATTTATTATTATTATTGTGTAAATGATGTTCCCTTCACGAATCCGATGAGAGCCAACCGAGTGAATCCGAACGATTGTAAGTATTAATCTAACTAGTGTAGTTGAGCGAGGAGATACTTGCTCAAATATACTAGTTTTAAGGATAAGTTGTTAGCCTATCCCCATATTTAAATCTCACTGATCTGACAGTAATGCGCTATAACTTTACTAGCACCACTAGTTTATAGCTTGCAATCTGAATTAAAATAATTTTCAGTTAACCTTTAGAGAAATTATTCTATTACTTAAAAATTAATCATAATAAAAATAACTGGGATGTTTTTTTCTCTTACGTATTTAATTATTCTCACGATCGATAAAGCCCATAAAAGTATTTTTTTTAACGAAAGCTGTGTCCCATCTCTAATATTAGTTCCATGTACTCTCACGTTAAGTCACGTTGCTATCAGCGCCAAAATGGCGAAAATCAAATGTCTTCATTTTGTCATCGATAATATGTAGTCCAGCGTACTAGTATGATAGAGGTCAGTGTCTCTGACACAAAATAGAAAGAATACAGAAGGGCCACTCCAGCCATTTCGAAAATTGACAGCTTGACAGATTCACGAAGGTTGCTACTATATTGATTCCGAATTTTAAAAAAGAGTAGGTTGTATAAGTTACAAACATAAATACATCGATTCGCTTAAACATACATCATATTATGCTTACATGCCTTAGAAGGTAGACAGAGCATCAAATATCCATTAAATATCACGACGTCACATACGACGAATATTGGAGCGTAACAAAAGTAATGATACCGATCCCACTAAAAACATTAAAATGTGAAAAGCACCAAGCTCGACAAAAACATATAAGTGAAAAATAAAAACGAGAATCCCGACTACTTAAGAAAGATGTACTCAAACAAGAAGAAAACTATGCTTATGATGCATATTTGTGAGCTGGATGTTTTAAACCATATTATTATGACAAGTAACATAGCCTTCCAATTTCGTCTATGGACTCAAAATAATTAATTATATTCCTAGATATTGAATTTATAACCTGTCATCTTGAAAAATTTTATGACCTTTTTAACTTAAAAATGAATGATGTTAAAGAATTAATTTAAAGTATATTCTGTCTGTAACGATTAATAAAGGTAACCCAGCCAATGCAACCTCGTTACAGTAATTTATGTATGTATGACGTGACAAACGCCCGCACAAAGCACTAGTGACAGCCGCGACTGAGCCCGGTTCAATATTGCCCAATATTCCCCGTAAAATCGCAATGTCAATGTGTGTGAGCAAAATGACGCTTTGTTCGTAGTGGCCTCTCTGTCTGCGACGCGCCACCGCTTACGTAATTTGTTCCTTTGAGCTACCCCAGTATGAACTTTGTGACTTCACAGCTCGAGCTTTCAAAGTATGTACTTCGTGAACAAATCTTACTTAAATGGAATCCTCATTATCTTCCTGCCCTTCTTCCATGTTACTTGGGGTTGGCGCAATACTTTTTCTAGTTCCATTCCGTCTTGCCAATCATCACACTATTATTAAGGAATGAGTTTTTAAACTTACTTGCTTGTCACTAAACAAGCAGATAGTGATTTTTTATAAAATAAAACTCGGCAACTATAATTTTAGACAAAACTTTGTAGACATTTATTTCCGTTTTACACTATATTTAAACTAGAAAACTTCCTTCAGTTGCCACCAACACAAAGTCTAAAATACTTTAAACAAACTGAAAAATAAAATATGAATAGGTTTCACACACAAAGTTGAAACTAAAGACCTCAACAATATTAAGTTACATGTAAGCCGAAAAGGGTGTTAAAGGATCAATAGATCTGAGAAGCGCTAGATCTGATTTAAATTCAAGGGGTTCATTCAACAATGTAGGCAGGTACTGGAAATGTTTGAAACTACAATTGGCCTGGAGTTTAAATTATAAACAAGTTTTGAATTGCTACCTACTGTTATGTAGTTAAGGCTAACTTTGTACTGGACTTTGAGATGAATCACATCATGAAATTATATTTTATGTCACTTAAGTTTATCCAGACAGAAGCACGCGTTCAGTAAGGTAGGCCAGCATTCTTTACAAATAAATAAAATGGAAGTGTCTATAGGTAATATCAAAATAACAACGTTTTATCGACTACGGTAGCGGTCGAGGCTACGGCATGGCAAGGGGTGCTAAGAATCTCCGGACGAGATCCGGCTACCCCAACAATCACCGACGACTGGACCTGGCAACGTACAACACGTGCACACTTTGGACCGACGAGAAGGTCACCGAACTCGAAGAGGAATTGAGCAGGTTGCGATGGAGTATTATAGGGTTATCTGAAGTCCGAAGAGAGGGGGGGACTCGATAATCCTCAAATCCAGTAACCTACTCTATTTCCGAGAGGGTTACCGGCAGTCCCAGGGTGGTGTCGGGTTTATCGTCCACAAGTCCCTTGTGAATAACGTGGTGAAGATCGAGAGTGTGTCGACCAGAGTGGCGTACATTATACTCAGAATATCCTCAAGATATTCGCTGAAGGTCATACAGGTCTACGCCCCAACCTCGGCACACACCGACGATGAGGTAGATACCATGTATGACGATATCTCCAGAGCCATGCATGGTTTCAAAACTCACTTCACCGTTGTCATGGGGGACTTCAACGCGAAACTGGGCAAACGAGACGAGGATGAGCTGCGGCAATTTGGAGTTGGACAACGGGACCACCGGGGTCACCTACTGGCCAGTTTTATGGAGAAGGAGGGCCTCTATATGATGAACTCCTTCTTCAAAAAGCATGAACACAGGAAGTGGACCTGGCAGAGCCCCGATGATGCAATAAAAAATGAGATCGACTTCATCATGTCAACCTAGAAGCAAATGTTCAATGATGTCTCTGTGATCAATTCGTTTAAAACCGGGAGCGATCACTGCATGGTAAGAGGCACATTGAACATTAATATTAAGCTTGAAAGGTCTCGACTGATGAAGTCCACGCTCCGGCCAGCACAGATCCAGGTCCATAACCCCGAGAGCTTTCAGCTCGAACTCCAAAATCGTTTCGAGTGCCTAGGGAGCTCCGTGGATGAATACAGCAACGGGTTCGTGGAAGTTGTCCATACGGTCGGGTCTAAGTTTTTCAAGACCCGTCGTACAGATAGAAAAGATCATACCCTCAAGCTTATGAAGGAGAGGCGTGAAATGATCCTGCAGTCTTCAGATGAGGCGTGCAAATACAGATGAGCTCAATAGACAGATCTCTAAATTCTTGAAAAGAGACCTCCGCCGCTTCAATACCGAGTGTATTAAAGACGCGATCGAGCGAAATAAAGGCTCCAAGGTGTTTTCAAGGGATCTGGCTTTTGGGCAGAGCCAACTCACGAAACTGAAGACCGACGATGGCAGGTTCGTATCCGCCAAACCGGAGCTTCTCAGAGAGATCGAGACATTCTATGGGCAGTTGTACAAATCGATCAGCAAGCCCGTTGCGAGTCTAGCAAACGACCCAAGAGCTAGATTGACCCGACACTATACCGAAGATATCCCGGACGTCAGCCTGTACGAGATTAGGATGGCTCTGAAACAGCTCAAAAACAACAGGGCGCCGGGTGATGACGGAATTACGGCCGAACTCCTGAAGGCGGGTGGAAAACCGGTCATTAGGGCCTTTCAGAAGCTGTTTGATTCCATCATACACGAGGGCAAAACGCCACAGGCATGGTGCAGGGGTGTGGTGGTACTCTTCTTCAAGAAGGGCGACAATGTCAGGTTGAAGAACTATAGGCCCATCCACTTCTTAGCCATGTCTACAAGTTGTTTTCAAGAGTCATCACGAATCGTCTCGCGCGCAGGTTTGACGATTTCCAGCCTCCCGAACAAGCCGGATTCCGAAAAGGCTTTAGTACCGTATACCACATACATACGCTGCGGCAGGTTATACAGAAGACCGAAGAGTATAACCTGCCTCTCTGTTTAGCGTTTGTGGACTACGAGAAAGCCTTCGATTCGATCGAGACTTGGGCTATACTGCAGTCTCTCCAACGGTGCCAGATGGACTACCGGTACATTGAGGTTTTGAAGTGTTTGTATAAAAACGCCACAATGTCAGTCCGTCTTCAGGATCAGACCTCGAAACCAATCCTTCTCCGCCGCGGCGTGAGACAGGGAGACGTCATTTCTCCGAAACTGTTCACTGCTGCGCTGGAGGATGTCTTCAAGGTTCTGGACTGGAGGGGGCTGGGCATCAACGTTAATAGCGAGTACATTACTCACCTTCGGTTTACCGACGACATAGTGGTCATGGCTGAGACCATGGAGAGCCTCAGTAAAATGCTCGATGACCTCAGTAGAGCTTCTGAAAGAGTGGGTCTTAAAATGAACATGGACAAAACCAAGACCATGGTGAATGCCCATGTAACACCCACTCCTGTCAAGGTTGGAGACTCTACTCTCGAAGTTGTAGACGATTATGTCTACCTGGGACAAACGGTCCAGTTGGGTAGGTCCAATTTCGAGAAAGAGGTCAACCGTCGAATCCGACTCGGCTGGGCGGCGTTCGGGAAGTTGCGTGGTATCTTCTCGTCCAATTTACCGCAGTGTCTCAAGACAAAAGTCTATGACCATTGTGTGTTGCCAGTGATCACCTATGGGACCGAGACGTGGTCGCTCACAATGGGCCTTATCAGAAAGCTCAAAGTCACCCAAAGGGCAATAGAGAGGGCTATGCTCGGAATTTCCTTGCGTGAACACGTCAGAAATGATGATATCCGCAGGAGAACGAAAGTTACCGACATAGCCCGAATAATTGTCAAACTTAAGTGGCAGTGGGCAGGGCACATTGCACGCAGAACGGATGGCCGATGGGGCCGAAAAGTTCTGGAATGGCGACCCCGAACCGGAAGAAGATACGTTGGAAGGCCTCCCACTAGGTGGACTGATGATCTGGTTAAGGTTACGTGAAGACGCTGGATGCAAGACGCACGGGATCGGTCAATGTGGCGACGCCTGGGGGGGCCTATGTCCAGCAGTGGACGTCTTTCGGCTGAAATGATGAATGATGATTGAATGCATGTGAAAGTGTATACGGTACTAATAACAAATATGCATTTTGTAAGCTTTTTTTCTGTCTGTTTGTTCCAGGTAATCTCCGAAACGGCTGGACTGATTTTTAGGGGACTTTCACTGGTAGATATATAATGTTATAAGAAGAAACATAAGCTTTTTTATCATGAAAAAAATACAATAAATTTAATTAAAAAAATACTGCGCGGACGAAGTAGCAAAAACAACTATTTCATAATAATTTATGATAGAAATATTATACTTCGTTTTAAAAGTGTGTGTGTGTATGTGTGTAGTTTAGTGTTGGGTGTGGTGTTAGTGGTGGTCCTATGAATCCTACTGTTAATAGCAAGTATTTATGTAAAAATCTATATGTTTGGATGTTTTAGATGGCATCTGGAATGCAAGTAGACCATGATCTGGGTTAGGACTTGTGATTTCCTTTTTCATCCCGTGCGATATTTTTTACCTTTCAACCAGGCAGAGCCGCTGACAAAATAAAAAAAAGTACCGTATAAAACTGTTTGTGAAAGTTTCTTTGTGACCATTCCCCAGATATTCCTTTTCAAAAATAAAATGACTGGCGCAAAACAAAAAACCTGATATTAAGAAAGAAAAACAAAATATTCGTGACCCGCACAAGAGAAACGAGAAATAAGCAAAAAATTAAACAATAATAAAAATAAAACCTTTTGTGACACAAAAAAGGCTCCTATCTCAGCAAGTGCAGCGATAAGTACTGCAAAAGAAAACCCTAATACAATAGTCGATGTCATTTTGTGACAAATAAACACTTTTTCTTTCTTTCTTTCTTCTTTCTATATACCGACTGTAAAAATCTGCAAGTATGTTTTTTTGATGAATCTTGATTTTTATGATCGATTCTTGACAGTAGAACGATTAATGCATAGTTATTTAGTTAGGTTAGGTATCAACCATAAATTACAATTTATTTTAATTATGTTTATTGTTGCTAAATATTTACCTACAGGCAACCCTGCCGCAATCTATCCAAAATCAAATAGTTTATTTCAAATAAATCTTAGAAGTACTTTTGAATTGTAATACAAAACAAAAACTAAAAACAAGATGACTGGGTGAAAATTCGCAAGCGTCAGTAGTTCACAATGGAGAAGAATTTGCAAGAAACTCCATTTTACTATCAAGTATCATTCTTTCTTACACAGGATCGTTTCTAGATGTTTCTTTGTAATACTAATGTGTAAATGAGTCTTTGGTGTACCTTGTTAATAAATAAATAAATTAAAATGAAGTTTAACCAAAAACCCTTGAACCCTGCAGATTTTTGCAGTCGGAACTTAGTCTATTTTTATTTTTAACCTCTCTTTCAACAAAACGCACCAAGACGTTTGAAAATGTTTGATGGCAAAGTTATAAGCGACGTAGGAAGTTGCGGCTAAATTTGGCACCCACCCAACAACCTCTTAATTACGAATGGGACAAAAACCAAAGGTTTTTTGTTCTTATTTTGTTGTACGGAATGCTCGTAAAAGCAACGCAATTAATGATTTGTTTTAGCCTCATATGTTCTATTCGTTTTGTTATAATGCCTGAAATAGTTTCTTTTAGACATGTGAGTTCAAAAAGGTAAATGTTGTTTCTGATTTACAGATCCACATTTTTAAGTCTATTTACAATTCATAACAATATACAAACCATACCTATTTTATCTTTTGATATTGTATCAAATCATATGACTCACTTTTTGTATTCTTTCATACTGTTTGTACCTGAAAAGCATATTTTTAGTTATCTCTGATTGTTTTAATATCTATAACTTAAATTATATTGCTAATTTGTAATTCTTGCAATATTTTTCTACTGTGACATTTTCATCTGACATGACATCTGTCTGTCTATTTTATTTTCTTAAGCCATAGACATAACATAGGTACCATGGACTACCTAGACCTTTCCTTAAGCTCGTTGTATATTATTGTAAGGGCAGTGAAGACTCTCCCGCCTCTGTAAACTGTTAATTACCAGATTTTGTAAAACTATTATTATCTGAAGTGCTCCAATTAAATATATTTTGTGTGGTTCCCGAGAGCATTATTTCCTGGAAACTTACCCTCAACGGTCATCTTTTGGCATCAAAGGCCTCGCTGTTTGGCGTATTGAGCTATAGCCGGCCTCCACACCCCTTGGAGCCTACGTACTTACCCGTTTGCCTGTCTTCTCAACCTGCTTGCGTCTTGCTGCCTAGTAGTAGTAGTAGGGACTCCCTTTTCCGCACTTATACTCCCATTTGGTCCGTTGTACGTGGTACTGGCTAACATAACCAGCCCAACTCCGCCCAAAAGCACAGAAGCTTCCTGGGAGCTTCACAGGCTTCACGGAGCAACCTCACTGTTCCGAGGGTTTCTTCGCGTTGAGAAGCCACGGCCTCACATTCCAGAATTACGTGGGTGGCTGATTCTTCGGCATTAAAACAGCCCCTGCAAAGTGGGCTGTCCGTGGCGCCTATGTTGAATAAATGTTTTTTAAGAAGGGTGTGGCCCGTTATTGTCCCTATAATTATTTTGAGGTTATTTCTACTTAGGCTGAAGAGCTTTTTGGTGAGACGCGGGTGTAATTTCGGCCCAGCCATTTTTGACTGTCTATAGTCTGTAGATCGTGACCATCTGTTATTGTGTAATTCTGTTGATCTTTGACGAAACCACGTACGAAATTGCGAGAAAGGCAAGGGGATAAGTGGGTACGGGGCTAGCACTAACATCACGGAGCCCCTTTTCGCAAGTGCATCTGCAGCATCATTGCCTAGGGATCCACTGTGCCCCTTGATCCACTGGAGGGTGATTCGATTGGATTTTGATATACTCTCCAAGGCGAGGTGGCATTCAAAGATTAGTTTGTTGTTGGTTAGTTTGTTTTCTAAAGCTTTGAGCACAGCCAGACTATCAGATAGGAATCTGATTCCGTAGTTCTGGATACCTAAACGCTTTACGGTTTTTGCGGCTTGTGTTAAGGCGACACATTCATTTTGAAAAATCGAACTATGTGTGCCTAACGGTATGTGAAAGTTAATGTTGAGGTCAAGGGAGTGTACGCCAGCACCTGAACCGTTATTAGTTTTTGAGCCATCTGTGTAGATTCGCACTTCATTGGCTCCTGACTAATCCCTTTCTTATTTGTTTATTTATGATGGGTTTGCTAGTCTAGGTTAGAGGTGACAGAGACAAAGTCTTCGATGGAGTGAGCTAACCCAGAAGATGCCTGTTTACTCTAACTTTTTTTCCTCTATTGTTTTTATGTTATAGTTTTTGTTGAACATAGGTTGATTTTGTATTCTATAACACGGAGCAGCGATGAGAGGTTGATACTCAATTGCCCGGTCCAGGATTTTAGCGCGTGGACTTGTGAGGTTTTTGCCCCATATGCCTAGATGCATTAGCCGCTTCTTGCTGTATGTACAGGTCCAGGGGAGTTATATGTAGGGCTATCTCCATGGCTGCTGTTGGGGTGGTTCTCATGCAGCCGGTGATAGCTGAACAGGCCTGTCGCTGGAACCGTTGGAGTCTGGTGATGGTGGTCGAGAGTTCTGTCCTAGTCCACCAAACCAGAGCACCATAAGCCAACATTGGCCTGATTACCGCTGTGTATAAACAGAGAGTAATCCTTGGAGACAGCCCCCATGTTTTTCCTAACATTTTTTTACACTGATAGAGTGCGATTGTGCATTTGTTGAGTTTGTAGTCAAGATGCTTGTTCCAGAGCAATTTACTATCAAGAATTACCCCCAAGTACTGGACCTCCTCTTTAAGTGTTAATTCTGTGTTGAAAAGTTTTGGAAGCCTATGCGGTCCAAGACTTCGTTTGTTAGTGAACATTATTAGTTCCGTCTTAACGGGGTTAACCGACAGTTCGTGCTTTGTGCACCAGCTCTCGATTATTTTGAAGGCCTTTCTCATGAGATCACATAAGATGCCCTCAAATTGCCCCGAGATTAGAATTGCTATGTCATCTGCGTATCCTACCGAGTAAAGACTGCTGGCGTTGAGCTCTGCAATGAGCTCATTTACGACTAAATTCCACAGAAGTGGTGACAGCACCCCACCTTGTGGTCAGCCCCTACTCACGATTCCTCGTGTGGTAGTGTTCACAGTAAATTGAATAGCACAGTTTTTTACGAGCGTCGGCGCAACACCGTGCGTATTGAGTGCCTGACCGATGCTGGTGAAATTAATTTTGCCGAATGCACCTTCGATATCAATGAAGGCGCCTAGGGTTGGATTTTTGTTTTTGAGAGCATTGCCTACGCGTGAGACTACGCTGTGGAGCGCTGATTCAGTTGATTTGCCTGCACAGTAGGCGTGTTGGTTCGGGTGCAGAGGTTTTTGTATCGAAATCTGGTTTCTTATCTTCCTGTCCTCCAGCCTCTCCAGTGTCTTTAGAAAGAAAGAGGAGAGGCTTATGGGTCTAAAAGATTTGGGCTGGGTGTAGTCGCCCCTACCTGATTTCGGAATAAATATTAATTTTACTTCCATTTCAAGGGGATATATCGGGGAGGGTCATGCGTTTCACAAACTCGTGCTTTGTATCCAGCAACATGCCTCACTTCGCTCGTTCATTCGCTTGCTTGCTTGGTTTGGCTTTGTAGACGCAGGCCTACCTTGCCTTACTCCTTCTGAGGTGGCAAGGTGGCGTGGTCTTGAGGAAGAGCGCTACGGTCGTGTAGATCCTCAAGGCAAGTGTGGTGATGAACCTTCTCGTGGTTGCCGCCCCGTTATTGGTCTAATTCCATATGAAATAGACGCAACAGACATCACCAGGCGACTTATCACAGGGGTGGCGAGGTCATGCCCCTTGGTGTCCACCATCGAACAAGATCAGATGATGGATAGCAATGACCTCCTGCGTGTTTTTGCCGTGCGCGGGGACCCGTACGGGGGGATGAAGGGATCCTGGTGGTTGAGTGGAGCAGGCTGCACACAACACACCACTTTGGCCTGGATTTCCTCTCAAACGGGAGGTCGTGGGGTAGCTACCCACGATCAATCGGCTGAGGCATCCCATAAGCGGGATGACAAGCGAGGATCGGTTTAGTGGGGGGGGCAGCCGGCGTGGCGTGGGGTTTCGAGATGAGTTGCGGCATAGTCTCGTGACGTATACAGTACCGTGATCTTCCGTCGCGTGCAGGTTCGTCTACTTTTCACTAAGCTGGTCCTATACCGAAGGAGAAGCTCTGGCGTCGCTTGTTGAACGAGCGGCGTCCCCGACTGAGGGCTCCGTGGCGGGTGGAGAGCTCCAACGGTGAAATATTTGATACCATACTCATGGATAAAGAGACCAAACAAAAAAATTAAAAACAAAAAAACAAAGCTGCGTCCCGCTCGTCGGATGCGCTTACACAAAACACATCAAGGGCTGCGTCTTCAGATGCGCCTTTTACGATTAACCCAAGGGTTGCGTCTCAGGATGCGCCTAAGCAACAACCGCCTAAGACTGCGTCCTCAGATGCACCCAACACACATAAACGCTCGGCTGCGTCCAAGGATGCGATGAGGAAGGCAACCGCAAGGGATGCACTACAACAGGCTGCGTCCCAAACGATCCCAGTCTAATCTGCGTCTATGGATGCGCCCCCTAACACTACCCTGACCGAAAAGCCAAGGACAGTTCTCGCTCACAGCGACTCGAAGAGCATTGCAAACGTAGATGCGCCCAAAACACGGGTTGCGTTAGCGGCTGCGGTCTCCGAGAGGGACCTGACGAAGCTGGCCGAAGGCCATATGGCAGGTTCATCTAACGCCAATAATTGGCAAACAGCAACAAACAAAAAGACGTCCCCCAAGGTGATGTCTGCTACGGCTGACACACCAACAGGCGAGGCTGCCTACGGCGCTAAGCGCAAACGCAGCACGAGGCCTAGAGGGCGTAAAAAACAGCAAAAAAACAACACCGAACCACCGGATAGGGCGCAGAAGCGTTCGCGTCCCGAGGATTCCGTCACACCAACGAAATCGCAACGGTAATGTCAAAACCAACAACCGAGGTGAGGAAATGCTTGATTTTATTCTTAGCAATAACCTTGTACTACTTAACAAGGGTTCCGAACCCACCTTCATAAACGCAAGATCGCAAACAATAATAGACCTAACTTTAGCAACTTTAGGTGTATCCAACTCCATCCAGGACTGGCATGTGTCCAATGAGATATCATGCTCAGACCATAGATGGATCCGTTTTACAATTAACTTCAACTTAACCACACCACAGCCAAGAAGGGTTCCTCGCAACACAGACCAATCGAAGTTCGTCAGACTTATAGGTACTGAACTGGGTAGGTTACCCTCTCTTCCGGCTGAAATAACGACAAACAATTTAGACGAACACGTAAACAAAATCACTTCCATCCTATTATCGAGCTATGAACAGTCGTGTCCCCTCACCTTACCCAGGAGAAAAATCACGCAGTCCTGGTGGCGTCCTGAACTGGAGAGACACCGGCACAAACTGAGAAGGCTATTCAATAGAGCTAGGAACACACAGTCGCCAGTAGACTGGGACCGTTACATAACAAACCGCAAAACATATAAAAAACTAATTCGCCTCCGAGGTAAAACAAGTTGGAGGCGTTTTTGTACTTACATTGAAAACAACAACCAGGCAAATATGGTCAAAACTTGTCTTGCTCAAGAGGCAGACCTTTCTATAGGATGCCTGAGAAAACCAGATAACACTTACACAACAAACGACGCAGAAACTAGCGAACTACTCCTAACTACCCACTTCCCGGGCTGCCACCCAGCAAAGCTGGGCACCGTACAGGGAAAGGGCTACGAGCAGCTTAGACTGGGAGGTGGCGTTAGAAGTTATCGACAAAGATAAAATAACGTGGGCAATCAACACCTTCCTGCCTTTCAAGGCAGCGGGGATGGACGGTATCTTTCCAGATCTGCTCAGATGGAGCGGTGCTCTGCTAGCTGATTACCTTGTTAAGGTCTTTCGGGCCTGTCGGGCTCACCGATATATCCCCTTGAAATGGCGCGAAGTAAAAATAATATTTATTCCGAAACCAGGTAGGGGCGACTACACCCAGCCCAAATCTTTTAGACCCATAAGCCTCTCCTCTTTCTTTCTAAAGACACTGGAGAGGCTGGGGGACAGGAAGATAAGAAACCAGATTTCGATACAAAAACCTCTGCACCCGAATCAACCGACGCTCGTAGAATGGATTAACAACATGCTTAAAAACCGTGCTATTCAATTTACTGCGCCTAGGTACTCCCAGCGGAGCTCCACATCGTTGTCAATGTGGTGAAGCAGTCGACCGCCTCGGACACCATGGCCTATCCTGCAGTAGGAGCGCTGGTCGGTTAGCACGGCACGCCAGCATTAATGACATCATACGTCGAGCTCTTGTCACCGCCGGGGTGCCAGCTGTTTTAGAACCCAATGGCTTGGCGCGCGACGATGGGAAGAGACCGGACGGGATGACCATAATGCCATGGAAGTTGGGTAGGCCTTTGGTGTGGGATGCAACATGTGTCGATACCCTTGCGCCATCCCATCTTCTTAGCACGGCGGGCTGTGCTGGGGTGGCTGCTGCTGGTGCAGAAAACCTCAAACGGCGCAAATATAACAACCTTATTGGCAGTTATATATGTTTGAGCCGTTTGGGGTTGAGACATTAGGTCCATGGGGTCCGAGTGCTCACCGAGTGTTTCGAGACATAAGTAAACGGTTATGCGACTGTTCGCGTGACCAGAGGGCTGGCCTTTTCTTTAGCCAGAGAATCAGCATTGCCATTCAACGTGGCAATGCTGCCAGCGTTCTGGGCACGTTTCCCATTGACATCGATGTGGACGAATTTTTTGATGCGCAATAAGCTTTTTTTTTTGTTTTGTTATTAGTCATAAGTTTAAGCATATTCAATTGTATATATTATATGAATTGAAAATAAAAAATAAAAAATTTTACTGTGAACACTACCACACGAGGAATCGTGAGTAGGGGCTGCCCACAAGGTGGGGTGCTGTCACCACTTCTGTGGAACTTAGTCGTAAATGAGCTCATTGCAGAGCTCAACGCCAGCAGTCTTTACTCGGTAGGATACGCAGATGACATAGCAATTCTAATCTCGGGGCAATTTGAGGGCATCTTATGTGATCTCATGAGAAAGGCCTTCAAAATAATCGAGAGCTGGTGCACAAAACACGAACTGTCGGTTAACCCCGTTAAGACGGAACTAATAATGTTCACTAACAAATGAAATCTTGGACCGCATAGGTTTCCAAAACTTTTCAACACAGAATTAACACTTAAAGAGGAGGTCAAGTACTTGAGGGTAATTCTTGATAGCAAATTGCTCTGGAACAAGCATCTTGACTACAAACTCAACAAATGCACAATCGCACTCTATCAGTGTAAAAAAATGTTAAGAAAAACATGGGGGCTGTCTCCAAGGATTACTCTCTGGCTATACACAGCGGTAATCAGGCCAATGTTGGCTTATGGTGCTCTGGTTTGGTGGACTAGGACAGAACTCTCGACCACCATCACCCGACTCCAACGGTTCCAGCGACAGGCCTGCTCAGCTATCACCGGCTGCTTGAGAACCACCCCAACAGCAGCCATGGAGATAGCCCTACATATAACTCCCCTGGACCTGTACATACTGCAAGAAGCGGCGCTAGCTGCTATCAGGCTAATGCATCTAGGCATATGGGGTAAAAACCTCACAAGCCCACACGTTAAAATCCTGGACCGGGCGATTGAGTATCAACCTCTCATCGCCGCTCCGTGTGATAGAATACAAAAACAACCTATGTTCAACAAAAACTATAACATACAAACAATAAAGGAAGAAAGGGATCAGTCAGGAGCCAATGAAGTGCGAATCTACAGAGATGGCTCAAAACTAATAACGGTTCAGGTACTGTGGCGTACACTCCCTTGACCTCAACATTAACTTTCACATACCGTTAGGCACACATAGTTCGAATTTCCAATGTGAATGTGTCGCCTTAACACAAGCCGCAAAAACCGTAAAGCGTTTAGGTATCCAGAACTACGGAATCAGATTCCTATCTGATAGTCTGGCTGTGCTCAAAGCTTTAGAAAACAAACTAACCAACAACAAACTAATCTTTGAATGCCACCTCGCCCTGGAGAGTATATAAAAATCCAATCGAATCACCCTCCAGTGGATCAAGGGGCACAGTGGATCCCTAGGCAATGATGCCGCAGATGAACTTGCGAAAAGGGGCTCCGAGATGTTGGTGCTAGGCCCGTACCCACTTATCCCCTTGCCTTTCTCGCAATTTCGTGCGTGGATTCGTCAAAGATTAACAGAATTACACTGCCAGCCGCCACACGGACTTACACGGACAGCCCACTTTGCAGGGGCTGTTTTAACGCCAAAGAATCAGCCGCCCACGTAATCCTGGAATGCGAGGCCGTGGCTTCTCAACGCGAAGAAACCCTCGGAACAGTGAGGTCACTCCGTGAAGCCTGTGAAGCTCCCAGGAAGCTTCTGTGCTTTTGGGCGGAGTTGGGCTGGCTATGTTAGCCAGTACCTCCACGTACAACGGACCAAATGGGATTCTAAGTGCGGAAAAGGGAGTCCCTACTACTACTACTACTACTACACCGGTGAGCCAGACATGCCCTAAAAATCTTAACAAGGTAATCAGCTAGTAGACCACCGCCCCATCTGAACAGAGCTGTAAAGATACCGTCCATCCCCGCTGCCTTGAAAGGCAGGAAGGTGTTGATTGCCCACGTTATTTTATCTTTGTCGATAACTTCTAACGCCACCTCCCAGTCTAAGCTGCTCGTAGCCCTTTCCCTGTAAGGTTCCCAGCTTTGCTGGGTGGCAATCTGGCAGCCCGGGAAGTGGGTAGTTAGGAGTAGTTCGCTAGTTTCTGCGTCGTTTGTTGTGGAAGTGTTATCTGGTTTTCTCAGGCATCCTATAGAAAGGTCTGCCTCTTGAGCAAGACATGTGTTGACCCTATTTGCCTGGTTGTTGTTTTCAATGTTAGAACAAAAACGCCTCCAACTTGTTTTACCTCGGAGGCGAATTAGTTTTTTATTGGTAAGGTCTTGCTGCCTACTCCACTGCCTACCTGCCCGATTACCTGCTTATTTGGCTACAACCCGTCTGCTTGTCCGTCGTGGTGCCTGCTCACCTGCCTACCTCGGGTATTCCACGACTTCCTGCCGAGCTGCTGCCTGGTTAGCTGCCAACGTTGTGCGAAGCCGGCCCGTAATTTTTATACTCAATATCGGATATACGGGGATTGAATCCGCTAGCACCAACTGCGCTGGTGCCGGTGCTTGCACTAGTGCTGGCGTGCTGGGGTGCGTGTGGTGAGCGGCTTTATTGCTCCGGTACCATTCTGGACAAATGGTAGTGAGTAATCACGATGCGACTCACATTTTCTCTTGAGTACCAGGGGCGAGTGCTCTCGGAGGCGTGACCTACCGAAGATGGTCCCAGACACCTCGTAAGGGGTTGCCTGGTATAGTGTGCCGCCTTTTATAACGTAAAGTTGGTGAAGGAGGCCACTATAGGAAAACTCAGTAGACAAATAGGGGTATGATCTAACGTTATGCTACACACCGCGTTCCAAATAGGGCATGCCGTCGACTAGGGCAACCTTAAGCATACCTGCTGGCTGACAAAAAAATTAAAAAGAGTAGAGGTACAAAAACAAAATAGTTATGTTTAGACACACATTTTTCTAGCAAAAGCTGCGTAAAACGTGGCATAATTTTACCGTGATTTATCGTGAGGGAATACAAATTCGTTGACAAATTGAGCGAAATTCCCATGAGAACGAGTGGAGAGCACTCATTGACTCATGTAGATTAGTAGGTTTTGTGTTCTAGGTCAGCGCTTCTTGAAGTAAACAAGATCGATAACTATACGATTGACAATTGGGTATATAATGGTACTTACAAGATAATCAAAAGCCAGCGATCTGGGTAACGATAGGTAAAAAATATATCTTAATGTAACCTTATGGTAATATTTATTTGTTGGTCCTCCTCCTCGCGTCGATACCCCAATGCTGGGGGTCGTGACCACATCATGGTTTCAGAACTTTCTCTTTTATGATGTTTCTCCACCTGCTCCTATTCTCCGCAACATGCACGGCTTCCGAGGCTTTGATGTTCAGCGAAGCTCGGATTTGGTCTGACCAGCGTATAGGACTTCTGCCTCTTGGCCGTTTGCCCTCGACTTTACCAGTGACAATTACCTTGAGTAAGTTGTCACCAGGTTTACGGGAAATATGGCCATAGTAGTCAAATATCTTGCGGAGGCACACATTATACAATCTAGGCCTTTTTTCAATTTTGAGGTCCTGCAATATCGAGATGTTCGTCCTGTGCGCCGTCCACGAGATACGCAGCATCTTCCTGTAACACCACATCTCAAAAGCCTCGATGCGTTTGCGATCAGCGGCTTTTAGAGTCCACGTCTCCGCTCCGTACAAGAATATGGAGAAAACAAGGGAGCTGACAAGTGACAGTTTCGTCTTGTTCGAAATATTGCGGTCCTTCCACACTCTCTCGAGTTGCGACATGGCACTCTTTGCCATTCCAATGCGCCTGCGAATCTCATCTTCACACGATCCATTGTTACTTATACTAGAGCCCAGGTAAATAAAGTGATTAACTATTTCGACGTCAAGTGTACCACTGAGCCCTAGTTTGGACGTGCGGTCCACCACCATGATCTTCGTTTTGGACCGGTTTATGGAAAGGCCCATCTCACCACTGTATCTTTCCATCCTGTTGAAGAGAGAGCTCATTTCGGTTTCGTCTGCCGCAAACAAGATGGTGTCGTCAGCGTAGCGCAAATTGGTGATTTTATTGCCATTGATGTTGACACCCCTGCCGTTCCAGTCCTCACAGGCTTTACGGATTATGTACTCCCCATAAATGTTGAACAGGATGGGTGACAAAATACAGCCCTGGCGCACTCCCTTGCCAAATGGGAACGGCTTCGAGGACGTGCTGCCCACCCTCACCATGCCTTGGCTGTTTGAATATAGCCCCTGTAACAGAGCAATAAGGTGTTCAGGCACTGCCATTTCCCGTAAAACTCGCCACAATCGATTCCAGTCCACACAGTCAAAGGCCTTGCTGTAATCAATGAAGCACATCATAACTGGTACATCAAACTCGTACGCCTTCTCAATGAGTTGCCGGAGATTGAGAATCTGCTCCCGTGTTCCCTTTCCTTTTACAAAGCCAGCCTGCTCCTGTGGAATCTGCCAGTCCAGGTAGTATCGGATTCGGCTGTTTAGAATGTGGAGGAGGATCTTACTGGCGTGTGATATAAGTGATAAAGTGCGGTAGTTGCCACACTTCCGTGTCGATCCCTTTTTGTGCAAGGGGAGGACTATTGACTTTGTCCAGTCCAGGGGCCATTTACCTGTGTCCCAAACGCTATTGCAAATTCTGTGCAACATATCGATACCAGCATCACCTAGCGCCTGCAAAATTTCTCCTGTGATCTCGTCAGGGCCGGGGGCCTTCCTGCTTTTCAAGCTACATATAGCTGAAATCACTTCGGATCTCAGAATGGAAGGTTCACGGTCCAGTCCTTCAAAGATAAGTGTCGAGTTCATCGTAGGCGATGGGTTACAGTACAGGTCCTCGCAGTATTCACGCCATCTGTCGGCCACCCTTTCCAAATCGTGCAGGGGCTTTCCGTCCTTGTCTTCAAGTACCCAACTTTTCGGTTTGAATTGCCTTGAGAGTAAACGGACTTTTTTATAGAGGTCAGAGGTCTGCAGATTGTTGGCGTGAGACTCAACTTCACGACATACGTTTAGTATGAAGTTATTTTTGTCATGCCTGCTACTGCGTTTGATCCTTTTACATAGGCCAGAATACTCTTTCATAACCTCGTTGTTTTGGAGACCGTGACACTTTATCTCTTTTCTCTTCTTGACTAGTTCCCAGGTTTTATCAGAGAGACAGGTTTTTGATCTGCATTCCCTGTGTTGAGGCTGGCATTTTACTAGGGCGTCAATCACTGTAGTTTTCAAAGATTCCCATTGAGCGTTAGTGTCTTGAGAGTCGGTTGGGATTGATTCGAGTCTTGACTTTACAGCTTCTCTGAATTTTGGGCGGAAGAACGGATCCAGCTGTCTGGGTTTCGGCGGTGACGTTTTCTTTATCCTCTTGAGTCGCAAGGCAAACCAGGCAACCAGCAAGTTGTGATCAGAGCCGCATTCTGCGCCAGGGAAAGTTTTGACATTAGAGATAGAGGAGCGCCATCGATTATTTATGATTATGTAATCGATTTGATTCCTGTAGCGATCGCCAGGTGACCTCCAGGTGTACATACGGCGAGGATGGTGCTGAAAGTAGGTGTTCATGACACTTAGTCCCCTATCAATACACAACCCCAACAACCTCTCACCCCTATCATTTCGGACCCCTAGTCCGTGCTTCCCCACCACGTTACTGATGTGATCGTCTGCAGTTGTATTACCGATTTTTGCGTTCCAATCACCGATTATCATAGTCATTTCCCGATTTGGTATTGAACTAAGTGTATCTATTAGAGTAGCATAAAACCCATCGATAGTGCTTTCATCAGATTGCTTAGTGGGGGCATAAACCTGGATCACATTAACAATGAAAGGCTTAGTGTTCAGCTTCAGCGTTATGATCCTGTCCGATACAGGGTTGTACCCAAGGACGAATCTATTGATATGTGGTGTCAAGATAAAGGCGACACCGTTTCGGCTCTCATTCTCAGGTCCTGAGAAGTACATGGTGTTACCAGAGCTGGTCTTGAAGTAACCTTGTCCTCTCATGTGGGTCTCGCAGACACCAAGGAGAGTCAGCCGGTGTGCCTTCATTTCACTCTCCACGATGGTCAGCTTCCCATGTGCAAGCAGTCCTCTCACGTTCCAGGTGCCCACTCTATGTTGAGTGCGGATCGTCATGTTCTCAGCGGGCCGTTCGTTGCTAGTTGAAAGCTTCCCCACATCTGCAGTCGCATGATCCTTCGCATCGGTAACCTCATCATCATCGGTAGCAGATTTCACACCTACCAGCCCGGGTACTGGCAGGCGCCGAGCGTCAGTCGGATCGCATGACAAATCGCATTCCTTATTCGCATTTGAATCCATAATTAGGTTTTCTTGGGAGATTAATTATGGTGGGTTCCCGAGTCCTTCCACATCAGTATTTTTGAGGGGATTTAATTCCTCAAGGCCACTGGGCGCCGCTCCGAAAGTGGCATCTTTCGGAGCGGCGCCCAGTCAGGAGTCAGGAGATGTCAGGTTATTTACCGCCGCCTGAGGCTCGGCGTTGACATTTGATGGTAGGTCTTGTCTTCTCCTGATCAACCCTCCTCCTTTTTCATCCGGGCTTGGGACCGGCATTGGCGGAGTTCAATTTGTTGGTACGTGTGGGGATTGGCACCAAGAAAAGAGACGTCTATATGCAGAATAGAACAATGTCAGACTGTGGATGTTAACGACAAAGACCGTACCCTCGTTATTTCATAGTATTAAGCGTAGATACAAGAACTGATAGGCAAAATTAATCAGGAATATTAGTATTCTGCTAATGGTGTATCCAGGTATGGTCAGATATCTGTAAACCTCACATCAGTTCTAAGGGGAACCATACCCGATAAATAGATTGTAGACGTGGAGGTCAGATAAGCAGCCGCTTCATGTAAAATTCTTTTATCTAAACTTACAGCGTAATGTTCCAAATATGAATTCAATAAATATTGTTGAAACACGTACTTTTTTTGTGGATAGGTAAAATTTAATCAAATATACGATTACCGTGCAACATTTTCCTTCGATTTTCAAAAAACTGCACTTAACTACATCATAAAATAACTATTTAAGTTTTATTACACACTTTTACTTTTTAATTTATTGGCGCCAATAAATTCCGGCGCCCCATACTCGTTGACTTAATGTAGAAAAATAGTGTCATTGTTTATGGATGCTCAAGCTGCGCATGCGCAATGGGAGTCTAAATTTCCCGCCGTACCACATATTTTTTCCGTTTCCGCTTTTGTTTTATTTCAACTGTGAGAGTGAAGATAAAATAGTGTATGCAACGGCATATAATTAAGTATTATCACACTCGGCTTCGCCTTGTGCGCTAAACCCACACCCGTGTTTTAATAAACCTTAATATACAACCGTTGCATTAACTACTATTATTAAACCGCATACTGTTACACTAGAAGCCAACCCCTTCCTAATTGGAAAATGGATAGCTAATAATGATTACACCAACACTTAAAACACAATAACAATTCATGCCCCCATTTCCACTTCCACTTAAAATCAACAAAGAACAAAACTATATCTTTCAACAAGAACATAATAAATAAAAAACAATGTTCAAATAAAACAAACGGTCTGGCGGTGTGAACGATGAATTTTCTTCTGACAGTAGAAGAGAAATAGTGGTACAAATGTACTTGCCCATTATTTATTACAGTTCGCTCATTCCTCACTGCGGAGCCATTAGTTTCTTATCTTTAATCAGTCTCGAGTTTGTGGTGATGTAATGGTGGAAAAATATGATATTATTGTTGTTAAAATATGGTTAGTTAAGGAATTTGGTATTTTTTTGGTACAGGTACTGGTAGTTTGGAGTTAGGGGGTACAAAAACTGATGTGGGAAGTTCCCGAACGGTCTCTAGGATTGATTGGGCGACACTTTCCCAGGTTTCTTTCAACAACACTATAGCTCACACTGTGAATAACCTGGGGATTTATATCGACAGCACCCTTTCCTGGACTAAACAACTACAAGAGGTCAGTCGTAAACGGTTTGCGCCTGCGGGCTCCCTGAGACGGCTTCGTAACTTTCTTCCCATCACCACTAAAATTGCGATAGCACAATCTCTTCTTCTCCCTATCCTGGACTATGCTGATGCCAGCTATCTCGATCTCACCCAAGACCAATTGGACAAGCTTGAGCGACTTCAAAATCTCTGTAACAGGTTCATATTTAAACATTTTTATTTTTATTATTATTATTATTATATTTGGCTTGCGCAAGTATGACCATGTTTCTGAATTTCGAATCAAGCTCAAATGGCTTCCTATTCGCCTTCGCCGGAATGCCCACATACTTTCTTTGCTATATAAGGTGCTCTTTAACCCTTCTAGTCCTTTTTATCTTAAAGAACGCTTTCAGTTCCTCTGTGACACACATTCTCGGTCCTTGAGATCATCGGAGAACCTAAAATTAAGCATTCGTAGGTATTCCACATCCTTCTTCAACAAATCTTTCACAGTTCAAGCAGCTCGTTTGTGGAATGCATTACCTATTGAGGTAAGGCATGCGCAAACATTGCCGACATTTAAGAAATTGGTGAAGAATCATTTCCTTTCTCTGTAACTATTCTTCTCCTTTCTCTGTTCTATATTTGATATTTATTAGTATATTATTTTATTTGTATGTATGTATTTTATATAATGTCTAAGTTATATTATTCCATGATAGTTTTTGTACACTGACAACCCTATGTCTACCTCCTCTCGTTCAGTCCATCCAAAGGTTGTCTGTAAGAGATTGCCCTGTGCGATAAGACCGCCCATTGTTCACTTATCTTTATAAATGTTTTGTTCTGTAATTATTTAAGTGGTGTACAATAAAGTATATAATAAAAAATAAAAAGCAGCGCAATAATGGTAACTGATGGCTTTGAATAGCTTGGATAACAGAAATTGTACGCTCAACGCACATTCGGCGCAACGCATTTTATTAGAAGGTACTCGTACCTATTATAATGACTTAAATTTCGTACACTATGAATTCGAAGACACTTGATTTATTTGATTGAGATGCGTATGGCGTGCACCGGCTAAAAAGATTCTAGGCTTCTTGATTCAAATCCTACATATTTAAGTAATTATTATCGGATGCCTTTAATTTTACAATTAGCACAACAACAATATGCGTGCAGACGAAGTTAACGTTTATAGAAGGTGGATTTAGTTCTCAACAGATTCCAAAAGAAAAGTGCCACTTTTTCTTCAGTTCTTTAAAAGAACATTGCCCTTTATTAGAGATTTTTCTAACATCGCGGATGCGTTAAAAACATTTAAACTCACATACACACACAGTTAGACCCAGAACAACTATCTGTAGTAATTATTGGATTTACATAATATGAGTATACCTTTGCCACATAATAGTGTCATCTTTCACAAAAAGCAGTCACGACGCATTCAACTAATTCAACCAAAAATGAGCCAAACATCACAACCTCAATATTTCACTCCCAAACTATCCCAACAACACTATTATAATGTAAATCTCTATTTATCTCACTTAGCCACTGCCGCCAGCATTTTTTCGAGTTGCTATAGCGTAGCGGTTGCAATACGCTAATTGCGATGCCGCTTATCTTAAGTGAATGTACATTTGCTGAAGTCTTGTTTATCATTGTTGTCTGGCTGACGGAACGACAATTGTGGTGACATTTTGGAGGGAATTGAATGAAAAGTCGTTATGTTCGGCATAAGGATTTTTAGTATATCTATGGGATTTGTGACACCAGAAACGTAGTCAGATGCGTCATAAATAATACGCAATAAAAATGATGCGATTAGCTGCTGATAATTTACTCAACTAATCGCAGCAGCTAACGCAAGTTAGGCATTTTATGTGGTAATTTTCGTTCCAAAAATTGGGCATCAATCACGTTCATATTATATAAAAATGTTCAAATTCAATTCGAGCAATCAGTTTCAAGTAATCACCAGCCAAAAATTTAAGAAAGTTAAAAGATTTTTAAACGATTAGAATACGAAATATGAATAAATCAAATAAAGTCATCCTAGACGCTGCTAAATTGATATTCGGTTGACTTTAACACTGCAGTGTTGATCTCCGTCTTCTAAATCAATAAACCTCATGCAACCCTCAAACAGTTATCTGCATTCATCTAAATATTTGACCAATTGATTTGCGGGTGTAATGGTATCCTGTACCAATTGCCTAAGGCACCCTGAAACTATGGGGGTATGGGGTTGATTTGCAAACGTTAGCTTCTCGCCTCGAGTTAGCAGCATTTAGTTGCTTCACTTGCATCTTGTATGTTAACATTGTGTTCGCACGATATATACACTTTATTGCACACCAGAATATACAAAAAAAAAAGAAACTTAAAACAAAATACATACAACGGGTGGCCTTATCGCATTCCGCGATCTCTTCCAGGTAACGTATTCGTAATGTTAAATGCCCAAAGTAAAAAATCTGATGGATTTAAAACTGCCTAATCAGGGTCAATAAAAATCTACATCTATTTAGAAAAAAATACGTTTCAGTTTTTCAGTTTGATGATAAACTTTTAATTTTTTCAGTTAATTGTAAATTAAACGCCAAAACAGAAATGTCCTTTGTGAGAAACTGAATATTGCATTTTGACACATACATAAGTTAAGTATTAAGCTGTGGTAACATACAAATGACAACGTAAATTATTGAATTAATAGCTTCAGCCAGCGGCTTCACCCGCGTGAAATTCAACAATTATCCCGAAGGAAAATATTCCCGGCATATAAAGTATTCTATGTGCTATGTCTGACTTTAATCTACCTCAATGTCAAATTTCATCCAGATCCGTCCAGCCGTTTGAGCGTGAAGAAGTAATAAACATAAAAACGCAACCACACATATATACACACCGTGATAGTGTGATGATTAATCGTCCTCCTGCCTTAGGTCCACATAGCATTTCTTCTAGTTCCATACATCTCTTTCACGTCACCTAAATAGTCAACTCCTTTCTAGAAGGTATTATCATTCACACAATCCGTCCATCAAGTCTTTGGTCTTCCTTTACCGTTATAAACATTCACATTCATACTCAAAACTTCTCATTTCTCCGCATTACAATATCATTCAGTGCTTAAATCTAACAAATAACTACACAACATCCCTCACTAAAATCTGCAAAAAGACAAACCTTTAAAAAGCCTTTAACGAAGACCATTCCCACCCAATTTAAAACGTTCTACACCGTCATATTTCATCTCGACAGCATAACTTTAAAATATTTAGTAACGCTTCGAATCCACTGAATATTTCAATTCAAATTGATTCCAACTATTTCGACGTCTCGTAATAAATTCTTTCCTACACTTAGATCTGACATCCGCGTCTATCTGGAATCCGCGTTATGGTCGCGGATCCGTACGAAACTACGAATCTCATCTTCGTCCAGGCCGGGAGTCCCGGAGCATTACTGACGATACCATTTCATGGCGGTTATTAATACATCGCTCAATGCTGTCGCGTATAACCTGATATATAGGTTTGGACGGCGTTTGGGAATCATAGATTCCTTGGGAATCCTTTAGACATATTGCCGTCTTGGAGAAATATGACCTATATTCTGAACTGTAACTATGTGAGGTTGGTGCGCATCTTGATTTCTTCAAGTATTCAATGCCGGGAGTTTCATACTTTCCGTGCTCCAACTGTGACTTCTACTTTTTCCAACTAATAATTGTTAAAATTAAACAAAATTAGTAGCATAGAAAAGTTACTTACATAAAGCAGCTAGCGTAATAATAATAGGTATACATATATAACCCATCAATTGATTTACGAAATAAGATCGCAAAACAAAACAATGACTCAACAATATTTCTTCCCCAAATAAGTTATAAGATAGACCAAAAGGTACGTAAACGATTTTCTGCGTATATTCCTGCTATCGTACTCCTATTTGCTTTATATCCTTCGAAAGTAAAACTGACAACCCTATTCCAACTCTTATCGTTTGGGATTATATATCTTCGCCGATTATCGAACAGCCATTGACCTCGGTCGAGAAAGCATACCCAATTTGTTCATACAAACAAAAAAGAATATAAACTAGATAAAATATTGAAACTATAATTCCCAAAAGTAAGTTACAGACGGGAATGATAAATAAAATAATAGTACAATACGTAGATGTAATAAATTTAAGAAACAATATCTGTTTCCAATATGCAAATAGACATACCCAAAAACCACTAGAGGAAAATAAAAGGATGGAGGAAACAAAAAAATATATAATAATCAAATGTACTGGATTCGAAGTTATATCTTACGTTGGAGCAGTTGAAACAGTCCCTTTGAAAACGTTTGTGCAACTATTTATCGAGATTATTCATCTCTTAGAATATTTAGATATTTGAAAAAGCTTTTGGTAGACAGTTGTTAGTTTATTGTTGAGCTAGATAGATTATATTTATATTTAGATAGACATAAGTAATAAAGTTTTCTACTATAAGGTAAATAGGGTTTAGGCAATTTATTTTTGTTGTATCAGGGTCAATAGAGAGACACCCAATTTCAAAAAAGGAATCTAGATATTTTGTGCGAAACAAAAAGATAGGAATATTTTCCATAAATTTAGTTGGATCTGGCAACAAAAGATGGTCTACTACTCGTAAAATAATAATTAAGGGGATATTCGTTAAAGTTAGTGAAACATCAACAAAAATAATAGAGCTATCGACATCCATTCTGTGTGGACAGATCATTAAGACCGGACGGAGCTGACTGATGACGGTAGTTAATAACACACACACTAAAATGGCGCTTGCTACATCCCAAACGAGAAAATGTCAAAGTTTTGTGAAAAAGTTTCAGATGTTTTCTCCATTTTTGCGGCATCAGAAGTAAAAGTAAGAGAAAGTGTTAAGCGGTATGCCAAAACTTATAAAGAAAATTACAGGTTTATTAATTTTATTTATTTATTCAAAACCTCCGAAATTGCTTTTAATATATGATTAATATAATGGCCAATAAAAAGTAACGCAATTTTTAAGACACTTCTTAGTTTATTTATCTATCACAGTTTCGACGACGAGGGTACATTTCGTGTTATCAAAAAGACAGGTTAGCCTTGGACTTTACGAAAGAGTCCCTTCCTTTTTCAAGTCGTCCATTCAGCCAAGTAATTGTGTCTCAATCTCGACGTCGACAGCAGATAGGTACCTATCACAAACACAGACTCGTAAAACAATTGGAAACAAAGCAGTAGCTCGTAAACCAAAGAAAGAAAAAGTAAGTACCCGGGTACCTAATAAAGGTGAGTATCCTTATACAGAAGAGTCTAGGAACGTGGCTTGAATAGAATACACCGATCTATACAAAACAAATATTGATATTTACCCGTTTTTCAATTTCTTCAAACCAATAGAGTCTACGTTTGTTTTAGATGAAATTAAATATTTTGACGTATGTCTTTACTTGATGTTTGAGATATCTTTATTCTTATAGAAATACAATAATTCACTCACATGCCTATCTTTGCATGAACGTCAACGAAAAATCATATTCATAATCTTAATTAATGACTATGTTACCCATACACTATAACAACGAGTATCTTTCGTTTAACTTATATTACGTACTAGATGTTGTCTGCGATTTCGTCTGCATAGCATTACTACTTTGAATAGCCTATTTTAGGGTTCCGCACCCAAAGGGTAAAAACGGGACCCTATTCTCTAACTCCGCTGTCCGTCTGTCTGTCTGTCACCAGGCTGTATCTCATTAACCGTGATAGCTAGACGGTTATTTTTTTTACAGATGATGTATTTCTGTTGCCGCTATAACAACATATACTAAAAACAGAATAAAATAAATATTTAAGTGGGGCTCCCATACAACAAACCTGTTTTTAGCCGTTTTATTGCGATAATGGTATGGAACCCTTAGTGCGCGAGTCCAACTCGCACTTGGCCGGTTTTTTTTATATCGCGCTATAATATTATAGGTGTTTGGACCGCCTTACTTGAGAAATTATTAGTTCACCAGGGATGTTTACTGGGATAAAATTACATTTCCAGGGTCTCAAACTATCTCCATACCAAAATTCATCTAAATCGGTTCAGCGTTTTAAGCGTGAAAAGGTAACAGACAGATAGAGTTACTTTCGCATTTATAATATGAAGTATGGCTTTTTATAGCTGTCAAATCCGACTTCTTAGATTGTGACGACTTTAGCGACGAATTATAAGGAATAAAAATTCTCTAATACCCTAATATTTTTTCACTCCAATTATTAAATTGCTTTTTTGTACCTCTGTACCTACAGAGATACAAAAAATTATAAATGCTGATAAATTTCTATCTACCTGTGATCATACATTACTAAATAGTATCAAGTCATCCCAGCCAAGTTCAGTCCCTGCAGCATTTTAGCTGCTAACGTGAAGTACTAATGGCGTTAGAGGGTTAGTCCTTTGTAATTTCTGTGCTAATGTTTAGGCTATTAAAGCTCAAGCTCCTATTCCATGGGTCACCTTTCAATCCACACAAATAGTAGTCCAACCAATCTCTAACTAAAGGTAACTCGATAGAAAATTTACCCAAAATTGGATTGACATGTCAAATTGTTTGGCAGCAGAAGTGGGATTTAGGCAATTAGTAGCGAATTACCCTTTTCATTTGCTAACGGAATTATACTGGAGAGGTCTGGAGAATAATTCTTGATATGTCCACTTAATTTGGTTAGTAAGAAATACCGTACGATGTATAACAAATTTTATTATTTGCTCATTATTTTGGCCCTGTTGTTTTCGTGATCTAGGGCATAAGCAAGATTTCTTCTGTCAAAAAGCGTGGCAATTGTAGTTTATTTTTTTTGGCTAAATACTTAGCTTACAAGAGGAGCTCGTGGCTAAATAATAACAGCCGCACGGGTCGATCTTAAGGTTAAGCAACGCTTGACGAGGTCGGGCCGTGGATGGGTGACCATTTCAACATACCGAGTTTCCTCCGTGCCTCGGAAAGCACGTGAAGCCGTTGGTCCCGGCTGTCATTTGAAGATCTTTGACAGTCGTTACGAGTAGTCAGGAGCTTGAAATCTGACACCAGTCTAGCCAAGGGGTACCTACCGTATTACCCAGTTACTGGGTTGTGGAACTATGTTGTGGAGGTCAGATAGGCAGTCGCTCCATGTAAAACACTGGTACTCAGCTGAATCCGGTTAGACTGGAAGCCGACCCCAACATAGTTGGGAAAAGGCTAGGCAGATGATGACTTAGGTTCAGTACAAACATTTTCTTAAGGGTCTACATACGCTTTAGTGCCGTAAAACGGTAACTTTCTAAAGCATACTCCTCAGTAACAGCTAGGTTAAAAGGTTTGAAAAAAATATATATTTATTATTGACTCATGTACATAATTTTGAACACAAGGTTTTTTCGTGTAACTTTAGTTTTGCTTTAAAAAAATAATTAACAACACGATATTTTTTCGCAACTTTTGGAAACTCCTCCAAAACGACTTGGATGTTTAAAAATATTTTTATACAGAAAAATTGATGGCTGGAATTTCTTCATACCTAACATAGCATATGTAAATCAAATAATATTTTGCAAACAAAACTATTCTAAAGGAGCTTCAATTTTGATATTTTGGCATCGAGCGGGCGCACGGCCAGTACTGCGTTAAATTGGGGCGTATATATCGCCTTAATGTCCCTCGGCAAACTTCGTCAGTCATCGGATTTCTATCACTTGCCCTTTGCACTTGGTGCAGACCAGAAACTGATATTTTTACAGCTCTATATATTTCACACGGAACTCGAAACAAAACGATAGTTAAGTACTTAGTTCTGAATTCAAATTATTATACATGATAAATCTAATAATTATTGAACATGGAAATTAGCATTCGTTTGTATTCGGAAATGCGATGATTGCCGAAGCACATTAAGAAAAAGGTTGTACTGTACTCGCTTTGACTGCAGGTTTTGGAAAACAGAGGGCAGGAAAGTAGAAATCACGTCGTTTATTCAAATGCCCCACAGCTATGCTAGTTTTAAACGTCTTTTATTTAAATAAAACGTATTTATTTTCACCTTTGTGGGAAAGCTCGTAATTACAACCCTGTTTTTATTAATGAATACATTTCAATCGCTGTCTTAATTCGACTGACTGAAATACAAATAGGTAAGGCCAAACTCGACCAGTAAAACCAAACCATTAAAGCCCTCTCTTTGTTTAATATAAACAATAAGTCTGTTAAAAGGCTTACATCATTTGTATATTTCACAATATACTTGTTTACTGAATACTTAATAACCGCCACTCAAAACAAAGGGAATAATGGAATATTTTCAATAACAACAAGAACTCGAATTTATATGCCGAAAATCAATCAACATTTTTCGGGCGTAGCAACGTGTACAATGAAATAGGTAAGGTATGTAATCCGGGCATTGTTTATATTGTAACGACCGACACAAGGATCCAATATTGTACAAGATTTTTAAGCTCTCAGAAAATATTCAATTTTAATTATTTTTAACCCCCGACGGAAAAAGAGGGTTGTTATAAATTTGACGTGTGTTGCTGTGTATCTGTGTGTCTCTCTGTGGCATCATAGCTCCTAAACGGATGAACTGATTTTGATTTAGTTTTATTTGTTTAAAAGGTAATTTTGTCGAGAGTGTTTTTAGCTATGTTTGAATAAAATCGGTTTAGCCGTTCAAAAGTTAAGGGCGTTTTACTGTTTGAATCGGGATGTTTTCAATATCGATATCGTGTCAGAATAGAATTACGTGTTCAATAGATTGCCGATCGAAGCGTAGCTACTATGTACTAGATACATTATGTGGCATGAAATAAAAATGTGTCTGGTGTTTTCTAAATTTTGAAATTTGATTTGTTCTACAGTGGAAAACGTATCGTCATGATGGTTAGTAATGATTCGCGATTGTTCAAATGTTTACCACCTTATTCATTAAAATCTCCTTTTCTTTTTTTTGTTTAAAACTTAAAATGAACATTATCACACTTCACACTAATATTATAATGGCGAAAGTTTGTGTGTGTTTGTTACTTCTTCACTCTTAAACGGCTTGATTGATCAGAATGAAATTTGGCACAGAGATAGATTATAGTCAGGAATAGCACTTATGATACATTTTATCCTTGGAATATTGTTCCCTTGGGCCCTTAACCGTAAGGCTATGCGTTGGAAGGCTTCCCACTAGACGGACCTATGACCTGGTTAAGCTTGCGGAAATGCGCTGGATGAGAGACGCACGGGATCGGTCAATGGGGTGACGCCTGGGGGAGGCCTATGTCCAGCAGTGGACGACTTTCCGTAAAAGTGAGGATGATGGGATAATTTTCGACTTTCATGCGGACGAAGCCGCTGGCAGAAACTAGTTTCTGTAATAAATCGTTCATGAATAAATTGCGACTGTTTTTTTCGTAACATTTTTATTATCATCATTTTATCTGAAAGACGTCCTCTACTGGACATAGTGTCTGGTCATATTGCATCTTGTGACTGCGGTCCTGTACCTCTGGCATCTTACTAATAATATCAGAAATCAAAAAATTGGATGGATGGATGTAGGTATGTTTGTAACTCATTCACGCCAGAACGGCTGAACGGATATGAATGAAATTTGACACACACATAGGCTATCTTTTATTCCGGTACTTTTCACACGGCTGAACCCGCTGGCAGAAGTAGTTTTTATCTGTTTACAATTGGTAAATAGTTTGAACTTAAACTTTCGCATCGTAGTTGGTATCTGTCAAAAGCACCTCTAATATTATTTAACCTTCATTTTCAAAAGATTTTGACAATTTGACTGTAGCTGAGATGATATAGGTTCGTTGACAATAAAATTCTATGATCCGTGAATTTAATTTTTTGAAAATAATGTTTTATTTTTATTGTAATGATGTGCATAAATGCATAACAATTTCAGAATTGCGACCAAATATCTCGACTTGTCTTGCTACTTTGTGTAAAGTGTTTTTTTGTTTGTTTCAGTCATCCCTGTGATAGTAGTACATTTATAATTATTTGTGTAGTATTAGAAGTTTTCAATGGACAAGTACCTTTAACACATAAATAGTAAGTTTACAATCATTAAAATTATTATGGAGTACCTATACTTTTTTTTGTATTTCGAACACCATCGAAAGAACCGGCAGACATTTTAATTTGTATTTTTAAGTATACCGTCATTAGTTTTAGTTTGAATGCCAATATGATTGGATTGCAAATGGAAGTATTTTATGCCGCTGTAAATAATATCAGAATGATTAGATACTGAGGGGTATTATTTTAAAATAATACTCCTCTTAGGTGTTATATAACGAAAAGTGTCTAAACTTTAATGCTGTATTTGTACTCATTATTGTAAATAGTAGTTAGGTAGTCTTTTCAAATTGATGTTACAGAAAAAAAGTATTATATACTCATTTGAGAGCATATTGAAAAAATTATAGTAGTTTATGAAACTGTTGCATAATGAGGGGTATTAAAACTTGAGTGTGTGTTTAAAAACCGAGCCGTAGTCGATGTTTTTAATAGTTTTCACACGAATGTTTTAATATTTAGTTATGTGCAGTTTCATACACTACTTTATCTACACTCATAAATTGGGATTGAACCTACTAAATACCTCTTTTTGCATTTTCCATGCCATAAAATCGTGATAGCATTTGTCATATACTTTCCTCGACTTTGCTGGTAATTAATTAAGAATAAAGAGTAATTTCCTTCGCCGCGTTTAAAATATCGGGCGATGTCAAATTTTCTTCACATTCACTTATATCAGACATTTTTAAACAATTATTTAAATAACTTATGAAATTCAGTACAGCAAAAGTTGCAAAACGTATGAATGGCGACAAAACCCAGCACATCACCGCATTAACCGCGCATGCGCTAAGGCTTAGCACCCACTGCGATCTTTATTCGCGCGATTTTTTTTCCGCCCATTCTGCGACCTATGGAATTGTATGAAGTTGTTCGCATTGCAATAAAGAAATCGTGCGGAAATAATACCGCAAGAAATCTGTGTTTTGCCACAGAATCCACCGCACCATGGCGCGAATTTTAATCGACCGAATATTTTGAGCTCTATGAACAGGTAGAAGGAAACAAAATTCGCGCGAATAAAAATCGCAGTGCGTGCTAAGTCTAAAGCGAGCATTGTCATAGACAATTTAAAATTGGAATCAAATCTTTTTATAATAGGTACTATAAAATGGCATTACAAAACAAATATTGGTGGAAACTCCTTAGTGATTAACTACTTGGATTTGTCCTGTATCGTAATAGAAAAAAAAATGTTTTTCTTCCAACTATGCTATAATTTCATCACAATCACACTAAAAACTCAGCACAAAGCGAGTCTTTAATGCTCTAGAGCAATAAAAATTTATGAAATTTCATTATTGCACAGTTTATTTTTTAGTCGCACCAAAAGGTGCCAATCTCAATGGATTAGCTCTATTCAGCCAGCCGATATCAATACTTTTTTTTTATCGTACGTATTATCCTACTTGTTCCAAATTTAAAAAATGATTGCTGCTAACTCTGATTTAACAATGAAAGAAATTTAAAAAAGTGATTTGGCGGGAACTTTGTTAATTTTGCTTGACAATATTTTTGGAAACGATAAAGTGTGATACTATCTGATTTTGAGTGCTTAGGCTTCAAATCAAAATGGAATCATCTAGAGACACATTAACTCCGGAAAACATTCTAAATGAAGCCGACAGTGTTATAGAAAATCTTTTAATTTCAATAATTAAACTTCTATTTTAACTGTTTGATATCAGTTTTTTTTTATCTACTATTCCTATAGATAATAGTTGAAAGAAAAGCAGATTATGCACCTCGCCTTAAGTAATTTATATTGCCCTCGTGCCTGTCAGATTAGAGCCCTCGCTAACGCTCGGTCTCTAAATCAGGCACTCGGTGCAATAATAAATTACTTTGTGCTCGATGCAATAATCTACTATTAAAGCATTATTTTGTTAGAGAAAAATGTAATAATAAGATTCTATTTTTAAATTTCGGTATTGTGTTTATAAAGTATGCCAATATAAACATGTTTTGAATTTTATAATTCGAATATTACGAGAGTTTATTATATGAGAGTAGATAAAAGCATTTATGAATTTAATTGTACGAAAATTAGATATAAGAAGCGAGTATTCTTATGATAAGAATAAAGGTAATATTCTTATTTTTGTGAGGCCAAGATGAAACGGTGGAGGATTGGTTGTAGTAGCTAGAATCGGTTTAATGTGCTAATATTTAGGATACATCAGATTGAATGTGAAATTATGTCGAAACAAAACGAGTTGTTTTTTTTTCATAGAAAATGAATTTTACGAATTTGTAGTCAGGGAAACGAATTGTTGAATATCACTTGCACGTCATAAACAAATGCGTTCAATGTTCCAGTCATCGTCATTTGCCTGCCCTTTTCCCATGTTACTTAAGGTCGGCGCAACAACGTTTTCTTCTTGCATTTCATCCTGTCAACCTCCACGTGATCACCGACTTCCTTTTCTATCATCTTACTCCTCATATAGTCCATCCATCGTTACTTTGGCCTTCACATTTATATTAATAACTCTTTTAGTAATATGCGTTTCATCTTTCCTCATAACATGACTATACCAAGACAAACGATTCCTCTCCTGTCACTGGCACCACTTCCAAAGTTCCTCTAATATACTCATTTCTCACTTTGTCCATTCTCAACATTCCGCACATCTAATCAACCATCTCAACAGTCTCATCTCCGCTTTATGCAATCTCTTTTAATCCTTTTTATTCACAGACCTATATTATGGTTCACACAGTGACAGAACATTTAGACTGACAATCTTAGTGATGTATCAATGAGAGCTACCGTTTTTGTACCCACTTGGCGCCACAGCTGGCGAGTAAGGTTCTTAAATATAGCTGTAAAACGTTGTTATAACGCGCACGGAAGGAAAATATTAATTTAAATTATAAAAGCATTTCGAATGCCGTAGTTTTGTGCAGACCCTTTGTTTAAAAAAAAGGAGGATATTTTTTCTGAAAGATAAAGCTCTATTAAAGATGTGGTTGGTAGCCCGGAAAATATGCACAATAATAAAAAGTAAACCGGTCAAGTGCGAGTCAAACTCGTGCACCGAGGGTTTCGTACATACCCATTATACCGCCATAATAAAATTGGTTTCTTTTTTATTGGTGGCTAAACTTAAAGATATGGGCAAATTTAGATTTTCGCGAAAACTTGTAAGTACCAAAATTTACCATAAATTTTAAATTTTTGAGAATTCAGGTAAATTTCGGTATCTACTTACCTTTATTTTATATTTTATACGACTAATAGGGACTATAGACCTCAGTATCTGGTATAAATTTCAACTTGCTAGGTCCACCCGTTCTTGAGAAAATCGGTGGTGACACACGGACAGACGGACAAGAAAGTGATCTTATAAGGAACCCTAAAAATAGTAAATAAACTCGTAATAAAAGCCAAAGGATCGAAGCAAAGATCTATGAAATTTTACATTTTGAAGACCTCACTCTACACCAGCGCCCCTAGCGGCAAAATCAAATGCGGTACCTCCATTTGCTGAGCGTAGTTGTCAAATGTAGTAAATATAACAGCGAAGGTTTACAAGCGTTTTACAACAATAATTTCGCTGAATATAACTTGTTTATATGCAAAGAATGTACATAAAATGAATTGGTAAAATATGTGTTGTTTATTTTTAATTTTTTTTTTGTCATATTATTTATATTTAATGTAAGTTTGTGCCATAATAATGTCATTTTAAGACGAGAAAAGAAGGAACTAAAATAAAATTTGTTATAATTTGTATGTTACCGACTTTCATTTTTCTCTATGAATGCTTCGCCAAACATATTCTGTCAATCATCAGAGAGTTTTCTTATGACTGAGAGAATATACAAGAAAAGAAAATTAGTTCGTATCTGTGACACCTGATACAATGGAGAGAACTATACTGTACTCTCTCACTAGAACCTATGTAGGTTTTTACCTATTTAATTACTAAAAAAATACAACCCTGTGACAGACAGATGGACGGAAGGACATAATATGACAGAACAAACATATATAAACGGCGACGGCGTAGTTTTAGGGTTCTATTAACATACTTTGGGTGTGAAACTCAATCGGAAAATTGGAAACGATAACACTCAATGCAAATTTTCTCCATCACAGCTTACACCGCCTTCCAACCACTAGAACAACCTCCTTAAAATTGTTATTATAATAATCTCATTCCAAAATTAGGTCTCCTACTCCGTGGCCATCTCCACATTCATGCCGATGCATTTTTCTAGAAGTGCCACGGAGCTCATTTGCAATAAGCGCGGTGGAAACGAGGGGCATAATGTGACTTGGCCGGAGTTACCTCCGTTGCATTTACCACAGATTGCAATAACCTCCCCATCTAAAAGCGACTCCACTGAAAATTTGCAAGGTGCTCATTTTTAAAACGGACTTACAAATTTCTTCGATTGCACAAAGGTTCATAATGTTTGCTAGCTTTTTGTACACATTTTTGTGTTAGTGTTCTTGTTTTTTGGGACTGCGATTGCATTAGTTTAAGTTAATAATATAAAAGAAGAATGTGTGCAAGTGCAAGAAATGAAGGATGTTTACACTTTTGAAGACCAATGACACTTTGGGTTCACATAGAATGGATAAGGATGATATTGGTTATATTCAAAGTTAGTGGAAGTGTTGACAAATATGAATAATTGCAGACTATCGGTACCTTAATTTTCCCAATAAGGTACAGATAGACTTAACAACTCCTTATTAAGTAGAAAAGCAATATCCCAGTTATTCGAACGATGTTGACGATTCATATGTCGTGGTGGCCCATTAGCTAAGATCTCACCTCTCGTGCTTGCGGTCGTAGGTTCAAATCCGAGCAAGTACCATATGACCTTTTCAAATTCATATGTACTTTCTAAGTTTATCTTGGATATCACAGGCAACGGTAAAGGAAAACATCGTGATGAAACCTGGGCTTATATAGTTAATGTAAGTCTGAAAAAGCCAAGTCAGTGGCCTGAGCGGTTCCCAGAGGCGGCTTAATTAACTCTGAAAACAGATATGGCCTCATCCTCACACGAAATAGAAATAAGATGCAAAATACGCGCTTAGACGTGGAGTTGCGGACACCAGCCCGTCTTAATCTAAGATGCTTGCATAATTCCTAGGTATTGACCTAAGCTTATTATGAATCCATGTAAAAGACGATAGGTCCGACTAAAACAAAACACTGTCTTTGCTGTCGCGGTATTGAGTAACAAGTAAGGATAGTCTTATTTTTTTATATTGGCCTTAAGTATCGTATCAATAAACTTTGTCAATATCACACAACACAACAAAACACTTCATTTCACCATTTACCTTTGCAAACTTTTTTATTTTTCGATAAAACTTTCTCCGAAATAGTTTCAACCAGCCACCTATCAAAGTTGTTAATGGAAAAACCACCATGAAAATACATAGCAATCACACTGGGACCACAGAGGTTATGTGAAGCGATTGATATTGGTTTCAATAGCTATTTTTAGATCGGATACGGTGCACACAGGAAATTCTGAAACAATTTTTGCTGGAAAAATGGTTTTCATCCGATCACACATTTAACGACCTGAAAAGAAATTCCTTAATTATTTTTAGAGAGCATTGGTGGCTCAGTGGTAACGGCCCTGACTTACGTGTCGTGAGTTCGGACACAGGCAGGCGCTTTACTTTGTGTAAACTATTTCATCACCACTGCTATTTAAACGGTGAAGGAAAACATCGTGAGGAAACCGGCATGTGTTAGAACCAAAAATTCGAAGACATGTGACATCCACCAACCCGCACTGGGCCCGCGTGGTGGATTAAGGCCCATTACCTCCCTCACAGAGAGGATGCGTGTGTCCCAGCAGTGGGAACACTATAAGGTTGATGATGATGATGATTTTCTTGTTTGTATGTATTTAAATCTCATTTAAATAAACAAACAGAAAGCACTTTGTTTTTAAATAACTCTTCAGTGTGCTTATCGTGGATTCAAGAAAAAGGTCTAATCTGATAACTGAAAATCAATCTATCGACATTAGATTGTAAACAAGCAGTGCTCTGGTAGAATTATTTAACTAATCCTATTTTGGAAACCAGTATACATCAACCTGCCTAGCCTTTTCCCAACTATATTGGGGTCGGTTTCCAATCTTACCGGATTTAACTGATAACCAGTGTTTTACATGGAGCGACTGTCTATCTGACCTCCACAACCCAGTCACTGGGTAACACGGTATCGATATCCCTTGGCAAGACTGGTGTCAGATCTCAAGCTTCTGACTAACCGTAACAACAGTCAAAGATCTTCAAATGGCAGCCGGGATCAACGGCTTAACGTGCTTTCCGAGGCACGGAGGAAACTCGGTATGTTGAAATGGTCACCCATCCACGGACCGACCTTGTCAAGCGTTGCCTAACCTTGATGCATCGACCGGCTGTTGTTATTTAGCCACGAGCTCTTCCATATCCATACATATCCATAAAAATCTCAAAAAATCAATCATAATCTTTAACAATCGACATAACAGGCATCAAGTAAGTAGGACAATTTCCTCTCTAGCAATCTGTAATTTTGTGTGGCTCTACTAAATCACAACCGTACCAACTAAAGCTAAACGGTTAAAACAAGCAAGCAGTTAATTTCGCAACATTTGTTTTAGACGCTAACCCAAAGAAACATTATAATGCAAGTCACTAACTAATGGCAGGGGCATTTAAAAATAACTGAACAGTTAATATGCTTCCTGGGGCTGAAAATCCACAGAGCGACTAGATTGCACTTCTTGTGCGACTATTTTATCTAGAAAGTGTACAAAAAGAAAACAGTTCTGTGTAGATCTGTGCTAAGACTAAAATAAAACCGGTCAAGTGCGAGTGGAACTCGTGTGCCGAGGGTTTGGTACCTACCCATTATACCGACATAATAAAATTCATGTCATTTTTATTGGTAGCTAAGTTTTAAAAATATGGACAAATTTAAATTTTCGCGACAACTTGTAAGTACCAAAATTTACCTTAATTTTTTCTTTATTTGTGCTGTTATACCTTACTTTTTGCCAAATTTCGTGATTCTAGGTCAACGGTCAACGGGAACTACCATATAGGTTTTAGACCTATTCGACCATCACCATCTTACAGCACAAGTAAAGCGAAAAATAAAAAAAAGTTGGAAATTAAGGTAAATTTAGTACTTACCAGTTCTTGCGAAAATCTAAATTTGCTTATATCTTTTTATCGTGTTGACTGTACCTGGATTTTTATACATCTAATAGGGACTATAAACCTCAGTATCTGGTATAAATTTCAACTTGGTAGTTCCACCCATTCCTGAGAAAATCGGTGGTGGCACACGGAGAGACGGACAAGAAAGTGATCTTATAAGGGTTCCTTTTTTACCTTTTGAGGTACGGGACCCTAAAAAATTCGAACTCCATAGGTACCTAATTTAACGGCAAGGTTACGAATAGTTGCTCCGCGAGGCTTACTAAGTATCTGGCAAGAGCAAAACGCCTGCGATTTTTGCGCAATAATTGCTCTACAGTACCGAAGTTTTAGAGGTTTTGGCGTTTTTTTTCAAATACTTGAATTTGACCAACAGCGAGCGAGTAGCGAACGATTGTCTAGTACCTACCATACCTACACTGTAGATAATTCCGTCTTTTATGATATTAAGCGTGTTGGTCGCGCGATGATTGCTGATTGCTGTTTCTTACGTAATAAGCCTGCTGGTCTGGCTGTATGTCTGTGTGCGCACACGCACCCACGCCACGATACAGAAGTAATTCCTAGAGTGGGGCAACGATAAAAAAATGGCTATAGTTTGCAAATGATCATTAAGTCGACACAATTATTGATTTGATTAGTATCGTAATCGTAACTTTTAGGCCCAGCGCACACCTTAAGAGGCGCGGCAAAGATACTAAGAAGTTAACAATTTAAACTTGACCCTAAATCATGTGTTATAACGTTGAAAATGTCATGGCAAAGATAAATGAGAGCAAGCGGCGCACGACACCGTGAGTCGGCCATAAGAGCCAGCACGCGACCATACGCGACTGCTCCTGTCGCAGACGCGGACGCCCAACCGGCGCAGACGCGGACGCCCAACCGGTGCAGGTGGCGCGGGTGTTTCGCGCCAGACGCTCATTCTCCTATGTTCTTCTTCTTCTGCAAGCGTTGCAATAATAACCAAGTCCCAGTCAACATCCATAATGTCTGTCCTGCCTTCGATCAACAAAGGTTGTGAGTACCACCGCCACTCGGACCCACCGCGGGCCGCTACCTGGCTCTTGGCCGCTCTCGGCGTTTTCAAGCGCTGCTCAAGTCGCTCGTCTCAGTATATTCGCCGACGACCTCTCCAGGTGTGCGCTGGGCCTTCTGATGGAGAGAACAATTTTGTTGGTTTATATAAAAAGATATATCTGATACATACATACATAAACTGATGCCTTTTTCTCATGGGGGTAGGCAGAAACTACAGAACGCCACCTGCTACGATCCTCCTGTATCTGTGATCTGGATACGAAAATTATTTTAGTGATTACCAAAGCATCGTCAACTTCAGAACCAAAGTTGGATAAGTCACTCATGCGTGTGATTCCATCCCCAAAACACTTTCAGTTTTCTAGATCTCATCACTGCCAAACAATTTTATTCTTTCAAATTCAGAATATCCATCACTTTTTATTACCATTTTCTTATTAGCTTACACTGTCCCACAACTAGGCAAAGACAAATCCTTCCTGGTATTATTTTCTAGAGCCACTCACGTCGGCGGCACCGTCCATCTTTAGGAGAAATGTTCATGCAGCTGACGTGACCCGTCTTATCTCATTTTATCCTGGCAACCTTTATTCCTACGTCTATTCCCCGTTTTACTGCAATTGTTGATGATAAAACTCGCTTGAGCTTAGACAAATATACTGTATAGTCTCACTGTTGGAATTTGAATTCAACCCAACCTGAACCTGCGATTGAGGTCTCATAGTAAGTGTTATATACAGGTCTTCTGGTCCCAAGCCAGGAGTTATACACCGGGGCTCATAGCGGCGTTGGGACTCCTGGACCCTGTCTGGGCTGTAATGGGCGAAACACATCTCGATTCGATATGTTTCGACAGGAACCGACTTCCGCGTGTTCATGTTACAAATTTTCTCTTTCGACTGTGTAGTATCAGCTGTCAAAATCGTTGACAGCCCACCGACACGGTGTTGCAAGTAAATACCACAATTCGAGACGAAACAGTAAGGCACCACGGTCTGAGATTTGGCCGTTTTCCAACCACCAATATCCTTAGAGCAATATCCCAGTTCTGTACTATTGCTGAACAAAACATAAATATAAAGTTTGCTAACTTTCTGACTGTCTGTTTGTAATAATTTGAGACGTCGAGCTCTTGGCACCCTTGCTCAGTTTCTGATCTTGGATACACAGGAGTTAAGTGAATGGTAGTGATAATTTAATATGTATGTTTTGATGAAATTAAGACTGTTTAGAAAACACAACACAACATCACGTTTATATTGCATAGGTTAGGCACTTGACCCAACGCCGGCGACGGAGCGAATAGTTATCGACTATTTTCTCGCTGAAAACGAACAAAAGATACAGATTCCGTATCAGTAAAAGATACACATACACGACCCGCTGCTCGCTGATGAACAGTACACGTACATGTCGCCTTTGTTAAGTTTTCATGTTATGTAAGGCTATCAACCAAACACACAAGGCACAAACCCAGGCTCTGGGCTGCTCATGAGGAACCCCAGGTGAATACTTAATAACAATTTGCCGGGCTCGGGAGTTGAACCCAGGACCTTATGTTTAGAATAGCGATATATGCTATGCTTACCACTAGACCAACGGGGCCTATTGTACCTTTTTTTGGAATGGGAAATCATCCAATGACTTCTCCCACTCCAGGTGGAGTGAGAGAGCGTTTCAGACTTTTACTGACTAAGGCCCAGTTTTTTTATTCATAGTTAACTCAACCGACGGTTTCAAATTTCGGTTAAATGCGTTTATGCCTCGATTGTTAGTTTTGCAAATGGTCTAATAATTAACTCTCCATTTTTTTATTTTTTTTGCCATTTGACTATTTGTGAGTCCAACAACTGAAGAAATTTGCAACCATAGGTTAGCAAATTTAACTATTTGTTGAGTTGACTACGGATAAATAAACTGGGCGTAAAAGTCACCCGTTTCCCTTCAGTTGCTTGTGCCTGCCGCGGTAACTCTCTTTCAAATTTATCCGCGATCCAGACAGGCTTCGGCCCTAGCAGACCCCGTCAGTTTTACTGACATCTCTTTGAGGTCGAATCGGGGCTGGCCCTTATCTGACAGCGAGGTACCCTTTACTCGCCGTCTGCAAGCCCGCGCCAACTGTGGCCGGAAAACGACCAGGGCATCTCCTGCGGTGGCCAGGGGCGTGACGTCTCCGTTGCGTCACCCTCACGTGATCGGCCTCCTCTTTCGCGAGAATTATTTCTTCGCAGAAGAAGTTCATAGCTCCCCAAGCCCTCTGGCTCCATACCATGACCTTAACAAGGGCCGGACGGACGCGAGAAGTCGCCACCGCCGATCGCCTCCACGAGGGCCTTTTCTACATATAAGTACAAAAAAATCTGCACAAAAAGATTTGTTTACTGGAAGGAATGTCATTTCAGAACACGACAAGTTTCTTTTACTTGATAAAAATAAAAGATTTTGCAGATAGTATTCGCCAGAAAACGAATTCACTAGAAAACTTATTCACTATACAGTAAACTTTACAGTTGCCTTTGAAACCTTTACAAAGCGCAAAAATAATTAAAATCGCGAACAGCCGCAATACATTTCGGTTTAAAGATCTTTATCGGTCATGGGACAATGAAATGGCCATTGTCTCGCATCATTATGGTAAGCCACTTCCGTTTCACTGATGGTTTTCGTTCCATCCTTTTCTCTATATCAGCATATGCGGAGTTGTGAGCTCGTAATTTTACAGGACAGATACTTAAATTGTTTGCAAACGAATTATTATGTTGATTTGGACGGCATGCGCGAGGTGGGGTAAGAAATCGTCGAAGTTATTGACATACATTCAACCGATAGAAAATAACATTCATGAAAACCATTTCTTGAAAAGCTGGTGAGTTAGAGCTAAAGTTCGCTGCAGCGCTAAACATTATATGTTGTCTAATCAAACTATTAAAATATGCAGCGGTAGAGCGCTTATAAAGTTTAGTTTACTAGCGATAAAAAATTCGTAATAGCCATTAAATTCATCGTGCTTACGCGTTTCGTTCAACATAGTGTAAAATAAGGTGTATGGATTGCAGTACAGTTCAGTCAACTAGAGTGAGTGTTTGGAGCGGCAAATCTAGTGCGTAGTACATATACATCGATGGCCGTAGTAGTAAAGATATAGTCTTTTTATAGTAAATATGGATTAGGAAGACTGAGACAATCCCACAGCACTATTCCCAAACCACTGCAACTCCTGAAAGCCAGAATCAACAGTGGCGACCACCAGAAAAGCGCTGAGGCAGTGAAGCTCGACGAAGTCCCGGAGAATGAATTTAACTGTCTTGGATCCCGCAACGAAATTAATCAGAAAAGAGTAATGGAGGAGTAGGAAAAAACATTAATTATTCTCCGGAAAGACCTTCAAACCTAAAATTTTAAATTACTGCATCGTTGTTCTATTTTGCAAGCGCTATTGCTGCGCATAAGCGCTCTTGATTTTCGTGCGAGGCAAGGTTTGCTTGGTTACAAACAGCTGGGACCCCAGGGTCCCAATAAATCAAAGATTTATTTAGTGTTTGTACCAGTCATATAGTTTCTACCGTACTGAAATTCCAATTTGCAGCGAATTGTAGTAAAAAATGGTAAATAAATAATTTGCACGTCTTGATCCGTATAACTTTTGGACTTTTTTGCTAAATACACAGATATACACACAATACTCGTTAGAAGTTAGGTAATCACACATATAATCCTTCCTTCCCACAGACGCAGCGGGCAGCATCTTGAATGCCGATTAATATTGCCAAGTCGGGAACATGATCTTTTTTCTCCTAACGTTTACCTGGCATACCGCCAAGTCCAGCTTTTATTAAAATAACTGACCAAGCTCTTACTATCAAGTGCACAGTCGATTTACTGCTATTATTTCAAGTGGAACCAAATAGCGCAGTAAAAAAATGCATATAGTTTGTTTTATATTTGCCAGTCACATCTAGACACGCAGGCGTCGACTAAAAAGATGACAAATACAAATATTTTTATTTGTTGAACATATTATTATGTACAGTAGTGTGTAGGGTATGTGTGTGTGTGTGTGTGTATTGTATGTGTGTGTGTGAGTAGTATGTAGTTACAGTTGTAATTATTAAAGAATTCTATGTGTAGCCGTCATCAGCGTACAAATATTAACTTGGTACAAACATGCTGATAATTAAATACTAAAATTAGGCAATTCTAATAAAATTCGTGGCTCTCAAAGTGACTTGTCAACGCTGTTAGTTTCTTTACGTAATTTATTAATGTCGTTGTGGCCCAGTGGCTAAGCCGTCGCCTCTTGTGCTTGAGGCCATGTATTCTAACCTAGGCAATTATCAATATGACTTTTCCAATTCATAAGTACTTGATTAGTTTATCTTGGACATCACTTCCATTAGCAAAATATAGCGATAGGATCTCAGACTACAGTTCCATATTTGCCCGGAAATGCATGACAAACTCGCGCCGCATTAGGTAGCCATATTTAAAAAACTAAACGCCTGCATGAGACCAGCTATTCAGTACCAAGTCAAAATAAGTCTCAAATTATACATCGTGTGGCGTTATTAAAAAACTTTTGGTCCCAGTTGAGAGTTGGATTATTAATTTATATTGCGTTCAACACTTGTTATTAATAAAGTGTAGTAAAGTTTTTAAGCGTTCCTAATAGTTTGTAGTGGCATCTAGCGTTTAATTAAGAAAATTGTTGAGTGTTTAGTTAGTGAATCATTATTTTACTCAAAATATGAACACGTCATAATAGCAACTTGTCCACTTACTTACCTGTCTTCTTCCTAATCTCTCACTAGTGAGAATCAGAATTCCATTTCAATTTGTTAATAGCTTTTCTTTATCTGGTAATACGCTTAAGGTTAAGAACGTGTTAAAACCTTCTTTAGGGGAAAATTTTAACAGGTTTTCAGGCCAAAGTATAGTTTGGCAAATACTTACCTCGTTATTAACCTTTAAAACTTCATATAGAAATCGGCCTAAGTCTCCCATATAAGCCAACCTATGGCATATTTTCTATTTTTCGTTTGTCTTGAATTGAAAATCTAAAATGTACCTGCTATGAATGGGCAAATCAGTGTTCTATGAGGTTTTCCATTTCACGAACAGCATAGCATTCAATTTGTACAAGTATATATATACGACTGTCTATTCGCGTTGCAGGTATTTGAAAAGTGGCTGTTTAGGTATTGTGAGGGCTTCTCACCTATTTAGAGGCAACCTCGTTGCCTATTATAAAACTGGCAACAAATAACTATTTAGTTTTAAAGGTGATTGAAATCAGAACGCTAGGAAAATATTTGAAGATGTTTTTGTTTAGCTTTACTTGTCAGTTCTGTAAAAGCCGCCATAAGGATTTTTTGCTTATTATTTGAGCTCCCTGAGCTACCCCTTACAGTATGTACTTCGTGAACAAAATTTACTGAAATGGAATCCTCATTATCTTCCTGCCCTTATTCCATGTTACTTGGAGTTGGCGCAATACTTTTTCTAGTTCCATTCCGTCTTGTCAATCATCACACTATTACTAAGGAATGAGTTTTTAAACTTACTTGCCTGTTACTAAACAAGGACATAGTGATTTTTAGAATAATTAAAACTTGGCAACTATAACTTTAGACGCAACTTTGTAGACATTTAGTTTCGTTTTACACTATATTTAAACTACAAAACTTCCTTCAGTTGCCACGAACACAAAGTCTAAAAATACCTCAAACAAACTGAAAAATACAATATGAATAGGTTTCACCAACAAAGTTGAAACTAAAGTCCTCAACAATATTAAGTTACATGTAAGCCCAAAAGGGTATTGAAGGATCAACAGGGCGCTAGATTTGACCTAAATTCAAGGGGTTCATTCAACAATGTAGGGAGGTACTGGAAATGTTTGAAACTACAATTCGCCTGGAGTTTAAATTATAAACAAGTTTTGAAGTGATACCTACTGTTATGTAGTTAAGGCTAACTTTGTACTGGACTTTGAGTTGAATCACATCACGACATTATATTTTATGTCGCTTATGTTTATCCAGACAGACGCCCACGTTCAGTAAGATAGGCCCGCTTTTCTTCTAGGTACACAAATAAATAAAATTGAATTGTCTAAAGGTAATATCAAAATAAAGTTTTATGGAATGCATGTGAAAGTACATACGGTACTAATAACAAAAATGCAATTTTTAAGCTTTTTGTCTGTCTGTTTGTTCCGGGTAATCGCCGAAACGGCTGGACCGATTTTGAGCCGACTTTCACTGGTAAATAGCTGATGTAGGAGTGTTAGGAGTAACATAGGCATATGTATTTTTTTATATTGAAAAGAAATACATACCATAATTAATTAAAAAATCTGCGACGACGAAGTCGCGGGCAACAACTAGTAGGTCATAATAATGTATGATAGAAATATTAAACTTCGTTCTAAAAGTGTTAGGTGAACAGCTGTATCCGAATCCTACTGTTAATAGCAAGTATTTAAGTGAAAATCTGTATATTTGGATGTTTATTAATAAGTCACGCTTCACAGCTGAGCGGGTTTGGATGGCATCTGGCATGGAAGTAGACTATGATCTGGGTTACGACATGAGATTTCCTTTTTTATCCCGTGCGATATTTTTTACCTTTTACCCAGGCAGAACCACCGACTTAATAAAAGTAAGTACCGTATAAAACTGTCCGTGAAAGTTTCCGCGTAATTATTTCTCAGATCCTCTCCTCTTCGCGTCGTGTTCCTCATTACTGAGGGTCGTGATTCCCCTGTTGTCGTGAAAGTAACTTTTCCTTCACTAATTTGCGCCACCTATGCCTGTCTTTTGCGTCGTGGAGAGCATCGTGCAGTTTGGTGTTAAACGATGTGCGGACTTGGTCTGACCATCTTATTGGACTGCGACCTCTAGAACGTTTCCCTTCAATCTTGCCAGTAACCATCAGTTTTTCTAGGTTGTTTCCATCCTTTCTGGCGATGTGACCAAAGAACTCCAATATTCTACGAAGGCAGATCGTGGACAGTCTGATCTTGATATTCAGTTCGCGGAGGATGGAGTCGTTGGTGCGAAAGGCGGTCCAAGGGATTTTCATCATCTTTCTCCAGCACCACATCTCAAACGCATCTATGCGGTCACGGTCAGCTTTCTTTAAGGTCCACGTTTCGGCCCCGTAACTGAAGATTGAGAACACTAGGGAATTGACCAATTTCACTTTCGTCTTACGTGAAATATTTCGGTCTCTCCATATTTTCTGCAATTGGGACATTGCATTTTGGCCATCCCTATACGCCTCCTTATATCCTTCTCACAGGACCCCGTGTTGCTGATGCTTGCACCTAGGTAGATGAAGTCGCTTACCGTTTCCAGCACCAGAACACCTGTAAACTGGAGAAGGTTTGCGCGATCCACCACCATAAGTTTGGTTTTGGCATGATTTATTCTGAGGCCCAGCTCCAAACTGATTGTTTCCATTCTGTTAAGGAGGTCTACCATCTCGGTTTCATTCGAAGCTAGAAGTGTAGTGTCATCTGCATAACGGAGGTTAGTTAATTTGGTGCCACCGATTGTGACCCCACCCTCCCAGTCTTCACAAGTTCGTCTGATGATGTACTCTCCATAAATATTAAAAAGAATAGGAGACAGAATGCAACCCTGCCTTACACCCTTGCCGAAGTTGAAAGGTCCAGATATTGTTTTGTCAACCTTTACCACACCCTGATTGGACCGATAAAGAGATTGGATGAGAGCCACCAGATGTTTGGGTACTCCAAGTTCCTCCAGGATCTTCCACAGAGCCGACTAAATCACGCAGTCAAAAGCCTTGCTGTAGTCAATAAAACACATGATGATAGGGGTGTTAAATTCGTAGGACTTCTCAATTAGTTGGCGAATGTTCAGAATTTGTTCTCGAGTCCCTTTACCTTTGACGAAACCAGCCTGCTCTTGTGGAATTTGCCAGTCTAAGTAATGACGGAGCCTTTTATTTATGACATGTAGTAACACTTTACTGGCGTGGGATATAAGGGCCAGGGTTCTGTAATTATCGCATTTTGCCGTGGAGCCTTTCTTATGCAGCGGCAAAATTACTGATCTTGCCCAATCATCCGGCCATTCGCCCGTACGCCAAACGTCATTACAAATTTTAAGTAGAGCATCCACACCCGATGAGCCCATCGCTTTGATTATCTCCGCCGTTAACTGGTCTGGTCCCGGCGCCTTTTTGTCTTTGAGAGCTGCTATTGCAGCATCAATTTCAGATGGCAGTATAGGTGGTTCTTTCTCGTGTGACTGCCATGTAGTTATTGTATGCCCGCTATTGTTGGGGTTTTCGTAGAGCTCTTCACAATATTGTCTCCATCTTTCCGCTATTTCAACCCGATCCTGAAGTGGACTACCATCCTCGTCCTGAACCACCCATGTTTTGGGTTTGAACTGCTTCGACAGTAGTTTAACTTTTTTGAACAGATCTGATGTTTGTACCTTTAGAGCGTGGTCTTCAATCTCTAGGCAGATATTCTCTACAAAGTTATTTTTGTCACGGCGGCAGTGCTGTTGTATCTTCCGACTCAGATCAGCATATTTTTGTTGGTCTCCTTGTGTTTTATGTCCCAGCATTTTAAGGTCTTTCCGCTCCTTCACCAGTTTCCAGGTATCAGTGCTAAGCCATGTTTGTTTGCAAGTCGGTTTTGATTACTGACCTGTGATTCCATCCATGACTTTCCACGTCAAGTCCTTGAGATGGTTCCAGTGGACATTCGCGCCTCTGTTAATGGGGAGTGGTCTATCTGCGATTGCGTTCTTAAGATCTTTTTGGAACGCTATTTTCTCTGGCGATGTCAATGTTCATGGTCTCAGGGGAAGATCTTTTTTTACCGCTTTTAGACGCAGGGAAAACTCTGCAACGAGAAGGCAATGGTCCGATCCGCAGTCGGCACCAGGAAAGGTTTTCACGTTCGAAATTGTTCTCCATCGGCTGTCAATGATTACGTAGTCAATTTGGTTACGATGTCTGTCGCCTGGAGACTTCCATGTGTAAAGACGTCTTGGGTGATGTTGGAAGCAGGTGTTCATTATTGTGAGCTTCCTTTCGATGCAGAACTCAAAGAGCCGCTGGCCTCTCTCGTTCCTGGTACCAATGCCATACTTTCCGATCGTGTTCCGGATGTGATCGTCTTGCTGCGTTTTGCCAATTTTAGCATTCCAGTCACCGATTATTAAAGTGATCTCGCGGTTTGGGATTTTGGTCAGAGTAGTTTCCAGGACAGCATAAAACTCGTCGATAGTCTCATCACTAGCGCTGGAAGTGGGAGCATACACTACGACAATGTTGAGGGTACAGGGTCTCGTGTTAAGTCTCAGAGTCATTATTCTATCAGATACAGGGTTATAACCAAGTACATACTTGTTGAGATGGCGAGACACCCACACAGCAACTCCGTTTGTGCTAGAATCTACAGAGCCCGAGAAGAACATGGTGTTTCCGTTGGAGGTAGTTTGATGTCGTTCGATTTCTCAGATATTCCTTTTCAAAAATAAAATGAAAATTAAGTTTAATCAAAAACCTTTGAACGCTGCAGATGTTTGCAGTCGAATCTCAGGCTATAATTATTTTTAACCTCTCTTTCAATAAAACAACATCCCATTAGCACCAAGATGTTTGAAAATGGTTGATGGCAAAGTTATTAGCGACGTAGGAAGTTGCGGCTAAATTTGGCACCCTCCCAACAACCTCTTAATTACGAAAGGGACAAAAACCAAAGGCTTTTTGTTCATATTTTGTTGTACGGAATGCTCGTAATAGCAACGCAATTAATGCTTTGTTTTAGCCTCATGTAGTGTTCTATCAGTTTTGTTATAATGCCTGAAATAGTTTTTTATAGTCATGTGAGTTCAAGTAGGTAAATGTTGTAGAAATAGACTCGAGTTTATACAAGAGGTTGGATTGTAGCATACCGTGAGTTCTGATAATGAAATAGGAATCTGTAGTGTCTGGTTATTTTTCGCCTGTGAAAGCACTTAAAGTATAAGAACTAATTCTTCGATATTTAGTATGGAATCTCATACAGTTAAAATCGACATCGTGTCAGACTAATGCATAGATTGGAGGGACACTATTGACTACCGAAAATACTGTCTGTCTGTCTATTTGTCCCAAAACGGCGGCAGTAAGAGATATGTGGAATAAGAAGAGGGAAGTGAGATTACTACAGTTTGTACCAATATATAGGAACATTTCCTCGCAATTTATTACGTAAAGACGTCATGTTTGAGGTTACACTAGTCTATCATTCTTCCGTACAAACTTAGTCTGGCGATTACTGCACTGTTTGACGATGTACGTTAAAAATAAAAAAATAAAATTCAATTTATCTACCTAGCATGGAAACAAAAAAGTAAAAGAAATAAAATAATTTAAAGTTATGAGCGTCGAAAGTTCCATATTTCAACACTAATTTGAACGCATCTTTGGGCGGTAATAAATACCATTAGAAGAAGGAAAATTGCAAAACGGCCACCATACAGTGATGTATTAGTAGTTCAACAATGCAAATAATTTTATTTTGAAAATATTCATTTGGTCGTTTTTTCATGATATCTAGACTCCCAAAGGTCTGGTTATAAAAAAATTCGCGCTCGTTTTCATTCTAAATCATCATCCATTTCGCTACAAACTTGCAAAAGTGCTAATTCGTACGCGAACTAGCATCTTACTGCTCATCACAGCATCTATCTCTTTCGCACGTGTTGTCAGATGAGACTTTAACCCCGCGCACAAAATATTTCGTCCCGTCGACTAGGGCAACCTGAAGCGTATCTGCTGGCTGACTAAATATTTAAAAAAGTAGAGGTAAGTTTGCTAACAAAATAAGTTTAGACATACATTTTTGAAGTAAAACCTTCGTAAAACGTGTACAGTTTTACGCATTTACGATTTATCGTAAAGGAATACGAATTCGTTGACAAATTCCCTCGAATTCAAGTGGAGAGCACTCATGTAGATTAGTAGGTTCTGTGTTCTAGGTCAGCGTTTCTTAGTAAACAGGATCGATATCTAGACGATTGAGAATTGGGTAAATATTTACAAGATAATCAAAAATCAGCGATCTGGGTAAAGCTAGGTAGAAAATATATCTTAATGTAACCTCATGGTAATGTTTATTGGTTGGTACTTGTGGGGATTAGCACAAAACAGAGACATCTATACGCAGCATAGAACGAAATCGGACTGTGGATGATGACGACGACGACCGTACCCTCGTTATTTCATAGTATTCAGCATAGATACAAGGACTGATAGACAAAATTAATAAGGCAATACGAATTATTATTATACTGTTAATGGTGTGTCTAGGTATGGTCAGAGATCTGTAAATCTCACATCAATTCTAAGGGGAACCATTACCGATAACTGGACTGTAGACGTGGAGGTCAGATAAGCAGCCGCTTCATGTAAAATGGTTTTATATAAACTCACAACGTAATATGCCAAATATGAATTCAAAAAATATTGTTTAAACACGTACTTTTTTTGTGAAAAGGAAAAATTTAAAAAAATACCATTACCGAGCAACATTTTCCTTAGATTTTCAATTAATTGCAATTAACTGCATCATAATAGTACATTATTGCAAAGGCCGGGAATAGGCAATTGCAGGTCGAGTATGAGTTTTACTAATACGAGATAGGCAATTGCTATTTCCGCCGAGGCATATATAGTGCTTTTCTCAAAAGAATACAGGGAAATAAAACATATTTTTTCTATTAATTTAAATTTTCCTCTGTGTAAATTAGAATTTTTATTGTATTATGTGAGATTATTATTGTGAATGTTGTGCACGTCTTTTATTGACATGAATACCAGTATAAGACCTCATGAAATTTAATATGTAAATTTGTGTGTTTGTGTTGTTGATGTGCCTTAAATAAATAAATAAATAAAAAAAAATAAAAAAAATATATTAATAGTTACAAGATACAACATCATTGCTGGAGCGTTTTAATGTTCCGAATTCAAAAAACGTTCCTACATTGGTTTTGATCAACATTGCTGGAGCGTTGTAATGTTCCATATTCAAAAAACGCTCCTGAATTGGATTTGATTTTCTTGGTCAGTAAATTCGATACTTTGCGTGTTCTTTTTCGAAAATAATGACAATATTTCCATACATGTATAAGAAAAATAACTTTTTAATTTTTATAGCACACTTTTACTTATTAATTTATTGGCACATATGGGCTTATTGTCTTAATGTAGGAAAATAGTGTCACTGTCTATGGATGCTCACGCTGCGCATGCGCAATGGAAATCTAAATTTCTCGCCGTACCACAATATTTTCCCGATTCCACTTTAGTTTTATTTCAACTGTATGAGTGAAGATAAAATGGTACAACGACATATAATTAAGTATTATCACACTCGGCTTCACCTTGTGCGATAAACCCACACTCGTGTTTTAATAACCCATATTATATGATCGTTGCATAATCTACTATTATTAAACCGCATACTGTCACACTAGAATCCAACCCCGTCGAAACTCGAAAACGGATAGCTAATAATGATTACACCAACACTTAAAACAAACACAATAACCATTCGTTCCTCCATTTCCACTTCCCCTTAAAATCAACAAAGAACAAAACTATATCATTCAACAAGAACATAATAAATAAAAAACAATGTTCAAATAAAACAAACGGTCTGGCGGTGTGAACGATGAATTTTCTTCTGACAGTAGAAGAGAAATAGTGGTACAAATGTACTTGCCCATTATTTATTATAGTTCGCTCATTCCTCACTGCGGAGCCTTTAGTTTCTTCTCTTTAATCTGTCTCGAGTTTGTGGTGATGTAATGGTGGAAAATATGATATTATTGTTGTTATATGATTAGTTAAGGAATTTGCTCTTTTTTGGTACAGGTACTGGTAGTTTGGAGTTAGAGGGTACAAAAATAGCGCAATAATGGTAACTGATGGCTTTGAATAGCTAGGATAACAGAAATTGTACGCTCAACGCACATTCAGCGCAACGGATTTTATTAGAAGGTACTCATTCCAAGTATAATGACTACAATTTTGTAATGTATGAATTCGAAGACACTTGATTAATTTGATTGAGATGCGTATGGCGTGCACCGGTTAAAAATATTCTAGGCTTCTTGATTCAAAACCTCCATAGTTATGTAATTATTATCGGATGCCTTTAATTTTACAATTAGCACAACAATAATATGCGTGCAGACGAAGTTAACGTTTATAGAAGGTGGATTTAGTTCTCAATAGATTTCAAAAGAAAAGTGGCATTTTTTTATTCAGTTCTTAAAAAGAACATTGCCCCTTACTAGACATTTATCCTGCATCGCGGATGCGTTAAAACATTTAAACTCACATACAAAAACATTTAGACCCAGAACAACTATCTGTAGTAATTATTGGATTAACATAATATGAGTATACCTTTGCCACATAATAGTGTCATCTTTCACAAAAAGCAGTTAACTTACGACGCATTCAACCAATTTAACAAAAAATGAGCCAAACATCACGACCTCAATATTTCACTCCAAAACTATCCCAACATCACTATTATAATGTAAATCTCTATTTATCTCACTTAGCCACTGCCGCCAGCATTTATTCGAGTTGCTATAGCGTAGCGGTTGCAATACGCTAATTGCGATGCCGCTTATCTTAAGTGAATGTACATTTGCTGAAGTCTTGTTCATCATTGTTGTCTGGCTGACGGAACGACAATTGTGGTGACATTTTGGAGGGAATTGAATGAAAAGTCGTTATGTTCGGCATAAGGATTTTTAGTATATCTATGGGATTTGTGAGACTAGAAACGTCGTCAGATGCGTCATAAATAATACGCAATAAAAGTGATGCGATTAGCTGCTGATAATTTACTCAACTAATCGCAGCAGCTAACGCAAGTTAGGCATTTTATGTGGTAATTTTCGTTCCAATAATTGGGCATCAATCACGTTCATATTATATAAAAATGTTCAAATTCAATTCGAGCAATCAGTTTCAAGTAATCACCAGCCAAAAATTTAAGAAAGTTAAAAGATTTTTAAAAGATTAGCATAAGAAATATGAATAAATCAAATAAAGTCATCCTAGACGCTGCTAAATTGGTATTCGGTTGACTTTAACACTGCAGTGTTGATCTCCGTCTTCTAAATCAATAAACCTCATGCAACCCTCAAACAGTTGTCTGCATACATCTAAATATTTGACCAATTGATTTGCGGGTGTAATGGTATCCTGTACCAATTGCCTAAGGCACCCTGAAACTATGGGGGTATGGGGTTGATTTGCAAACGTTAGCTTCTCGCTTCGAGTTAGCAGCATTTAGTTGCTTCACTTGCATATTGTATGTTAACATTGTGTTCGCACGATATATACACTTTATTGCACACCAGAATATACAAGAAAAAAAGAAACTTAAAACAAAATACATACAACGGGTGGCCTTATCGCATTCCGCGATCTCTTCCAGGCAACGTATTCGTAATGTGGTTGCCCAAAGTAAAAAATCTGATGGATTTAAAACTGCCTAATCAGGGTTATTATAAAAAACTACATCTATTTAGAAAAAAATACGTTTCGGTTTTTCAGTCTGATGATAAACTTTATAATGTTTTCAGTAAATTGTTAATTAAACGCCAAAACAGAAATTTCCTATGTGAGAAACTGAATATTGCATTTTGACAAATACATAAGTTAAGTACTAAGCTTTAAAAAGCCTTTAACGAAGACCATTCCCATCCGATTTAAAACGTTCTTCACCGTCATATTTCATCTCGACAGCAAAACTTTAAAATATTTAGTAACGCTTCGAATCCACTGAATACTTCAATTCAAATTGATTCCAACTATTTCGACGTCTCGTAATAAATTCTTTCAGTCGCTTAGATCTGACATCCGCGTCTATCTGGAATCCGCGTTATGGTTGCGGATCCGTACGGAACTTCGAATCTCATCTTCGTCTAGGCCGGGAGTCCCGGAGCATTACTGACGATACCATTTCATGGCGGATATCCTTTAGACATAGTGCCGTCTTGGAGAAATATGACCTATAATCTGAACTGTAACTGTGGGAGGTTGGTGCGCATCTTGACTTCTTCAAGTATTCAATTCAGTAAGTTTCATACTTTCCGTGCTCCAACTGTGACTTCTACTTTTTTCCAACCAATAATTGTTAAAATTAAAAATAATAAGCAGCATAGAATAGTTACTTACAAAAAGCAGCTAGCGTAATAATAATACGTAGACATATATAACCCATCAATTGATTTACGGAATAAGATCGCAAAACAAAACAATGACTCAACAATATTTCTTTCCCAAATCAGTTATAAGATAGACCAAAAGGTACGTAAACGATTTTTTGCGTATATTTCTGCAATCGTACTCCTATTTGCTTTATATCCTTCTAAAGTAAAACTGACAACCCTATTTCTACCCTTATCGTTTGGGATTATATATCTTCGCCGGTTATCGAACAGCCAGTGACCTCGGTCGAGAAAGCAAACCCAATTTGATCATACAAACAAAAAAGAATATAAACTAGATAAAATATTGAAACTATAATTCCCAAAAGTAAGTTACAGACGGGAATGATAAATAAAATATATAAGACTCGGTGATTATGCAGTACAATACGTAGATGTAATAAATTTACCAACAATATCTGTTTCCAATATGCAAATAGACATACCCAAAAATCACTAGAGGAAAATAAAAGGAAGGAGGAAACAAAAAAATATATGATAATCAAATGTACTGGATTCGAAGTTATATCTTACGTTGGAGCAGTTGAAACGGTCCCTTTGAAAACGTTTGTTCCACTATTTATCGAGATTATTCATCTCTTAGAATATTTAGATATTTTAAAAAGCTTTTGTTAGAAAGTTGTTAGTTTATTGTTGAGCTATATAGATTATATTTACATTTAGATATACATAAGTAATACAGTTTTCTACTATAATGTAAATAGGGATTAGGCAATTTATTTTTGTTGTATCAGGGTCACTAGAGAGACACCCAATTTAAAAAAGGAATCTAGATATTTTGTGCCAAACAAAAAGATGGAATATTTTTCATATTTTTTTTTGGGTCTGGCAACAAAAGACGGTCAACTAAAATAATAATTAAGGGGATATTCGCCAAAGTTAGAGAAACATCAACAAAAATAATAGAGCTATCGACATCCATCCTGTGTGGACAGATCATTAAGACCGGACGAGGCTGACTGACGACGGTAGTTAGTAACACGTCAACACACTAAAATGGCGCTTGCTGCATCCCAAACGAGAAAATGTCACAGTTTTGTGAAAAACTTTCAGATGCTTTATCCATTTTTGCAGCAACAGAAGTGAAAGTGTTAAGCGGTGTGCCATTGTACTTTAATTTTGTTTATTTAGTCAAGACTTCCAAAATTGCTTTTAAGATATGATTAATATAATAGGCAATAAAAATTAACGCAATTTCTAAAATATATCACAGTTTCTACGACGAGAGTACATTTCATGTTATCAAAAAGACAGGTTAGCCTTGGACTTCACGAAAGTGCCCCTTCTTTTTCAAAACGTCCATTCAGCCAAGTAATTGAATCTCAATCTCGACGTCGACAGCGGATAGGTACCTATCACAAACGCAGACTCGTAAAACAGTTGGAATCAAAACACTAGCTCGTAAACTAAAGAAAGAAAAAAAGTAGGTACCCGGGTACCTAATAAAGGTGAGTAGCCTTATACTGAACAGTCTAACAACGTGGCTAGAATAGATTACACCGATGTATACAAAAACAAATGTTGATATTTACCCGGTTTTTCAATTTCTTCAAACTAATAGAGTCTATGTTTGTTTTCGATGAAATTCTTTGACGTACATCTTTATTTGAGGTTTGAGACATCTTTGTTCTAATATAAATACAATAATTCACTTACTTTAGCTGTTAAATACGACTTCTTAAATTGTCACGACTTAGAGACTAGAGACAAATAGTAAAGTGAAAAATCTTGACGTTCCCACGAAATTATGTGTTTCTGTCCAATTATGAAATTGTGATCATTCCACACAAATAGTAGTCCAACCAATCTCGAACTAAAGGTAACTCGATAGAAAATTAACCCGCAATTAAATTGATATGTCGAATTGTTTGGCAGCAGAAGTGGGATTTAGGCAATTAGTAGCGAAGTACCCTTTTCATTTGCTAACGGAATTATACTGGAGAGGACTCGAGAATAATTCTTGATATGGCTACTTAATTTGGTTATTTAAGAAATTACGTACGATATATGATACATTTTATTATTTGCTCATTATTTTGGCCCTGTTGTTTTCGTGATCTAGGGCGTAAGCATGATCTTCTTCTGTCAAGAAGCGTGGCAATTGTAGTTAAGTTTTTTTGGCTAAAGACTTAGGTACAGTACAAACATTTTCTTAATGTCCTTCGGCAACCTTCGTGTTTTATGTCAGTCGTCGGCTTTCTATCACTTACCCTTTGCACTTGGTGCAGACCGGAAACTGATATTTTTACAGCTCTATATATTTCACACGGAACTCAAAACATAACGACAGTAAAGTACTTAGTTCTGATTTCAAATTATTATACACGATAAATCTAATAGTTGATGGACATGGAAAGTAGCATTCGTTTGTATTTGGAAATGCGATGATTGCCGAGGCACATTAAGAAAATAGTTTTACTGTACTCGCTTTGACTGCAGGTTTTGGAACAGCACAGAGGAACACAGGGCAGGAAAGTAGAAATCACGTCGTTTATTCAAATGCTCCACAGCTATGCTAGTTTTAAACGTGCATTTTTTTAAATAAAACGTATTAATTTTCACCTTTGTGGGTAAGCTCGTAATTACAACTCTTTTTTTATTAATAAATACATTTCAATCGCTGTATTAATTCGACTGACCGAAATACAAATAGGTAAGGCCAAACTCGACCAGTAAAACCAAACCATTAAAGCCCTCTCTTTGTTTAATATAAAACAATAAGTCTGCTAAAAGGCTTACATCATTTGTATATTTCACAATATACTTGTCTACTGAATACTTAATAACCGCTACTCAAAACAAAGGGAATAACGGAATAATTTCAATAACAACAAGAACACGAATTTATATGCCGAAAATCAATCAACGTTTTTCGAGCGTAGCAACGTGTACTATGAAATAGGTAAGGTATATAATCCGGGCATTGTTTATATTGTAAAGAGCGACACAAAAGTCCAATATTGTACAACATTTGTAAGCTCTCAAAAAATATTCAATTTTAATTATTTTATCCCCCGACGGAAAAAGAGGGTTGTTATAAGTGCGACGTGTGTTGCTGTGTGTCTCTCTGTGGCATCATAGCTCCTAAACGGATGAACTGATTTTGATTTAGTTTTATTTCTTTGAAAGGTAATTTTGTCGAGAGTGTTTTTAGCTATTTTTTAATAAAATCGGTTTAGCCGTTCAAAAGTTAAGGGCGTTTTACTGTTTGAATCGGGATGTTTTCGCTATCGATATCGTGTCAGAATTACGTGTTCAATAGATTGCCGATCGAAGCGTATCTACTATGTACTAGATACATTATGTGGCATGAAATAAAAATGTGTCTGGTGTTTTCTAAATTTTGAAATTTGACTTGTTCTACAGTGGAAAACGTATCGTCATGATGGTAAGTATTGATTCGCGATTGTTCAAATGTTTACCACCTTATTCATTAAAATCTCCTTTTCTTTTTTTTGTTTAAAACTTAAAATGAACTTTATTACACTTCACACTAATATTATAAAGGCGAAAGTTTGTGTGTGTTTGTTACTTCTTCACTCTTTAACGGTTCGATTGATCAGAATTAAATTTGGCACAGAGATAGATTATAGTCAGGAATAGCACTTATGATACATTTTATCCCGGGAATATGTTCCCTTGGGCCCTTAACCGTAAGGTTATGCGTTGGAAGGCCTCCCACTAGATGGACCTATGACCTGGTTGAGAAATGCGCTGGATGAGAGACGCACGGGATCGGTCAATGGGGTGACGCCTGGGGGAGGCCTATCTCCAGCAGTGGACGACTTTCGGTTGAAGTGATGATGATGGGATAATTTTCGACTTTTATGTGGACGAAGCCGCTGGCAGAAACTAGTTTCGGTAATAAATCGTTCATGAATAAATTGCGACTGTTATTTTCGTAACATTTTTACTATCATCATTTTATCTGAAAAACGTCCTCTACTGAACATAGTGTCTGGTCATATTGCATCTTGTGAGTGCGGTCCTGTACCTCTGGCATCTTTCTAACAATTTCAGAAATGAAAAAAAATGGATGGATGGATGTAGGAATGTTTGTTACGCCAGAACGGCTGAGCGGATATTAATGAAATTTGACACAAAGATAAATTATAGTCTGGAATAGCACATAGGCTATCTTTTATACCGGTTCTTTTCACACGGCTGAACCCGCTGGCAGAAGTAGTTTTTATCTTCTTACAATTGGTAAATAGTTTGAACTTAAACTTTCGCATTCGCATCGTAGTTGGTACCTATCTGTCAAAAGCACCTCTAATATTATTTCAACTTCATTTTCAAAAGATTTTGACAATTTGACTGTAGCTGAGATGATATAGGGTAGTTGACAATAAAAATCTATGATCCGTGAATTGAATTTTTTGAAAATAATGTTTTATTTTTATTGTAATGATGTGCATAAATGCATAACAATTTCAGAATTGCGACCAAATATCTCGACTTGTCTTGCTACTTTGTGTAAAGTTTTTTTTTGTTTGTTTCAGTCAATTTCATCCCTGTGATAGTAGTACATTTATAATTATTTGTGTAGTATTAGCAGCATTCAATGGACAAGTACCTTTAAGACATAAACGGTAATATTACAATCATTAAAATTCTTATGGTGTACCTAAATTTTTTTTACCTAAATTTTTTATAGTACCTAAATATGTTTGTTATTTTCAGACACCATAGAAAGAACCGGCGGACATTTTAATTGGTATTTTTAATTTTAAGTATATTTTATTTATTTATTTAAACTTCATGTACAATGGTGATACATAGGCGGACTTAATGCAGCAAGGCATTCTCTACCAGTCAACCTTTGGGTTAAAAAGGACACAGCAGTGGTAGGAGTACAAAAATAAAATAAAATGAACAATAATTAAAATCAGATATTAATAAACAATCTAACTAATAAAATACATAAATAATTACTAAAACAATAGACTAATAAATATTATAATAAATACCATATCATTATTTATTCTAAATGAAACAGAAATTTAAATATAATAACTATGACGAAGACCGAGCTATATGAGAGAGGACAAGTAATATTTCCGGATTCTAGGCTTAAATGAAAATTTACTCTCAGCTTTTTTTATGTCAAGGGGAATTATTTACTTAATTTATTACTTTATCAAACTAAGTCACAGAAAACATCTTTTAACGGATATAAAAAGGTTGCAGTTAACCCAGCAATCCCAGCATCTACAATGCAGGAAACCAACATCCAAAGGAAGTACAAAGTTTTAATTTTTACTGATGAACAGGAAAGAGATATAGGTGGTCTGCTACGGCGTGACTTAGGAGCGGATTATGAGGTACTGTCTTTTATAAAACCGATGGCATCAACAGATGAAATAGTTAACTCATGTATTTCTTTATGTAAAAACTTTGACGAAAATGACTTTGTAATAATATTGACAGGCACTAACGATGACAATCTGATTACTATGCAATCCTTCTTACACTATAATTTATTTAAAATGTCACACACAAATGTACTCGTTGGAAATGTACACAACGCAAGATACATTGACACATCAAAAATTAATTGTATTCTTAATCTTATAACTGACAACTTGAAGCATGTAGAATTTATTAACAGTGGACAGAAACAAAATACCATAATTAAGTCACGGCTATTTTTAAGAGAAATTTTACGAATTCAGTATCGAAACAACTACAGGAAATACTGCAACAATATAGTGCGCAAAAATATAATTTCTTGGAAAGCCGAAAAATGTAACCCTACAGGGAGTATTAATAAAACTATCCCCCGAAAAAACACTATACCATATTACTTCCATTCAATTTCTAAACCTTTGCCGAAAATTATTTCGGAACCTTCAAATACACAAACTTGTGTCAATGCAGTACAGCAAGATGATGATTTTTTTCGTATGTATAAAAATGGAAGACTCTAGCTTACATAAAACTAGAACTACTAACTGTAATCAAAATGAAATAAGCACACCTAGATTACAAAATATTAATATATTTCACCAGAATTTGTGTGGTATTAGTAATAAGAAGCAGGAATTGGATGTTTATATACAATCTCTTGATTTCAGGGTAGACTATATATGCATTAGTGAACATTTTCTAAACGACAAGTCCACCATTTCGTTTTCTTTAGACAATTATAACCTGATTTCATACAACACCAGACGCAAAAAGACTAGAGGGGGTAGTTTGATACTGGGACATGTGGATAGAAAAGTAGAGAATATAGATGTTATTAACAAACTGTATAAGATGGACAGCTTTGAAATATGTTGTACTAAGGATGTCGATACTGGTCTGTACATTTGCTGTTGTTATCGTAGTCCTTATGATAATAATTTTGAACTTTTTATGACACGTTTGGAAAAATTGCTAGAACATTTATTCAATAGGAAATGCATTATATGCGGAGACTTTAATATAGATTTACTTTTAGATAATAAGAAACGCACTGAATTTGTTAGTTTATTAACTTGTTATAATTTTAGGTATCTTGTTGACTCTGCAACTTTTATTCGAAATGACTCGTATTCGTGCATCGACAATATTTTGACAAATCTGCCTGAATTTTTTGTAAAAGAATGTGAAGTAGACCATAATGGTTTGGCTGATGGACATGGAGGCCTCCTAGGTAGATTTTGTTTGGAATCTCTGACTTGCAAGTCAAGTAACTACAACCAGCATTTTGTTATAAACAAAAGAGTGTTCAATTCTAAAAACGGTTCATGTTTTAAGCAGGGGATTTTGAAACACAACTGGAACAATATAGGAATTAATACATTCATACATAAGTTCTCAGATATTTTTAAAAATAGTTTTAGGAAAAAGAAACGTAAAATTAATTTTATAAAAAGCACGAAACTAAATTGGGTCACCAAAGGTGTAAAAGTATCTAGTAAAATGAAACGTTTTTTATGCGCTTATAATGGAAATAGTCTTGAATCTAGTATTATGGATTACAAAAGAAACTATATCAGAATTTATAGAAAGGTAATCACGAAGGCCAAAAAAATTACGGTTGGGGAAAAAATTTATAATTCAATTAACTCGAGCAAAGAAATCTGGCAAATTGTTAACAAATGTACAAATCGGTCAAAGGTTATGCAAACGGAATCACTACTACTTAAAATTGACGGCAAAATGATTGATGATCCCCAAGAAGTAGCTAACACCTTGGTAAAACTTTTTGATAATACAAGTAAATGTCTAACCGGTAACAATACGAATGAGGAAGGGATCTTGTTACTGCAGCAGAGTACACAGCGGGTTGAAAATGAACTTTGTTTTACTCTTACCACTCCAAACGAAATTTGCGATATTGTCAAAAAAATGGGTAATAAACGTTCATGTGGATATGACGAAATTCCTATATCTGTCATTACAGATCATTTAAATGTTCTTGCGGAGCCGCTATCTTGCTTCTTCAATAGGTGCATTACAGAGGGAATTTTTCCGGAACAACTAAAAATTGCCAAGATCATACCGATTCATAAGAAAGGCCCAAAGACTGATCCCAAAAATTACAGGCCTATCTCTTTGCTGCCAACGCTTTCAAAGATATTCGAAAAAATTATCAAATCTCGACTCTTACTTCATATTAACTTAAACAAAGTCCTGCATCGAAGACAATTTGGATATCAAAGAAATGTTGGCACACGAGACGCTATATATGCTCTTGTTAATGATGTTGTTGTTAAAATGAATAATAAATTGAAAGTAGCTGGTTTATTTCTGGATTTGAGTTCGGCGTTTGATACTGTTGATCACGATTTACTTATAGCAAAATTAAGTCACTACGGAGTAAGGGGCAAAGCCTCTCAACTTCTGTTATCCTACCTAAAAAACAGAAAAATGTTTGAAGAAATCAGTGAGATACAAGATGGACAACGACAAACATATAAATCATCCTTTTATAATATAAGTGCCGGTGTGCCGCAAGGATCTATACTAGGTCCCATATTGTTTATTTTGTTTACCAACGATTTAATCAATTATATAAATAAAATTCTACCCGACATACAACTTGTGGTTTTTGCGGATGACACGAATGCCATCATTGGGGCAAAAGATACAAAAGAACTTGCAAATAAAGTTAATGCCGCGTTATCTTATCTGTATACATGGTTTACTGTAAATAAGTTAAAAATTAATAGTGCAAAAACCAAGGTAATTTTATTCAAAACAACTGCCCGAAATAAAGACACTATGACAATACAACTAAATGATGGCAATATTGAACTCGTGAGAGAAACTAAATTTCTGGGAGTACACATTGATGACTCATTAAATTGGAAAAATGAATTAGCCGCCATTGATGCATCTATATCATCCGCGTGTTATGCTTTAAGAACCCTTAGAGGTGAAATTGACAATAAATATTTAAAAATTGTATACCACGCACTGATTGAATCGAAATTAAGATACAGTATACAATTCTGGGGAAACAGCTATAATTATAACAGTCAACGAGCTTTTGTCCTTCAGAAAAGAGCTATACGTACCATTGTCCGTATTTCACAAATTGAGAGTTGTCGTCCACATTTCTTAAATTTAAAGATCCTTACAGTTCCCAGTCTCTACGTTCTAGTCCTTCTGACTAATTTAAAAAAGTACATACATGAGTATGAGACGGATGAGGAAAGACGAGTTAGGGAGAGTACACGTAGGAAAGATTTGAAAAATAAGATAAGTCCTCATTTTAACATTGTGAAACATAGTTCACAATATCAAGCAGTGCAATTATTCAATAGGTTACCATTAGAATTAAAAAGCTTAATCTATACGTCTTCATTTAAAACGAAGCTTCAAGCATTCCTACTGGATAAATGTCTCTACTCCGTTGACGACATGTAATATACCTATATAATTGTGATAATGCGCCGACTGATATTTTTTGTCCGTTTTGTTTGTCAGTTTTTAATTTTTAAATGACCTTCGTAGAAAGCTGACATGAATTTTTACACCAATTTAATTGTATATTTCATTTTCTTTTATAATTCTTTTTCAATCATGATTTTAATTTGTATTTTATGTGTGATAATATATATATTTTTTTTTTTTTTTTTTTTTTTTTTGTTTTGTTAATGTTTAATTATGACTTATGATTTTATTTTATGAGTGTGTTTTATACTTATGCCATTATTTATTACTTGTTATTATTTTTGTGATTTCAAATACAATGTAAATTGTTTGTGAATAAATTGAATTGAATTGAATTGAATTGAAGCACGTTCCAGATTTTTATAGTAGAGACAGTGTAAGAATTAGATAGAAACCCAGTGCGGTGAGAAGGAATATGGAGAAGTAAGTTTTTTGAAGCTCGAAGGTTAAGATCGTGAGAACTGCCCAACACTTTAAAATATTGTTTTAAATAATCAGAAGTACAAGGATCGTTCATGATGTTGAAGAGCATGCAGAGGGATCTGAGGGATCTCCTCTGACGGATAGGCAGCCATTTAAGCTGAGAACGGAAAGAAGAAATGTGATCATATTTACGAAGCCCGAAAATAAAAGTATTGATTTAAAAATAATACTCCTCTTAGGTGTTATATAACGAAAATAATCTAAACTTTAATGCTGTATTTGTACTCATTATTGTAAATAGTAGTTAGTCTTTTCAAATTGATGTTACAGAAAAAATATTATATATACTCATTTGAGAGCATATTGAACAAAATTAAAAAAATTATGAATTTAATTGTATGAAAATTAGATATAAGAAGCGAGTATTCTTATAATAAGAATAAAGGTAATATTATTATTTTTGTGAGGCCAAGATGAAACGGTGGAGGATTGGTTGTAGTAGCTAGAATCGGTCTAATGTACAAATATTTAGTATACATCAGATTAAATGTGAAATTATGTCCAAACAAAACGTGTTGTTTTTTTTTTCATAGAAAATGAATTTTACGAATTTTTAGTCAGGGAAACGAATTGTTTAATATCATACAGTTGAATATCACTTGCACGTCATAAAAAAATGCGTTCAATGTTCCAGTCATCGTCATTTGCCTGCCCTTGTCCCATGTTACTTAAGGTCGGCGCAACAACGTTTTCTTCTTGCATTTCATCCTGTCAACCTCCACGTCATCACCGACTTCCTTTTCTTTCATCATAGTCCTCATATAGTCCATCCGTCTTTACCTTGGCCTTCATATTTATATTAATAACCCTTTTAGTAATATGCGTTTCATCTTTCCTCATAACATGACTATACCAGGACAAACGATTCCTCTTCTGTCACTGGCACCACTTCCAAAGTTCTTCTAATATACTAATTTCTGACTTTGTCCATTCTCAACATTGCGCACATCTATTCATTCATCTCAACAGTCTCATCTCCGCTTTATGCAATCTCTTTTAATCCGTTTCATTCACAGCCCTCCATTGTGGTTCTTACATTATCGATCATTATTAATTTTGTGGTCAACCTTTACAACATACATGCTCCCGTCAAAAAATTAAAACTGAGACGTCCTCCTGCACCTTGGATGACGGGAGGTATACAGATGGCTATGCGACGCAGGGACCGCATGTTCCGAAAATATAAAAGAAAACGTACTGAAGAGAACTGTGCGTTATTTAAGACTTCAAGGAATAGATGTAACCAGATTATACGCAACGCTAAACGTCGCCACATTCTAGAAAGTATTTCTTCTTGTTTTTCTGCCGATATTTTGAAGTTCCTTGGACCACTAGGTATCGGCAAACCGCGACATTTAGACCTTCCAAATTCTATTGACTTAGACGATCTCAACCGTCATTTCTCCACTGTGCCTACCATGAATCCTCTAACCAAGCAACAAACTCTGTCTCTAATCTCTGGTTTAATGCGTCATCACATTAATCCTTTTCGTTTCATTCCAGTTCCAAAGAGATCAAAAAGATCATACTTTCCATCAAATCCATAGCGGTGGGATGTGATAATATCACTCCTGGTATGATAATCACTGCTCTGGATCACCTTTTACCTCCTATCTCGCACATTGTAAATTTTTCATTGTTTTCCGGCGTATTCCCTTCCCAGTGGCGTAAAGCCTATGTTCGTCCACTACCCAAAGTTTCCAATCCCTCTCTTCCAACCCACTTCCGTCCAATTTCTATCCTTCCCTTCCTATCCAAAGTGCTTGAGGCCTGTGTCCACAAACAACTTTCAAAGTTTGTGCACAGTAATTCGCTCATTAGCCCTCTACAATCTGGATTCAGGCCCGAGCACAGCACTGTGTCCACCCTCCTTAAAGTGACTGCCTCCTATAAGGTCAGGATTGGAAGACAACAAAGTTACTATACTAGTGTTGATCGATTTCTCGAACGCCTTCAATACCGTCAGTCACGACATCATGTTAGCCATTCTATCCTATTTGATAGTTTCTCCTGAAGCACTGGAATATTTCACCTCTTACCTTCAGAACGTCAGCAGTTGGTTCAGGTTGGAGATTCTTCATCTCGCTGGTGTGACATGGAAACTGGCGTTCCTCAAGGCGGCATTCTTTCTCCTTTTCTATTTTTATAAATCTCATTATTGCCGAACTTCAGTGTCTGTATCAACTGTATGCAGATGACCTGCAGTTGTACCATCAAGGGAATGTCGACAAAATAGCAGACGTTATCAGCAAATTAAACGGGGATAAATCCCTGTTTAATTTGCTGATAACGTCAATAAATCGCCTATAAAAATCTGGTCCGATAGATTTGGTGTTGCAGTAAACCCCAATAAATGTCAGTTTATTTTACAGTAAGATTATTCCATTCAGCACTGATGTAAAGGACCTGGGCTTGCACGTCGATAATACTCTTAATTGGCGTACTCAAATCGCTAGTGTGAGTCAGAAAGTCACTGGAACGCTACGAGCTCTGTATCGTTCGAAAAAATTGTTACCAATCAACACGAAGGCAATGCTTGTGCAGGCCTTAATTTTTCCTATCATCGATTATGATGATGTGTGCTACTACGACCTGAATGCAGATCTTCTCAACAAACTGAACCGTCTTCTAAATTACTGCATTCGATTTGTTTTCAATTTACGTAAATATGTCCATGTCTCTGCGCATCGATCACTTCTAAAGTGGTTGCCCATACGCCAGCGCAGAGAGCAAAGGGCACCGACTACCTTGTTCTCATTTCTCGACTCTTCCAATTTCCCAGTTATCTGGCCCCTTAAATTCAATACATTTGCGCCAACCACAGTAAAAATCTACGGTCATCACATAACCGCCTTCTTCAATGTTTCATTCACCGCACTGACTTCATTCACCTTTTTTTCTTCGTTCAATCTATTTCTCTGTGGAATGCGCTCCCCCAGGAAATCAGGATACAAACCAACCGGTTGACCTTCGAGAGAATATACAAGAAAAGAAAATTAGTCCGTATCTGTGACACCTGATACAATGGAGAGAACTATACTGTACTCTCTTACTGGAACCTATGTAGGTTTTTACCTATTTTAGTACTAAAAAAATACAACCCTGTGACAGACAGATGGACGGAAAGACATAATATGACAGAACAAACATATATAAACGGCGACGGCTTAGTTTTAGGGTTCTATTAACATACTTTGGGTGTGAAACTCAATCGGAAAATTGGAAACGATAACACTCAATGCAAATTTTCTCCATCACAGCTTATACCGCCTTCCAACCACTAGAACAACCTCCTTAAAATTGTTATTATAATAATCTCATTCCAAAATTAGGTCTCCTACTCCGTGGCCATCTCCACATTCATGCCGATGCATTTCTCTAGAAGTGCCACGGAGCTCATTTGCAATAAGCGCGGTGGAAACGAGGGGCATAATGCGACTTGGCCGGAGTTACCTCCGTTGCATTTACCACAGATTGCAATAACCTCCCCATCTAAAAGCGACTCCTCTGAAAATTTGCTAGGTGCTCATTTTTAAAACGGACTTACAAATATTCTTCGATTGCACAAAGGTTCTTTAATGTTTGCTAGCTTTTTGTACACATTTTTGTGTTAGTGTTCTTGTTTTTTGGGACTGCGATTGCATTAGTTTAAGTTAATAATATAAAAGAAGAATGTGTGCAAGTGCAAGAAATGAAGGATGTTTACACTTTTGAAGACCAATGACACTTTGGGTTCACATAGAATGGATAAGGATGATATTGGTTATATTCAAAGTTAGTGGAAGTGTTGACAAATATGAATAATTGCAGACTATCGGTACCTTAATTTTCCCAATAAGGTACAGATAGACTTAACAACTCCTTATTAAGTAGAAAAGCAATATCCCAGTTATTCGAACGATGTTGACGATTCATATGTCGTGGTGGCCCATTAGCTAAGATCTCACCTCTCGTGCTTGCGGTCGTAGGTTCAAATCCGAGCAAGTACCATATGACCTTTTCAAATTCATATGTACTTTCTAAGTTTATCTTGGATATCACAGGCAACGGTAAAGGAAAACATCGTGATGAAACCTGGGCTTATATAGTTAATGTAAGTCTGAAAAAGCCAAGTCAGTGGCCTGAGCGGTTCCCAGAGGCGGCTTAATTAACTCTGAAAACAGATATGGCCTCATCCTCACACGAAATAGAAATAAGATGCAAAATACGCGCTTAGACGTGGAGTTGCGGACACCAGCCCGTCTTAATCTAAGATGCTTGCATAATTCCTAGGTATTGACCTAAGCTTATTATGAATCCATGTAAAAGACGATAGGTCCGACTAAAACAAAACACTGTCTTTGCTGTCGCGGTATTGAGTAACAAGTAAGGATAGTCTTATTTTTTTATATTGGCCTTAAGTATCGTCTCAATAAACTTTGTCAATATCACACAACACAACAAAACACTTCATTTCACCATTTACCTTTGCAAACTTTTTTATTTTTCGATAAAACTTTCTCCGAAATAGTTTCAACCAGCCACCTATCAAAGTTGTTAATGGAAAAACCACCATGAAAATACATAGCAATCACACTGGGACCACAGAGGTTATGTGAAGCGATTGATATTGGTTTCAATAGCTATTTTTAGATCGGATACGGTGCACACAGGAAATTCTGAAACAATTTTTGCTGGAAAAATGGTTTTCATCCGATCACACATTTAACGACCTGAAAAGAAATTCCTTAATTATTTTTAGAGAGCATTGGTGGCTCAGTGGTAACGGCCCTGACTTACGTGTCGTGAGTTCGGACACAGGCAGGCGCTTTACTTTGTGTAAACTATTTCATCACCACTGCTATTTAAACGGTGAAGGAAAACATCGTGAGGAAACCGGCATGTGTTAGAACCAAAAATTCGAAGACATGTGACATCCACCAACCCGCACTGGGCCCGCGTGGTGGATTAAGGCCCATTACCTCCCTCACAGAGAGAATGCGTGTGTCCCAGCAGTGGGAACACTATAAGGTTGATGATGATGATGATTTTCTTGTTTGTATGTATTTAAATCTCATTTAAATAAACAAACAGAAAGCACTTTGTTTTTAAATAACTCTTCAGTGTGCTTATCGTGGATTCAAGAAAAAGGTCTAATCTGATAACTGAAAATCAATCTATCGACATTAGATTGTAAACAAGCAGTGCTCTGGTAGAATTATTTAACTAATCCTATTTTGGAAACCAGTATACATCAACCTGCCTAGCCTTTTCCCAACTATATTGGGGTCGGTTTCCAATCTTACCGGATTTAACTGATAACCAGTGTTTTACATGGAGCGACTGTCTATCTGACCTCCACAACCCAGTCACTGGGTAACACGGTATCCATATCCCTTGGCAAGACTGGTGTCAGATCTCAAGCTTCTGACTAACCGTAACGACAGTCAAAGATCTTCAAATGGCAGCCGGGATCAACGGCTTAACGTGCTTTCCGAGGCACGGAGGAAACTCGGTATGTTGAAATGGTCACCCATCCACGGACCGACCTTGTCAAGCGTTGCCTAACCTTGATGCATCGACCGGCTGTTGTTATTTAGCCACGAGCTCTTCCATATCCACACATATCCATAAAAATCTCAAAAAATCAATCATAATCTTTAACAATCGACATAACAGGCATCAAGTAAGTAGGACAATTTCCTCTCTAGCAATCTGTAATTTTGTGTGGCTCTACTAAATCACAACCGTACCAACTAAAGCTAAACGGTTAAAACAAGCAAGCAGTTAATTTCGCAACATTTGTTTTAGACGCTAACCCAAAGAAACATTATAATGCAAGTCACTAACTAATGGCAGGGGCATTTAAAAATAACTGAACAGTTAATATGCTTCCTGGGGCTGAAAATCCACAGAGCGACTAGATTGCACTTCTTGTGCGACTATTTTATCTAGAAAGTTTACAAAAAGAAAACAGTTCTGTGTAGATCTGTGCTAAGACTAAAATAAAACCGGTCAAGTGCGAGTGGAACTCGTGTGCCGAGGGTTTGGTACCTACCCATTATACCGACATAATAAAATTCATGTCATTTTTATTGGTGGCTAAGTTTAAAAAATATGGACAAATTTAAATTTTCGCGACAACTTGTAAGTACCAAAATTTACCTTAATTTTTTCTTTATTTGTGCTGTTATACCTTACTTTTTGCCAAATTTCGTGATTCTAGGTCAACGGTCAACGGGAACTACCATATAGGTTTTAGACCTATTCGACCATCACCATCTTACAGCACAAGTAAAGCGAAAAATAAAAAAAAGTTGGAAATTAAGGTAAATTTAGTACTTACCAGTTCTTGCGAAAATCTAAATTTGCTTATATCTTTTTATCGTGTTGACTGTACCTGGATTTTTATACATCTAATAGGGACTATAAACCTCAGTATCTGGTATAAATTTCAACTTGGTAGTTCCACCCGTTCCTGAGAAAATCGGTGGTGACACACGGAGAGACGGACAAGAAAGTGATCTTATAAGGGTTCCTTTTTTACCTTTTGAGGTACGGGACCCTAAAAAATTCGAACTCCATAAGTACCTAATTTAACGGCAAGGTTACGAATAGTTGCTCCGCGAGGCTTACTAAGTATCTGGCAAGAGCAAAACGCCTGCGATTTTTGCGCAATAATTGCTCTACAGTACCGAAGTTTTAGAGGTTTTGGCGTTTTTTTTTCAAATACTTGAATTTGACCAACAGCGAGCGAGTAGCGAACGATTGTCTAGTACCTACCATACCTACACTGTAGATAATTCCGTCTTTTATGATATTAAGCGTGTTGGTCGCGCGATGATTGCTGATTGCTGTTTCTTACGTAATAAGCCTGCTGGTCTGGCTGTATGTCTGTGTGCGCACACGCACCCACGCCACGATACAGAAGTAATTCCTAGAGTGGGGCAACGATAAAAAAATGGCTATAGTTTGCAAATGATCATTAAGTCGACACAATTATTGATTTGATTAGTATCGTAATCGTAACTTTTAGGCCCAGCGCACACCTTAAGAGGCGCGGCAAAGATACTAAGAAGTTAACAATTTAAACTTGACCCTAAATCATGTGTTATAACGTTGAAAATGTCATGGCAAAGATAAATGAGAGCAAGCGGCGCACGACACCGTGAGTCGGCCATAAGAGCCAGCACGCGACCATACGCGACTGCTCCTGTCGCAGACGCGGACGCCCAACCGGCGCAGACGCGGACGCCCAACCGGTGCAGGTGGCGCGGGTGTTTCGCGCCAGACGCTCATTCTCCTACGTTCTTCTTCTTCTGCAAGCGTTGCAATAATAACCAAGTCCCAGTCAACATCCATAATGTCTGTCCTGCCTTCGATCAACAAAGGTTGTGAGTACCACCGCCACTCGGACCCACCGCGGGCCGCTACCTGGCTCTTGGCCGCTCTCGGCGTTTTCAAGCGCTGCTCAAGTCGCTCGTCTCAGTATATTCGCCGACCTCTCCAGGTGTGCGCTGGGCCTTCTGATGGAGAGAACAATTTTGTTGGTTTATATAAAAAGATATATCTGATACATACATACATAAACTGATGCCTTTTTCTCATGGGGGTAGGCAGAAACTACAGAACGCTACCTGCTACGATCCTCCTGTATCTGTGATCTGGATACGAAAATTATTTTAGTGATTACCAAAGCATCGTCAACTTCAGAACCAAAGTTGGATAAGTCACTCATGCGTGTGATTCCATCCCCAAAACACTTTCAGTTTTCTAGATCTCATCACTGCCAAACAATTTTATTCTTTCAAATTCAGAATATCCATCACTTTTTATTACCATTTTCTTATTAGCTTACACTGTCCCACAACTAGGCAAAGACAAATCCTTCCTGGTATTATTTTCTAGAGCCTCTCACGTCGGCGGCACCGTCCATCTTTAGGAGAAATGTTCATGCAGCTGACGTGACCCGTCTTATCTCATTTTATCCTGGCAACCTTTATTCCTACGTCTATTCCCCGTTTTACTGCAATTGTTGATGATAAAACTCGCTTGAGCTTAGACAAATATACTGTATAGTCTCACTGTTGGAATTTGAATTCAACCCAACCTGAACCTGCGATTGAGGTCTCATAGTAAGTGTTATATACAGGTCTTCTGGTCCCAAGCCAGGAGTTATACACCGGGGCTCATAGCGGCGTTGGGACTCCTGGACCCTGTCTGGGCTGTAATGGGCGAAACACATCTCGATTCGATATGTTTCGACAGGAACCGACTTCCGCGTGTTCATGTTACAAATTTTCTCTTTCGACTGTGTAGTATCAGCTGTCAAAATCGTTGACAGCCCACCGACACGGTGTTGCAAGTAAATACCACAATTCGAGACGAAACAGTAAGGCACCACGGTCTGAGATTTGGCCGTTTTCCAACCACCAATATCCTTAGAGCAATATCCCAGTTCTGTACTATTGCTGAACAAAACATAAATATAAAGTTTGCTAACTTTCTGACTGTCTGTTTGTAATAATTTGAGACGTCGAGCTCTTGGCACCCTTGCTCAGTTTCTGATCTTGGATACACAGGAGTTAAGTGAATGGTAGTGATAATTTAATATGTATGTTTTGATGAAATTAAGACTGTTTAGAAAACACAACACAACATCACGTTTATATTGCATAGGTTAGGCACTTGACCCAACGCCGGCGACGGAGCGAATAGTTATCGACTATTTTCTCGCTGAAAACGAACAAAAGATACAGATTCCGTATCAGTTAAAGATACACATACACGACCCGCTGCTCGCTGATGAACAGTACACGTACATGTCGCCTTTGTTAAGTTTTCATGTTATGTAAGGCTATCAACCAAACACACAAGGCACAAACCCAGGCTCTGGGCTGCTCATGAGGAACCCCAGGTGAATACTTAATAACAATTTGCCGGGCTCGGGAGTTGAACCCAGGACCTTATGTTTAGAATAGCGATATATGCTATGCTTACCACTAGACCAACGGGGCCTATTGTACCTTTTTTTGGAATGGGAAATCATCCAATGACTTCTCCCACTCCAGGTGGAGTGAGAGAGCGTGTCAGACTTTTACTGACTAAGGCCCAGTTTTTTTATCCATAGTTAACTCAACCGACGGTTTCAAATTTCGGTTAAATGCGTTTATGCCTCGATTGTTAGTTTTGCAAATGGTCTAATAATTAACTCTCCATTTTTTTATTTTTTTGACCATTTGACTATTTGTGAGTCCAACAACTGAAGAAATTTGCAACCATAGGTTAGCAAATTTAACTATTTGTTGAGTTGACTACGGATAAATAAACTGGGCGTAAAAGTCACCCGTTTCCCTTCAGTTGCTTGTGCCTGCCGCGGTAACTCTCTTTCAAATTTATCCGCGATCCAGACAGGCTTCGGCCCTAGCAGACCCCGTCAGTTTTACTGACATCTCTTTGAGGTCGAATCGGGGCTGGCCCTTATCTGACAGCGAGGTACCCTTTACTCGCCGTCTGCAAGCCCGCGCCAACTGTGGCCGGAAAACGACCAGGGCATCTCCTGCGGTGGCCAGGGGCGTGACGTCTCCGTTGCGTCACCCTCACGTGATCGGCCTCCTCTTTCGCGAGAATTATTTCTTCGCAGAAGAAGTTCATAGCTCCCCAAGCCCTCTGGCTCCATACCATGACCTTAACAAGGGCCGGACGGACGCGAGAAGTCGCCACCGCCGATCGCCTCCACGAGGGCCTTTTCTACATATAAGTACAAAAAAATCTGCACAAAAAGATTTGTTTACTGGAAGGAATGTCATTTCAGAACACGACAAGTTTCTTTTACTTGATAAAAATAAAAGATTTTGCAGATAGTATTCGCCAGAAAACGAATTCACTAGAAAACTTATTCACTATACAGTAAACTTTACAGTTGCCTTTGAAACCTTTACAAAGCGCAAAAATAATTAAAATCGCGAACAGCCGCAATACATTTCGGTTTAAAGATCTTTATCGGTCATGGGACAATGAAATGGCCATTGTCTCGCATCATTATGGTAAGCCACTTCCGTTTCACTGATGGTTTTCGTTCCATCCTTTTCTCTATATCAGCATATGCGGAGTTGTGAGCTCGTAATTTTACAGGACAGATACTTAAATTGTTTGCAAACGAATTATTATGTTGATTTGGACGGCATGCGCGAGGTTGGGTAAGAAATCGTCGAAGTTATTGACATACATTCAACCGATAGAAAATAACATTCATGAAAACCATTTCTTGAAAAGCTGGTGAGTTAGAGCTAAAGTTCGCTGCAGCGCTAAACATTATATGTTGTCTAATCAAACTATTAAAACATGCAGCGGTAGAGCGCTTATAAAGTTTAGTTTACTAGCGATAAAAAATTCGTAATAGCCATTAAATTCATCGTGCTTACGCGTTTCGTTCAACATAGTGTAAAATAAGGTGTATGGATTGCAGTACAGTTCAGTCAACTAGAGTGAGTGTTTGGAGCGGCAAATCTAGTGCGTAGTACATATACATCGATGGCCGTAGTAGTAAAGATATAGTCTTTTTATAGTAAATATGGATTAGGAAGACTGAGACAACCCCACAGCGCTATTCCCAAACCACTGCAACTCCTGAAAGCCTGCAGAATCAACAGTGGCAACCACCAGAAAAGCGCTAAGCTGAGGCAGTGAAGCTCGACGAAGTCCCGGCAAATGAATTTAACTGTCTTGGATCCCGCAACGAAATTAATCAGAAAAGAATAACGGAGGTGTAGGAAAAAACATCATTAGTCTCCGGAAAGACTTTAGAACCTATTTTTTTTAAATTACTGCCTCGTTGTTCTATTTTGCAAGCGCTACTGCTGCGCATAAGCTCTTGATTTTCGTGCGGGGCAAGGTTTGCTCGGCTACAAACGTCTGGGACCCAGGGTCCCAACAAATCAAAGATTTATTTAGTCTTTGTACCAGTTATATAGATTCTACCGTACTGAATTTAAATTTAAATACACGGTAAATAAATAATTTGCACGTCTTGATCTGTTTTACTGTTGGATTTTGTTGCAAAATACACAGATATACACACAATACTCGTTAGAAGTTAGGTAATCACACATAGAATCCTTCCTTCCCACTGGCGCAGCGGGCAGCATCTTGAATGCCGATTAATATTGCCAAGAGGGCAGTCAGCAACATGATCTTTTTTCTCCTAACGTTTACCTGGCATACTTTTATTAAAATAACTGACCAAGCTCTTACTATCTAGTGCACAGTCGATTTACTGCTATTATTTCAAGTGGAACCAAATAGCGCGGTAAAAATAAAGTTTGTTTTATATTTGCCAGTCACATCTAGACACGCAGGGGTCGACTAAAAAGATGACAAATACAAATATTTTTATTTGTTGAACATATTATTATGTACAGTAGTGTGTTGTGACTGTGTGTGTGTTGTGTATGCGCGTGTGTGTGTAGTGTGTGTGTGTGTAGGAACAGTTGTAATTATTACAGAATGCTATGTGTAGCCGTCATCGGCGTACATATATTAACTTGGTACAAACATGCTGGTAATTTTATACTAAAATTAGGCAATACTAATAAAATTCGTAGCTCTCATAATAACTTGTCAACGCTATGAGTTTCTTTACCTAATCAACCGACTTCCCAAAAAGGAGGAGGTTCTATGTTCGACTTTATGTTTGTTTTGTTTTTTTTTTTTGTTTATGTTCACCGATGTCTCCGTCAATTGTGGACCGATTTTGAAAATTCTTTTTTTGTTTGAAAAAGTATGTTCCGAAATTGGTACCATTTTAATTTGGTGAAGATCTGATGAAGAACTTCGGAGATATTCAACAGAACTCTTCAATAAATAACGGCAAATCTCTCGGGATTGCTGCAATCGTATGTCTGTTTGTTGTTTATAACATTTCATAACATCACGCCAGTTCGCTCTTAAGGGGTAAGCAGATCTCTCATTTCACCGGTTATGTTCATGTTTCATGGAATCTATTCTGGAGAAATAGTTCCCATACTAACTTGCCTATTAGGTACGTACAACTAAAAAGTGAAAAATAAAAAAACTTTTTGCAAAAAAATACTACCGACTTCCAAAAACATAACGCATAAAAATGGTACCTACGAAAGACAACGACTTCAAAAAATTAAGTTATTTTCACTTTGTAGTTTTGTTTTTGGAAGTCGGTAGTATTTTTTTGCAAAAGTTTTTTTTTATTAAATGTTTTAAAAATGTCGTTGTGACCCAATGGCTGAGACGTCGCCTCTCTTGCTTGAGGCCATATATTCTAACCTAGGCAATTATCAATGTTACTTTTCCAATTCATAAGTACTTACTTAGTTTATCTTGGACATCGCTTATACTAGCAGAACTAAGCGATAGGATCTCGGATAAAATGTTTGGTATATTCCCGGAAATGCATGAAATCAAAATCAAAATCAATTTTTTTTATTTCACATAGGCCTACATGGGCACTTATAAAACGTCGACAAAAGGTGCACGGTTCGGGTTGGTCGTTTCCTATGGAGAAGAACCGGCAAGAAACCATGGTTTAAAAATGGTTTGGTTTTACAATATTTCCATGTTACAACATTAGTTCTTAGATATGGGGGGGACAACGTAGACCCGACTTATGACAATAAGTCGTAAGAAACTAAAAAATAAAATAAAAAGATTGTATATTTTATAAAAAGTTAACAAATGTTAACTAGCATCTAGAAGGCCTACAATGTTCACACATTCACAAAACAATCGGTAAAAGAATCTATACACAGGTAAATAAAAATAAGTATAACAAGACTAAATTTAACATGTGGCACAAATTTTGTTATCAGTGCTGTAACTATTCTTAGCAAAGGGCTATAAAGATGTTTGAAAACTATTGTAAAAAGTCTAATTAAAAGAAGTAAAGAAAAATGATATTGAGAATAGTTAGAGACATCCACATATTTGTGCCGTTTACAAGTTACCAGGGAAGCTGCATGCGCAGAAGGAGCTAAGGCCAAATATTTTTATCTTCAACGTAGTCCTTGATTTTATAATATACTTTTTTAATAAGGATACGTTTGATGTAGTTTTTGAACCTTCCATCGGTCAGTTCTATAACTGACTTTGGCAACTTGTTATAAAAGCGTATACTGTTTATAAGAAAAGACTTGCTAGTTTTCGTTAATCTGAATTTGGGTATTACAATTTCGTGCTTACTGCGTGTATTTAAATTATGGAAGTCGCTTCTAGTTTTGAAAAGCCCCCGTCAAACTCGCGCCGCATTAGGTAGCCATATTTAAAAAACTAAACGCCTGCATGAGACCAGCTATTCAGTACCAAGTCAAAATAAGTCCCAAATTATATATCGTGTCGCGTTATTAAAAAACTTTTTGGTCCCAGTTGAGAGCTGGATTATTAATTTATATTGCGTTCAACACTTGTTATTAATAAAGTGTAGGAAAGTTTTTAAGCATTGCTAATAGTTTGTAGTGGCATCTAGCGATTAATTAAGAAAATTGTTGAGTGTTTAGTTAGTGAATTATTTTTTTAATCAAAATATGAACTCGTCATAATAGCAACTTGTCCACTAACTTACCTGTCTTCTTCCTAATCTCTCACTAGTGAGAATCAGAATTCCATTTCAATTTGTTAATAGCTTTTCTTTTCTTTACGCTTACGATCGATTTCTGATCTGAGTATTTGAGGTTAAGAACGTGTCAAAGCCTTCTTTAGGGGCAAATTTTAACAGGTTTTCAGGCCAAAGTATAGTTTGACAAATACTTAACTCGTTATTAACCTCAAAAACTTCATATAGAAATCGGCCCCAGTCTCGCATATAACCCAACCTATGCCATATTTTCTATTTTGATTTTTCGTTTGTCTTGAATTGAAAATGTAAAATGTACCTGCTATGAATGGGCAAATCAGTGTTCTATGAGGTTTTCCATTTCACGAACAGCATACCATTCAATTTGTACAAGTATATATATACGACTATCTATTCGCGTTGCAGGTATTTGAAAAGTGGCTGTTTGGGTATTGTGAGGGCTTCTCACCTATTTAGAGGCTCGTTGCCTATTATAAAACTGGCAACAAATAACTATTTAGTTTTAAAGGTGATTGAAATCAGAACGATAGGAAAATATTTGAAGATGTTTTTGTTTAGCTTTACTTGTCAGTTCTGTAAAAGCCACCATAAGGATTTTTTGCTTTTTATTTGAGCTCCCTGAGCTACCCCTCACAGTACTCCGTGAACAAAATTTACGGAAATGGAATCCTCATTATCTTCCTGCTCTTCTTCCATGTTACTTGGAGTTGGCGCAATACTTTTTCTAGTTCCATTCCGTCTTGTCAATCATCACACTATTACTAAGGAATGAGTTTTTAAACTTACTTGCCTGTTACTAAACAAGGACATAGTGATTTTTAGAATAATTAAAACTTGGCAACTATAATTTTAGACGCAAATTTGTAGACATTTAGTTTCGTTTTATTTAAACTACAAAACTTCCTTCAGTTGCCACGAACACAAAGTCTAAAAATACCTCAAACAAACTGAAAAATACAATATGAATAGGTTTCACCAACAAAGTTGAAACTAAAGTCCTCAACAATATTAAGTTACATGTAAGCCCAAAAGGGTGTTGAAGGATCAACAGGGCGCTAGATCTGACCTAAATTCAAGGGGCTCATTCAACAATGTAGGAAGGTACTGGAAATGTTTGAAACTACAATTCGCCTGGAGTTTAAATTATAAACAAGTTTTGAAGTGCTACCTACTGTTATGTAGTTAAGGCTAACTTTGTACTGGACTTTGAGGTGAATAACATCACGACATTATATTTTATGTCGCTTATGTTTATCCAGACAGACGCCCACGTTCAGTAAGATAGGCCCGCTTTTCTTCTAGGTAAACAAATAAATAAAATTGAATTGTCTAAAGGTAATATCAAAATAAAGTTTTATGGAATGCATGTGAAAGTACATACGGTACTAATAACAAATATGTAATTTTTAAGCTTTTTGTCTGTGTGTTTGTTCCGGGTAATCGCCGAAACGGCTGGACCGATTTTGAGGGGACTTTCACTGGTAAATAGCTGATGTTATAAGGAGTAACATAGGCATATGTATTATTTATAACGAAAAGAAATACATACCATAATTATATAAAAAAACTGCGAGGACGAAGTCGTGGGCAAACACTAGTAGATCATAATAATTTATGATAGAAATATTAAACTTCGTTCTAAAAGTGTTAGGTGAACAGCTGTATCCGAATCCTACTGTTAATAGCAAGTATTTAAGTGAAAATCTGTATATTTGGATGTTTATTAATAAGTCACGCTTCGCAGCTGAGCGGGTTTGAATGGCATCTGGCATGGAAGTAGACTATGATCTGGGTTAGGACATGAGGTTACCTTTTTTATCCCGTGCGATATTTTTTACCTTTTACCCAGGCAGAACCACCGACTTAACAAAAGTAAGTACCGTATAAAACTGTCCGTGAAAGTTTCCGCGTAATTATTTCTCAGATATTCATTTTCAAAAATAAAATGAAAATTAAGTTTAATCAAAAACGCTTACGCTGCAGATGTTTGCAGTCGGATCTCAGGCTTTAATTATTTTTAACCTCTCTTTCAATAAAACAACATCCCATTAGCACCAAGACATTTGAAAATGGTTGATGGCAAAGTTATAAGCGACGTAGGAAGTTGCGGCTAAATTTGGCACCCTCCCAACAACCTCTTAATTACGAAAGGGACAAAAACCAAAGGCTTTTTGTTCATATTTTGTTGTACGGAATGCTCGTAATAGCAACGCAATTAATGCTTTGTTTTAGCCTCATGTAGTTCATCAGTTCTATCAGTTTTGTTATAATGCCTGAAATAGTTTGTTATAGTCATGTGAGTTTAAGTAGGTAAATGTTGTAGAAATAGACTCGAGTTTTTACAAGAGGCTGGATTGTAGCATACCGTGAGTTCTGATAAAGAAATAGGAATCTGTAGTGTCTGGTTATTTTTCGCCTGTAAAAGCACTTAAAGTATAAGAACTAATTCTTCGATATTTAGTATGGAATCTCATACAGTTAAAATCGACATCGTGTCAGACTAATGCATAGATTGGAGGGACACTATTGACTACCGAAAATACTGTCTGACTGTCTGTTTGTCCCAAAATGTCGGCATTAAGAGATATGTGGAATAAGAAGAGGGAAGTGAGATTACTACAGTTTGTACCAATATATAGGAACATTTCCTCGCAATTTATTACGTAAAGACGTCATGTTTAAGGTTACACTATTCTTCCGTACAAACTTAGTCTGGCGATTACTGCACTGTTATACGAAGTACGTTAAAAAAAAAAAAAAAAAACATTTTATCTACCTAGTATGGAAACAAAAAGGTAAAAAAATTAAATTATTTAAAGTTATGAGCGTCGAAAGTTCCATATTTCAACACTAATTTGAACGCATCTTTGGGCGGTAATAAATACCATAAGAAGAAGGAAAATTGCAAAACGGCCACCATACAGGGATATATTAGTAGTTCAACAATGCAACTAATTTTAATTTGAAAATATTCATATGGTCGTTTTTTCATGATATCTAGACTCCCAAAGGTCTGGTTATAAAACGCTCGTTTTCGTTCTAAATCATCATCCATTTCGCTACAATCTTGCAAAAGTGCTAATTCGTACGCGAACTAGCTTCTTACTGCTCATCACAGCATCTATCTCTTTCGCACGTGTTGTCAGATGAGACTTTAACCCCGCGCACAAAATAGTTCGTGCCGTCGACTAGGGCAACCTGAAGCGTACCTGCTGGCTGACTAAATATTAAAAAAAGGGGCTGGTCTGTGTTAGCAAACTTACGCTTTGAGCTGTCAGCGACAAGCCCTGTAGGGCTTGGCTTTGTCGATGCAGTCCTACCTTGCCTGGCTCCTTCAGAGCCGGCAAGGTGGCGTGGTCTTGAGGGAGAGCGCTACGGTCGTGTAGATCCTCAAGGCAAGTGCGGTGATTTTCCTTCTCGTGGTTGCCGCCCTGTTATTGGTCTAATTCGCTATTGGCGCTTGTCGCATACAGACGTGCCCACAAGCAATATTTAGTTGCAATAAATTATTAATAATAGTGACCTCCTTAAGTGTATTGGTAACTTTGCACTTTTAATTTAGCTTAGTATGTGTGCATTTACAAACTATGAACAAGTAAAAGTGATTTAGTGTACGCATAAAATGGAAAACAGACCCTCGAATTCAGGGGGGCCAGTGCTCTCCTTTGCTTCGCCTGTAGAGGCGCCACCTGAAATCATCACCACGCCCGAGATTCAAAAATGGATGACTTCTATTGAGCCGCATCTGAATGAAGTCTGCTCTATTGCCGCGGATGGAAAACTCAATTCGGAGCAGAAAATGAAAATAGCAAACCTTTGCCGTAAAATAGGATCCGGTACCTCACAAATGGCAGTAATATACCAGTCGCTAAAGGCTAGATCTCTTCTAATGCACAATGCGGTTGAATCCCTTACTGAAAAACGAGACCTGTCAGACCACATCATGGACCTCAAGAAGACGATACAGGACTCAGGTACTGCGGGAAATGTTTCTTTTGCCGAAATGGTAAAAAAGGGAGCAAATAACTTTGTTCGCCCCAATAATTTAAGCTCGGTTGCAATTTATCCCCAAGATAAATTGAAATCGAGTGACGAAACAAAAGACCTCGTTAAAAAGATCATACGCCCGGAGCAAATGAAACTGCATGTTCGAGGTGTCCGGAAAACCAAAAACGGAGGCGTAATTATCAGCACCGAGACCAAACATGACGCTGATAAAGTAAAGCAAGCAGTCCAGCACTCTACTTCAGGACTTACCGCCGACGAACCCAGCAAGCGCAAACCCCGGATCGTGATCTTAGGAGTGCCGACTTCCATGGCTGAAAATGAGGTCTTCAGATGCATTTTTGAACAAAATGTAGCCGACAAGTTTGAAGACATGCCCTTTGAATCTTTCCTGGCCTTGGTAAAATTAAGCCACAAATCTGGAAAGAGAGATGCGTCGACCTGCAATTACGTCATTGAAGTACCAGCTGATATACGTAAAGCCCTAATCGCTCAATCAAGACTTTTTATTAATTGGACGTCCTGTCCTGTCGGGGATTTTACACTGGTAACTCGGTGCTACAAGTGCCAACAGTATGGTCATGCAGCAAAAACGTGCAGAGAAGTCAACTCGACGTGTGGGCATTGTGGTGAAATAGGGCACTCGATGACAGAATGCACGAAGAAAGCTGATGTACCAAAATGTGCAACTTGCTCACGCTTTAAAAAGCCCAGCAATCATAAAACAGGAGATCCTGAGTGCCCTGCAAGGAAGATAGCGGAATTCAGATACATCAACTCTGTCGATTACGAGGGCGCCTAGAGCGTCACACTCATGAGATGCCGACTCATCAAAAAGAAGCCACTGCACTGACCTACTTCGCCTGGATTTGTTGCTGTCTCAGGAAATTTGCCGCCGTGCGTACTTTGGCAAAATGGTTTTAAAACATTTTGCAATAGTGGTTAACCCAGCTCAAATATCTGCTGATGCTCAAAGTTCGTTGTCCGTGTGTGTAAATAATTATGTGCAATCAATTTAACGTTATCTAAGCTAAGTAAGGAATCATATGTTTATTATTATTAATAGAATTTAATTTTAATCTGTTTTAGTAATTAAGATTATCAATAAATAAATATATCTGTCACTATTCTAATGTTAAGAAAATATTGTAAAAAATTCCGTGTCCAATTACATTATTTGAGACCCCGCCGCCTGTGATACAGGATTACCTAGTACAGGCACCTAACATTGTTGTACCCACTTTATGTATAAGACCAATTATTATATTTTACCAATTTCAAGTTTGAATAAAGATTATTATTATTATTATTATTAATTCCCTCTGAAATAGACGTAACTGAAATCACCGGGCGACGTATCACAGGGGTGGCGAGGTCATGCCCCTGGGTGTCCACCATTGAACAAGTAAAATGTTGGATAGCAATGACCTCCCGCGTGTTTGTGCCGTGCGCGGGGACCCGTATGGAGGGATGAAGGGATCCTGGTGATTGAGTGGAGCAGGTTGCACACAACACATCACTTTGGCCCGGATTTCTTCCGACACGGGAGGCCGTAGCCTAGCCAGCTACGGTCAATCGGCTGCGGGGTCCGGTCAGACGGGCCCCAGGCGAGTTCACTCCCATTGGGGGCTTGCAGACGGCGGCGCTCGCTCGCATCTCTAGTGGTAGTGGTGTGAGTTGGTGTCGTGCAGTCTCGTGAGCAACTAATGGGGGGGGGCTATATCCCTCGGCTAATCCCTGGTGCTACCGTAGCATCGCCACTTGAGCACTCCATGGAGGGTGGGGATAGTCGAGGGATGAAATTTATATCGGGATTTTAAATGGATTTAAATTCAAAAAAAAACCACAAGGCGAAAGGACCGGCGAAAGTTGGGACTGCGCTCCAAAAGGCGGGACCGGCGAAAGCTGGGACTGCACACCAGACGGCGGGACCGGCGCAAGCCGGGACTGCATTTTCCTTAGCAGGTATCTGTCAGTCTATCATCCTTTCTCTTAAAAGCTCTGGAGAAACTGGTAGACAGGTACCTAAGAGAGGGACCACTTAAAATCTTCCCTCTACATAAACTACAGTGCGCCTACAGCCCTGGCAAATCTACAGAAACGGCATTGCACTATGTAGCGAGTCGAGCCGAGGCTGCGCTAGAGGGACAAGAGATCTGTGTCGGGGCTTTCCTCGACATAGAGGGAGCCTTCGACAAGACAACATTTGAGTCCATACGCATCGCTGCAAAGGAACATGTCATCAATGATACCACGTGCAACTGGATTGACTATATGCTGAGAAGCAGAATAGTCAGATCGGAACTGATGGGAGACAGACTTAGTGCAAAAACAACAAGAGGTTGTCCGCAGGGTGGAGTGCTGTCACCATTATTATGGTGCTTGGTAGTAGACTCGCTACTTACCAAGCTCAATACTGGACCATTCTACACAGTAGGCTATGCAGATGACATAGCCATAATGGTTAATGGTAAATTCCCGAACATAGTCTCTGGATTATTACAACAGGCATTGAGGATGAGAGAGGAATGGTGTACAAAGAACCACCTCTCTATCAACCCAAGCAAAGCAGTCATAGTTCCATTCACGAGGAAGAGACAACTAGGAAACCTAGGAGAGCTCTCCCTCAATGGAATAAAGCTGCCCTGGTCTACCGAAGTTAAATATCTGGGTGTAACGCTTGATAAAGAACTCAGGTGGAAAACTCATGTGGAAAATATTACGACGAAAGCCCTACGAGTGTTCGGCATGTGTCGTTCCACCTACGGTAAAACTTGGGGGTTAAAGCCCAAAGTGATACGATGGCTGTACCGGACAATGATAATACCTATTATCACATACGGCAGCATAGTGTGGTGGCCCAGAACAAAGCTTGCCTCGTGCAAAGCGCCACTCACCAGATTACAAAGAACAGTGTGTCTAGGCATCACGGGTGCTTTCAGGACAACACCTACGGCAGCGATTGAGAGATACCTCAATATCCCTCCTCTGCATATGATGGTTGAATTCGAGGCAAGGAAGACATTACATCGACTTGCTGTGGCTGGACTATGGGATGCCTCTAAGCCAAGGACCAACCATACAAAGTTTGACGGGAATGAAGGCCTGGATGGGGTAACAAGCATGTTATCCGATAAAATGCAAACTATGTTTGTGTTTGAAAGGTCTTTCAAGGTCCAAATCCCTACAATAGAGGACTGGACGAAGGGAATCGATCCACCAGAACAAGACAGTCTGGTGTGGTACACTGATGGATCCAAAATGGAATCAGGTACAGGGGCGGGAATATACGCAAAAGGTTACAAATGTAGCAAAAGCCTAGGGAAAATGGCAACTGTATTCCAAGCGGAAACTTATGCCATAATAACCTGTGCTCAAGAGAATATAGATAGAGGAACCAGAGGTAAATCCATATATATTCTTAGTGACAGTCAGGCTGCAATCAAAGCCATGGCATCCTACAAAGTGGACTCCGGACTTATTCTGGATGCTGTCCAAACCCTAAACAGGCTTGGGAAGCACAACAGGGTAAGACTGATGTGGGTCCCTGGGCACAAAGGAATCCATGGTAACGAAATGGCAGATGAACTGGCAAGAGAGGGCTCAGCAAATGACTTTGTGGGTCCAGAACCATGTGTAGGCATCTCGACGTGCCTCGTAAAAGCCGCATTTAGGGAGTTTGCAGATCACAGACAGCGAACTCATTGGCTATCTAGCACCGGTCTACAACACTCCAAGAAATTCCTAGGCTCTACGTTCAAAGCCCGGGAATGCATTTGGAATATGAGCAGGGGGCAAATCCGCTACCTGCTTGGGGCCTTTACTGGGCACTTTGGAACCAACGACATGCTCATGAAGATGGGTCTAACCGCGACACCCATGTGCAGGTTGTGTGGGGAACATACGGAGCGCATGGAGCACCTTCTTTGCACATGCGATGCACTGGCTGGTAAGCGAATGAGTCTCCTAGGGGCTGGATATCCAAGACCAGAAGACTATAGGCTCATATCTCCCAGTCTCGTTGTAAAATTCATGAAAAGAGTTTTCAACGAGATTGGGGAGGAGTAAGGTATCTAGGGGACCACAATAGATCCCTATGGGTCGAAGTGTCTGAGTTGTTTCTCGGCCCCTCCACAAGATAAGATAAGATAAGATAAGATAAATATTAAAAAAAGTAGAGGTAAGTTTGCTAACAAAATAGTTAAACATGTTTAGACATACATTTTTGAAGTAAAACCTTCGTAAAACGTGTACAGTTTTACGCATTTACGATTTATCGTGAAGGAATACGAATTCGTTGACAAATTGAGCGAAATTCCCTCGAGTTCAAGTGGAGAGCACTCATGTAGATTAGTAGGTTCTGTGTTCTAGGTCAGCGCTTCTTAGTGAACAGAATCGATATCTAGACGATTGACTATTGGGTAAATATTTACAAGATAATCAAAAGTCAGCGATCTGGGTAAAGCTAGGTAAAAAATATATCTTAATGTAACCTCATGGTAATATTTATTTGTTGGTACCTGTAGGGATTGGCACAATAAAAAAGACATCTATACGCAGCATAGAATGAATTCGGACTGTGGATAATGACGACGACGACCGTACCCTCGTTATTTCATAGTATTCAGCGTAGATACAAGAACTGATAGAGAAAATTAATTAGGAATATTATTATTCTGTTAATAGTGTACTTAGGTATGGTCAGATATCTGTATATCTCACATCAGTTTTAAGAGGAACCATACCTGATAACTGGATTGTAGACGTGGAGGTCAGATAAGCAGCAGTCGCTTCATGTAAAATGCTTTTATCTAAACTCACAACGTGATGTTCCAAAATGTATGAATTCAAAAAATATTGTTAAAACATGTTCTATTTTTGTGGATAGGAAAAATTTAAAAAAATACCTCTACCGTGCAACATTTTCCTTCGATTTTCAAACAACTGCACTTAACTGCATCATAAAATAACTTTTTAATTTTTATAGCACACTTTACTTTTTAATTTATTGGCGCATATGGGCTCATTGACTTAATGTAGGCAAATAGTGTCATTGTCTATTAGAATGAGCACAATGAGAATCTAAATTTCCCGCCATACTACATTTTTTTTTTCGTTTCCACTTTTGTTTTATTTCAACTGTATGAGTGAAGATAAAATAGTGTACGCAACGGCATATTATTAAGTATCATTACACCCGGCTTCGCCTTGTGCGATAAACCCACACTCGTGTTTTAAAAACCCATATTATATGACCGTTGCATAAACTACACACATCAACACGGTCTAGGGATATTTCATACTCAATTAAATAACTCGAAAAGTACTGGCCGCATTGGAATCTTTTATACACCGATTTGTTTGTAATTTATCTCAGACTAATTCCAAATTCAAATTTTTGAAAATTCTTTTGTTTCGTTACAGTTTTTTTTCATTTTTAAACGAAAGATAAAGTTAAAATTGAGGTATTGTAGCCATGCAACGCCAACATTTGACGAGGGCGGAGATGTTACGAGCTGTGGGAATGCTGGAAGCTGGGTATGTTCAGCGTAATGTTGCTGAGGCCATAGGGACCCACCAAAATGTAATTTCAAGATTGTGGACACGCTATCGTGCAACGGCGACTCAATTGGTCCAAAGGCTGCGAGTGGAACACCAAGTGCTTGTGAGTGACCAAACTGTAAGAAGGCGACTGCATGAAAGCAATCTACGCTCTCGTAGACTACTCCGGGTCCCACCTTTACGGAGAGGCAATCGTGGACGACGATTAGAATGGGTTCGGAACCACGTGGACTGGGGCCGTGAGCAATGGTCCAATGTGCTATTCACGGATGAATCCTGGTTCGGCTTCCATCCAGATTCACGAAGGACGCGTGTTTGGCGAGTTCCTGGACGTTGGAGCCGTCTTCAGAACCCTCAGGAAGTTCACCCATACCAAGGAGGAACAATTATGGTTTGGGCAGGAATTCGTCTTGGAGGACGGACGGATCTCGTTTGGGTGCGGGGCAATATGACGGCAGAACGATACGTCCAACAGGTGCTGGGGCCCGTAATCTTGCCCCACAGAATACAAATGGGGCAAGATTTCCTGCTCATTCACGACAATGCCGGGGCACACACGGCGAGAACGGTAGCAGCTTGGTTACATACACACAATGTTAAGGCCTTAGACTGGCCTGCTCAATCGCCAGATCTCAGTGGGATATGCTGCAAAGAAGAGCTCTGAAGGAAGTTCCTGAAAATCTGGCTACAGAAAATCAACTTTTTGCGCACCTCAGATGGACTCGGCACAATATTCCGCAGCAAGACATTGACAACCTTGTTCTGAGCATGCCGAATCATTGCCGATGTGTTATGAACATCATGGGCGCTTTCTCAGACTACTAACTTCAAGTTTATAAACACAAATTAAATGATTTTTCTATTTGTTTCAGTTTTTACTCATAAATTAAAAGTTAATTCATATATGGTTTCCGTCTATGCTTCATTTTTTTTCCATAAAATCCTGAAATTTTAATCGAAGTACCTTAACCATTATTAAAAAATGGTAGAATATTAAATAACGTATCTTTTAAATATATACATGTCATATAAATAATTAACACATTGATAGTAATTCGCTTTTTTAAAAATATCCCTAGACCGTGTTGATGTGTTTACTATTAAACCGCATACCGTTACACTAGAAGCCAACCCCTTCCTAATTGGAGAACGGATAGCTAATAATGATTACACCAACACTTAAAACACAATAACAATTCATTCCCCCATTTCCACTTCCACTTAAAATCAACAAAGAACAAAACTATATCATTCAACAAGAACATAATAAATAAAAAACAATGTTCAAATAAAACAAACGGTCTGGCGGTGTGAACGATGAATTTTCTTCTGACAGTAGAAGAGAAATAGTGGTACAAATGTACTTGCCCATTATTTATTATAGTTCGCTCATTCCTCACTGCGGAGCCTTTAGTTTCTTCTCTTTAATCTGTCTCGAGTTTGTGGTGATGCAATGGTGGAAAATATGATATTATTGTTTTTATATGATTAGTTAAGGAATTTGGTCTTTTTTGGTATAGGTACTGGTAGTTTGGAGTTAGAGGGTACAAAAATAGCGCAATAATGGTAAATGATGGCTTTGAATAGCTAGGATAACAGAAATTGTACGCTCAACGGACATTCAGCGCAACGGATTTTATTTGAAGGTACTCATTCCAAGTATAATGACTACAATTTTGTACTGTATGAATTCGAAGACACTTGATTAATTTGATTGAGATGCGTATGGCGTGCACCGGTTAAAAAGATTCTAGGCTTCTTAATTCAAAACCTCCATAGTTATGTAATTATTATCGGATGCCTTTTATTTTACAATTAGCACAACAATAATATGCGTGCAGACGAAGTTAACGTTTATAGCAGGTGAATTTAGTTCTCAATAGATTTCAAAAGAAAAGTGGCATTTTTTTATTCAGTTCTTAAAAAGAGCATTGCCCCTTAATAGACATTTATCCTGCATCGCGGATGCGTTAAAACATTTAATCTCACATACAAAAACATTTCGACCCAGAACAACTACCTGTAGTAATTATTGGATTAATAATATGAGTATACCTTTGCCACATAATAGTGTCATCTTTCACAAAAAGCAGTTACGACGCATTCAACCAATTTAACCAAAAATGAGCCTAACATCACAACCTCAATATTTCACTCCCAAACTATCCCAACATCACTATTATACTGTAAATCTCTATTTATCTCACTTAGCCACTGCCGCCAGCGTTTATTCGCGTTGCTGTAGCGTAGCGGTTGCAATACGCTAATTGCGATGCCGCTTGTCTTAAGTGAATGTACATTTGCTGAAGTCTTGTTCAGCATTGTTGTCTAGCTGACGGAACGACAATTGTGGTGACATTTTGGAGGGAATTGAATGAAAAGTCATTATGTTCGGAATAAGGATTTGTAGTAAACCTATGGAATTTGTGAAAACAAAAGGTGTGATGCGTCAAAAATAATAACACACAAAAAAGCTGATGTGATGCTATTGGCTGCTGAAAATTTACTCAACCAATCGCAGCAGCTAACGAGTGTTAGGCATTTTATGTATTATATAAAAAAAAATATATAAAAAATTTGCTTCCGCCGGCGGCTTCGCTCGCGTGAAAGTCGAATATTATCCCGGGGGAACATATTCCCGGGATAAAAAGTATCCGATGTCAAAAGAACAACATAAAGATAAAAAAAAGAAAGATAAAGATTCCTGACCTAGCTCTGTGCCAAATATCACCCAGATCCCTGCAGCCGTTTGATCGTGAAGAAGTAACAACTATACAAACAAACATACACTCACAAACTTTCGCCTTTATAATATAAGTGTGAAGTGTGATAGTGCGATGCATATATAACATGTTCAAATTCAAGTCGAGCAATCAGATTCAAGTGATTGCCAAAATTAAAAAAAAATAGGAGATTTATGAAAGACTAGCTGAACCTCGCGGTTTCACTCGCATCTTTGATTACTACTCCGTTCCTATTAGTCATAGCGTGATGTTTTATAGCCTATAACCTGCCTCAATAATCGGGCTATCGAATACTGAAATAATTTTTAAAATCGGACCAGTAGATCCTGAGATTAGCGCGTTCAAACAAACAAACAAACAAACTCTTCAGCTTTATAATATTAAGTATAGATTAGAATACGAAATATGAATAAATCATATGAAGTCATACAGACGTCTTCTAAATCAGTAAACCTCATGCAATCCTCAAACATTTGTCTGCATACATCTAAATATTTGACCAATTGATTTGCGTGTGGAATTGTACCCTGCACCAATTGCCACCATACCATAGTTTCAGGGCGCCATGGTGTTGATTTGCAAATGTTAGCTTCTCTCCTTAAGTTAGCAGCATTTAGTTGCTTCACTTGCATCTTGTATGTTAACATTATATTCGCAGGATATATACACTTTATTGCACAACAGAATACACAAGAAAAAAAGAAACTTGGAACAAAAAACATACAACGGGTGGCTTTATCGCATTCCGCGAACTCTTCCAGGCAACGGATATGTAATTTCATTGTCCAAACTAAGAAATGTGAGGGATTTGAAACTGCCAAATCATGATTATATAAAACTTCAACTATTTAGCAAAAAATGCTTTTCAGTTTTTCAGATTGGCAATAAGCTTTATAATTTTTTCAGTAAATTGTAAATGAAACTAGAAAAATCTAATATGTGAAACTTTGTATAGTTTTACTTTTGTATAGTTATGCATACGAAAATTAAGTACTTACTTAGCTGTGGTAACATACAAATGACAACGTAAATTATTCAATTACTAGCTTCTGCCAGCGGCTTCGCCCCCACGTGAAAGTCGAATATTATCCCGAAGAAACAAATTCCTGGCATAATAGTATCCTATGTGCTATTTCTGACTATAATCTAGCTCTGTGTCAAATTTCATCTAGATCCGTCCAGCCGTTTGAGCGTGAAGAAGTAACAAACACACACACACTCACAAATTTTTCCTTTATAATATTAGTGTGATAGTGTGATACTTCATCGTCCTCTTGCCTTAGGTTGACGTAGCATTTCTTCTAGTTCCATATGATACATCTCTTTCACATCACGTAAATAGTCAATTCCTATCTAGGAGGTATCATCTTTCACACAATCCCTCCATCATGTCTCTGGTTTTCCTTTACCGCTATAAACATTCACATTCATAGTCTAAACTTTCCTCATTGCACCGCATCACAATACAATTACTCGTAACTACACAACATCCCTCACTAAAATCTGCAACAAGTCAAACCTTTAAAAAGGCTTTAACGAAGACCATTCCCACCCGATTTAAAACGTTCTTCACCGTCATATTTCATCTCGACAGCATAACTTTAAAATATTTAGTAACGCTTCGAATCCACTGAATATTTCAATTCAAATTGATTCCAACTATTTCGACGTCTCGTAATAAATTCTTTCCTACGCTTAGATCTGACATCCGCGTCTATCTGGGATCTGCGTTATGGTTGCGGATCCGTACGGAACTTCGAATCTCATCTTCGTCTAGGCCGGGAGTCCCGGAGCATTACTGACGATACCATTTCATGGCGGATATTAGGACATCGCTCAATGCTGTCGCGTATACCCTGATATATAGGTTTGGAAGGCGTTTGGGAATCATAGATTCCTTGGGCATCCTTTAGACATAGTGCAGTCTTGGATAAATGTGAACTAAACACTTGTATTCTGAACTGTAACTGAGTGTGGTTGGTGCGCATCTTGACTTCTTGAAGTATTCAATTACGGAAGTTTCATACTTTCCGTGCTCCAACAGTGACTTCTACTTTTTCCAACCAATAATTGTTAAAATTAAATATAATTAGTAGCATAGAATAGTTACTTACAAAAAACAGCTAGCGTAATAATAGTAGGTAGACATAAATATAACCCATCAATTGATTTACGGAATAAGATCGCAAAACAAAACAATGACTCAACAATATTTCTTCCCCAAATCAGTTATAAGATAGACCAAAAGGTACGTTAACGATTTTCTGCGTATATTTCTCCAATCGTACTCCTATTTGCTTTATATCCTTCTAAAGTAAAACTGACAACCCTATTCTTACCCTTATCGTTTGGGATTATATATCTACGCCGGGTATCGAACAGCCATTGACCTCGGTCGAGAAAGCAAACCCAATTTGTTCATACAAACAAAAAAAATATAAACTAGATAAAATATTGAAACTATAATTCCCAAAAGCAAGTTACAGACGGGAATGATAAATAAAATATATAAGACTTGGAAATTATGCAGTACAATGCGTAGATGTAATAAATTTGTCAACAATATATGTTTCCAATATGCAAATATACATACCCAAAAATCACTAGAGGAAAATAAAAGGATGGAGGAAACAAAAAAATATATGATAATCAAATGTACTGGATTCTAAGTTATATCTTACGTTGGAGCAGTTGAAACTGTCCCTTTGAAAACGTTTGTTCTACTATTTATCGAGATTATTCATCTCTTAGAATATTTAGATATTTGAAAAAGCTTTTGGTAGACAGTTGTTAGTTTATTGTTGAGCTAGATAGATTATATTTACATTTAGATAGACATAAGTAATAAAGTTTTCTACTATAAGGTAAATAGGGTTTAGGCAATTTATTTTTGTTGTATCAGGGTCACTAGAGAGATACCCAATTTAAAAAAGGAATTTAAATATTTTGTGCAAAACAATAAGATAGGAATATTTTTCATAATTTTTGTTGGGTCTGGCAACAAAAGATGGTCGACTAAAATAATAATTAAGGGGATATTCGTCAAACTTAGCGAAACAGAAACAAAAATAATAGAGCTATCGACATCCATCCTGTGTGGACAGATCATTAAGACCGGACGGAGCTGACTGACGACGGTAGTTAGTAACACGTCAACACACTAAAATGGCGCTTGCTGCATCCCAAACGAGAAAATGTCACAGTTTTGTGAAAAACTTTCAGATGCTTTATCCATTTTTGCAGCAACAGAAGTGAAAGTGTTAAGCGGTATGCCACAACTTATAAAGAAAATTGCAGGTCTTTCCACTATATTTTAATTTTATTTATTTAGTCAGGACCTCCAAAATTGCCCCTTTAAGATATGATTAATATAATGGGCAATAAAAAGTAACGCAATTTCTAAGACAGTTCTTAGTTTATTTATCTACTAGCTTTTGCCCGCGACTTCGTTCGCGTGGAATAGTGACTTCCACTCTTGACCAATAGATGGCGCTGTATGTCCGGAATAAATTTTATTTTATTCTTTATTTTTTGTAATAAAAACTATCCTATGTCCATTCTCAAGTTCCAAACTATGTCTGTACCAAATTTCACACAAATCGGTTCAGTAGTTTAGGCGTGAAGCAAAGACAGACAGACAGACAGATAGACAGACAGACAGAAAGACAGACAGACAGAGTTACTTTCGCATTTATAATATTAGTTTGGATATCACAATTTCTACGACGAGGGTACATTTCATGTTATCAAAAAGACAGGTTAGACTTGGACTTCACGAAAGTGCCCCTTCTTTTTCAAGAGGTCCATTTAGCCAAGTAATTGAGTCTCAATCTCGACGTCGACAGCGGATAGGTACCTATCACAAACACAGATTCGTAAAACAATTGGAAACAAAACACTTTCTCGTAAACCAATGAATGAAAAATCTAGGCACCCGGGTACCTAATAAAAGTGAGTAGCCTTATACTGAACAGTCACTACAATAGGAACATGGATAGAATAGACTACACCGATCTATACAAAACAAATATTGATATATGTTTTACTACAAAATCTATACACCTTGAACTAGTCGGTGATTTAACAAGCAATACTTTTATCATGGCGTTAAAGAGATTCATCTCGCGTAGGGGTAAACCGGTTAATATATATTCGGACAATGCCACCTCGTTTGTTGGTGCATACAATGACCTATCAAAATTTCTAAAGACTAATTGCGATTCGTTCTGAGGAGATGGCTAAAGAAGGCATTTATTTTAACTTCATACCTGCATACTCTCCTCATTTTGCTGGCCTTGCGGAGGCTGGTGTCAAGTCAACGAAGCATCATTTCGTCAGGATGTTGGGCCTTTGTAACCTCACTTACGAGGAGCTTTGTACTACGCTGGTGCAAATAGAAGCTATTCTAAATTCCAGACCACTGACTCCACTTTCATCAAATCCTGAACAATTGGCACCATTGACACCCGGACATTTTTTGATTGGACTTCCTTTGACGTCTTTGCCGGCACATGATTACTGTGATCATTCAACCAATTCCTTGTCTCGCTTTCAACACGTATTGAACAGCTTCGACAACATTTTTGGAGCAGATGGAGCAAGGAATACATATCGAAGCTCCAACTCAGGACGAAATGGCGCACGTGTAAGGGTTCTCTGAAGCTGAACTCCCTAGTACTGCTAAAGGAAGACAACATGCCGCCGCTGAAGTGAAAAATGGGTCGGATTGTTGCTACCTATCCAGGTCCGGATGGCGTAATCAGAGTCGCAGACGTCAAGACTTCTACTGGTCTGCTCCGCAGATCGTTCAGCAAGATTTGTCCGTTACCCACCTACCCCGAGACTGACAATTTTGGTTGAAAGACAGGCTTTCAACGCCCGGGGGTATGTTTGCGCAGAACGCCTGCAAAAATCATCATATCACTGGTGCAGCTGCGTGTGTTTTGGCTCGTACCTTTTATTTTTATTATATTTTAAACATCTACCGACAGTAATATGTTTTTTTCATTATATTAATTTTACTTAACCATCAAGGCGTATTTATTACATCTCCTGCTAAATAAACCTAATGAAATCCCAAACATGGTGGTCCTTCGAGCTGGATTAGAAAGTTTCACGTTGAAGAAACTTCGATCAGCTATTATTACAAGGATTTCAAGAGAATTGGTGGATAACTCATAATTACAAGCGAAATTAGGTGTGGTATCCATTTTGCTGTGTCATTGTGAAGATTTCGATTGTCCAGACCACGGAAAATTCCAAATCTTCACATTGGATTTCATTAGGTTTATTTAGCGGGAGATGTAATAAATACGCCTTGATGGTTAAGTAAAATTCGTATAGTGAAAAAATCATATTACTGTCGGTAGATGTTTAAAATATAATAAAAATAAAAGGTACGAGCCAAAACACACGCAGCTGCACCAGTGGTACGATGATTTTTGCAGGCGTTCTGCGCAAACAATATTTACCCGGTTTTTTTATTTCTTCAAACCAATAGTATACGTAATATATATTATTAAATTTGTTGACGATATCTTTACTTGAGGTTTGAGATATCTTTATTCTAATAGAAATACAATAATTCACTTACTTTAGATGTCAAATACGACTTCTTAAATTGTCAAGACTCTTTGGAGACAAATAGTAAAGAGAAAAATCTTCACGTTCCCACAAAATTATGTTTTTCTCTCCAATTATTAAATTGTGTTAACATTGATGATATTTTTTTTCCTCTCTAGTGCTCTCTAGGTACTTACCTGTACAGTATACAGTACTAAATAGTACCAAGTCATCCCAGCCAAGTTTACTCCCGGCAGCATTTTAGCTGCTAACGTGAAGTGCTAATGGCTTTAGAGGGTTAGTCCCTTGTAATTTCGGTGCTAATGTTTAGGCTATTAAGGCTAGAGCTCCTATTCAATGGGTCACCTTTCAATCCACACAAATAGTAGTCCAACCAATCTCTAACTAAAGGTAACTTGATAGAAAATTTACCCGAAATTGGATTGACATGTCAAATTGTTTGGCAGCAGAAGTGGGATTTATTTAGGCAATTAGTAGCAACGTACCCTTTTCATTTGCTAACTGAATTATTCTGGAGAGATCTCGCGAATAATTCTTGATATGTCCAATTAATTTGGTTATTTAAGAAATTACGTACGATGTATAACAACATTTATTATTTGGTCATTATTTTAGGCCTGTTGTTCTCGTGATCTATGGCGTAAGCATGATCTTCTTCTGTGACGAAGCGTGACAATTGTAGTTTTGTTTTTTTTTTGCTTAGTACTTCGATACAGTACAAATGTTTTCTTAATGTCCCTCGGTATACTTCGTGTTTCATCAGTCGTCGGATTACTATCAGTTGCCCTTTCCACTTGGTGCAGACTGGACGCTCTCAATCAACTTGGAAGTATATTTACAGAGTAGTTTATTTTAAAAATGGGAGGAAAGCTGCTATTTTTACAGCTCTATATATTTCACACGAAACTCAAAACAAAAAGAAAGTAAAGTAATTAGTTCTGAATTAAAATTATTATACACGATAAATCTAATAATTGATGGACATGGAAATCAGCATCCTTTTGTATTCGGAAATACGATGATTGCCGAGGCAAATTTAGATAATAGTTGTACTGTATTAGCTTTGACTGCAGGTTTTGGAACACAGAGCACAGGAAAGTAGAAATCATGTCGTTTATTCAAATGTCCCACAGCAATGCTAGTTTTAAACGTGCAATTATTTAACTAAAACGTATTTATTTTCACCTTGTGGGTAAGCTCGTAATTGCAACCCTAACTTTATTAATTAATACATTTCAATCGCTGTCTTAATTCGACTGACTGAAATATGAATAGGTAAGGCCGAACTCGACCAGTAAATAAAACCAAACCATTAAAGCCCTCTCTTTGTTTAATATGAAACAATAAGTCTGTTAACAGGCTTACATCATTTGTATATTTCACAATATACTTGTCTACTGAATACTTAATAACCGCCGCTCAAAACAAAGGGAATAACGGAATAATTTCAATAACAACAAGAACTCGAATTTATATGCCGAAAATCAATCAACATTTTTCGGGCGTAGCGACGAGTACAATGAAATGGGTAAGGTATGTAATCCGGGAATTGTTTATATTTTAAAGAGCGACACAAGGGTCCAATATTGTACAACATTTTTAAGCTCTCAGAAAATATTCAATTTTAATTATTTTCTGCAGTGGAAAACGTATCGTCATGCTGGTAAGTATTGGTAATAATCTATACTTAATATTATAAAGCTGAAGAGTTTGTTTGTTTGTTTGAACGCGCTAATCTCAGGAACTACTGGTTCGAAATGGTTTTTTTTTATTTTGTGTTGGATAGTCCATTTATCGAGGAAGGTTATAGGCTATATAATATAACGCTACGACCAAAAGAAACGGAGCATAAATGGAAAATGTTGCAAAAATGGGCAAAAATATTCCTTTTTGAGAGCTTCCGTTGCGTGCGCTGCGTAAACGGTTAAAGTTACGCAACAACGCAAGGTAGGTAGCCAGTTGACGGGAGCCGCGTGGGACGCGTTTAAATGAACATTATCACACTTTACACTAATATTATATTATAAAGGCTAAAGTTTGTGAGTGTGTGTGTGTGACTGTTACTTCTTCATGCTCAAAAAGCTGGATGGATCTGAATTAAATTTGGCACAAAGATAGATTATAGTCAGGAATAGCCCATATAATACTTTTTATCCTGGAAATATGTTCCCTCGGGATAATTTTAACCGGAATACGATACGTTGGAAGGCCTGCCACAAGGAGGATCGATAACCTGGTTAAGGTTGTGGGAATCCGCTGGATGCGAGACGCATGGGATCGGTCAAAGTGGCGACGCCTGGGGCCTATGTCCAGCAGTGGACGTCTTTCGGCTGAAATGAAGATGATGATGGTGGGATAATTTTCAACATTCAGCAACAGGCAGAAGCTAGATTCGGTAATAAATCGTTCATGAATAAATTGCGACTGTTTTTTTTCCGTAACATTTTTATTTTTTCATTATCGTCATTTCATCTGAAAGACGTCCTCTACTGAACATAGTGTCTGGTCATATTGTATCTTGTGAGTGCGGTCCTGTACCTCTGGCATATTACTAATAATATTTTAAATGCTAAAGTTTGGATGGATGGATGTATGTTTGTTACTCACGCCGGAACGGCTGAGCGGTTCGAATGAAATTTGGCACAGAGATAGATTATAGTCTGGAATAGCACATATGCTATCTTTTATCCCGGTATAATGTTCCCTTGGGATAATAAAACACTTTTCATACGGGCGAACCCCTGGTAGAAGCTAGTTTTTATCTATTTACAATTTGAAAATACTTTGATCTTAAACTTCGCATCGCAGCTGAAAGAAAGAAAAATATTTATTTGTTACCCGCACAGGGGTCACGAGATAAGCAAAACACATACAAAACAAAAATAAAAACAATTACCCCGCGCGAGACCAAAAAGGCTCCTATCTCAGCATGTGCAACGATATTAAAAACCGGTTCGTAAAAGTCGGGTTTTTTGATTTTTTTAATTAACTTTTTTAAGTTATTTTTTTTGATTAGGTACATTTAAACATATAAGTGTTATATATTTTTGAAATCACCTATCACCTTGATACCCCCACGATGGGTTTGGAAGAAAAAAATATTTTTTTCCTCCACAAAATGGCGCCCAAAATCCGCCATTTTTTTCTTTTCCAATTTTTATGTCGCCAGTGACACTCGCATGGTTAAGACGAATCGATTGACGTAAGAATAATTAAAATCGGCCAACGCATTTGGTCTCTAGAACGCCACATAGGAACAAACATACATACATACAAACATACTTACATACAAACACATTACCCTCCTTCGGCAGTTGGGTAAAAATAAAATAACGCTGCGCTGATATTCTGATAGTGCCCACTGTTGATGCCACGGACACATTCATGGAAACGGAAAATACAATATTTAAGGCATACAATAGAATAAAATAAATAATAAGAAAATAGTATAAACATAGAAGGTGAGTTACAGTATATATGTGTTTAACGAATAAAACAATAATATATAAATAAAATATAACAAATATACGACCAAAATCCCGACGGCTTAATGAACATCTGCCGAAACTGTAGACAAACGACAGAGAGCCGCCAATCTATGGTTGGCGTCGGCTGACAAAATAAAAAAAAGGTAAATTATATAAGAAAAATGCATAAATAAACAAAGTGAAAATATTGCTAGTATTCGATAAAACAGAGTAGTGTGAATATTACTGTGTGTGGTGTAGTGTTTGCCAGAAAGTTTAAAAACTAAGAACAAGGAACATGACAGTAGATAATATGAACATGACAGATGCAATCTGTCAAAAGCACCTTTAACATTATATCCTTCATTTTTAAAAGGTTTTGACAATGACTGTCGCTGAGGTGATATGCCGACTTAATAAAATAGGGTATTTTACAAAAAAATATATATTTAGTCCGTCAGTGTAAAAATGAAAGAAAAATGTGTCCAATATTTTTTGGGTTATCTAAACCCAAAAAATATTGGACACATTTTTCTTTTGCCAAGTAAACAAAAAATTACAACTATACAGTGCGTTGAAATAACGTGTGACGTCACGGTGTCCTACTTTATACTGTCACAGTGAAGTCACAAGCCACCATTCCTGATCTTCGATGCGCTTTATCTTTGTCAATTTGAATTTATTAAATAAAGGAAAAAATACGTGTCCCATATTATTTGATAATCTCACTGACGGACTAAATAGAATTAACATTTTTCTACGTAGGAAACATCCCCATTATTGAAACGTTTTTATGAACAAGAATTGACATTTTGGTAAACTTTGATTCTTAAGGCAAAGATACGAAAATCGATGTGACATCTCAGATTAACTAAACGATGAACCTTGAAAGTAAATGGGAACCCTATTCCCATATAATCCACTACCGTTCCATGGTGAAAGGAATGCTATCATCTCATTTATGGGATAGGTGAGCCCGCGGATATTGGTCGACAAAACTCCTGGACGTTGATTAATGGGCCGGGTCACACATATAGTGCCAGTGAAGTAGATATGTTCGTAAATATACCTACTGACATACATATTATGTAGGTATTCAAAGTAAAAGATCTTGAGATGGTCACTTAGTAAGTGACCTAGTTTAGTAAGTTTCCTATAAGGGCTCTAAGTTTTAGAGCTCTGCAAAACTGACAAAGATAAAAATTATTATAAGCTATAACTACTCGCATAAAGTTTTTCATCATCATCATCAGCCTTTTAATGTTCCCACTGCTGGGACACAGGCTAGAAATTACCGGGGCACAATTAAGTACCTATGACCTAATTCAGGTCATGGGCTACCCGAGTACCAAACCTGTTTTACTTTCATAGTTATCCAAGCAAACAATGTCACAGTTAATAGTATTACTAGTAGACTTGTCATTACAGCATTAACAAAGCATTTTGAACAAAATACTAACCTATTTCCAGCCAATTAATTCCACAAACCTACATCAGATACAAAAAGTATTAAAAGTTGTGTATAAAAGCCAACTGGCCAGTACACAAAACTCAACAAAACAGAAAAAGGCAACGCGAATTATTTACAAAACAATAAATACGAAAAATTTACCGTAAAAAAAAACAATAAAAATAGGGAAACGTTATAGAAAGAAAGGGTTCCTTGTTTTCATTACAACAAACCTTTTTGGCTAATAATAAGAATGTTTGTTTTTGGAAAGTTTTCTTGCAGAAAATCTTCTTTGTTCAACCATTTTCTGTCGGGCACCCTCTGTCGATGACTTTTCATTGTCTAATTTGAATGGCCTTTTAAAAGGCTGTAAGTACCCGGCATTCGGTTATTATGACGCTTTGACCATTTTGTTTATTTAAAGGTTTATCATAAAAGAAGGAAATAAAGAAAACACATTTATTTGACACAAGCCACTAAAAATAACTAGCTGGTGGTAAGTGAATGAGTCTCCTAGGAGAAGACCAAACCCAGAAGACTATACGCTCATATCTCCTAGTCTCGTTGCAAAACTCATGAAGAGAGTTTTCAACGACATTGGGGAGGAGTAGGTTATCCTGAGGACCAAAATAGATCCCAATGGGTCGAAGTGTCCGAGTTATTTCTCGGCCCCTCCACAAGATAAGATAAATATAGCTTTTAAATCTTCATAAAACTTTAAACGTTATAAGGCGTTGGCGGTTGCTTTGCAATGCGACGGAAGGAAATCGTATCCTTTGACGAAACTTCTTCTTCTTAGTCGGGTGGGTCCTAATGCAAGATGGCTCTTGCCATGCGTCGCCATTTGGTTCTATTGGACGCAATGTGGGAACAGTCGGTCATCGTAGCTATGGTGATGTTTTTAATAAGATCTGCCCATCAGGTTGGAGAGCGACCCCGGGATCTTTTGCCCTCCATTTTGCCTTGGATTACAAAACGCTCCATTGAGTCTTCATTCCGAGTTATATGCCCAAAGAACTTTAGTATTCGTATTTGAACAGTCGACGATAATCTCTCTTTGATGTGAACGAAGTTCTTTTAGGATTGATACATTGGTGCGGTAAGCAGACGAAACACACGTGTGTTAATATTAACTCACTATAAATTAAAAGGAAATAAATTAAAGCCTTATAAAACGTGCTTGATTAAAAATCAGTGAAGTGTTAACCTATTTACCTACGAAAACGGATTTTTCATGAAGAAATAAAATATTTTTTTAAGGTTATCATTTTACCAGTTTTCCTACTTAATTTATTTCACTTTTATACTATATCGAATAGAAAACATTCGACTTATAATGTTTTATGTGATGTAGGTACGGCACTTTCGGATAAAGCGCATAAAGTACACAGAATTTTAGCAGTAAGACGTCCATTGCTGGTTAGAGTTCTTCCGTGAGCGGAGCGTTGCCACATCAACCTATCCAGCACTTCTCGAATCCAGCAGACTAACGTGGTCCTATCCAGAGTTTCTAGGCAAGTGTCATACGATCTCAGCGATGGTGATGGTCAAAATGCCAAAATGTAAAGGATTGCACACGCGACATTTCGTTAGCACTTGACATCAATAAAGATTTAAATTTCTATATTTATCACATTGTCTGGTTATGGCTACGTAACGGTTGGGCAATTCGATAATTATGTCAATGAATTGGTCTAAGAGCAAGCGAAGCGAGCTCAGGAGCTCAGGGCATCCCGACACAGATACCTCGATTTGCTCGCTCACTTCAGCTCCCGTCATCTCGTTCATGTTAGGTCACTTGAGACCCTGCAGACAGAAATCGGAGCCCCGCGCAGCTGGGCTCCGTCGACTTTATTGCTTGAATAGTAATCGTACTATTATATACTAAAATCAATGTCAACATTAAAAAATCAACAGAAAAAATACATCTTTTTGTTACCCGGTCCAATAAGTGATGGGCATTATTGAGAATGCCCGGTCAATTTAATAATTTTAATAGTTTTTAGCATAATATTGCCGACTCAAATGTGGATTTTTTCCAATTGTCTGGGCATTGTGAATAATTCCGAATTCATCACTTGGACCACAGACATATACACGAATAAGCTAAATTCTATAAAATCTAAATACAATGAATACTTGGTGTTCAAAGGAAATAATCCTGTTTATTGGCACTGATTTATTATTATGACGATCTCGGAATACTTTTCGTATTTAAATCGAAACAAATTGAAGTGTGTCTATTTGTTGAAATGTGAAAAAATACGATAAAGTAAAAAGGTGGTTCCGTTCATTATTTACCTGTTCTTGTTTGCCATTCTGTAAAAATATAAACGGCATAAAATATTCGATTTTAAGTAACCCTACAGGAATTGAAACGTTTTGGTACTGCCGTTTTCTATTTACCCGACTGCAGAAGGCTGTTAATTTGTTTATCAGTCTATGTATGTATGTTTGTTGTGGCGTTCTAGAGACCAGACACATTGGCCGACTTTGATGATTCTTACGTCAATCGATTCGTCTTAACGTTGTGCAATTTATTCGTCTTAGAAAATATAAAAGTGACGCCTTTCGGAGGATGATTGATTTTTTTATTTAACTTTTTTATATTGACTACTGTCAAAACTTTACGAATAGAAATGCATCTTCAAAAAGTTGAAGAAACAAAAAGGTATCCCCACCCAAACAATCATGCACTAAATCAACTTGTCCCCACCCATCGCATCCCTAAAAAGTTAAAAAGTACCAATTGTATAAACATTTTAATATATCACGGGAACAATAGCCAAGACTTTCTGTTCAACAAAGTGCAAACTCGTAAACGCGTTTTAAGGTTGTTTCCAAAGAACCCTAAAATGCCAAAAGGCGAGTTCAATTTATCTCTGTCAACCCTCAAGGGGCAGACACTGTGAAATCTCCACTCCATTAAAATGCTATACACCCTGTATATTCGATGTAACAAATACAAGATTCAACACAATTTTCTTCGATCGCTAAGTGTCAGTCAAATTCAGATTGAGCGCACTTAAGGCGAGTGTTTACTTTATTTCTTTCAACTTTTTTAAATGTTATTTGAGCAATTTACTTGTTGACTTTTTAAATATTTATTTGAGCAAATTATTTCTTTCGTTTCTATCACTGCTGCTTTTACATTTTAATTCGAACTTGATTGTGCCAGCGGCTTCGCCTGCGTAATGGTTGAAAGGACATAGCCAGATTCTGCCCTCCAAATCAATCAGAATACATTAATGTGCAGTAATTATTAAAATGTGAACAGACACACAATTACATTTGTCTAGAACAGGCGACAGTCTAAAAAATATGTGTGTTAATTGTTTTTTGTGGTTTGTGGAAACCGTCTGGATACTCGGATAATACAAACACTGTTTCTGAAGTACGCCTGAGGATCTGATTAAAATATAAAACAACTATAACTACAAGAATCGTATTGCTAAGGTAACTACCACTAAAATAAAAGTAATGGTTTCACTATTATCATAGACAACCATTTTTCGAGCTGCCGCGCGTGTTTATGTCATAATGCTGAAAGCATCGACAATATATTCCAGAATGTATATCCGAACGTCCTAGTCATTTTGACGTTTCTACGTGCGTGCACTGCACTAGTGCAGTCTAGTCAGTGGTCAAGTCTTGCGTTGATCTTATCACGATTTTATCCTATTTATAGTGGTTCTCGCTTCTTCTCTGATCATAAAACTTAAGCTATTGTAAAGCCATACCTCTAAGCTTTAATACGACGTACTATATGTCATATACATGAATATATTTTGTTAGGGCACAGCTCTATACAAATTCCGGCCGTGTCCTTTATATCACGGAGATAAAACAATAGTAGCCTATGTCCAAATCCAGGTGAGTGTCTACCCTTGTGGCAAATTTTGAAAATATATGTTCAGCCGTTGAGCAATGGTTGATGTTACTATTAACTTCAATACATCCAGATTTTAACATTTATTATATTATTAAAGAAAGATGCAACGATTATTTAGGATTTGGTAAAACTGCAACACCAAGTGACGATGGCCTGATTTAATAAAAATTGCCAAAAGATTCCGAAAATTCTATCCTCATCTAAGTTAAAATTATTTGTGCAAGCTCGTTAGTCGCAGCGTCCATTAATTTGGGGCAATGCTTGTGTTACGTATGCTTTTATGTTGGGAAACTCATAACTCAGCAAAACCTAAACAACAAACTAAGTTCTTAAAAGTAATTGATTACATGAGTTATTTACTATTGTATTCTGTTGATGAAAGCGAAAAAAAATACTGTTCTTAACACAAATATCAAAAAATAGCCGTAACTGTAGCTTACTCCTTCTCTACCGTGCCCTATCATGGATTAGAAATGCCATAGTGTTTAGAGATAACAAAATAATATTAAAAGAGGTACCAGGATTTTTTTTCTACACACAAACAATTTTAGAGAGCAGTGGTGGCCCAGTGGTATCGGCCGCGACTTACAAGTTGTAGGTCGTGGGTTTGAATCCAAGCAGGTGCTATACTTTGTGTAAATTATTTCATCACCACTGCTCTCAAAAACGGTGAAGGAAAACATCGTGAGGAAACCGGCATGTCATAGAACAAAAAAATCGCAGACATGTGACATCCACCAACCCGCACTGGGCCCGCGTGGTGGATTATGGCCCATCCCCTCTCACAGAGAGGAGGCGTGTATCCCAGCAGTGGGAACATTAGTAGGCTGATGATGTGATGTGAAACAATTTTAACTTTTCATAATATTAAATTAGATAGAATTATAGCATCTTAAATTGAACAGAGTTTACTAATAATAATTAAACTAATAGTTAGAGACTATTTTTACAAATAACTATGCCTATTTCACACGAAAAAACCTAATTTACTTTTTTTTTCAATTTTGCAACTCAAATAGGTGCAATAATAAGACTATTGAGAATGAGAATATTGCCTTTTATTTTTATTACAAATATATGAATATTTTTACAAATTAAGGCATGATTTAAGAAAGTCTTTTTTCATTTCTTTTCAATTGGCTAACGAGGCGTTATTAACCTTGTCACTAAGACAAAGTTAGCCAGTTTATTTAATATTGCTTATTTTACTAATACTGTCTCGAGAAGACTTGTAAATTTCGTCTTACTTATTTAATTCAACAACTTCAAATGTCTCTTTATTGTTTCGCTTAGTTTAAGGTTTCACGACCTTTTCGTTTTAGGAATAAGAATAATTTGAATTAGTATATCTTAATTTCTAAAACTAAATTGGTTTTTAATATATAAACATTTTTCAAGGGGTGAAAAAACTGATAAATAATAAAAATAACAGCTGTTCCCTATATATGAAAAAAGCAATCTAAATAGTGCAACTGTACTGCCACACAATCAATTTCTGTAACAGTAATATTTTACTGCAGTTTCGCGTAAGTTTTAGGTACAGTTAGGGGTCAAAAGTTCAATCACACTCTACCAAAACAGCAGCGGCATTTTTTTTAAGGCAGGAGAATTTTCACGGTTAGTAGGTATAATTTCTACTTTAATTACTATCTAATCAGTTGTGGATAATTTAACTTCTTCTACAAAAATTTTCCGAATCATTATCATCATATTATCAGCCGAAACACGTCCACTGCTGGACATAAGCCGCCTCCAAGCGTCAACACATTGACCAGTCCCGCATCCAGCGGATCCCTGCAACCTTCAACAAGTCATTTGTACACCTGGTGGGAGGCCTTCCAACGTCTTCCGGTTCGCGGTCGCCACTTTAGAACATTTTGCCTCATCGGCTTTCCGTTCTGCGAGAAATGTGCCCAGCCCACTCCCATTTAAGTTTGGCAATTCTTCAGGCTATGTTGGTTATCCTGGTTCTCTTGCGGATCCCTACATTTCTGATTTGATCACGCAAGGATACTCCGAGCATGGCCCTCTCCATTGCCCTTTGCTTTCCGAATAGATTCTCTAATTGTAGTTGTATATAATATATGTATAGGTAGCTGCGATCGTTCTCGGCTTGTGTTCGTATTCTTAAATACCCAAAATCATATATGAAATATTTTATATTAAACAAACATACGTATACGCCCAACTTTTCAAATATCATATTTTCTGCCGAAAACCATCTGCTGCTGCACATAGGCCTCCTCCAAGCATCGCTATATCGACCGGTCCAGTGCTTCTCATATCGAGTGGACACCCGCAAACCTCATCAGGTCATCGGTATCATCGGATGCCTTCCAACACTACGTCTGCCGGTACGCGGTCGCCACTCTAGAACCCTTTTGCCTCATTCGACCATCCGTTTGACGAGCTATCTGCCCTGACTACTGACACTTAACGTAACCTTGGTACAGAAAGGTAAAATGTTTTCAATTATCACTGTAATTAAAAACGATTAACTACAACCTCTTATACAATTATTCTCATTAACAAAACTTGCCAAGACACATAATTTAGAACAAGCGTGGTCAATTTAATGCCCACTTATTCATTACTAAACGAAATAAGGAGAGAACAAACAAAATGCACGCTGCTTTGTTCCCGAGAGAGAATTTTGTACGAAGTTACGTAGCCACGCGTGAAGTGAAAGGTGTTAAGTGAGAAAAGCTTATTTTGTGTTTGAAACAAAATGTTTGGTCTGTTGGAAAATGTAAATGCTGCAATACTCAAATTTTATACTTTAAACAGAATTTGTAATATTTTGACGCTAAGATAATAATGTAATAAAAACACTTTTTACAAAAAAAATCTACTGACTTCCAAATAAAAAAACTACAAAGTGGAAAATAACTTTTTTTTTTAAAGTCAGTGTCTTTGGTAGGCACGATTTTTTTACGTTATGCGAAGTTCTACATCAGATCTTCAGCAAATTAAAATGGGGCCAATTTCGGAACAAACTCTTTCAAACATAAAAATAATTTTCAAACATGATAGAACCACACAACAAAACATGATTAACGATGTTATGATTTTTTCTTACTTTCTACTAATATTATAAATGTGAAAGTCGTGATGTTTGCTAATCAATCACGCTTCAACGGTTCAACAAATTAGAAAAAAAAAAATGGAACACGGGTTGGCCTAGATAAGTACTGGTTTTTTATCTCAGTAGTACATTATTAATAATTAACAGATGAGCAAATCAGCTGGCAAAAGCAACATCTAAACTCTCTTCCTCCTCGCATCGTATTCCTCATTACTGAGGGTCGTGATTCCCTGGTCTTCGTGGAAACAACTTCTCCTTCACGAATTTGCACCATCCGCTTCTATCTTTGGCGTCATGCAGCTTGGTATTTAACGATGTGCGGACTTGGTCTGACCATCGGATTGGACTTCGACCCCCCGGACGTTTCCCTTCGATCTTGCCAGTAACCATCAGCTGTTCGAGGTTGTGTCCGCCGCGTCCTTCCTGGCAATGTGACAAAAAAACTCCAGAATCCTACGAAGGCAGACCGTGGACAGTCTGATATTTATGTTTAGTTCCTGGAGGATAGAATCATTGGTGCGATAGGCAGTCCAGGGGATTTGCAACATCTTCCTCCGGCACCACATATCAAAAGCGCCGATTCGGTCACGGTCAGCCTTCATCAGAGTCCACGTCTCGGACCCGTAACTGAAGATGGAGAACACCAGAGAGCTGACCAGTTTCTCCTTTGTCTTCCTTTCTTTGATAAGGTACTTTTTATATTCATCTGCTGACGCTATACTTTCAAATATCCTGAACCATCCATGCATCTCTTTCACCTTACTGGAAATTGTCGATATTTCTCTTACCCATCTTTTAGTAAACGCACGCCAGTATAATACAGGGGTTGCAGCCCGAGTCTGAATTTACTGCCAACACTAATATATTTCCAAACCATTAACGATACTATTTTGTGCATAAGGAGAATAGGAAAGATAATTTAGATTTCATTGTTTTTTATCTAATAGTAATTTTGTATTTTGTCTTGCTTTTGGCATGCAGTGCGAAAACCAATATCAATTCAATATTACACAACTATTATATTTATTATTTATTTTATTAATGTAAATTATGGTTTACAATAAAGCATATAATAAATAAATATATTACGATTTTCTTTACCACTTACCAGTTTACGTCCAATTCCTAAATAACCCCTGAATTTTGTAAGAAAATCCTCCAAAAAAAAGGCAGTCATAGGGACTTTCGACAGAAGTGAAAGTGAAAAGTTAATGTCGATGACGCTGTCGCATTAGCATGTTGCTGACACGAACCTATAATATATGCCCCCTACCTAAAGTCACTCAACGTGCCCCAAGAAGCTTTTACTTCAAAAAAACAAAATAGAACACAGCCACAACAAATAAAACACTGTCCACCTACACTTTTAAAACCAGCAACTTATTCCAAAGAGACTACATGAACAATATAAACAAAAAAAAAACCTTCGACGCAATAAACGCGGTACATTATCTAAAACAAACGGCGAACGTTTGCAGCCAGTTGAAAAGTTTCAAGCAAGGAAACATCTGTTGGGTATAATTAATTAGAACTCTACTTGCACTGTCTTCGTTAACAGCTTGCAGTTTTACGTAGTGAAAATTTCGCGTATGTTTTTATAGAATTGGGTAAGGAAAGACTTTTCTTGTAATTATAAGTCGATTGCAAGAACGGTAATGTTTCAAGCACCTGTCCGCAATAAGATCTTGTTCTTCTATTTTGCACTCGGCTGCAAGGAAAGGGTTGTTTTTTGCGGGTATCTTGTATGTATGTAATATTCTTTATTACCTCATATCTTCTAAACTTCTAGATGGATTTATATAGTCAACTTTCATCGTTAGACACGATCTTGACCACCCAAGTGTTTTAAGATAATTGCCGTTAAAAAAAAATAAACATGGCGGCTTTTGTGCGCCATATTGTGGGGTGCCAATTTTTTTCTTCCAAACCCTTCTAGTGGGGTTATCAAAATTAAGAGTTTTAAGAGATGGGTACAAAATATATACCACTCATATGTTTAAAAGTATTTCATCAGCTCTGATCAGCCCCCGTACCATGACCTGTCAAAATTATCATGGTTAGACTGTGAAAAAGGGACAGATGTATACAAGTCATATACATATGTCCCTAATGGTGGCCATACACCATCCTTCTTATCGTCCAATCGGCTTGACGCTGCAGGTTCGATCCAATCTGCAGTTTGTCCATATACACCACACACGATCAATTTGATTTGTCCAATCGGCAGCGACGTTCAGTTGAAGCCATGGCGTCACCGGTGACAGACGACGATGCTTTAGCCGTTTTAGGCATTTTACTCGTTAAAAAAAAAACATAAAAAAGAAAAGATCGAGCAGAGTGGTGCAAACAGTGGTTAATGAAAAGAAAACAGTTTACTCATACAAATTTATTAAAAGGATTGCGGATTACAGCAAAAGATTATTGTAATTATTTACGAATGAATGAAGTAAACTTACTAGAAACTTCTAACTTTAGTTACTCCTATAATTGAGAAGCAAGACACTGTTATGAGAAACGCTATCTCGTGTATCACCGACAAAAATCTTTACCTGACTGAACTGACGATCGCCGACCGCCATACACGGTCCAATCGGCATGATCAAGCCAAAAGAATCGAAATTCGATTTTGCCGTCAAGTATAACTGTCATGCCAATCCACTCCCACACACGGTCAATTCTAACTGATCCAATCGATCGCGTCATGCCGATTGGACGATAGGAAGGATGGTGTATGGCCGCCATTACGCACACTAAAAATAATCTTGCGGTCACCGCCACCAGACGAGTTCGTGAATATGTAGCCTCCGACTGCACAGCATGATTTTCTTCTTGTTTACATATTTTTAGTTCGTTTCTTAAGCAGTCGGGGTTTTTGATTTTAAATGATTATTTTTTTGACTTTGTACTGTAGTGCTATTCTGAAATAATCTCACCGTGATACCTTAGGTGAAGAGAGCTGAAAGTGAGCTATTATTAAATCCTAGCATCAATAAGAGTGACAGCACTGACAGCTCAATTCATGCTGTCTTCACCTACATGTTCACGGTGAGTTTCATTGAGAATCGACTAGCTGAATTCATTTAATAAATTTTGGAGGATAGCAAACACCTTCGCTAAGTTGAAATGACCTCATTTAAAATTACAAATAAACGAAATTGAAAACTATTTTAAAATTTCAATTATCTTAATTGTCCTTTAAATAGTTAAGAAAATTCCTGCGAATTCGTAATTTGTTTAAACGTCTTTGAGAGACACAAATGACAATTACACAAAATCCACTGAAAGTTCTGCTTTTTCGATTAAAAAATAAAAACTAATTTGAATAGGTACTTGAGATTCAATTTTTTTAAGGCGATGAAAGCGTTTTAATGGATAACCATTTTTCTTCTAATTCCAATAACTTAAATGTCCGACTAATGCTTAAGACTGATGCAATCCTGTGACGTTTGTCTCATTTAAATCCGTGAGGCCGCTACCTACACATATGTACACATATGTATATCATCGATGGCACGCACTAGATTTTGCAAAGAGCGTCGTCTGTGTGCAAGTCAGCAATTAAGTATCCTGAAGAGAATGAAGCAATCCTATAAACAGATCAAAATAAAGATAAAACTTTGTTTATTTGTATATCCTAATCCAGGTCAAAAGTCGAGAGACTACTAGCGAAATATCATCCCAATTTGTTCAGCCATTGAGTAGTAATTGATGGGCATAGATAATCTCATTTATAATATTAATACGAATAAGATTGAAGGATACAAATCCATCGGTATATAAATAAGATACATAAGAATATAAAAACACAGTAAACAACAAACTAAAAGATATCACTAAAACATTAATCTCGTTTTCCATTCCACTACAAATTACATGTAAGTGTAGTCGTAAATTCAATTTTAAAGGCGAACAAATGTTTAGTATTCGGATTATAATTCTTACCGAGGCTCATTTGGCATGTTAATTGAAAAAAGTCGAGTCTGATAATCCGTCGTGGTGCATTGCGGTGCTGGCTCTAGCTGTTGCTATTGGGAGAAACGATATTAAGTTTTTTATCTTTTGTTTTATTTTTTGTTTATTATTGCTTTCTCTCTCGAGAGCTGTGTCATTTTTGCGACCTAGTCTAGACTTCTATCAGTGATGCCAATCGTAAATATTGTTTATTTTTTTGAAACTCGAAATTGCTGATGAATATCACTTAATTGAGGCCTTCTTGTTGGTTTTATTTTCATATTATTATGAGGATTATGTAGTTTAATCTTTTTTTCTTCGTCCGATACTTTTCCAGTTACTGAAGGTTCACCATGTACTTTTATACTTCTTCTTTTTTTGCGAGATGGATCTGCTCAGCGGGTTTGTATAGCTTGTTTTTAGTGATCAAGTAATTACTTGTATTTTAATTATGTCCTAGATTCTTAAATATGTAAGTTTTAAAATATAAATTAATAGTTACAGCCATTCAAGAATCGGTCCTATAATTTTTGTGCTATTGGAAAATTTAATAAAAAATATTAAAAAATAAAGATATTAAATAAATTTTTTATCCAAACGTTTTACAATAACGTTTTCCTACCTTTCAATACCGTTCACCGGAATCACCACACTCCCTGCAGTCAGCAGGATTTGTGAATAAGCTACCGCTCACCCTGTTCTATTTGTTGCCAGATACCCTTGTTGCCGGCTAACTAGCGTATTTCGGCTTTATTAAAATTAAAAATACATCGTTTCTTCACAAAAATGGCTCTACATTTTTCTACATCAGATTTCGTGCAGATTTTTATAGCATCTTTGCTGCGGAAGTTTATTTTGTCATTAAATAAATCTGGTTTTGCTTAGTTGCATTTTGGAGTCGGGATTTGTTCCTGTTTTTATGACAAACAGGCTCGCTCCCTAAAACATGGGACTCGAGAAATTCAATGATATCATTAAAATGTACTACTTATTGTAAAATAAAACATCTTATCAGTATGTTTAGATTAGTTGTTCTCATTGTTAGTGAATGTATATTCTGTTTTTGAGAAATACATGTCATAAAACATAAAATTTCTTAAACCATATGTTTGTCTGTAGACAAGCGATGTGCTCGTTCGTTGGAAAAATTACGTAATTTTATATAAAATTTCACTTATTTTGTGTTCACCTTCGTTACATGTGAAATACAGGCAAATGCCTAGATGCCTAGTTTGGGGGTTAACGTCCATCTTATTTTATTATTGATTTTTTATTTGATTTGGTTTGGAATTCTTGTACAACATTTCATGTTTCTGACCAACAAAGGTAGATATTTAAAATTTATACTAAATTGATAAGTCACCCATTGATTATTTATTATTTACTAAGTTCTGTCAGCGGCTTCGCCCGCGTGAATGTCTAAAATTATCTCTGTGCCAAATTTCACCCAGATCCGTTAAGCCGTTTGAGCGTGAAGAAGTAACACTCATACAAACACACACTCACAAATTTTCTCCTTTTTTACCATTATATATAAGTTTGAAGTGTGATTTTACATAACTCGACCAAATGAATCTGCTATTTTAAGTAGGACCAACTAGAACTTCAAAGTCTTCAAACAATCAAAATCGTTTAGCAACTTCATCTTTAATTTCAAATAGAGCACTAAAACTGCTGAAATCAGAAGCGCACCAACACCAGAAGCAAACGGAAGATAAACGGCAACGTGCCCACTGCTCGCATTACTACAGAATCCGAATGGCTTCTTATTTGAGATCTGCAAATCTCGACTTAACCCAGTTTTGGTTGTTCCTTACAATGTTAAGGATTTCAGCTGCATTGTGTGTTTGTGCTTCATTAATTTCGTATATTTATTATTATGTAGTGTCTTATTCTAGTGTCTCACAGGAATATACATAACATCAAGCTTACATTTCCAGAAAGGTAAGGCAGATATGTAGATATATCTGTTTAACTCCAATATACAAGGTGTAACGGACACGGGCAGTCATATTTTTAAAAACTTCGTCAACCTTTGGAAATGAACAACTTTCTTCAAGGTAGATTTCGCGAATCCTCATTAAAAAAAAACAGTTCTTAAAATACGACTACGCATTTTCTCTACACCCTTTAATGAACCTCGAATTATGACTTTTTAATTAGGAAATCCAGTAGGATGTCTGCGACCGTATTTCATCTTAAGCATAGCAGCAGCGTGTGTGGCCTTTGTGCATCAGTTATCTGACTATGTTTTATTTTAAGAGATTGCAAAAAAATTGGTCAACTAATTACCTATATACAATGCAATGCAATGGCATGCGCAGGTCAACGAAGTCAGTCGTAAGGTTCATTTTTCATTCCATTCGCTGAAGTGCCTTCAGAGTCTATTGCCCTTAAAGACGAAAATTTCCTTGGCGCAAACACTTATTCAGCCGATTATAGATTATGCCGACGCCTGCTACCTGGATGCCACAGAGGAGCTATTGAACAAGCTTGAGCGCCTGTAAAACTTATGCATTCGCTTTGTTTATGGTCTACGTAAGTATGATCATGTTTCTCACCTTCGCAAAGAACTCAAGTGGCTCCCAATCCGTCTTCGCAGGAACACTCGGATTTTATGTCTCCTCTTCAACATCTTACACAACCCGTCTTATCCTTCCTACCTGCGTGAGCGATTTTCTTACGCTCGCTCTAGAGACGCATCATGTAGGTCACATCTTAGATCCCTCCTTAAATCCCTCCCTCATAAAACTAGCTATTATTCCTATTCCTTCTCTGTCCATGCTGTAAGATTGTGGAACTCACTTCCGCCTAGCATAAGAGATCTAGATACTATCTCGCTTTTTAAAAAACGATTAAAAGAGCATTATCTTTCCTCCCAAATCTGATTTTTATAAGCATATGTATATATATTTAGTATCTATATATTTTAGTGTTAAGTATTTATTTAAGTACCTATGTATCACTTACACTATTATGTGTATGTTTATACTTCTTAGGTTAGTCGTTCACTTTTCTTCTCTTCCTGTTCTCACACACAATTTGTCTACATTTCTTCTTCATTTCTCCTTTTCGCGGGTCTGCTGGTAGAAATTTCTAAAGAAATAAGCAGTACCTTTGTACTCCTCTGTCATGATATGTTTTCTGTATATATTTTCTGTGTGTACATTAATTATAAAATAAATAAATAAATAAATACAAAAGCATATACAAAGGGGGGGGCTCATAGGGCGTCAAAAAGATGTCCACATCGTTGTCAACGGGAAAACTGCCTAGAACGCTGCTGGCAGCATTGCCACATTGGATAGCAATGCTGATTCTCTGGCCGAAGAAAAGCCCGGCCCTCTGGTCACGTGAGGGGCATTTACTTATATCTAAAAAACTCGATGACCACTCTGACCCCATGGACCTAATGTTTCAACCCCAAACGGCTCAAACATATAACTTCCAATATGGTTGTATATTTCAGCACTGTATATTTACACTGATTTAACGTATGATTTATGAAATGCATGACGTGAACGATATTGCGTTGCCCTCGCCAAGTTAGTGCTGATTTGTATGTATGGAAGAACCCGACGCAATTGCTTGCGGACCGCAGTCCGTCAAGTTGGACGATGAACATTTCGTCCAGAAACTCTGTCATTTCTATGCAGAGAAGGTATTCCAAAGCTGATCTTTAGGCTTTGGACAAAGCGAGATTCCGTGAGATCAGCGATTACGATTATCGAGAAGTAAAAAATTAAAGGATTGTTTAATACTTTACGCATACAAATGTACAGCGGCGGACTTAATGCCTTAGGCATTTTTTACCATTCAACCTTTTGGTAATACAGAGACAAATAGTGTTAAGTGCAATAACGATAAAGAAATGGATTTAAATATATATACAAGACATAAATAAAAGCTATATATAATAAATTTAAATATTATTTTGTACCCGTTCACAACGTTGTCCTTTTTAACCGAAAGGTTGACTGGTAGAGAATGCCTTGTGGCATTAAGTCCGCCTATGTACCACTATTGTACATGAAGTTTAAATAAATAAATAAATAAATATAATTATACAATAAATACCCAAGCAAATAAACGAAATATAGGAATATACCTAAATAATTAGCAGAAATAGACAATTGGAAAAAAAATAGCTCTGTGACAATACTGCTGCCAATTTTTTGCGAATGTGTTAGCGAACTTTGACTTTGAAAGAAAGAAAACTTTATTTGTCAAACATGCGTTTACATAACTAATCAGACATGCAAACGCATGTTTTACAAATAAAAGGTTAGTCGGTTTGGTTGCCATCCTGATTTCCTGGACGAGCGCATTCCACAGAGACATAGACTGGATGAAGAAAGATCAGTGAATGAAGTCAGTGCGTTGAGAAGCAATTTAAAGAATGTGGTTATTACGACGACATGACATTTCGCTTGTGTTTATCAATCATATCATAATAGACTCGTAGATAATCTTTATCGCTGATAGAAAGCCACTTTATCTAAGCCCTCTTGGAGATGGGAAGAAAGAAGCCCACTTGTATCATCTTCCATCTGCCCTTTTCGTAATTTACTTGGGTACGGGTACGGCGCAACACGATTTATTTTTCCAATATCTCTTTGCATCTCTGCATTCATCTTATTTCTAATCATATACATAATAAACCATATACATTCAACATAAGTATTTACTAAAACTTACTAAGCATTTACGGAATTCTGTGATACCAAAAACTCACGAAAAACTATTGTTACCTACCACTAAACACAATACGTCATCTAACAAGAAAAATGTCACCCGTATCACAAGTGGGTGTCTGACATTTTCTTCTAGGTATTATTTATATTGCTTAGCAGTAAGCAATCCTAATATTGTTATCTCTAAGCCGTCGCTATGTAATTGACCTTTGCCTTTCTTATGTGAAATGCCAGAAACTATAACATCGTCCACATATAAGGCATTGTAGATAGGTGCCCGTCACTCATAGCTGTCAGCGCGTATGATATTTTATTTCTTGGCACCCTAATATATTTTACAATCTTTGTAAAAGATCCACGATACAAGGAGCATAACGTTTAGCCTGGCTCCATGCCCCAACGAGCAATTTCACGGACAATTTCATGAGATAAATTCAGAAAATGCTATTTTAAATTTTGCTACCTTATTTGCTTCTTCCACATTTTGCCTTGGAGCACTATTTTAGATTTTGACGGCATCCGTTTCGGTGTTGTGTTTGATTTATTTTGTATTTGCTTCTATTTATTATGCAAGATTATATTTTATAACCTGTTCTTAAAATGTTGTTTGCTTTTCTATTATTTTTATAGCATGTTTCACTTTGTCTGGATAAGATCCATTAATTTTATTCCGTTCAAATGTTGTACCAGTTTTAAATGGATTTGATGGATAACGGCTATCCGAAGAACAAACCTTTTATGTTACTCGATCCTAATTCACATATTTATTTAGTTTTAGTCACAGTTTGTAGTTGACTTGTCATGTAGTTGGTCAACAGTAGTTTAGTTGTAAACATATTTTGTTTGTTCACTCCCCCTAAATCACTATCGGATTCAAAGCAATCAATACAGTAATGAGATACAGAAATAACTTCAAACAAACACTATTTAGTTTAATTCTGGTACAAAATAGATAAGTGCAGAAGGTCAGCTCCATACAACGAGCGGAAACAAACTTACACATTAGCACACTTCACGTGCAGTGAGTGCAAGCGCACTTTCGACCGCCATTTGTTTGCGAACACCTTACGTGCACATCCAAAGGTTTTCGAACGACCACTTTTCAATCATTTTAGTATAAAGGTGAAAAGTGGTCAACCGGTAAACGGAAAATTTCTCGTTGAAAATACGCGCCGACTGCGCAGGTTTCTCCTCTATGACTTCTTATTCGACCCCGGGGCCCATGCACTCCTAAAATTACACCGTATTATAGTTTTTCGCAAACTTTTTCTTTTTTTTCCGCCTTCTGTTCCTTTATATTCTGTGATTCAGTCGATAGATCTATTTAATTAGAGCAATCTCGTCGGCCCGGTCCTAATCACTCACTCGGCAAGACAATTTATTTGGAACAAATTTTGCCACATACGCCATTATCGTTAATCTTATAGACCTGAATTGAATCTCCTTCAGTTCTTAGAAGTCAGCGAACTGTATTGATTCGTTTCCCGTTTGATATTAGATGTAACGTTTAGAGCCTAGTTTAAATTATTGGAAAATATAATCTTACAGTACTTACCCATACAATATTTTCTTTGAATACAAGTAAATAAGTATTATATTTCAAAGGAAATATTAAATGGGTAGTAATTAAGTACTGAAGGACCCTTCAGTGATTTCTGTCTGAGCTTAGTTCTGTATTTCAAATAATTCTTTGCTACACGGGGTTTGTGTGAGCACTACCTTCTATTCTAGCAGTTTCATTCACGTGAAAACAATCCTTTGTCCTATTCCAGTTCACGATCTACCAGTGTGAAATCATACAAATGATTATGTTGTATAATCTAAACATTCAGATGGTTGGTACTCAGATGGCACTAGTCTTCAGTGCTTGTCCAGCATCTCCCCGCAGGCCATGGTCCATCTCTCGGAGTGCGCAGCATACCCTGTACTTGCGAAGACCTTATGACTGCGTCACCGAATGGTGTTGCCGTGGCTGAATTCTAGCCCAGACAACATTTTTATTTTTTTATATTTGCCATCGCTAAGAAGAAAAATATCATTCAGATTTTCACATTTGTGAAATCTGATTGCTTATTATTATTATTTGATGAAATAAGATTTGAAGCAGCGTTTCTGATCACAACCTTAACCAAAAATTACCTACCTTCATTTTGTTTTTAACCAACGATTTTCCCTACGTAGCTGCATTTCCTTATCAGCCTCATTTGCACCTTCCACTTAACAGCAAAGTAAATGCAGGAATCGAAATCTTTGATAACGGGATCTGCAAATGAGAATCGGTTTCAATGTTCAGAGAATGGTGGTACAAGCCTATCTGAATAGGAGCATTAACAGTTGGTCGTGAAAACCGATGTTCAGATTGGAGATACCTGGTAGGCTGGTTGCATTCAGGTATGCTTCATTGGAAGAGTATGGAATTCAGGTTTCAGTTGTTAGCTAGCTAGCTTTATGAAAGATTTTTTCGCAGTTAGCCTTAGAAATGTTTTCACCAACATATTAAATGGGATTCGTAAATCATAAAATAATATTTTTGGTATTAATTGTACTTTTTGATTGTGAAGAAATAAACGCAATTAGATTAGAGAAACTTAGATTGAAGAAAAACAAGTACCTTCTATAAGATCATATGTGGCCCCAAATTACATCTTGTTTAACGAGCAATGACCAAAGTTGTATTATTTTAGTTAGAGGTAACTGCAACTCTTTCATTTTGAGCCTCTGCAAACTACAGACTTTTTATCGACCGATTGTTTGGTCGGATTGAAAATAACATAAATATATTAAGTTTGTAGTTTGCGAGGGCTCTTAGCCTTTTTGGCCACTCTTTACAAACGTAAAGAAAAAACCAAATGCATGCATTGGTCCTAATATTTTGCATAAAATGCAACACCTACCTATTTGCAAATGCAACCTCCTCCTTCTTCCGAATCTCACTTTTAAATAACAAAAGAGAAACGAAATATTCTCAAACACAGACATATTCAAACGTTAGCACAACCTGCTTTTGTTGTGTATTAAACTTTCTATGTAGGTCGGTATACATGGCATTTCCAACTCCTATTTAGCCGGTACCTACATTATCTTATATCTAAAGACCTGTCTGGTACACTCAGTGGAATATAACTTGAAGGTTGCTCTAGCACAATCTAGGTGCTTTGGTCTAGTGTTCGACCAAAGGTTGATTTCTTACCTAAACCGAAGCCGAAGCCGATTAATCGGCTATCGCCACAACTTTCGGCCAAAGCCATAGCCAGAGATTGAATAACCCTTATAAATTCAGTTCAAGATTGGCACCTTTTTTATGTTTTAGATGTGGCTATTTTCTGCCCCACACCCGTTGCCTCTTACATAGTGCTCTCGTGCATTCGTAACAGTTAGTTGAATTTCGGCTTTGGTCAAAAATTCGGCCTATTTTGACCGAAGACGGTATAGCCGAAGATATAGCCGAAGGTATAGCCGAAGGTATAGCCGAAGTTATAGCCGAAGGTATAGCCGAAGGTATAGCCGAAGGTATAGCCGAAGTTGATATTTTTGAACGAAGACAGCCGAAGCCGAAGGTTCGGTCGGACACTACTTAATTCCCAGATAAACTAATACTATTCTGCTTTATCTTAAAGAGAATTCATAATAGCAAACTGTTTAGAAAATAGGATGCATATCCTTTATCTTTTGATGATAAGAAAGTGGGTGAAATAGTATTAAACTAGATTTTACTTTGTGTTTACCTGAGAAAAGGTTAGAGGAAATAATATCTTTTTCTTTGTTTATTTCTAATGTAAATAACCTATTTGCTAACTTTTGTACTGGATTTTAAAACGTTAATTCTAGAGAGAGAGGGAGAGATCTAATTGAAATAATACCTGTTTATCGATGGAACTGTTTATATGTCCCGAATATTGTCGTAAACCATAAAATTTTAAGTATGTGCTGTAATTTTTAATCTGAAACAATATTCTAGAAGAAAAAGTAAAAGATTGGATCGAAATTATCGAATAATATATAATACAAACAATACTTTAGTGGTAGAAATAAAGCTATTGCTATTGCACAGTATCATAAGATGTTTTATGTTAAAAATAAAAACGGCAACATTTATTTTCTTTTTCATTATTTCGTCATGTTCAACATTGTCGTTTTGACGACACTAAATCAGATTAAGGTGAGGCTTGTCACCTCTGACCTAGACTAGAGTCAAAAGCAAACAGAAGACAAAATAAAAAAAAAAACAGTTTTAATTTCTAGAAATTGGCCCACAGATATTTGGCCGTTTACAAGTTCCAATTGGGTTTCTTGAATATACTGATCGCTGTAAACGTACTTATTTTTGCCTTTTTTTTACTTTTCTTTGTTTTGAGTCATTTGCATTTTTAACAAAAAAAGGAATTTAAAAAAAAATTGGAATAAACAAAAAACAGAATTGTGATATTGTCTCCCAGCGGTGGCCATAGGGAATGTTTAAAAATCCGTGTCACTGACCGCTAGTAGTGGACAACGAGAATAATTTTTAAAAGCTTTCCCGCTGTCCCCGAGTGGAGGACAATGAGAATATTTTTTAAAAGCTTAGCATATTTTAAAAATCGGTGTCGCTGTCCGCCAGTGGTGGACAACGAGAATAATTTTTAAAAGCTTTCCCGCTGTCCCAAGTGGTGGCCAACCAAGTGGTGGACATCGAGAATAATCGATTTTTACTTTTCCAAGCTTAGCATAATTTAAAAATCGGTTTCGCTGTCCGCCAGTGGTGGACAACGAGAATAATTTTTAAAAGCATTCCCGCTGTCTCCGAGTGGAGGACAATGAGAATAATTTTTAAAAGCTTAGCATAATTTAAAAATCGGTGTCGCTGTCCGCCAGTGGTGGACAACGAGAATAATTTTTAAAAGCTTTCCCGCTGTCCCAAGTGGTGGCCAACCAAGTGGTGAACATCGGGAATAATCGATTTTTACTTTTCCAAGTACATTTTATAAGTTAGTCGATTATTACTCGTAAACTTGTAAAGACTAATTAGCTGTGATCGTTTTATTTTTAATTTCGTTATATTTACTACTACCGTGAATTTTGCCACATATCCAAAAGCAACCATTTAGCTGGCAGGGTTTAAAATTATGCTGTAAATTTCTAATTTTTGTTACAGATTTTTGTTTTACTCTAATAAAAAATTAAAGCATGATTTTACGCAAACGGATTCTTGAATCGAAAAATGGGTTTCACAGACCCGTCATATTTTTGAATGGCCTACCCAACTATACCCCACCCCATGCGAGTCGAAAAAAAACATCCACACTTTTAAGTGTTCAGGAAGTACCATTTTTATGGTTTTATTTTACCACTTTAACGGCGTGATTAATATGTATATCCATGTCAAATTATAGCTTTCTAGTATCAATAATCTCTGAGCTAAGCTGCGGACAGACAGACGGACAAACGGACATGGCGAAATTATAAGGTTGGTTGTTGACTACGGAACCCTAAAAACTATTTAATAACTAACTATACATACCTAGTATAACAAATTAATCTGCTATTTCAGATTGAATTTCCCTTACACCCTTTGCCTCCAAAGAAATTGCGCTCTATTCTCACAAACGTAACACAAAACTACAGTGCAAGGAAAAAATACAATATATTTTTATATTAAATTCTTTCGTTCCACTTTGTAATCAAAGAAAGCAGAATTGCATTTCAATTCCTTTGGATAAGGAAAGAAACCTAGTACATAGAGCAGTGTCGTTGCATAGAGGATTAATCTACGACCATTGTTGTTTGCGAGAAGAACTTCAAAGAGGTTCTAGATATTACTTCAGCGTTCAAAGTAACAATTACTGTGACACCTTTAAAACGGTTCAAAGAACACAGAGAGAGAAATCTCTCAAATCTTTGAATCTTCCATTTTACTTAAAGTCTGGATAAGCGATGCTGGTTAAATTAAAAACCGACGCCTTCTAAGTATCAAATGTATACATTAAAATACCTTAAAGATATTTTTATCAAAATGTTTTTCTTTAAAAATTTTTTTAGGTGAGCAACGAAACCAATCAAAGGCATTCCCTTTTTCTGAAACCCTTGATTTTATTTAATGAAATTTTCTAGTTAGAATAAAATATATTTTGATATTAAATCTTCTTGTTATGTCGAACGTTGTAAAGGGATGACACAATTATATACTGACTTATTTATTAACAAATTAACATAGTGAATTTACATCATTTCGTTTTGCTGCAACATAGCAGTATGCTGGGTACGAGTGTTGTTTGCACCTATGAATACATTTTATTTCAGGTAAGTTTGTAGACGTAAGTAAGTGTTTTTCATTTTTGTTATAGACAATATCATACAATTTTTACCAGAATGCCAAACGATGTTACGTTATGTTATTCAAGCGTATGTATGTATGTTTGTTTCTTTGGTACGCTCTACAGGCTTGACGGCTTATGACATATAGGGTATCGTTGGATTCGTCTCAATTGTGGGAGTGACACAGTCACACAGGCTATCTCATTTTTAAATATGGCCCTCCCCCCCCCCCCACCACCCCAAAAGTGGAGTGTTTCTTTTCGTTTTCGTAAAGGTGGTATCAAATGAAAGCCTAAATAGGACATTCGAAAAATGTTTATCGTTACAGTTTTGGAAGTCGGTGTCTTTGGTACCTCTTGTTTTTATCGTTTTTCAACACCGATTCTCCAAGTTGACTCAAACTGTTCCTTTGTCGTTGAATTAGGTATTTTACCTATGTTTGCAATATTTGTAAGTATGTGAGAACCATGTTCCTATTTATCAAATTAATGAATTTACCTGTTTATGCTTTTAATACTTTATACCAGCACGTAGTATAGTGTGTAATGTTCTTCTGGGTGCATCGTCCTCACATATACACGTATGAATTTAGTAATGTATGTACTTATGTTAATATTGTAAAAAACCTATTTTATTAAAAAGAGTAAGTATGGAGTCGCTTGTGCGTTCTTCTCCATAAATAGCTTCTTCAGCGCTTTTTTCCTAATGAACGGTAGAATCAATTTTTATTACTTGAAAATTTTAATTTAATTTTTAATTGTTTGTCGTTCAAGTGTCACTTATTGGCCTAGTTGAATAAATATATTTGATTTTGACTTTGATTTCCGTAACAAAAGTTATTTTTGCACTTTTTAGTGTTTTTATTTAGAAGTCGGTTATTTTTGCGAAAAGGTGTTTATTTCTGTCTTTTTAGTTTTATTAGTACCCTATCACTGAAAAATTGATCGAGTTCTATAATAAGGTACCTAAAGGATTGGTAAAATATCCATAATAACTTAATTTACACATTCGTGCTGTATGTCGCTAAGGAGTTTGTTTGTCACAGCAGGCAGCACCTCATAATATTAATTACGTAAGCTCATTATTTACTTGAAAAAATATACCACAAAAGAATATAATTATTATGGTGCATTCTAGATTACTTCACACAATTTAATAACGTATACCTAGTACTTCTTTTTCCATTTTATTTGGCCCAGAAAAATATTGTATAAACAGAAAATAAAAATAAAGTTGTTTATGCAATGTTCATATAATAGGGGTTATAAAAACACGAGTTTGAATTTATCACATAAGGCGAAGCTGATTGTGATAATAATAACATGCGATTGTTTTCATACCTAATTGTATGCCGTTGCATACACTACTTTATTTTCACTCATACAGTTGAAATAAAACAAAAGTGGAAACGGAAAAATATGTGGTATGGCGGGCAATTTAGATTATCACTTGTTTATATGTATCACATGGTAATTTTTTTAATTTTACCTATCCACGAATATAAAACACGTGTTTACACAATATGTTTTTGAATTCATATTTGGAACCTTACGCTGTAAGTGTAGATAAAAACCATTACAGTGCAACATTTTTCTTCGATTTTCAAACAACTGCATCATAAAATAACTTTTTAATTACTTTAGCACACTTTGACTTTTTATTCATTGGCACTTATGGGCTCATTGACTTAATGTAGAAAAGTAGTGTCATTGTCTATGGATGCGCGCGCTGCGCAGTCATGCGCAATGAGAATCTAAATTGCCCCCATACCACATATTTTTGCCGTTTCCACTTTTGTTTTATTTCAACTGTATGAGTGAAGATAAAATAGTTTATGCAACGGCATATAATTAGGTATTAAAACACTCGCGTATTATTATGATCCTAATATAAAACCTACGCTCGTGTTTTAATAACCCCTATTATATGACCATTGCATGAATTACTATTTATATATCAAGTGACCAACAGGTTAGCGAAAGGGTAATACTCAAACTCTCAAACCCTGTGGTCCTTCAGGGCACATAAGACATTGGGCCAAGTAAGTCAAAAAGGGTAAAACCGTTGACCGAAAAGTTATTGTAAATCATAAACCAAAAAAATTCGCCAATAAAACGTCATTATTCCATTTTGTTTGGCCCACAAAATTAACACAGATCTTATAATCACCGGGTTATCTCGTTCCAAGTTAATTTCTATCCGTTACGCCTTTTAAAAAGAGTTTGTGAAAATTAAAAGAGCCTTTTGATGTCTGGTTTTCAGCTTCCGTTTTCATCCTTAATATTTATTAAAACGGTTTAGTTTTTGTAAAGATGTTATCCAGTTAGGCTTGAGGGGGGTGGTTGGTTTTTGGGTTCCGTTCCTCAAAAGAAAATAAAATACATTTTTACACAAAAGTGCTGCCGACTTCCAAATTAAAACACTACAAAGGGAAGTCGGTGTCTTTGTTAGGTACAGTTAGGTACACCGACTTCCAAAAAGAAAGTTATTTTTCACTTTGTGGTGTTTTTATTTGGAAGTCGCAAGTAGTTCTTGGTTTTTTTTCCCTTATTAGTTGTAAGGTGTCTAATAGGCAAGTTCTTTAGTAAGGTACCTATAATGCCATAATAGATTACCCGAATATCATGAAACTTGAACATAACCGGTGAAATGAGAGTATACCAAGGTGAATTGTACATATCTGCGTAGCCCTTTAGAGCGTACTGACGTGAAGTTATGTTAAAAATGGTATAAACAATATTACATTCACAAAAACCGCCATTTATTGAAGAGTTGAACTGTTGTATATCTCCGAAGTTCTTTATCAGATCTTCACCATATTAAAATGGGACCAATTTGGGAGCATATCCTTTAAAAAAAAAAAAAAAATCGGTCCATAATTTCGGAGAAATCGGTAAAAAAAACAAGTAGTAAAAAGTCGAACATAGAACCTCCTCCTTTTTGGATAGTCGGTTAAAAAAGGGGCACTTATAGGATGACTTCGTTGCCTGTTTTGTTTGTCTGGGTATCAAGACCTTTTTCTCTGAAACGCCTGGCGATATCTTGTTGAAATTAATATAGTATACTCAAGTCTGCTATCCCTTGCAGATGTGACCAATTTTTTAAATCAACGCAAAAGATACGGCTGTTTATGTCGCATATTTGACGACTCGCAAGGTAATCAAAACCTACGTATAGGATACTGCCCGATGGCCTAGAATCATAGAATTTGGCAATGATTTGATGAAGCAATGTCTTATAGCATAAGTAAACTTTAAATTAAACCTACATTAAAAAATAGTTTATTAACTGATTTGAAGTTGGTAAACTGACCGCGATCTATATCGATGTATGGGGACAATAATTTTCCAACGGCAAAGTTAATTTGCCCGTTTCGTTTGTATTTTTCATTTACCCGTCAAAACATATAAACATATGTCATACCGACCATTCATTGTTTATGAACTTCAGTAATGTTATCTTATTATTTTGGTGAATGTAGCTGTTTTTACGGAGACCTCGGTGTGCGAATCCAGTTCGCGCTTGGCCGTTTTTTTATATACACGAGATATAAATATGCTATGAAACGAGGTGATCCGGCAGAGAACCAAAGTTGTCGACATAGCTCACAGAATAAGTAAGCTGAAGTGGCAATGGCCCGGCCATATAAGTCTTAGAACTGATGACCGTTGAGGTAAACGTGTTCTTGAGTGGAGACCGCGAACGCCCTCAGGCTAGGTGGAGCGACGACCTTCGCAGGGTGGCTGGTAGCCGCTGGATGACAGTTGCCAAAAATCGAACCAAATGGCGTGCAATTGGAGAGGCCTATGTCCAGCAGTGGACTGCTATAGGCTGATGATGATGATGAAATATGCTACAGGAAACTTCTTTTACCTACATGATCTAATATTAACAAGGGAAACACTATCATAAGTTTAAATGCTGCCGTGTCAGAGACCCTAGAAACATTTATATTTTATCATTTTTAATGGCTGAACTAATGTATGGGATTGACATGTGCTACCGAACGTCAAGAAATGTCACGTGGTCCATAAATTCTAAACATTTTGGACTCTTTACGACGGCCACTAGACCTAATAGACAACATAATATCAACATAATCAACTCAACATTCTCATATACCTGCCCTTGGCCCATATTACTTGGGATCGGCGCAAACGTTTTTCTCCCATACCGTCCTATCCCCCGTCACGCTATCATTGACTCCCTTTTCTTTCATATCACTCCTCAGTAAGTCTCAAAAAATTCTTAAAATCATACATTTACTGACAGACATCACAAGCATGCCTAAGCATGTACATGTGAAAAAGGACTAAAGTTAGCACAAGAGCATTTTTAGCTCAAGGAATTTTGAATATTCGTCCCCTCTAAAGTTTGTATGGAAGTTCTTCATTTTTGCTGATATAAAATTCCATCGGGCACATTTCCGCTAAAGAGTCTGGATAACAACAAACTATTAAAAACAAAAAACAATCTAGCGAAGAATAAAAGTACTGTATACATTTTATCAGCGCTTGAACTTTCGCCCGAAGACGCTTGGATACTTAATGTAAATATATTAAAATCGATGTGAAAGTTGCTGTTATGTTAAAACTTTTCCATTAGTTTTTCAAACTACCCTACTTGATCGTCTCAGAGTTTTCCACGAGTGTTCCAACCCTTTTTAACACGCCTAGGAGAACTTATTTTATTTTTGCTTTTATATATAAACATCAGATTGATATATTTTGAGTTTATGTTTGTAATTAATATTAGCCATTAATTTCGATAATGTAGATTTATACCATAGAAATAACTATTGTGATAGGAACATTACTAAAAAAAATTGCCTTTTACAGATAGTCTGTGTTTTCTAATAGCTACAACCTAAGGGTTTTAATTCAAGAGTGAAAAAGTTAATTCTAGGTTAACGTGCTTCACCGTCGACCACATCATCGCTAACCATCAGGAGTGAGAGTGGTCAAACATGAACCTATACCTAGCTAATAATTAATAATATTTTTTTTTTTTTAATTTTCCAAAAATTTACAGATTTTCTGATTACAATTTTGATGGCCGTAGTAATAATAATTAGATTTATAATTTCAATAACTACTAATAAAAAAAGAATACAACTGGTTGGTAGAAGTGACTTTTTTTATTATTATCGATAGGCTCGCGCTTGACCACTATCTCACCTGATGGTAAACGATGATGTGGTCGGCGGTGAAGCACGCTTGCCTAGAAAAAACCCATTCACTCAGACCCCTAGATTGTAGCTATCAGGAAACATAGATTCCGGCAGGGAATTCCACTCCTTAGCTGTACGCATAATAAAAGTGTCCCCAAAAACAAAACGTTTAGTGCATATGGGTGGGATGTCCACCATGTACTGATGACGCTTCGCCGTGCGTCTGGTTGTCCGATGATGGAACGGGCTGGGATTAGACAGGTGCTGGATGAACAAGATCTGTACACAATTAGTGAACCCTGCCTCTTAAACTAGGGTTACCTGTATCTTAAGAGACAGTGGTCTTTTATTCACTTTCTATATTTAAACAAAACTTGTGAAGTGAATCGATCTACCATGGATTGCGTAATATATTAATTAATTAAGTCAATAATAAGACAAAACGTGTCGTAGTTAGAGGGTTCAAACTCAAGCAGGCGCTTTACTTTGTTTAAATTATTTCATCATCACTGTTCTCAAAACAGTGAAGAAAAACATCGTAAGGACGACATGTGAATGATGTGACATCCACCAACGCCTGGTGGATTAAGGCCCATTATCTCTTTCATGGAGAGGAGGTCTATGTTCCAGCAGTAGTAACATAAAAAAACTGATGATGATGATAATTTAAAATAGCTGTCTAAAATCTAGCAACAGTCGAAGTATTACCTAGTCCACAAATAGTTTTACCAAACAGCATCGCCTTTATTGTAATCAGAATTTAAGTTCATGCTTCCCTCAGTAACTAACCAATAAAAAACGTCAATTATTCGGCAAGGTATCAGGCAACCAATCAGGGTCATTCCCGCGGCATGACGAACAAATGAAGTCGCTCGAATGACGAATGAAGCGACAAACTGGGCGAGGGTCTGACGTGGCCTTTGATTGTTACATTCGCAACTCGACGCTGTTAGCCGTCTGTGCTAATACGTATAAACTGGAGTGCAGGGAGGTAGGGTGGAATGGAAGTGGCTTGAAGAAACAATGTTTCTGAAAGTTAAAGGTACTTACATACGATATGTAAGTGTGCAATGGCATAACGTTTTATTATAAAAGTCATCAACCAAGCAAGCACGAACATGAAATGAAAGGATTTATGTCATTTATCATACTACAAGTCTTATTCATGTGCAGCGCTCAGTGTAGGTTTAAAATAATTTCGGAACCTACTGTTTGTACTAAACTTGTTTACTACTGACCATAGGACCCAAAGTAGTTCTGGCATCCAGTGGACTCAGTGGCCCTTTCTAACGATTACATGCTAGTGCATTTTTTTAAGGTCTGCTCTACCCTCAGAGCTCCTAAACATTTTCGGTTTCGGTTTACTCAAAAATATGAAAATAAATAACATCAGTTTGGTTTGTTTCAATTACAATCTCTCTCTTGGTCGGTCCGTTATGTTTGAGGATCATGCACTTGGAGCGAATGATCTGCGTCCACCAGTTTCTGAACAGCGCGTCCCTTACGACCGTGTAGATTTTGGAGGACGACGAGTCTTTCACTTCATAGGTCCAACCTGTTTGGTGAACGACCACGCGATCTTTTGCCTTCGGTGTTCCCAACCACAATCAGCTTTTCCAAATTATCGTCGCCTCTGCGCATTGTGTGACCGAAATACGCAAGAACGCGTTGTTGGCATATAGTGGACAAGCGAGTTTTTATTCGGAGCTGGGTCTGGATCGATGCATTGGTGCGTTTCGCAGACCAAGGTATTCGTAGCATTCGTCTTCAACACCACATCTCAAATGCATCAATCTTTTGTCTCTCTCGGGTTAGGATTGTCCACGTTTCCACTACATGCAGGCAAATAGGGAATATCAGGGCCCGTATCAATCTCATCTTGGTTCTGATAACAATTCCTCTTTTCTTCTAGATGCATCCCTTGCCATCCCGATTTGCCTCTTTATCTCAATTACAATAAGTATTAAGTAAAAAAAAAAAATTATAACAAGCTTTATAAACGGACAGGTACTGAATATAATATCAGAAGTCATTAGTGATGATGATATCTTATCTGGTTGTGGAGTTGCTATGCCCACCTTTCGGCTCCATCATGAGACCAGCTCCATAGTACCATATTTGTTCAATATTTCCAAAGTTACATAGGTACAGGTTTCAGATGGACACACATAAGAATGAATGAAGCTTAAATAAAAAATAGTTTCAAATCAAGAGTAGTTTGAAAAAATATACAATGCTAAGTATTTCAAGTAACAAAAGAGTGTATAACATCATATTCCAATCATTCAACGAGCTAGCCAAGTATGAAGTTTATCGCAGAATCATCTCCATGCGAGGTTGGCAAGCCTCCAACACTCTACATCTCTTACTAAAATAATGATGACAAGTGGCAAGTTACTGGTCTTGTACTGGTGCCACAATATCATATAGATAGATAGATAAATAGTATTTACCTACAGTCTGCTAAATGTGCCCACTGCTGGGACATAGCCCTACTCTCTATGAGCCAGCCCGCATGATATATTATGGCCCTTTGAATGGGCCTTAATCCACCACGCGGGCGCTGTACTTGTTGGTGGAAGTCATATTTCATCGAATTTTTTGTTCTTGGACAAGTCGGTTTCCTCACGACGTTTTCCTTCACCGTTTTTAGAGCAGTGGTGATGCAATAATTTACACAAAGTAAAGCACATGTCTAGGTTCGAAGCCATGACCTATTACTCGTAAGTCGAAGACGTTACCAATGGGCCACCGCGGCCCTAAATATAGTGGTGAAATATTGAATGCTTATCATTGTAAAGCTGAGCTTGGGCTTTAGAAAAAGTGCATTCAATCAGACATAACGATTGCCAACGGTAAAATATTCATGATATTGATGATACCAGAATCATATCATATATCTCTAGCATAAGTCAATCTCAAGTATTTTCGACTTTTTGAGCCCACCACTCTTAATTGCTAAACGGATACTTACGGAACGGCTTTCGGTTCCTGGCTATGACCTAACAATGCCAAGTCGATTGCTTTATTCAGCCGACTTCAAAAGGGAGAACGATTGCCATCGATAAAATATTTATGATATTGACCAGAATCATGTCGTATTTTTATATATATATATATATACCAAAACTAAAAAGAGAAAAATAATGTCAAAAAGGCAAACATATAGGTACCAAAGACCTCGACTACGACTACCGTTGTAGTGTTTTGTTTGGAAGTCGGTTTAATTTGTTGTTGTTATAACAGGGACACAATAGAAATAGCAAATGGGACCCATCTTTTAAACCTATAAAATGAGATCTATAACTGGGATCCAACGAAAATAAATCAACGTTTTTATCTTCAAAACTCAAGACATGTCGTTTCCAGTAACTCCACATCTACGCCATTCTGTAGTGCTCATTTCGCACTTACCCTTTTGACGGTCCTAAAAAGGTCGAGTTCATTTGCCGCCATCGCCATGTTGGACGGAATGAGACCGTTTGACGCTAGATTACAGGAGCGCTGTACCGTTTTCTTTGTGTATTTTGATTACTGATTGACTACCAAGTACCAGGACAGCAGAAGTGGAAAACGATCACTCTTACCTATATACTGACATATTTTAAACGAGTTTTTCAGATTTTTTTTCGAGGGGACGTACTCGGAACTTCGAAAGTGTGAAACGAAAAAGGTCGATGATATTTTTTTTGTATTGTGTTTTTTCGTACACCTTTCAGCCGAGTGATTTTTGGGTCGGAAGAGCGTTTTTGTCAGAGTTCGTGAATTTACACGCGTTTTCAGTCAGGCGAGCCTCACTCAAATGGGTATCCAATCCATCAAGGGAGGCTGGATGGTTTTAAGCCTGCCTTTATTTTGGCTGAAAAATAATATTAATGGCAACGTGGGCATTTAGGTGGTACGATGCTCAGACTTCTAAAACTTGGTTCGGTAATCTTATAATAGCTTCTTTTGCTCACAATTAAAGCTCTTATAAGATTAACCTATCATCGGTATGGTAGGGAAGTCTGTAAAAAAAAGTGTGTCATACTTATTTCCTAAACGTTATACTTAATTTTTTGTTAAATACTCCAATTACGGCTTGATAACCAAATTGCCGCAGTGACTTGTTCACGTATTCTAATATTATTTGTTTCCCAGTTTGTTGTTCCAAACTAGGTTGTACTGGCGAACGAACTTTGGGTGGGTGAGATTTGTCCACAGAATAAAAGATACCAAGACCTAAAAGAACTAATATGATTACATTTTTCATTAGTACATATAAATATCTACATATAAAAACCAATGTAGTTAACTTTTATACCTGTACCTACATAAAAATTGTGCGTAACTTAAAGTATTACTTAGTTTTTCTTTTATCACAATCAGTTCACTCTATCAAAAGTTAGATGAATTTAAAGTGCTCAAAAACTAAAATGTCCTAATACACACAATTCAGATACTTGGAAAGTTGCACTCCTTATTCGATAGATGGAATTGTGACTTGACACTTGACTCTAACAAAATTTAGTAATTTATAGCATTATTTTACGCAAACGGCTCCCTGAATCGGAAAATGGTTTTCACAATTAATATAATATTTTTGAATTGCCTATCCAATGATACCCCATCCCATGGGATAGATAAAAAAACATCCCCACTTTACGTATACAGGTAAAATATATTTTTTCCATGATTTTATTTTACCACTTTGTCAGAGTGATTAATATGTATATCCATGTCAAATTATAGCTTTCTAGTATCAAGAGTCTCTGAGCTAAGCTGTGGACAGACTGACGGACAAACGGACATGGCGAAATTATAAGGGTTCCTTGTTGACTACGGAACCCTAAAAACTACGTAGTTAGATACGTATAACAAATTAATATGCTATTTCAGATTGCATTTCCCTTACTCCCTTTGCCTCCAAATAAATTGTGCTCTATTCTCACAAACGTAACACAAAACTACAATGCAAAGATAAAATACAATATTTTTTTATATTAAATTCTTTCGTTCCAGTTTGTAATCAAAGAAAGCAGAATTGCATTTCAATTCCTTTGGATAAGGAAAAAAACCTAGTACATAGAGCAGTGTCGTTGCATAGAGGATTAATCTACGACCATTCTTGTTTGCGAGAAGAACTTCAAAGAGGTTCTAGATATTACTTCAGCGTTCAAAGTAACAATTACTGTGACACCTTTAAAACGGTTCAAAGAACACAGAGAGAGAAATTTCTCTCAAATCTTTGACTCTTCCATTTTACTTAAAGTCTGGATAAGCGATGCTGGTTAAATTAAAAACCAACGCCTTGTACGTATCAAATGCCTGCATTAAAATACCTTAGATTAGATTAGATTAAGACGGGCTGGTGTCCGCAACTCCACGTCTAAGCGCGTATTTTGCGTACGGATTAAAATACCTTAAGATAATTTTATTTAAAATATTTTCTTACAATATGTTTAGGTGAGTAACGAATACAATCAAAGGCGGAACGCCTTTGATTTTCTGTTCGCCGTTTCTTCTGAAACCCTTGGCTTTATTTTATGAAATTTTCTCGATACAATAAATATTCTGCTTTTTTGTCCGACTGCAGAAGGAGGGTAATGTGTTTGTCAGTAAAGACTGACAAACACATTACCCTCCTTCTGCAGCCACTTAGGAACAAACATATATACATGCAAAGGCATGTATGTATGTTTGTTCCTAAGTGGCGTTCTAGAGACCAAACACGTAGCCCAGTTTTTATGATTCTTCCGTCAATCGATTTGTCTTAACCTTGCGAGTGTCACTGGCTACATTAAAATTGGAAATAGAAAAATGGCGGATTGTGGGAGCTAAATTCAAAAAATCATAAATCCGACTGCTTAAGAAGCAAACTAGAGAGACGTACACAAGAAGAAAATCATGCTGTGCAGTCGGAAGATATATATTCGCAAGCTAGCAGACCAAAACCAGATATATCCTCCGACTCCACAGCATGATTTTCTTCTTGTTTACATCTTTTTAGTTAGGGTTTTTTGTTTTTTCTTAACCTTCTTGTAGGGCCGAAATTTGTAAAGGGATGTCACAATTACATACTGACTTATTAACAAACGAACAGAATTGATAACATTTCTTTTTGCTGCAAGATAGCAGTATGCTGGGTACGAGTGTTGTTTGCGCTTATGCAAACATTTTATTTGAGGCGCAGTGCGAAAATTTGTAGCCTATTCTAGCCGGGTGCATGAGAGTGTCTTCCATTTTTGTTAAAGACAATATCATCATTTTTTTACCCGACTCCCAAAGGATGTAATGTTATGTTAGGAGTATGTTATTCGAGCGTATGTATTCGTTTCTTTGGTACGCTCCACAGCCCAAACGGCTTCATGGCTTATGACATAGGCTATATCATTTTTAAAAATGGCGCCCCCCCCTCCCCAAAAAAGGGCTTTGTGCTTCACTTTGTGTAAATTATTGCACCACCACTGCTCTCAAAACGCCCAAAGAAAACATCATGAGGAAACCGGCATGTCCTAGAAACAAAATTCGAATACATGTGACATCCACAACCCGCATTGGGTCCGCGTGGTAGATTACGGCTCATTCCTTCTCACAGAGCGGACGCCTGTGTCCCAGCAGTGGGAACATTAAAAAGGCTGAACATGATGGTATCAAATGAATAAAAGCTATTAAATAGACCATTCGAAAAATGTATATCGTAACACTTTAATGTTGAAGTTTCGGTAGTCGGTGTCTTTGGTACTTCTTGTTTTTTCGTTTTTCAACACCGACTTCCGAAAAGAAAGTATTTTTGCACTTTGTAATGTTTTGCTTTAGAAGTCGGTATATTTTTTGTGAAAATGTTTTAAATGCTCTTCTTTTTTGTTTTATTAGTATCCTATCACTAAAAAGTGAGCAAGTTCTATTGTAAGGTACCTAAAGGATTGATAAAATACCAATAATAACTTAATTTACATATTCGTGCTGTATGTCGCTAAGGAGTTCGATTGTATGTGCCATATCTTGAAAACTGCCCAACCGATTTTCATAGAATAACATATTATGTGAATATTGTGAAATGCCAAGAATATTACATACATACGTATCAAATTGATAACCCCATATTTTTTTTAATCTGTAAAAGAACCTACCAATACTTCGTTTGTCACTCAGCACCTCATAATATTAATTAGGTAAGCTATTTCATTATTTCCTTGAATAAATATATCACAAAAGAATATAATTATTATTTCTTTTATTTAACTGTTTTCTTATTTATTACATTTTTAAATATTTTTACAAAAGACATACAAAAAAGAAAAACATTTAAAAATATAAAAAATAGAGGCCCACCGGTATCGGGAACAGGGTCCAAGCTACCGGCGGTCAGGGCTCCAGAGAGAGGAACCTCCTAACAATACGAGCCGTGTCCAGCAGTACTGCTTTCTGGATCAGGCCCTTGACCCAGCCGCCTAACGAGAGCCTCCTAAGGTGTTGGTCGAGGCTCGTGGCTATTAAGCCATGGGCTGACACCACTATCGGTACAATGATCGCTGTATCCACATCCCACATGTCGACAACCTCGCGAGCCAAGTCAAGATACTTGATTTGCTTATCTTTCTCGGCTTTCACGAGGTTCCCGTCATGCGGGACAGTTATGTCAACAATCATTGCACGCCTCTCGATTCGGTCCACCACCACTATATCAGGCTTATTAGCGATAATAGTCCTGTCAGTGATGATGGACCGATCCCAGTACAATGTGATATTGCCATTCTCGAGAACTGGGTCGGGCACATACCTGTAGTACGGCACCTCCGACGCCACAAGAGTGTATTTCAGAGCAAGTTGCTGATGGATAATCCTGGCTACAAGGTTGTGCCTATGCAAGTACTCTTCGTTAGCTAGACGAGAACAACCAGAGATAATGTGGCGGATCGATTCACCCGGACGGTGACATGCCCGACAGATGTCAACCGTGCCATCCTTTACAATAAATCTCCGGTAGTTATTCGTCATGATAACTTCGTCCATAATTGCACAGACGAAACCTTCGGTTTCCCCAAAGAGGTCACCGAATCGCAGCCAGGCTACGGACGCTGATTGATCTACATCGGACCCATGTAGGGCCCGGAAAAAGCGTCCGTGAAGCTCCTTACTCTGCCATACCTCCTTGCGATCGGTAGTATCAAGCACTACAGGCTTGCGCCAGTTCTCATTCGCCAAGGAGAGCGGGGTGAGTCCCTTGTCCACTGCTACTACATATCGATGAATACCCACGTCAGTGTTTAGAAAATATTCTCTGAGATTGCATATCTCGCGGTTGTGGAGGTTTTTGGCATTTAAAAAGCCTCGGCCTCCACACTTCCGCGGGATATACAATCTCATGACTGACGACCGTGGGTGATGCATTCGATATGCAGTCAGCAGTGTACGGACCCGCCTATCCAGGGCGTCAAGTTCCGTTTGAGTCCATTTGAGTATGCCGAAAGAGTACATCAGCACCGGCATGACCCAACCGTTGAAGGCGCGCACCTTGTTTCCGCCCGAAAGAAGGCTATTGAATACCTTCTTCAGGCGGCCAAAGAAGCGTTCCCTCAACGATTGCTTCATGTCTATAGTACTGATACCTAACGCTTCCGACATACCCAAATACTTATAGGTTTCGTTTGGAGAGAGGGATCTCAGGTTTATGGAATCCGCAAGTTGAATTCCTACGGATTCCACAATCTCCCCTCGCTTTACATGCATGATCGCACATTTGTCCACACCAAACTCCATCCTGATGGCGCTACTAAAAGTTTCAGTTACCTTTAGTAGCTCCATCAGCTGAAGATTGCTGGGGGCAAAAAGCTTCAAGTCATCCATGTAAAGGAGGTGAGATATAACCTGACCACCTCTCTTCAACCGATAGCCTAGCCCTGAATTCTCCAGCATCATGCTTAGAGGATTCAAGGCAAGGCAAAACCAAAGTGGACTCAAACTATCGCCCTGGAATATACCTCGCTCGATCCTTACAGGTTCGCTATTCCTCTGGATATTTCGACATCCTGGATAGCGAAGGACTGTGCTCCATTGCCTCATACACGACATCAGGAGGGTGCGTAGAGTTGTATCTATTTTATACAATTCTAGCACCCTCATGAGCCATGTATGCGGCACCGAGTCATAGGCCTTCTTATAATCTATCCAACATGTCGACAGATCCTTTCGGGAACGCCGAACCTGTTGGCTAATGGCCATATCAATAAGGAGTAGCTCCTTAGTACCACGGGACCCGTTCCTACATCCATTCTGAGAGACCGACATGATGGAGTTATTGTCAACGTGTTTATTAATTTTTACTCTCAAAATGGATGTAAGAACCTTATAGACCGTTGGTAAACATGTAATTGGTCTATAATTTTTGGGTTCCGCGGTGCTACCAGACTTGTGGAGCAGGTGGGTTATTCCTGTTGTAAGGAACTTGGGTAGCGAACCAGACTCTAAGGCTGCCTGGTACTGAGATGCCAAACGAGCGTGCGACCTTTGTAGCCACTTGATCCAAAAGTTGTGCAGTCCGTCCGGTCCTGGAGATTTCCAGTTCGGCAACGGACGGACTGCACGGGCTACATCTTGGGGGCTGTTCGTGATAGCCCCCATTTCTTGTATTGGATCACACGCTCGTTCGACCTCCCGAGTCCATTCACCTTCGGTGTGACTGACAGGCACCGACCAGATGCTGCGCCAGAATGAACACATAGCGTCATCATCCGGCAGGTGCGTATCAGTCACACCTTGGTCGGGTCGCTCCCAAGCCCGATAAACCCACCTTTCACTACTTTGGAATGTGCGATTCTGGGTGTATCGCTCCACTCTCCGCCTGTACCTACGAATACGGTTTGCCCATGCATACACTTTTTGTTTCAGGAAGTCGATGCGCTCTGTGACATGGGATATATAGTCTCGGGGGCTGACATCAGTCCCCGAAAACGCCCGTCTCACAAAGCGCATCACTCTTGGGCGACTATTGCCCTCCCTGAAACAAATTAGTTTGCCGATGAGTGCTCTGGCCCCACCAATACGACGTTCGATCCTGCACTGCCAAGCCGGTACGGCTGGTTTCGGTCGTGTAGCTCTGTCATCTGCAAATTTGACATGAGCTACACGACATGCCGCTACAGCCGCGCAGTACATAATCGAATGTGTATCAGTGAGGTCTTCGCAGTCATCAAAATAGTTTGACAACTGCGAATCCAGAACAGCCACCAGCGCCCTATTTTTGTTATGCATGGGCAAACGAGGTAATCGTGGCCTAAGTTCGGGTGGCATGTAGCGATAATCCCGAATAGCACACTCCAAAGCACTCCTCAATTCCTCATTGCACTGGGTACTTACGTTTGTAACCCTGTCACTACTCTCCACGTCAGCATTGATGGCAATATGGTTTGACTGTGGTGGTACCACAGCCTGCGACGATGGGGCAGTGACACGGTTACCCATTTCCGTTCGGAGGCGATCACGTACAGTATCATCCAACATACGATTACGCTGGATGACCCGCACCTGATCCGAAAGTCGTTGGGCCGAAACGTTGACGGCTGGCTCAAGCACCTGAAACAAAGAGAGCATCCGGACACGGTACGCGGTCAGGTTGTTTCCTCCCTCTGTAGCCCCAAAATATGCGCGCATGACATTTTCATTGATGGATGGTGTCCATCTCATGCGCTGCACACTTCCGCCGGGTGCTGGGACCCTATCAGAGACGGGTAGGCCTCGAGGTCCTAAGCGGTCCGGCGGCCGGCGTCCTCCCCGACGACGCGCAGGTGGTGGTGTCGTCGGCGGCGAGAAATACTCGTCGCTCGAGCTCGACGCAACTGCCGCGGCCGATGTCACAGCACTCACGGTGGGGCTGGGTTCCGGCGGCGGCGAGGCGGAGCTGGGCGACGAGGCCGGAGGTGGTGGGCGTGCATTGCGTGCTGCAGCTCGCGTCAACATGACGTCTATTTAATTTTTCTCGTTTCTTGTTGTAATTCGGTCATTTTAATTCGGTTAATTCGGTCAGCTTTCATTATATTATTGTTCAGTTTTTTTTTTTCTTGGTTTCATTTTGTTTTGTTGAATTTAGGTAGTTCAAATTAAATATATTGTAGGAAATTACGAAGAGAAAATTTTTTGGCAACCGTCTGTCAAGTCGAGCTACAGATCTTATTAATAATTATTATTATTCTTAATTATTATTATTATTATTCAAACAATTTAATAACGTATACCTAGTACTTCTTTTTCTCTTTTCATTTAATTATTTATTAGCAGTCGGGGTTTACCTAACCGGTACCCAAAGGGTAAAAACGGGACGTAAGTCAATAATAAGACAAAACGTGTCGTTGTTCGTGGGTTCGAACTCAAGCAGGCGCTTTACTTTGTGTAAATTATTTCATCATCACTATTCTTAAAACAGTGAAGGAATACAAGTGGACCTTCGGGTCCAGTAACGAGCGGGTCCAGCTGACCAAAGACTCGTGAGGACGACATGTGAATGATGTGACATCCACCAACGCGTGGTGGATTAAGGCTCATTCTCTTTTACGGAGAGGAGGTGTATGTCCCAGCAGTAATAACATTAAAAAGTCTGATGATGATGATGATTTAAAATGTGTGTCTAAAGTCTAGCAACAGTCGAAGTATTAACTAATTCACAAATAGTTTTACCAAACAGCATGGGCTTAATCGTAATCAGAATTCAAGTTCATGCTTCCCTCAGTAACTAACCAATAAAAACTACCAATTATTCAGCAAGATATCAGGCAACCAATTAGGGTCCTTCCTGCGACATAACGAACAAATGAAGTAGCTCGAATGACGAATGAAGCGACAAACTGGGCGAGGGTCTGACGTGGACGTGGCCTTTGATTGTTACATTCGCAACTCGACGCTGTTAGCCGTCTGTGCTAATACGTATAAACTGGAGTGCAGGGAGGTGGGGTGGAATGGAAGTGCCTTGAAGAAACAATGTTTCTGAAAGTTATAGGTACTTACATACGATATGTAAGTGTGCAATGGCATAAAATTTTAGTATAAATCTTTATGCCATTGCACACTTTAGTCATCAACCAAGCAAAGACGAACATGAAATGAAAGGTTTCATGTTATTTATCAATCTAAAAAAAATCTTATTCATGTGCAGCGCTGTGTTGGTTTAAAATAATTTCGGAACCTACTGTTTGTACTGAACTTTTATACTACTGAACATAGGACCCAAAGTGGTTCTGGCATCCAGTGGACTCAGTGGCCCTTTCTAACGATTATCTGCTAGTGCATATTTTTTAAGGTCTCCTAAACATTTTCGGTTTCGGTTTCCTCAAAAACCTCTTTTTGGAAATATACATCAAAGGTAACAGGACCCTACTTGGTGTAGTCTACTGTCCGCCCGCCGTTGACTACTTTTCCAACCTTGAATTGGCGCTGGAATCGATGCACATTGCGTCATCATGGGCGATTTCAACACAGACCTTAGTCACCCATCCCCTCGTTCCCGTAGACTTCTTAACATCATTGAGTCAGTTAGTCTCCAAGTTCTACCACTGCAGCCCACTCATTTCAATAGCTCAGGCGATGACACGTGGCTTGACTTAATCCTTACTTCCACTCCCTCCCTTGTTTCCTCTCATGGTCAGTGTCCTGCACCTGGCTTTTCTCACCATGATCTCATTTTCCTTTCATATGTCCTAAAACTTCCAAAATCTCTCCCTAAAGTACTGCACATGCGTTGTTTTGCTCGTATGGATGTTAAAGGCTACGTCAGGATGCGTCGGAACTCGATTGGGGACATCTTGCAGCGGCAACAGGCGTTGACGACAAACTGCGTAGCTTTAATACGACGATCCTTGCTCTCTACGACAGGCATGCCCCTGTGAAGAAAGTTAAACTCAGGCGACCACCTGCTCCTTGGTTGACCGCGGGGGTAAATATGGCGATGAGACGTAGGGATCGAGCCTTTCGGAAGTTTAAAAAGGATCGAACTGAATGAAATAAGAACCTCTTCAGAGCTGCAAGAAATCGGTGTAATCAGATGATACGCAACGCCAAACGCCGCCATATTCTCGAAAACATTTCATCCTCTTCTCCTGAATCGAATCCACATGGATTTGCCCAAGACAATTGGCCTAGACAAAATCATCCTTCATTTCACAACCAGCAAGTGGTTGTGAAATGACGGTTGATTATGGATTCCCAAATCTTGTCTCAGACGGTTGATTTCATTACTAGCCTACCCGGTTCTATCATAGAACCATTTCGCTTTTCTCCAGCCACCGAGGATGAAGTTAAAAAGATGATCCTATCCATAAAATCAAGGCTGTGGGCCATGACGACGTCAGTCGTCTCGATTCCGGACAGTTCCCATCCCTGTGGCGTATGGCATACGTACGCCCATTTCCTAAAATTTCAAATCGGGAGGGATTTGAAATTTTAGCCCAATCATTTTCGTCCAATTTCGGGTTTATTTACCGAAACAACCTCATAAGCTCATTCCAGTCTGGATTCAGACCTGGACACAGTACAGCCTCTGCTCTCCTTAAGGTGACTGGCGACATTAGAGAAGCTATGGAGAATACTAAGGTAACTGTGTTACTATTAATTGATTTCTCCAATGCCTTTAATGCCGTCAGTCACGATATACCCCTTTCTATCCTCTCCCATCTTATGGTTTCTTCCGAGGCGTTGAAATGGTTCTCCTCATATCTTCGGGGGCGTCAGAAGTCGGTTTGCGTCGATGAGAGTTCGTTGAATTGGCGTGACCTGGATGCCGGTGTTCCACAAGGCGGTATTTTATCTCCATTATTATTCTCAATCTTCATTAATTTTATAACTCACTGTCTTCGGTGTTCGTATCATCTTTATGCCGATGATCTTCAACTGTATACAGCGGCGCGGATAGAAAATGTATCGGTCGCCATAGAGTATGTAAACCGAGACTTGAATGCTATTAAGGACTGGTCTGACAGATTTGGGGTGTCCGTAAACCCCTCAAAATGCCAGGCTATTGTAATTGAAAGCTCACGCATGATGAGTAGAGTGGCGGTAGGCTCTCTTCCACCGATCTTATTCAATGGTTCCGTCATTCCCACTAGTCCTACCGTGAAAGATTTCGGTTTGCATCTTGAATCGACACTTTGCTGGCAAAGTCAGGTATCTAGTGCCAGTCAGAGAGCCAACGGTACTTTGCGATCCTTGTATCGTTTGAGACGGTTTTTGCCTGTAAAGACGAAGACAATGCTTGTGCAGGCTTTAATTTTCCCAGTCATCGACTATGGCGACGTGTGCTACTTTGACTTGAACGCGGTCTTGCTTTACAAACTAGATAGGGTCTTGAACAACTGTATTATATTCATATATAATCTTCGGAAACATGACTATGTATCGAGCTTCAGGTCTGGAGGAGTTAAAATGGTTGCCCATTCGCCAGAGAAGAAGCTTACGCGCTTTGATCACGTTATTCTCTCTACTTAATTCACCTACGCCTCCTTCCTATCTTATCTCTGGCTTTCAATATCTAGGTTCTTCACACGCTCGCTATCTGGGTTCTTCCAATAATCTCCTGTTACTCTGTCCTTCTTTTACTACTGATTTCTTTCACTCTTCCTTTCATAACCGGTCCATTCTTTTTTGGGAGGCGCTTCCTTCCGAGATCAGGACGGCCAACAGTCGGTATGCATTTAAGCGGAAATTGTGGATTTATTTTCAACACAAATAAGCAGAGTCATCTCACTTTCTTCTTTTCTGTTATTCCATAAATATATATAATATGTATATTTATATAGGTATATATTATATTGAATATATATGTACGTGTATTTCACCTATTTTAGCATAATAACTACTAGTTTTTTATTACAAAACTATGCACCGCCATGTTGTCTCTTCACCACCCTTGGTTGACTGGTAGAGAATGCCTAAGGCATTAAGTCCGCCTTTGTACCTTTGTGCATGAAGTCTAAATAAATCAGCATTTCCAAATTCTCGTCGCCACTGCGCATTGTGTGACCGAAATACGCAAGACTGCGTTGTTGGCATATAGTGGACAAGCGAGTTTTTATTCGGAGTTGGGTCTGGATCGCTGCATTGGTGCATTGGTAGCATTCGTCTCCAAGACCACATCTCGAATGCATCAATCTTTTGTCTCTCTCGGGTTAGGATTGTCCACGTTACCACTCCATGCAGGCAAATAGGGCATATCAGGACCCATATCAATCTCATCTTGGTTCTGATACCAATCCCACTTTTCTTCTAGATGCATCCCTTGCCATCCCGATTTGCCTCTTTATCTCAATAACAATAAGTATAAAGCAAAAACAAAAACAAGCTTTATAAACTGACAGGTACTAAATGTAATATCAGAAGTCATAAGTGATGATGATATCTTGTCTGGTTGAGGAGTTGCTATGCCCACCTTTCGGCTCCATCATGAGACCAGCTCCATACTACCATATTTGTTCAATATTTCCAAAGTTACATAGCTACATGTTTCAGTTGGACACACATAAGAATGAATGAAGCTTATATAAAAAATAGTTTCAAATCAAGAGTAGTTTGAAACAATATAGAATGCTAAGTATTCAAGTAACAAAAGAGTGTATAACATCATATTACAATCATTCAACGAACTGGCCAAGTATGAAGTTTATCGCAAAATCATCTCCATACGAGGTTGGCAAGCCTCCAATACTCGACACCTCTTACTTAAATAATGATGACAAGTGGCAAGTTACTGGTCTTGTACTGGTGCCACAATAACATATAGATAGGTAGATAATAGTAGATTATTGCATCGAGCACAAAGTAATTTATTATTGCACCGAGTGCCTGATTTAGAGCCCGAGCGTTAGCGAGGGCTCTAATCTAACAGGCACGAGGGCAATATAAATTACTTAAGGCGAGGTGCATAATCTGCTTTTCTTTCAACTCTTACCTATAGGAATAGTAGATAAAAGAAACTCATATCAAACAGTTAAAATAGAAGTTTCTATAACACTGTCGACTTCATTTAGAATGTTTTCCGGAGTTAATGTGTCGCTAGATGATTCCATTTTAATTCGAAGCCGAAGCACTCAAAATCAGATAGTATCACACTTTATCGTTTCCAAAAATATTGTCAAGCAAAATTAACAAAGTTCCCGCCAAATCACTTTTTTAAATTTCTTTCATTTTTAAATCAGAGTTAGCAGCAATCATTTTTTAAATTTGGAACAAGTAGGATAGAAACGAATAATACGTACGTAAAAAAAAATGTTGATATCGGCTGGCTGAATAGAGCTAATCCATTGAGATTGGCACCTTTTGGTGCGATTAAAAAATAAACTGTGCAATAATGAAATTTCATACATTTTTATTGCTCTAGAGCAATAAAGGCTTGCTTTGTACTGAGTTTTTAGTGTGATTGTGATGAAATTAAAGCATAGTTGGAAGAAAATAGTATTTAACTACAGTCTGCTAAATGGGCCCAATGTTGGGACACAGCCCTCCTTTCTATGAGCCAGCACGCATGATAAAGGCCCTCTGAATGGGCCTTAATCCACCACGCGGGCACAGTGCGGGGTGGTGGATGTCACATTTCATAGATTTTTTTGTTCTAGGACAAATCGTTTTCTTCACGATTTTTTACCGTTTTTAGAGCAGTTGTGATGAAATAATTTACACAAAGTAAAGCGCCTGTCTGGGTTCGACCCATGACCTACGGCGCGTATGCAGAGGGCGTTACAACTGGATCGACACGGCCCTAAATATATAGGCGTGTTAAATGGAGTGCTTTTCGTCGTAAAGCTGAGCTTGGGCTTTAGAAAAAGTGACATTCAATCAGATATAACGATTGCCAACGGTAACATAATTATGATATGTTGGCCATGTCACATTTCTCTAGAACAAGTCAATCTCATGAATTTTCGACATATTGATCCCTCAAGCTGCCACCTTTTTTTGGTCCATCACAAAGGAACCCACCACTCTTAATCGTTAAACGGATACTTAAGGGGCGGCTTTCGGTTCCTGCCTATGACCTAACATTTCTAAGTCTATTGTTTTTTTAACCGACTTCAAAAAGGAGGAAGTTTTCAATTCGTCTGTATGTGTTTGTGTTTGTTACGCGTATACTCCGTCAATTATGAACCGATTTGGATGATTCTTTTTTATTTGTGCTTCTCATGTCCCATTTAAATTTGATCAAGATCTCACGAATAGTTTTTAAGTTATCCTTAGTAATGCGTATTTCTTGGTAATATAAGGTACTAAAAATAAAAACAGAAAAATAACGTCACAATCGAAAAAAAATAGGTAGTGTGTTGTTTCGTAGTTCGAAGTCCGTTCGTATCGAAGTCGGTTTAATTTTGTTGTTGCTATACATGGGTTTCAATGGCAGTAGCAAATGGGACCCATCGTTAATACTTTAAAAATGGGGTCTAAAATTGGCATCATGTAAATCACAGTTTTTATCTTGAAAACTCAAGAAATCTCGTTTCCAGTAACTCCACATCCACGCCAGTCTGTAGTGCTCATTTCGCACTTACCCTTTTGACGGTCCTAAAAAGGTCGAGTTCATTTGTCGCCATCGCCATTTTAGACGGAATGAGACCGTTTGACGCTAGATTACAGGAGCACTGTACCGTTTTCTTTGTGTATTTTGATTACAGATTGACTACCAAGTACCAGGAGAGCAGAAGTGGAAAACGATCACTCTTACCCATGCTCTAACATTTTTTAAACAAGTCTTTCAGATTTTTCGAGGGGACGTACTCGGAACTTCGAAAGTGTGAAACGAAAAAGGTCGATGATATTTTTTTTGTATTGTGTTTTTTCGTACACTTTGCAGGCGAGTGATTTTTGGGTCAGAAGAGTGTTTTTGTCAGAGGTCGTGAATTTACACGCGTTTTCAGTCAGGCGAGCCTCACTCGAATGGGTATCCAATCCATCAAGGGAGGCTGGATGGTTTTAAGCCTGCCTTTATTTTGGCTGAAAAATAATATTGCTGGCAACGTTGGAATTTAGGTGGTACGAACTCAGACTTCTAAAACTTGGTTCGGTAATCTTATAATAGCTTTTTTTGCTCACAATAGAAGCTATTATAAGATTAACCTATCTGCGGCATGGTATGGTGGCATAGTCTGTACGAAGTGTGTCATACTTATTTCCTATGCCTTATAATTATTTTTTCTGATAAACACTCCAATTACGGCTTGATTACGAAATTGCCGCAGTGACTTGTTCATGTATCCTAATATTATTTGTTTCCCCAGTTAGTTGTTCCCAACTAGGTTTTGCCGGCGAATGAACTTTGGGTGGGTGAGATTTATCCACAGAATAAAAGGTACCAAGACCTAGGGCATGACCTAAAAGAACTAGTATGATTCTATTACCATACTTTTTTATAAATTAAATCTTATATCTAGCTTATGATAACTATAACTACATTACTAACTTATTTAAATCAGATCTTATCTTCACTAACTATCTGCTACCAAGTCAGGTTGTCTTTTGATATCCCTTTTAATCCCCCCCACTTGTTTTGATCCATTGCAGTTTTCTCCTCTCCTTTGTCAAGTCATCCTCCCATCTCTTTGTCTGTCTTCCTCTTTGTCTCTTACCATTTCTTGGGTACCATTCTGTAACTCTTTTTATCCTTGTCTGTTATTACTCTTCACATATTTCTTGTCTTTACTCCACATCTGCCACCTTTGTTATATTTTTGTAGCTTTCTTTTTGTCCCTTAGCCTTAAGTTCAGCAAGAGTACATTAATTCGAGCAACTAAATAATTTTATGTGACATCTTAGGGCCAAGACATTCTAACATTCGATTAGCGATAAAGATAGTATAAATACATGCACTATCGCAATATCACGTGGTAAATCTTAAGCCTTGTTTGAACTTTTTCAATGACTGACATAATTTTTCCACAAACCTCTTGTCTAACCTAAGTCACTCACCCTTTACAACAATAAACTCAAATACATCTCAAAATTCATATCTCTGAGCAATAACTCAAACAGTGAGCCTACTTAATACCTTCGATGTTACCCCTAAACGAACCCGATTACATTACAAACGATTCCGAGACTCGGTACCAAATGACCGATCTCTTTCCTTACTCCCATTTGGCACATAGAGATGAGGTCTTAGAAAATATCCTGCAAATGAAAATGTACCTTATTTATTATTGAAGTTAGGGTTGAGTTTGCAAAGATTGGTGTGAAAATATATAAGGGTTTACGTTCGTTAAGATTGACTTTACGTGTTTGGATATACGCATGATTCGTTTTGAGTTTTATTTACACTTGATAGTTATGGTGTATGGTGTTGCCGGGTGGAGTATGTCGGGTATTTGTGTAAGGATTTTATCGGATGTAAATAAAACATGTTTTGTAATGTTGTGACAGCTTGAAGGATTTTTGGTAGCTGTCGGTGTGTTTACTGACATAAACCAATTTGACTTCCTCGCAGTCATAATATAGTTTAAGTTAACTTTAGGTAGGTTCAGGCAGCGAACCTGAGAAACCTGGACGGTCTAAAAACTACTGACACGCTGTAGCCTTCGCGAATCGCCTAGCGCTGGGTTTCAAAATCCAGAGCGGCCGCTTAGAAACATTTCAGGACGTTGGATCTACTTCGTTATTCGCCAGACAAATGGATAGGCTCTAGGTGCAAAGTAAATCAGTGCGTTTTTGTGCCATAGCAAGCATACCAATAATAGAAAAGTACATTACATAATAACTCACCCTTTAACTATTTTACATCGTAAAAGGCATGTTATAATTATGTAGTGTGAAAATAACAAGCTCAAATTATTAAATAACGCTAACAAACAAGACAACTTAAAAACATTATTACGAAAATTCCTTTATGAAAAACGCAAGTCATGAAAATTGCTTTCAAGAGCACTTTATGCGCTTGCACTTTAAATATTCTACATAACAAAAACATATACAAGAAAAAAACGCACTACTTTTTCATGTTTTATAAAAATAACATATTACGCAGATATGACTTTCAGAATAAGTTTAAAAGGTTTTCAGTAATGCTCTAAAGTGCAAAAGAAAATTTTGTGAAATATCGTGAGTCAGATTTCTACACTTTTAAGTCCATTTTCTTGGAAAAACTGGTAAGTGAAACCTGTCACTTAAGATTTTTTTTTATGAAATTGTACCTCGTCGATTTTACAGACAGAAGGTACCTACGTAGGTATGTTCTAACTGTGGGTACAATGAAAAAGATTGTCACCCAATTCCATTCAAGATTAATTTATTGTATTATTAAACATAATTATGAGTGTAGTGTATGTAGATATCAATAGATCGCGCTACAAGCCGATAACAGTATTGTAGCGTTGCCTCGTGCGCATATGTCACTCGGTTATAAATACCGGTCCGAGTGGTGGGGCGATCATAAGCCTGGCCGGAGGCTACATAGCTGAGTCTACACAGGTTAGTCCGGTTAAGCAGAGGACGGCTACTTTGGCCGAGCTGCGAGACGCCACGTATTAAAAAAAAAAAAAAAAAAAAAAAGTAGGGCGATCAGACGTGTGTGAAGTTAGCATCTCAAATGTTAGCATCTCACAAATAAACACCACGTATAATGGCATCCCACATAGTTCTACAGTTCTTGATAAGTTTTAACAATAGTTCCGACGATTTTACTATCAAAATAGCATTTTGAAAAAATGAGATGCTAATTTCGCAATACATATCATAGCATCTCATCGAATTTCTCAAAAAAATACCACATATAAGGGCATTTTGCATATATCTACAGTTCTTGATGTGTTTTATCCATAGTTCCGTCGATTTTACTATACAAATTTTGCATATCAACATTTTGAAAAATGAGATGCCTACTTCGCAATACATATCATAGCATCTCATCGAATTTCTCAAACAAACACGACATTTAAGGGCATTCCGGATAGTTCTACAGTTCTTGATGCGTTTTATCAATAGTTCCGTCGATAAAACTATCAAAATCGCATTTCAAAAATTGACCTTGTTGTTGTTGGAAGCAAAAGAGTTCTACATCCTAAACCTATTCTGTTGATAGTTCTGTCGGTTGAATCTAATATAAATCCCTAAAAAAATATAAACGTAATATCCATACAGTAGTGAGATGCTGAGGCATAACTTGACGTTCTGGGTCGTATCTTTATACAAACCAGAACTCACAGTTATACCTGGTTATACCATTTGAACAATAAGTCTAGGTCCCGAAAGAGTTTTAGTGTTTAAAACATCCACAATAATTATAAATCACTGTTATAAACAAAATATTCATAAAGGAGTGACATGCTAATGTATAACTGGGAGTTCTGGTTCGTTTGGATTAGGCTAGGATCTCCTCGGTTTCAAATACAAATATAAATGGACTGGAAATAAAGAGGTACTGAGGGCCAGCATCTCCTCGGTTACCAATACTTGGAATTAAAAAAAAGTATACTACAAAAAGCGAGAACTCTCACTAAAGTATCCGTAGAGCCTGGTTGAAGATTTAGGTCAGCAGAAATCAAGGAAATATACATTGTACGAAAAAAAAAATATAAAAAAATGTTGAGAGGTATTTGAGGTGAGGCATCTCATCAGTTTCTAGTACTCCTATAACTTCTCTTTACAAGAACATGCTATAGAAAGCCAGAACTATGATTTAAGTATCTACTGAGCCTGGTCGAAGATTTAGTTTAACATAAATTAAGAAAATTTTAAGAGTTCACTAAAAAATTCAATAAAAAAATTAAAAGTTACTGAGACCTCATCTGAATCACTGAAATCTCATTAAATTCTAGTACATCTAAAAATGTTCTATAAAAAATCATACCACAAAAAGCTAGAACTCTCACTCAATATTCCACAGAGCCTGGTTGAAGATTTAGGTTAGCTAAAATAGAGGAAATATACATTGTACGCAATAAAAATTAAAAAAAATGTTAAGAGGTACTGAGGTCAGGCGTCTCATCAGTTTCTAGTACTCCTTTAAATTTTCTTTACAATAACATGTTATAAAAAACCAGAACTCTGATTTACGTATCTATTGAGCCTGGTCGAAGATTAAGTTTAACATAAATTAAGAAAATTTTAAGAGTTCATTAAGAAATTCAATAAAAAATTTAAGAGTTACTGAGACCCCGGCATCTCATTAAATTCTATTACTTCCATAAATGATCTTTATAAAATTATACTAAAGAAAGCCAGAACTCTCACTCAATATTCCATAGAGGGTGGTTGTAGATTAAGGTTAGCTAAAATCAAGGAAATATACATTGCGCGCAACAAAAAATTTAAAAAAATGTGAGAGGTACTGAGGCCAGGCATCTAATCGGTTTCTAGTACTCCTATAGCAAGACTTTACAAAAAAATGCTACAGAAAGCCAGAGCTCTCACTAAGGATTCCAGAGAGGCAAGTTGAACATTTAGGTTAGCTAAAATCAAGGAAATATACATTGTAAGCAAATAAAATTAAAAAAAAAAAATCGAGACGTACTGAAGTCAGCCATCTCATCAGTTTCTAGTACTTCTATAACTTTACTTTACAAAAACATGCTATAGAAAGCCAGAACTCTGATTTAAGTATCTACTGAGCCTGGTCGAAGATTTAGTTTAACATAAATTAAGAAAATTTTAAGAGTTCATTAAAAAATTCAATAAAAAAATTAAGAGTTACTGAGACCCGGCATCTCATTAAATTCTATTACTTCTATAAATGTTCTTTATAAAATTCTACTAAAGAAAGCCAGAACTCTCACTCAATATTCCATAGAGGGTGTTTGCATATCAAGGTTAGCTAAAATCAAGGAAATATATATCGTACGCAACAAAAAATTTAAAAAAAATGTGAGAGGTACTGAGGCCAGGCATCTAATCGGTTTCTAGTATTCCTATAGCAGGACTTTACAAAAAAATGCTACAGAAAGCCAGAGCTCTCAATAAAGATTCCGCAGAGCCTGGTGGAAAATTTATGTGAGTAAAAATCATAAAATTTCAGAGGTCATTATAATAATAAAAAATAAAAATATTAAGAGGATCTGAGGGCCAGTGTCGCCCCTTTTTCTTCTACTCCTATAACTCTTCTTTATGCAAATATGCTACAAAAAGCCAGAACTCTTAATAAAGTATCTACTGAGCCTGGTCGTAGATTTAGTTGACCAAAAATCAAGAAACTATTAAGAGTGGCCTGGCATCTCATCGGTTTTCATAATTGCTAAAACTAGAATTTATAAAAACATGCTGCAGAAAGCCAAACCTGTCACAAAAGATTCCACAGAGACTGGTTGAAGATTTAGGTTAGCTAAAATAGAGGAAATATACATTGTACGCAATAAAAATAAAAAAAAATGTTAAGAGTTACTGAGGTCAGGCGTCTCATCAGTTTCTAGTACTCCTTTAAATTTTCTTTACAAGAACATGTTATAAAAAACCAGAACTCTGATTTACGTATCTATTGAGCCTGGTCGAAGATTAAGTTTAACATAAATTAAGAAAATTTTAAGAGTTCATTAAAAAATTCAATAAAAAAATTAAGAGTTACTGAGACCCGGCATCTCATTAAATTCTATTACTTCTATTAATGTTCTTTATAAAATTATACTAAAGAAAGCCAGAACTCTCACTCAATATTCCATAGAGGGTAGTTGCAAATTAAGGTTAGCTAAAATCAAGGAAATATACATTGCACGCAACAAAAAATTTAAAAAAATGTAAGAGGTACTGAGGCCAGGCATCTAATCGGTTTCTAGTACTCCTATAGCAAGACTTTACAAAAAAATGCTACAGAAAGCCAGAGCTCTCACTAAGGATTCCAGAGAGGCAAGTTGAACATTTAGGTTAGCTAAAATCAAGGAAATATACATTGTAAGCAAAAAAAAAAAAAAAATCGAGACGTACTGAAGTCAGCCATCTCATCAGTTTCTAGTACTTCTAAACTTTACTTTACAAAAACATGCTATAGAAAGCCAGAACTCTGATTTAAGTATCTACTGAGCCTCGTCGAAGATTTAGTTTAACATAAATAAAGAAAATTTTAAGAGTTCATTAAAAAATTCAATAAAAAAATTAAGAGTTACAGAGACCCGGCATCTCATTAAATTCTATTACTTCTATAAATGTTCTTTATAAAATTCTACTAAAGAAAGCCAGAATTCTCACTCAATATTCCATAGAGGGTGGTTGCAGATTAAGGTTTGCTAAAATCAAGGAAATATACATTGCACGCAACAAAAAATTAAAAAAAAATGTGAGAGGTACTGAGGCCAGGCATCTAATCGGTTTCTAGTACTCCTATAGCAGGATTTTACAAAAAAATGCTACAGAAAGCCAGAGCACTCACTAAGGATTCCAGAGAGGCAAGTTGAACATTTAGGTTAGCTAAAATCAGGGAAATATACATTGAAAGCAAAAAAAAAATAAAAAAAAAATTCGAGACGTACTGAAGTCAGCCATCTCATCAGTTTCTAGTACTTCTATAACTTTACTTTACAAAAACATGCTATAGAAAGCCAGAACTCTGATTTAAGTATCTACTGAGCCTGGTCGAAGATTTAGTTTAACATAAATTAAGAAAATTTTAAGAGTTCATTAAAAAATTCAATAAAAAAATTAAGAGTTACTGAGACCTCATCTGAATCACTGAAATCTCATTAAATTCTAGTACATCTAAAAATGTTCTATAAAAAATCATACCACAAAAAGCCAGAACTCTCACTCAATATTCCACAGAGCCTGGTTGAAGATTTAGGTTAGCTAAAATAGAGGAAATATACATTGTACGCAATAAAAATTAAAAAAAAATGTTAAGAGGTACTGAGGTCAGGCGTCTCATCAGTTTCTAGTACTCCTTTAAATTTTCTTTACAATAACATGTTATAAAAAACCAGAACTCTGATTTACGTATCTATTGAGCCTGGTCGAAGATTAAGTTTAACATAAATTAAGAAAATTTTAAGAGTTCATTAAGAAATTCAATAAAAAATTTAAGAGTTACTGAGACCCGGCATCTCATTAAATTCTATTACTTCTATAAATGTTCTTTATAAAATTATACTAAAGAAAGCCAGAACTCTCACTCAATATTCCATAGAGGGTGGTTGCAGATTAAGGTTAGCTAAAATCAAGGAAATATACATTGTACGCAACAAAAAAAAAAAAAAAATGTGAGAGGTACTGAGGCCAGGCATCTAATCGGTTTCTAGTACTCCTATAGCAGGACTTTACAAAAAAATGCTACAGAAAGCCAGAACTCTCAATAAAGATTCCGCAGAGCCTGGTGGAAAATTTATGTGAGTAAAAATCATAAAATTTTCAGAGTTCATTATAATAATAAAAAATAAAAATATTAAGAGGATCTGAGGGCCAGTGTCGCCCTTTTTTCTTCTACTGCTATAACTCTTCTTTATATAAATATGCTACAAAAAGCCAAAACTCTTAATAAAGTATCTACTGAGCCTGGTCGAAGATTTAGTTGACCAAAAATCAAGAAACTTTTAAGAGTTCATTAAAAAAAAAAAAAAAAAAATTAAGAGTGGCCTGGCATCTCATCCGTTTTCATAATTGCTAATACTAGAATTTATAAAAACATGCTGCAGAAAGCCAAACCTCTCACTAAAGATTCCACAGAGACTGGTTGGAGATTTAGGTTGGCTAAAATAGAGGAAAAATACATTGTACGCAATAAAAATTAAAAAAAATGTTAAGAGGTACTGAGGTCAGGCGTCTCATCAGTTTCTAGTACTCCTATAAATTTTCTTTACAAGAACATGTTATAAAAAACCAGAACTCTGATTTACGTATCTATTGAGCCTGGTCGAAGATTAAGTTTAACATAAATTAAGAAAATTTTAAGAGTTCATTAAAAAATTCAATAAAAAATTTAAGAGTTACTGAGACCCGGCATCTCATTAAATTCTATTACTTCTATAAATGTTCTTTATAAAATTATACTAAAGAAAGCCAGAGCTCTCACTCAATATACCACAGAGCCTGGTTGAAAATTTATGTTAGCTAAAATCAAGGAAATATACATTGTAGGCAATAAAAAATTCAAAATAAATGTTGAGAAGTACTGAGGCCAGCCATTTCATCGGTTTCTAGTACTCCTTTAGCACGACTTTACAAGAATGCTACAGAAAGCTAGCACTCACACTGAAGTATCTACTGAGCCTGGTCAAAGATTTAGTTGAGCAAAACTCAAGAAAATTTTCAGAGTTCATTATAAATATTTCAAAAACAAAAATAAGGGATACTGAATCCGGCATCGCATCGGTTTCTATAACAACAAATTCTAGACTTTATAAAAACATGCTTCAGAAAGCCAGAGCTCTCACTAATGATTCCGTAGAGCCTGGTGGAAGATTTATATGAGTAAAAATCATAAAATTTTCAGAACTCACTATAAAAATAAAAATATTAAGACGATCTGAGGGCCAGTGTCGCCCCTTTTTCTTCATTATACAAATATGCTACAAAAAGCCAGAACTCTTAATAAAGTATCTACTGAGCCTGGTCGAAGATTTAGTTGACCAAAAATCAAGAAACCGTCATCAACTCATCGGTTTTCATAATTGCTAATACTAGAATTTATAAAAACATGCTGCAGAAAGCCAAACCTCTCACAAAAGATTCCACAGAGACTGGTTAAAGATTTAGGTTAGCTAAAATCAAGGAAATATACATTTTACGCAATAAAAGTAAAAAAAAATGTTAAGAGGTACTGAGGTCAGGCATCTCATCAGTTTCTAGTACTCCTATAACTTTTTTTTATAAGAACATGATATAAAAAACCAGAACTCTGATTTAAGTATCTACTGAGCCTGGTCGAAGATTTAGTTTAACATAAATTAAGAAAATTTTAAGAGTTCATTAAAAAATTCAATAAAAAAATTAAGAGTTACAGAGACCCGGCATCTCATTAAATTCTATTACTTCTATAAATGTTCTTTATAAAATTCTACTAAAGAAAGCCAGAATTCTCACTCAATATTCCATAGAGGGTGGTTGCAGATTAAGGTTTGCTAAAATCAAGGAAATATACATTGCACGCAACAAAAAATTAAAAAAAAATGTGAGAGGTACTGAGGCCAGGCATCTAATCGGTTTCTAGTACTCCTATAGCAGGATTTTACAAAAAAATGCTACAGAAAGCCAGAGCACTCACTAAGGATTCCAGAGAGGCAAGTTGAACATTTAGGTTAGCTAAAATCAGGGAAATATACATTGAAAGCAAAAAAAAAATAAAAAAAAAATTCGAGACGTACTGAAGTCAGCCATCTCATCAGTTTCTAGTACTTCTATAACTTTACTTTACAAAAACATGCTATAGAAAGCCAGAACTCTGATTTAAGTATCTACTGAGCCTGGTCGAAGATTTAGTTTAACATAAATTAAGAAAATTTTAAGAGTTCATTAAAAAATTCAATAAAAAAATTAAGAGTTACTGAGACCTCATCTGAATCACTGAAATCTCATTAAATTCTAGTACATCTAAAAATGTTCTATAAAAAATCATACCACAAAAAGCCAGAACTCTCACTCAATATTCCACAGAGCCTGGTTGAAGATTTAGGTTAGCTAAAATAGAGGAAATATACATTGTACGCAATAAAAATTAAAAAAAAATGTTAAGAGGTACTGAGGTCAGGCGTCTCATCAGTTTCTAGTACTCCTTTAAATTTTCTTTACAATAACATGTTATAAAAAACCAGAACTCTGATTTACGTATCTATTGAGCCTGGTCGAAGATTAAGTTTAACATAAATTAAGAAAATTTTAAGAGTTCATTAAGAAATTCAATAAAAAATTTAAGAGTTACTGAGACCCGGCATCTCATTAAATTCTATTACTTCTATAAATGTTCTTTATAAAATTATACTAAAGAAAGCCAGAACTCTCACTCAATATTCCATAGAGGGTGGTTGCAGATTAAGGTTAGCTAAAATCAAGGAAATATACATTGTACGCAACAAAAAAAAAAAAAAAATGTGAGAGGTACTGAGGCCAGGCATCTAATCGGTTTCTAGTACTCCTATAGCAGGACTTTACAAAAAAATGCTACAGAAAGCCAGAACTCTCAATAAAGATTCCGCAGAGCCTGGTGGAAAATTTATGTGAGTAAAAATCATAAAATTTTCAGAGTTCATTATAATAATAAAAAATAAAAATATTAAGAGGATCTGAGGGCCAGTGTCGCCCCTTTTTCTTCTACTGCTATAACTCTTCTTTATATAAATATGCTACAAAAAGCCAAAACTCTTAATAAAGTATCTACTGAGCCTGGTCGAAGATTTAGTTGACCAAAAATCAAGAAACTTTTAAGAGTTCATTAAAAAAAAAAAAAAAAAAATTAAGAGTGGCCTGGCATCTCATCCGTTTTCATAATTGCTAATACTAGAATTTATAAAAACATGCTGCAGAAAGCCAAACCTCTCACTAAAGATTCCACAGAGACTGGTTGAAGATTTAGGTTGGCTAAAATAGAGGAAAAATACATTGTACGCAATAAAAATTAAAAAAAATGTTTAGAGGTACTGAGGTCAGGCGTCTCATCAGTTTCTAGTACTCCTATAAATTTTCTTTACAAGAACATGTTATAAAAAACCAGAACTCTGATTTACGTATCTATTGAGCCTGGTCGAAGATTAAGTTTAACATAAATTAAGAAAATTTTAAGAGTTCATTAAAAAATTCAATAAAAAATTTAAGAGTTACTGAGACCCGGCATCTCATTAAATTCTATTACTTCTATAAATGTTCTTTATAAAATTATACTAAAGAAAGCCAGAGCTCTCACTCAATATACCACAGAGCCTGGTTGAAAATTTATGTTAGCTAAAATCAAGGAAATATACATTGTAGGCAATAAAAAATTCAAAATAAATGTTGAGAAGTACTGAGGCCAGCCATTTCATCGGTTTCTAGTACTCCTTTAGCACGACTTTACAAGAATGCTACAGAAAGCTAGCACTCACACTGAAGTATCTACTGAGCCTGGTCAAAGATTTAGTTGAGCAAAACTCAAGAAAATTTTCAGAGTTCATTATAAATATTTCAAAAACAAAAATAAGGGATACTGAATCCGGCATCGCATCGGTTTCTATAACAACAAATTCTAGACTTTATAAAAACATGCTTCAGAAAGCCAGAGCTCTCACTAATGATTCCGTAGAGCCTGGTGGAAGATTTATATGAGTAAAAATCATAAAATTTTCAGAACTCACTATAAAAATAAAAATATTAAGACGATCTGAGGGCCAGTGTCGCCCCTTTTTCTTCATTATACAAATATGCTACAAAAAGCCAGAACTCTTAATAAAGTATCTACTGAGCCTGGTCGAAGATTTAGTTGACCAAAAATCAAGAAACCGTCATCAACTCATCGGTTTTCATAATTGCTAATACTAGAATTTATAAAAACATGCTGCAGAAAGCCAAACCTCTCACAAAAGATTCCACAGAGACTGGTTAAAGATTTAGGTTAGCTAAAATCAAGGAAATATACATTTTACGCAATAAAAGTAAAAAAAAATGTTAAGAGGTACTGAGGTCAGGCATCTCATCAGTTTCTAGTACTCCTATAACTTTTTTTTATAAGAACATGATATAAAAAACCAGAACTCTGATTTAAGTATCTACTGAGCCTGGTCGAAGATTTAGTTTAACATAAATTAAGAAAATTTTAAGAGTTCATTAAAAAATTCAATAAAAAAATTAAGAGTTACTGAGACCCGGCATCTCATTAAATTCTATTACTTCTATAAATGTTCTTTATAAAATTATACTAAAGAAAGCCAGAACTCTCACTCAATATTCCATAGAGGGTGGTTGCAGATTAAGTTTAGCTAAAATCAAGGAAATATACATTGCACGCAACAAAAAATTAAAAAAAAATGTGAGAGGTACTGAGGCCAGGCATCTAATCGGTTTCTAGTACTCCTATAGCAAGATTTTACAAAAAAATGCTACAGAAAGCCAGAGCTCTCACTAAGGATTCCAGAGAGACTAGTTGAACATTTAGGTTAGCTAAAATCAAGGAAATATACATTGTAAGCAAAAAAAATTAAAAAAAAACATCGAGACGTACTGAAGTCAGCCATTTCATCAGTTTCTAGTACTTCTATAACTTTACTTTACAAAAAAATGCTACAGAAAGCCAGAGCTCTCACTCAATATTCCACAGAGCCTGGTTGAAAATTTATGTTAGCTAAAATCAAGGAAATATACATTGTAGGCAATAAAAAATTCAAAATAAATGTTGAGAAGTACTGAGGCCAGCCATTTCATCGGTTTCTAGTACTCCTATAGCACGACTTTACAAAAATGCTACAGAAAGCTAGCACTCACACTGAAGTATCTACTGAGCCTGGTCAAAGATTTAGTTGAGCAAAACTCAAGAAAATTATCAGAGTTCATTATAAATATTTCAAAAAAAAAATTAAGGGTACTGAGTCCGGCATCGCATCGGTTTCTATAACAACAAATTCTAGACTTTATAAAAACATGCTTCAGAAAGCCAGAGCTCTCACTAAAGATTCCGCAGAGCCTGGTGGAAGATTTATATGAGTAAAAATCATAAAATTTTAAGAATAGAATAGAATAGAAAACATTTATTCGACATAGACACAACACGACAGCAAAAATCACAAAGTAACAGAGAAGAACAGTAAAGAAAAAGTACAAACAAGGTTTAAGATTAATTGCGCCGGGCGTGCCCATACCGAAAGGGCTACCAACTCAGCATTTGCTGGGCGTCAGACACCAAGCGCTGATTTTCAGTTGGCACCCCGCTAGTGACACACGGACGTGGGTAAATAAAATAGATACTTAAAATAATGTCATAAAGTGCAAATGTGTGCTTAACTTATAAATTGAAAAATATGTAAAATAGATAATATAAAGTAATATAAAAAATAGATATAATGTAATATGATTTATAGTATATAAAGTGCTACAATATGATGGTTTAAAATTGTCTCAAAACCCCAAATGACAGTGTGGCATAGACGCAACCGGCCTATCACATCCAGCCAATCTCTTCCCGACTCATAGAAATGTAGGCACACCACTTGATGGATTAAACTAAATTTTAAATTAGCGTAGAAATAATTCATATTAAATAATAAACATTGGATTGAATTAAATTAAAATAAGGATAGCAATTAGATAAATGATTTGTCAATATTAATGTCATTAAATTTTATTTGTGAAGTCAGAATGAATGTCTTAAGTTTAGTCTTAAAAGTTATTATATTCGTTATGTCCCTAATCGGCGGTGGAATGTTATTCCAACATTTGGAGGCCGCGTACCTAAAACTACCTCGGAAGGCTGCAGTACGGTGGTGCGGGGTAGCCAGTTGTTGAGCACAACGCCTGGCCTTGCGCTGCCGGTGACTGTTTATCCACGCAAGCTTCGAGTACAGATATGGTGGACATTTACTCTTGATGACACCGAAAAGTAGACAGGCCAAGTGCAATTTCCTACGCGATTTCATTTTTAAAATATTATTCCTGTTAAGAAAAGGTGTAATGTGGCTTCTTGGAGGTAGGTACGTTAAAACAAAATCGCGCGCAAGCATTTTGAACCCTTTGAATCAATCTTACGGTACGTGCCAAAAGTCGAGGTCCCACAACGGTATCAGCGTAATTTAACTTAGACAGAACCAGACTTTCAACTAGCTGTATAGGCAAATCTTCACTTAAATACGGGCGCATCTTATATAATACTTTAAGACGGTAGAAGCAGTTTTTTACACAGTTTGCAGTATGAGCCTCAAAACGTAGTTCCTGGTCCATGATCAAACCCAGATTTCTCGCCTCATAAACACGATCAATACTTTGGCCCATTACGATCACGTTAGCAAGATCACTGTTTATAGTATTGAGTTGACACCTTGCACCAAAAAGCATAAATTTGGTTTTAACCGGGTTGAGTAATAGGGAGTTTTGTTTCGACCAGACCACAATCCTGTCCAGATCTTCGTTTAATAATTTTACTGCGGTTACGTAGTCTTCCGGTTTAAAAGAAATGTATAATTGAATATCATCAGCATAAATATGAAATTTAGAATTTTTTTAAACATTAATAATATCTGCACTATACAAAATAAACAAAGGAGGACCCAATATAGATCCCTGTGGAACACCCTTTACCACTGGAGTCATATTAGACAGAATACAAGATCCATTGGCATCTCGAATTTCAACCAGTTGTCTACGATTACTCAAATAACTGCTGAACCATGCAACCGTAGGTGCGTCAAAACCGTAATACGTCATTTTAGAGAGCAAAAGCGACAAATTAATAGCATCAAATGCTCGGGAGAAGTCCAGTAGAACCAACAGGGTACAACATCCCTCATCTTCAGCCGCCAATATGTTGTCCGTAACATCTAACAGTGCCGTTGCTGTGCTACGGCCCCTCCTAAAACCCGATTGTGCCTCCGGTAGGATGTTATTTCTCTCAAGGTATGCAGTTAGCTGGGTATTTACTACTTTTTCTAGCACTTTGGACAAGAAGGGTAGAATACTTATGGGCCTAAGGTCCTTAATAGTGCTAGGGTTCGCAACTTTAGGAATTGGACGCACCACAGCAATTTTCCACAGGTCAGGAAAGAGCTCACTATAAAAATAAAAATATTAGAGGATCTGAGGGTCAGTGTCGCCCCTTTTTCTTCATTATACAAATATGCTACAAAAAGCCAGAACTCTTAATAAAGTATCTACTGAGCCTGGTCAAAGATTTAGTTGACCAAAAATCAAGAAACCGTCATCAACTCATCGGTTTTCATAATTGCTAATACTAGAATTTATAAAAACATGCTACAAAAAGCCAGAACCCTCACTCGATATTCCACAGAGCCTAGTTGAAAATTTAGGTTAGCTGAAATCGAGATAAGTTAAGAGATCAGGGCAAAAAAAAAAATGTTGAGAGGTACAGGGGCCAAGCATGTCATCGAAATCTTTTACTACTGAAACTGGAATTTATAAAAACAGACTACAAATAGCCAAAGGTCAGACGAAAGTATCTACTGAGTCTGGTGCAAGATTTAGGTGAGCAAAAATCAAGAAAATTTACAGAGTTCATTACAAAAATTTCAAAAAAAAATAATTAAGAGGTACTAAGTCCGGCATCGCATCGTTTTCTATAACTACTAATTCTAGACTTTATAAAAACATGCTATAGAAAGCCAGAACTCTCACTTAAGGATCTACTGAGCCTGGTCGAAGATTTAGTTGACCAAGAATCAAGAAACTTTTAAGAGTTTATTACAAAAAATAAAAATTAAGAGGTACTGAGGACTGGCATCTCATCGGTTTTCATAACTAATGTTACTAGAATTTATAAAAATATGCTACAGAAAGCCAGAACTCTCACTAAAGATTCCACAGAGCCTGGTTGAAGATTTAAGTTTACTAAAATCAAGGAAATATTCATCGTACGTTTTAAAAATAAAATGTTTAGAGGTAATGAGGCCCAGCACCTCATTTAATTCATATTTTTCTATAAATGGTCTTTACAAAAACATACTACAAAAAGCCAGAACCCTCACTCGATATTCCACAGAGCCTAGTTGAAAATTTAGGTTAGCTGAAATCGAGATAATTTAAGAGTTCATGGCAAAAAAAATAAAAAAGATGTTAAGAGGTACTGAGGCCCAGCATCTCATCGAAATCTTTTACTACTGAAACTAGAATTTATAAAAACAAGCTACAAATAGCCAAAGGTCACACGAAAGTATCTACTGAGTCTGATGCAAGATTTGGGTGAGCAAAAATCAAGAAAATTGACAGAGTTCATAACAAAAATTAAAAAAAAAAAGAGTTACTGAATCCGGCATCGCATCGGTTTCTATAACTACTAATTCTAGACTTTATAAAAACATGCTACAGAAAGCCAGACCTCTCAATAAAGATTCCACAGAGCCTGGTTGAAGATTGAAGTTACTTAAAATCAAGGAAATATTCATCGTACGTTTAAAAAAATATAAATAAAATGTTTAGAGGTCACGAGGCCCAGCAACTTATTCAATTCTATTACTTCTATAAATGGTCTTTATAAAAACATACTACAAAAAGCCAGAACTCTCCACAGAGCCTAGTTGAAAATTTAGGTTAGCTGAAATCGAGAAAATTTTAAGAGGTTAATGCAAAAAAAAAACGCTTTGCAAGCGTATCTATTTTAAATAGCGACACTATAAAATAGAGACCGAAGAAGTTTGTACGATAATTTCAGTCAACCAAGGGTGGTGAAGAGATAACAAGGCAGGTGCAATGTTTAAATAATAAACAAAACAAAATACTACAAAGCGAAAAATAACTTTCTTTTCCGAAGTCGGTGTCTTTGGTAGGTACCTACTGTTTTCCATTTTTCAACACTGATTTCGGAAAAGAAAGTTAGTTTTCGCTTTGTAGTTATTTTTTTTGGAAGTCGGTTTGATTTTTTTGTTAAATATTTTTATTTATCTCTTTTTAGTTTTGGTAGGTACCTCCAAATAAATCTGGGGGGGTAAATCTGGGGGAGGCCTATGTCCAGCAGTGGACGTTTTTCGGCTGAAATGATGAAGATGAAATGATGAGGTATCTCCAAATATAATGTAAATCATTTCTAACCAAAGTAAATCTCATGACGATTGCAATAAGCCCAAACACGACTAAGATCCATTTATTTATTCCCGGCTTCATCATCAGATCAGTTCCATGTTACCATTTTCATCAGTATCATTTATTTATAAGTATTTGCTTTATCATAGTCGGTTAGCTATTCGATATATCTTATACTCGTGAAATTTTTTAAGGAGTTCCAGTGGCCATCTGTGGTCTTCTTTATCAATTCCATTTCACCAAATGTCATTTTCTGAGTGTAAATGATTGCATTGTTGATAAAAATACCAAAATCGTTGTATGTATGCCTATAATATTTGAGGAGTTCCCTCGATTTCTCTGGGATTCCATGATCAGATCCTGATTTGCTTATGATGGTACCACCCTTGTAATATTTCCTTTCCTACATACACAGAATCATCAAAAATCGTTTATAAACGACGAAGTTATCCGCGAACACACATAATGAAAGACATATGTACGGTCGAATTGAGAAAAGTCTGCAGAGAATTAAGTCTGCAGAGAATTAAGCCTGCAGCTGAGAACTTAACTCTTGGTTCCAGAACAGTACACTGTGACTCGGCATCGAGCACCTCAGAGGGTGGAATACTGCTTGGCTCTATACAAAAGAGGGACTTAAAAATATTAGCAATATCCCTTTCAGCAGACACGCCATCGACGCTCACCGGCAAACCAGGCCTAAGGTTGTGCTTCTTTGTTGACTTCCAGAAGCCCCGAAAGTCTTTTTTAGTGTGCAACTCGGCTAGGATGTCCATCTGGATTTGGTCTTGGTGATTCTGGCACCACTTCAATTTAGATTTAAAGATCCTACGAGTGTCACACATTTCCTCATAAATCACGCCAGACGTAGGTTTGCCACAACAAAGCCACTCATTTAACTTTAGCCTACGTACGAGTGAGCCTCACTGACGTGCTTATGCCAACCCACCACGCGCTTCGACCTCCTACCAAAGACTCGCGGCTCCCTGCTAGCAATGGCGGCCTCCCTTAGAGCGGATACCACATCCCGATACAGGCAGTCAATTATTTGATTGTGGTCCGAATCACCACACATGCGATCTCAACAGTTGGACAATACGCGAGGGAAGTCAATATTTCGCAATCGACGATGACATTCTTGTCTGTAGGTATAGATAGCCTTTGCGCTTTTTTACCCCCACAAAACTAGATCGTCTTCGGACATGCTCGACTTTAGTTTCGGCCTAATTATATTAATATCGCATTCAATCAACAATGGTTAGTGATCCGACCACATAACATCATATTTAACGCTCAAACATCGATCTCTTGCTTTTCAAGCCCAAGTCGTCCCTGCCACCTTTTTGAAGTCATCTTCCCATCAACGATACTGTCTGCCTTTCCTTCTTGTTTTGTATGTAGGACACCATTCTGTCACTTCTTTAGTCCATTTCTCTGTCTTAGATCTTATTAAATGGCCTGCCCATTTGGTCTTTTACATCTATGATTTTGGTCTGTTTCCTTATTGTTCTTTATCTTATTTTGTCTTTTAATTTTACGTTCAGTATACTTCTTTCCTAAATAATCGAATCTAAAAAAGAGGGTAGCTAGAGAAGTAAACATTGTATTCTTGTCGCTCTCGGATTTTAATTGAAATAAAATAAATTACGAATTTTAATTTTATTTTTGCCAGTAAAAAGTGATTCCTTAAATGGATTATTGTGACTATTGAACTGAATTGAAATGAAAAATCGACAATCATAAACTGTAAATAGTGAAATTAAGACACAAAAATACAGGTCCGCTAATGAACAGTAAACCATCAAAATAGTGGGAAAAATAAATACAAACTAAGACATTTAGGGATGTGGGACCTCGAAAAGTGCATATATAAACAAACGAACATAAGGTACTGTGAACAGTGAAAATCGATCTCAAAATACAGGCCCGCCAAGGAACAGTGAGTGGTTAAAAACATATACTGAGGACAATAATAAGTGTGTAGTGGCATTAGCTTTGAAAGAAGATCCTAATAGTGCTCAATTGATTGTAATCATTAAGTATTTAATGAAAAATCACTATTGATCGTCAGACGACAACAGCGCCATCTGTTATCGAGTAGCAAAACGACGTTCGCCAACGATATCTTGTTTGCATTGTTACTAAATAGTTTAAAGAAATGTCAAAGGAGGGCGCCACCATGTCGATACTTAATTTTGAACAGTTAATTAAAGAGTTGAGAGCTGACATCAAAAAGGACTCCGAAGAAGTGTTATGCCAATTGGAAACTAGAATAACACACAGCATAAACGACAAATTGGACCAAAAATTTAATATAATTCAAGAACAAATTTAAGAAGAATTAAGAAAAATGGCGATGAACAAAACCAAAGAATTCTCGAAATAGAAAAGCACATAAGATTCAGGAATATAATTTTCTTTGCAGTAAAGGAAGAAGAAAAGTCGTATGAAGAGCTGGAAAGAATAATTTTAAACATTCTTACAGAAGATCTAGGAATTGATTGCAGTGCCAAAGACCTAGAATTGGTCAGAAGAATGGGGAAAAAGACAGAAAATAAAGTTAGACCCATCACTGTAACCTTTACTACTTATGGCAAAAAACTATCGGTTCAAAAAAATCAAAAACACCTTAAAATAAACCAATTTATATAAAAGAGGACTACCCGAAACAGATCCTGGAAAAGAGACGAGAACTACAGAAACAAGTACAGATAGAGGGAGATGAGGGAAAGATAGCTATATATCTACGTTACGATCGCCTTATAGTAAAAGAAAACAGATCAAGTCCGAAACCAAACAGTGAGAGGGTATTAGTTGATACCCGGAGTAAACTAACTCAGAAAAGAGAGTTAGAAATTACCCCACCAAACCAAAACACAAATTCTTACGTATATAAAGCTCGTTCACCTAAAGGTCAAGCTACCAAACGAACTAAAGTGTACAAAAATAAGCCCAAAGGACAAAGCTCAATGACTTCCTTCTTACAAGGCACCAGCAATCAGGATACACCGAGATACACCACAGCTCTCTATTCAGACGAATCAGAATAGCATCAAGCAAAGCCCCCCAAATGTACTTCATACAAAAAACATATATATATATATACAAAAAACAACGAATATTAAAAAGCTTTCCCAGGAAAAATCTCTCCCAGAACGGCTGGTCACTGCGGGAGAAGAAGACCAAAACCCTCCGAATCAAAACAAGGACAGAACAAACTACCAACCTACATAAAACTCTAAGTACTACATAGCCACTTTCAACGTGAGATCATTAGCGAGTGAAACAAAAATTATTGAGCTGGAATATGCTGTCTTTACTATAAAATGGGATATAATAGGAATTTCTGAAGTGAGAAGGGAAGGACTCTCAATAGAAGACAGAGGCAGCTACCTACTATACTACTATGGGCAAACAAAAGGAGCAAGAGGTGTGGGCTTTCTAGTAAAAAAACAGAAAAACATCGAAGTGCAAGACTTTATCCCTACTTCGGCAAGAATCGTAACGCTACAAGTAAAAATTCAAGATAAAATCTACTCACTACTGCAAGCCTACGCACCCACAGAGGCAGCTACTGAATCGGAAGTACAACAATTCTACTCAGACCTAGACTTGACTATGGTACGTTGCACAAAATATTATCTTTATGGGTGATATGAACGCCAAAATAGGTAAACAGGAATCTGATGAACATATGACCATGGGCAGCTATGGATATGGAAAAAGGAACAAAAGAGGACAGATGTTTTTACATTTTTGCCATCAACACCAACTCAAGGTTTCTAACACACTGTTCAAAAAGCCGGCAAAGTTGAGATGGACATGACTCTCACCTGATGGAAAAACAAGAAATGAGATTGATTTTATAGCAACAAATCTTACTAGAAACGTGGAGAACGTCGAAGTGCTGAGCCGATTTCCACATTCTAGCGATCACAGACTGGTTAGGCTGACGTTGACGGTAAAAAACACAAAGAAATCACGATCACAATACAGGAAGAGTGCACAATGTTCAATAGACTACAAAGAATTTGAAAAAGAGTATACTAACCACTTGGAACTTATAGATGAAACAGTACAAACATTATAAGACAAATTGGAAACAACCCTAAAAAAATGTTCTGCTAAAGGTCTAAAATCAAAAAGGTCATCTAAAAGGAAAAATAAGCTAGAATTAATTATAACTCAAGAAGTAAAAGAACTACAAATTCAAAGACAAGAGCTGAGAAACAAACAAAACAAAACACGAGAAATTGAGATTAAGTAAAATGTATAGAGAAGTTAACGATCTGATAAAAACTAATTTAAAGAATTATAGAAGTGGCATACTCTATTCCTCCCTAAAAAAGCCTAGCCTGGTTAGTAGTAGGTAAGGGTAGTTCTAGCCTGGGCAGGCAACAACGACCCGGTTCCGCCCTTCTTAGAAACAGAAGTGGAACTATCGATCAGAAAGTTAAAGACTGAGAAGAGCCCCGGCCCAGATGGCATGACTAACGAAAAGATCATAGCAGGAATAGACAAATTAATTGCTCCTCTCAATAAATTGTTTAACTTAATTTTACAACAGAAAAAAATTCCCGAGCAGTGGACGTGCTCGAATATAGTCCTGCTATACAAAAAAGGAGATCCGAAATCGATTTTGAACTACAGACCTATCAGCTTGATGTCTTGTCTGTACAAAGTTTTCACATCAACTCTACTTCGAAGAATAACAAAACTGATAGATGAGAACCAACCAGTCGAACAGGCAGGGCTACGAGGAAAGTACTCGACAGTAGACCATATCCATACTCTGAAGCAGGTAATAGAGAAATATATAGAGTACGACAAACATCTATACATTGCTTTTATAGATTATTCAAAGGCATTCGACTCTATATCACACTACTCTATCTGGCAAGCTCTAACAGAACAGGGTATCAACGCTGGTTTCATAGAGCTCATCAAGGAAATCTACAATAACAGCACAGCTCGAGTGAAAATCGAAGTTGCAGGCCCAACATTTAAGATAGCACGAGGTGTCAAACAGGGTGACCCACTCTCTCCCAAGCTTTTCATCTCAGTACTGGAATATGTCTTCAGGAAACTGGACTGGCAAAATATGGGTATCAGAATAGACGGAGAATATTTATCGCATCTCAGATTCGCGGATGACATCGTCATATTTTCTGAAGAACCAACAGAGTTACAAATGATGTTGGAAAACCTTAATCAGCATAGTGAAAATATTGGACTCGAGATTAACATCGACAAAACAAAAGTTATGACAAATCAAGAACATGTTCCTATTATGATCAACTCAATACCAGTTCAGTACGTGGAAGACTACACCTACCTCGGCCATGTCATATCGTTTAAAAATTGTAGCGAAAAAGAAGTAAATACTAGAATAAAAAGCACATGGAACAAATACTGGGCAATGAAAGAAATCTTTAAAAGTTCGTTTCCACCTAGGCTGAAAACAAAAGCTATGGGTATCTGCTTAATAGCTTGCCTAACTTACGCGTGTCAAACTTGGTCGTTAACAAAAAGACAACAAATTAAGATTAGAACTTGTCAAAGAGGACTAGAACGAAGTTTTATGAATATAAAGCTAAGAGACCGAGTGAGAACCTCGTTGATCAAGAAAACAACAAGATCTTCTGACGTGATTAGGCAGGTACTCAAACTTAAATGGAGATGGGCAGGACACATTCAGAGGCTGGAACCACAACGGTGGGCCCAGATGATAACAAACTGGACTCCCAGATCTGTTAAAAGGAGAAGAGGCAGGCCTTTTAAAAGGTGGAGAGACGACATTGCTAAAACTGGTGGATAACTTTGGGCCAGGACAGCTAGACATCGCGACAAATGAAAGCATTTGGAGGCTTTTACCGCCTCAGGCGGTCCTTACACTAAGATAGAGACAGAAAACATATATACTAACACACAACACTAACAAATATTAAGCTAAGTTTTTTTATTACTTATTACTAACACAATAATGTAATTTAAGCCGATTTTTGTCTAATAGTTATACAATTTTAAACCTTTGTACTTAGTAAGGAATTAATAAAAGCTTTTTTATTTTATTTATTTATTTTATACTTCTTTCCATTCTATGTTGGCAGTTTTCTAGCGCATTTATATCTTTATTTGTGCAGCTCCGTTTGACACCCATATGTGATGCTCGGCAGAATACACGTATTAAATACTTTCTTTTTTGATTTTATTTGTATTTCTGATTTTTTCATTACTTCTTTTAAAGGCCAGTATTTCTTATATCCTATGATTCTATTGTTAATTTCTTTTGTTGTGAGATCTGTTGGAGATATTATTTGGCCAAGATAAGTATACTCATTTACATATTGTAGTACAGTAAGGTTAGTAGGTTTTATTGCGATTGCCGTGTGGTTTGTCATCAGCTTGGTTTTACTCGTATTTATTGATAAGTCCACCTTTTCGCTTTCGTATACCAGTTGTTCAATCTTACTCTGTAACGTATCTGGGTCTTTGCATATTAGTATGAGATCATCGGCGAATCTAAGAAGGTTTAGTCGTGTTCCATTAACATTTATTCCGTAACCACTCCACTCTAGTTGTCGAAATATATGCTCTAGGGTTGCAGAAAATAGTTTTGGTGATAAGAGGTCTCCCTGTCTAACTACACGTCTAATGGGAAAACATTCTCCTGCCCTTTCTGTGCGTATTTTAGCTGTCAAATTTTCGTATATGTTTTTAATTATATGTAAATATTTACTATGGACTCCTTGTAAGGTGAGAGCCTCCCATATTTTCCCGTGTTTTAAAGAGTCGAAAGGTTTGTTGTAGTCTATAAACGCCAAGTAATAGTTAATGCCATATTCGTTGCATTTCTGAATTAGCTAATTTATGGTATGAATGTGGTCCATGGTTGAAAAGCCACTTCTAAAGCCTGCTTGTTCTTTTGGCGGGTTTTCGTCCAAAGTCTTTGTCAATCGTTCCAGAATTATCTTAGAGAATACTTTACACACATTCGACATTAGCGAAATGGGTCTGTAGTTAGAAATATAATCTGTTTTCCCCTTCTTATGAAGTAAAATTATGGTTGATGTGGTCCATTGATGCGGTATATATTCAGTTGATAAAATTTCAGTAATCTGTGTAGTTCCCAATATGATATCGTTTGAAATGCCATCTTCGCCTGGTGCTTTCCCTCTCTTTTGTAATTTGATAACTTTGGTAACTTCTTCATTTAATATGTTTGGGATTGGTTCCTCAGTGTCTTAATTTTCGTTTGTTTGTGGTCTTGTTCGCTCATCATTGTAAAGTTTATAGTAGAAATCAGTCGCTGCTTCGAGTATTTCCGTTCTTTTGGTGTTATGTTTTTTGTCCCGTGATATGTCCATGCTTTTTTTAGCCCCCCAGATTTTGCTATGTGCCATTCTATTGTTTCGGTTCTAATTTTCTTTCTGAGTTTTCTTGTTTCTAAATTAATTTCTTTAATTAGTTTTGTTATAATTTGTTTGTTATTCTGCCTGTTATTTAATAAATAAGCTCTATTTTCAATTAATTCTCTTGCTTTTGGTCCCAATTTATCCTTTGATGTTTTGTCTCTCTGTACTATTTTGTTGGTTTCTTTGAGTTCTTTTTCTAATCTATCGTATTTTTCCTGGCTTGTTTTAAGTTAATTTATTTGGTTTAGTTGAGTTTCTAAGGATTCTAAGGAGTTATAAGTTTTTAAATATCCCGATTCTAATGTTAATTCTAAGGAGTTATCTGGCAATAGAAGTCTAATTGGTAGCTTAACATTATATTTATATATGTTTTCTTGTGTGCTTTGGCTCAAACATGTATAAGTCTCCACGAAGCAGTCTATGGTCAGTACTATAGTTGAACTGGTTCACAACTTCAACATTTAAAAATAGTTAGTGTATTCATGTTTTGCAATTGTTATTTTCTAAAGTGTAGTTTACAAATCTTTGCCCATTATCATTTCTTTTGCCATATGTAAAGGGTCCAAGAATTTTATCTTCGTTTAGCCTTCTTTCTCCTATTTGGCTATTAAAATCTCCCATTACGATAACAGTTTTATGTCAATTTTCCATTGTTTTGTTTAGATTTTCATAGAAGTTGTTTTTATTTCCTTTTTGGCTATCTCAGTAGGAGCATATACCTGCACTATTGAAGTGGAATGCTTGTGACCAGTTAGTATAAGTATTGTAGCGTTACGTTAAGCTCAGAGGGAGCTAAACGTAAGCCAAGTTAATAAAATTAAATAATTATAAACAAAAAAAATAATAAAAGGATATTAAGAATAAAAACAGAAGGGCCGGCTTCGCACGACGTGGGGTGCTGGAGTTAGGCAGCTAACCAGGCAGCAGGATGGGCTGGAAGCCGTGGCATGCCCGAGGTAAGCGGGTGAGTGGGCTCCACGACGACAAGCTGGCAATTGGGCAGGTAGGTAGTAGAGGATCCTCCGACCAGACGGGTGTTGTGTCTGGACCGGGCAACTGCCCGACGGTTGTTGTCGGACTGTTGTATGTGTTCTTATCGCGCCGAAAACTTTACTTGCGCGATGCAGGATTTGTGTGACGTCATGTCATTAGTTCGTAAGTGGTGGCGTTGGTGCCGCTACATCACTCCCCTCCGGAGACCGGAGGTCGATAGCAGGGTGAGTCGTCCGTACATCTCGTGATGTGTGCCTGGCCAGTGGAAGGTTGGTTCCCGTGAGTCGGAACCGGAAGTCGCAGAGTTCGCTGTGAGTCGGAACTGTATGCGGTTGTGCCCCAGTGAGTCGGGGTGATGAAATCCCAGTGAGTCGGGACAGAGCTGCTGGCTCCAGTGGGTCGGAGCGGTGATGAAAGAAGCTGGGGGTGATGACCAGGAATGCGCGTCCGCTGCATGCTGGTGGTCAGGATACCCCCGTAGATGCCGTGGGTAGTGGCTGGCTGTGTGACTCGCTGCTCGAAAGCTTGAGAAAGTGATGATGACGTCACGACGAAGTAGCTCTGCACGAAGGCTGCGCTGATGTTCATGTTCGGGGTCACCAGTCTGGGGATATGCGGAACAGGGTGTAAAGTCCCACAAACCTCCATAGAAAAGGGAGGATCCTCCGACCAGACGGGTGTTGTGTCTGGACCGGGCAACTGCCCGACGGTTGTTGTCGGACTGTTGTGTGTTCTTATCGCGCCGAAAACTTTACTTGCGCGATGCAGGATTTGTGTGACGTCATGTCATTAGTTCGTAAGTGGCGGCGTTGGTGCCGCTACAACAGTATATCACTCACAATATTTATATTTTAGTGCACTTCAGATATTATTACTGGATATTATTTACACAAGCTGGATATTAAGGTTTAGAGAGTTTTAGATTTAAAAGACCACTTCGTATTACTCAGTAAATAAACCGACATTCGGCGTTCAGTCCCGTTTCAAAACTTCAAATTGACGCCCGTTTTTCTTCGTTCTGTATTCTATCTACATTTCAAATTCAAATTTCAATTAAGAAATAAAGACCAGAACGAATAAAAACGGTTCACAAAGGGGTCAGTCTATGCTACCCTTATAATAGTGTAAACCTAGCTTAAAGGAGGTTTAGTCCATGGTACCAATGTTACGGTCTATGGTTTTAAGAAAAATAAAATAGACAGCCAGTGTTATTTCAGATGAAAATGTCACAGTAGAAAAATATTGCAAGAATAACCAATTATCAATATAATTTAAGATTCAGATATTAAAACAATCAGATATAATTAAAAGTATGCTTTTCAGGTACAAACAGTATGAAAGAAAACATAAAAATTAATTAGAAAACTTGATAAAATATCAACAGATATGAAGGTATGGTTTGTATAGTGTAATGAATTGTAAATAGACTTAAAATATGTGGTTCTGTTTAGCAGAATACCACAGTATAAGACAGTTATTCTGTCTGACACTCCTATAAATTCTAATATATTATTTTTGATATATTTCTTAACTTAACACGCCATTTAATCCTTGTATTTCATTTTTATAATATATAATATATTCCTCGTGTTCTTAATTTTTTCCCGCTGATCTACGTACATCACATATGCCAAGAATATCCCAAATAGTGCGATATTCGATATTTTATATTGCTTGTTCTAGTTCTGTTAAATTTTCCTTTGACTTCATTGATCTTGAGTGTTGCTATGTGTAGTTTCTTTTTTTGGGTTGTTGATTATTGGGTATAATTTAATATGAGATCTTGGGAGGTGCGGTCAATAGCCCCGCGATGACCAACCGTATTGGGGCTTTTGTTGTTTGTTATTAATGTTTTGTATATATGATTTGAGAGTTCTGGCTTTTTGTATTAGTGCGATATTCGATATTTTATATTGCTTGTTCTAGTTCTGTTAAATTTTCCTTTGACTTCATTGATCTTGAGTGTTGCTATGTGTAGTTTCTTTTTTTGGGTTGTTGATGATTGGGTATAATTTAATATGAGATCTTGGGAGGTGCGGTCAATAGCCCCGCGATGACCAACCGTATTGTGGCTTTTGTTGTTTGTTATTAATGTTTTGTATATATGATTTGAGAGTTCTGGCTTTTTGTATTAGTGCGATATTCGATATTTTATATTGCTTGTTCTAGTTCTGTTAAATTTTCCTTTGACTTCATTGATCTTGAGTGTTGCTATGTGTAGTTTCTTTTTTTGGGTTGTTGATGATTGGGTATAATTTAATATGAGATCTTGGGAGGTGCGGTCAATAGCCCCGCGATGACCAACCGTATTGGGGCTTTTGTTGTTTGTTATTAATGTTTTGTATATATGATTTGAGAGTTCTGGCTTTTTGTATTAGTGCGATATTCGATATTTTATATTGCTTGTTCTAGTTCTGTTAAATTTTCCTTTGACTTCATTGATCTTGAGTGTTGCTATGTGTAGTTTCTTTTTTTGGGTTGTTGATGATTGGGTATAATTTAATATGAGATCTTGGGAGGTGCGGTCAATAGCCCCGCGATGACCAACCGTATTGGGGCTTTTGTTGTTTGTTATTAATGTTTTGTATATATGATTTGAGAGTTCTGGCTTTTTGTAGTATGTTTTTATAAAATATAGTTATAGGAATAATAGAATTCGATGAGATGCTGGGTCTCAGTCATTCATCGCCAAACATTTTATTTTTCATTGCGTACGATGAATATTTCCTTGATTTTAGCTAACTTCAATCTTCAACCAGGCTCTGTGGAATCTTTAATGACAGTTCTGGCTTTTTGTAGCACGTTTTAATAAACTGTAGTATTAGCAGATATGAAAACCGATGAGATGCCAGGCCGCAGTACTTCTTAATCATTTTTTTTATTTTTTATAATGAACTCTGAAAATTTTCTTGATATTTGCTCAACTAAATCTTCGACCAGTCTCAGTAGATACTTAAGTGAGAGTTCTGGCTTTCTGTAGCATTTTCTTGTAAAGTCGTGATATAGGAGTACTAGAAACTGATAAAATGGCTGGCGTCAGTACCTCTTAACATTTTAATTGATTTTTTTATTGCGTACAATGTATATTTCCTTGATTTTAGCTAACCCAAATTTTCAACCAGGCTCTGTGGAATATTGAGTGAGAGTTCTGGCTTTCTTTCGTATGTTTTTATAGAGTCCAGTTATTAGAGTAATAGAATTCGATAAGATCAGCCTCAGTAACTCTGTTTTTTATTTATTCAATGAACTTTTAAAATTTTCTTGATTTCGGCTAACCTAAATTTTCAACTAGGCTATGTGGAATATTGAGTGAGAGTTCTGGCTTTTTGTAGTATGTTTTTATAAATAACATTTATAGAAGTAAAAGAATTGAATGAGGTGCTGGGCCTCATTACCTCTAAACATTTATTTTATTTTTATTTTTTATTGCGTACATTGTATATTTCCTTGATTTTAGCTGACCCAAATCTTCAACAAAGCTCTGTGGAATATTGAGTGAAAGTTCTGGCTTTCTTTAGAATGTTTTTATAAAGTCCAGTTATAAGAGTAATAGAATTCGATGAGATGCTTGGCTTCAGTACCTCTAAATGTTTTAATTTTCTTTTTTATTGCGTACAATGTATATTTCCTTGATTTTAGCTAACCTCAATCTGCAACTAACCTTTATGGAATATTAAAAGAGAGTTCTGGCTTTCTTTTATGTTGTTTACAAAGTCCAGTTATAAGATTAATAGACTTCGTTGAGATGTTGGGCCTCGGTAATTCAGAACTTTTTTTTTAATATTTTTGCAATGACCCCTTAAATTTTCTCGATTTCAGCTAACTCAAATCTTCAACAAGGCTCTGTGGAATATTGAGTGAAAGTTCTGGCTTTCTTTAGAATGTTTTTATAAAGTCCAGTTATAGGACTAATAGAATTCGATGAGATGCTTGGCTTCAGTAACTCTAAATGTTTTAATTTTCTTTTTTATTGCGTACAATGTATATTTCCTTGATTTTAGCTAACTTAAATCTGCAACCAACCTTTATGGAACATTAAGTGAGAGTTCTGGCTTTCTTTTATGTTGTTTACAAAGTCCAGTTATAAGATTAATAGAATTCGTTGAGATGTTGGGCCTCGGTAATTCTGAACTTTTTTTTTAAATTTTTGCAATGACCCCTTAATTTTTTCTTGATTTCAGCTAACCTAAATTTTCAACTAGGCTATGTGAAATATTGAGTGAGAGTTTTCTGAAGCTTTCTGAAGCAATTTTTTATAAATTCTAGTATTAGCACTTATAAAAACAGATGAGATGCCAGGCCTCAGTACCTCTTAATCTTTTATTTTATTTTTTGTAATGAACTCTTAAAATTTTCATGATATTTGCTCAACTAAATCTTCGACCAGTCTCAGTAGATACTTAAGTGAGAGTTCTGGCTTTCTGTAGCATTTTCTTGTAAAGTCGTGATATAGGAGTGGTAGAAACTGATAAAATGGCTGGCGTTAGTACCTCTCAATATTTATTTTTATTTTTTTATTGCGTACAATGTATATTTCCTTGATTTTAGCTAACCCAAATTTTCAACCAGGCTCTGTGGAATAGTGAGTGAGAGTTCTGGCTTTCTTTCGTATGTTTTTATAGAGTCCAATAGAATTCGATAAGATCAGCCTCAGTAACTCTGTTTTTTATTTATTCAATGAACTTTTAAATTTTCTCGATTTCAGCTAACCTAAATTTTCAACTAGGCTATGTGGAATATTGAGTGAGAGTTCAGGCTTTTTGTAGTAAGTTTTTATAAAGTCCAGTTATAGGAGTAAAAGAATTCGATAAGATCAGCCTCAGTAACTCTGTTTTTTTTTATTTTTTTATTCAATGAACTTTTAAAATTTTCTCGATTTCAACTAACCTAAATTTTCAACTAGGCTATGTAGAATATTGAGTGAGAGTTCTGGCTTTTTGTAGTATGTTTTTATAAATAACATTTATAGAAGTAACAGAATTGAATGAGGTGCTGGGCCTCATTACCTCTAAACATTTATTTTATTTTTATTTTTTATTGCGTACAATGTATATTTCCTTGATTTTAGCTGACCCAAATCTTCAACAAGGCTCTGTGGAATATTGAGTGAAAGTTCTGGCTTTCTTTAGAATGTTTTTATAAAGTCCAGTTATAGGACTAATAGAATTCGATGAGATGCTTGGCTTCAGTACCTCTAAATGTTTTAATTTTCTTTTTTATTGCGTACAATGTATATTGCCTTGATTTTAGCTAACCTAAATCTGCAACCAACCTTTATGGAACATTAAGTGAGAGTTCTGGCTTTCTTTTATGTTGTTTACAAAGTCCAGTTATAAGATTAATAGAATTCGTTGAGATGTTGGGCCTCGGTAATTCTGAACTTTTTTTTAATATTTTTGCAATGACTCCTTAAATTTTTCTTGATTTCAGCTAACCTAAATTTTCAACTAGGCTATGTGAAATATTGAGTGAGAGTTCTGGCTTTCTGCAACTATTTTTATAAATTCTAGTATTAGCACTTATAAAAACAGATGAGATGCCAGGCCTCAGTACCTCTTAATCTTTTATTTTATTTTTTGTAATGAACTCTTAAAATTTTCATGATATTTGCTCAACTAAATCTTCGACCAGTCTCAGTAGATACTTAAGTGAGAGTTCTGGCTATCTGTAGCATTTTCTTGTAAAGTCGTGATATAGGAGTGGTAGAAACTGATAAAATGGCTGGCGTGAGTACCTGTCAACATTTTTTTATATTTTTTTATTGCGTACAATGTATATTTCCTTGATTTTAGCTAACCCAAATTTTCAACCAGGCTCTGTGGAATATTGAGTGAGAGTTCTGGCTTTCTTTCGTATGCTTTTATAAAGTCCAGTAATAGGAGTAATAGAATTCGATAAGATCAGCCTCAGTAACTCTGTTTTTTATTTATTCAATGAACTTTTAAAATTTTCTTGATTTCAGCTAACCTAAATTTTCAACTAGGCTATGTGGAATATTGAGTGAGAGTTCTGGCTTTTTGTAGTATGTTTTTATAAATAACATTTTCTTTAGTGTGAGTTGTAGCATTTTTTATAAACTCTAGTATTAGCAGTTATGAAAACCGATGTGATGCCAGCCCTCAGTACCTCTTAATCATTTATTTTTAGGCTCTACGGATACTTTAGTGAGAGTTCTCGCTTTTTGTAGCATACTTTTTTTAATTCCAAGTATTGGTAACCGAGGAGATGCTGGCTTCATTACGTCTTTATTTCCAATCCATTTATATTTGTATTTGAAACCGAGGAGATCCTAGCCTAATCCAAACGAACCAGAACTCCCAGTTTTACCGTAGCATGTCACTCCTTTATGAATATTTTGTTTATAACAATGATTTATAATTATTGTGGATGTTTTAAACACTCAAACTCTTTCGGGACTTGTGTGAGGGACCTAGACTTATTGATCAGATGGTAAAACCAGGTATAACTGGGAGTTCTGGTTTGTATAAAGATACGAACCAGAACGTCAAGTTATACCTCAGCATATCACTACTATACGGATATTACGTTTATATTTTTTTAGGGATTTAAATTAGATTCAACCGACAGAACTATCAACAGAATAGGTTTAGGATGCAGAACTCTTTTGCTTCCAACAACAACAAGGTCAATTTTGAGAAATCCGATGAGATGCTATGAATAAATATTGCGAAGTTAGCATCTCATTTTTCAAAATGCGATTTTGATAGTTTAATCGACGGAACTATTGATAAAACGCATCAAGAACTGTAGAACTATGCGGATTGCCGATAAATGTCGTGTTTATTTAAGAAATTCGATGAGATGCTATAATATGTATTGCGAAGTTAGCATCTCATTTTTTCAAAATTCTGATATTCAAAATTTTTTTAGTAAAATCGACGGAACTATTGATAAAACACATCAAGAACTGTAGAACTATGCGAAATGCCCTTATATGTGGTATTTTTTTGAGAAATTCGATGAGATGCTATGATATCTATTGCGAAGTTAGCATCTCATTTTTTTAAAATGCGATTTTGATAGTAAAATCGACGGAACTATTGTTAAAACTTATCAAGAACTGTAGAACTATGTGGGATGCCATTATACGTGGTGTTAATTTGTGAGATGCTAACATTTGAGATGCTAACTTCACACACGTGGCGATCAGTCGTTATCGGACTGTCGACCTGTGCGGTAGTGCGTTGGTGAGTCAACTATTAATATTGATAAATGTGCATATTTTACAATTAGTATTGAAGCAGTTGTGGCCCAGTGGTAACGGCGCCAATTAATAAGTCGTAGGTCGTGGTTTTCAACCTGGGCAATTGACATACTTTGTGTTAACTTATTTTGATTACCACTGCTCTCAGAACGGTGAAGGAAAGCATGGTGAGAAACCATTTTTTTCTTAAATGATGCATTTTAAGACATGTGACATTCACCGACACGCAAGGAAGCGCGTGGTGGAATACAGCCTACTCCTGAGAGAAGTCCCAGCAGTGATTAGGCATAGACTGATGGTACAACCATATTAGTCATATTTATTTCACTAGCTTTTGTCGTGCAGTAGACAATTAAAAGTATTCTCCTTAGTTTCTAAAACCCTCATCCCGATTTAGGTCGGGTCTCTTTGTACGTCTGCGCTGGAAAGTTCTGTTCTGGGTTGTCTGAGTGCTCAGGTTCTCTTTCAGGATACCTAACCACCAGGTGGCGAATGGTCGTCCTCTTCTACGCTGATACTTGGGAATATTTTAGTACCTTTCAATTAACAGTAATAAGTAAATATAATAATAATTTCTTGCCCTTTAGCTGTAGACAACGCTACAAATTAAAGTTTCTTCAAAATCAACTGGAGCAAAAAAGACTAAGTTTCATATAATTTAGAATTTCAAATACTTAGGACACAGATGTCCTAAACTAATCTGCTAACAATCGAAAGATTCACCAGATGCTACTATTTTTGTATTAAATCTTATTATAATTTAAGCAATTCGCTTTGTAGAGGATTATTACGATTGGATTATTTTATTGAGATTCAAAATAATTTAGTTTTCGTTAGTCTACATTTTTATTTGGAGAAATTATGACAAGAAATAAAATTTATATTTTCTGAAAAAAATATATTGATGAAAGAAGAAAGAAAAATTGTTATTTTTAGACGCATACCACCCTTGGTGAACGTTCAAACTTTTAATTGACATAAAGTCTAGGGGTCAAGTCAAGAGTGAATGGGTTTTAACTAGGCAAGCGTGCTTCGCCGTCGACCACATCATCGCTTACCATCAGGTGAGATAGTGGTCAAGCAAGAAACTAAAAAATAATATAAAATTGTGACTTCGAAACCATAAAAAACACGACAGTATTTGATTTTACCTTAAGAAATATCTTTCGTATTTTGATTATAGTTTTTTCACAAATTGCTAAGAACTAAAAATCTGACACCAATACGTCACTCACACATGATCATAGTGTATCATCATCAACCATCATCATATCAGCCAAAATATGTCCACTGCTGGACGGACTCATAGGCCTCTCCCAAGCCATCACCACATTGATCGGTCCCGTGCGTCTCGCTTCCAGCGGATCCGCGCAACCTTCACCAGGTCATCAGTCTACGTGGTGTGAGGCCTTCAAACGTAACGTTTTCCGGTTCGCGGTCGCCACTCCAGAACCTTTCTGCCCCATCGGCCATCCGTTCTGCGAGCAATGTGCCCTGCCCACTGCCATTTAAGTTTGGCAATTCTTCGGGCTATGTCGGTAATCCTGGTTCTCTTGCAGATCTACATCTACATTTCGGATTCGATCACGCAAGGAAACACCGAGCATAGCCCTCTCCATTTCCCTTTGGGTGACTGTAAGCTTTCTGATGAGGACCAATGTGAGCGACCACGTCTCAGAGCCATATGCCCTATGCCTAGGCCCTTTTGGCATTAATAGTTTTAAAAATGTTTTTTTTTTTTTTAATGCCAGTAAACTCATTTTGCTTTCTTTTTTTCTTTATATGTCATCACTGTGTAAGGACTGTATAACATGAACCTTCTTTTGACATACTCCACTAAAACAGTACCTACCTTATTAAATACCCAGTTTTGTAACATTTTCAAACCACGTGTAGTGTAAACATACAAACATCTATAAACTTAAAATAAAATATTCACAGCCAGCGAGTTGCCCAAAGAGTTTTTGTTATCCTACCTCTTGTATTTTGTACCCATCTCAAAAGAGCCTGTGGTAAACAAAAGAGAGATCTTTTTTAAATCTGGTTAAAGAGGGATATGCTATCTAGGCTAAGAAGCCTTCTTTCTTTTTTTGAAGAAGAAGACTTCTTCAGGTAGCATTGAGTATAATTTGATGAAAGACAAGCTTTTTCTAACCGACATCAAAAAAGGAGGAGGTTCTATGTTCGACTGCAAGTATTTTGTAACCCACGACAGAAAAAGAGGGGTGTTATATATAACTTACCTGTGTAGCTCCTTGTGTGTATGTATTTGTGTATCTGTCTGTGGCATCATAGCTCCTAAACGGATGAACCGATTTCAAAATTACTTTATTTTTTTATTTTAAAGCTGACTTTATCGTTAAGTGTTCTTAGCTATGTTTGATGAAAATCGGTTCAGTCGTTCAAAAGTTATGGGCGTTTTACTGTTTGAATCGGGCTGTTGTCATAATTACGTGTTTATTAGATTGTCGATCGAAGCGTGTCTACTACTTGATAAATTATGTAGCATGAAATAAAAAGTGTCGGGGTTATTTTTAATTTTACTTGTTTGTGTATACTTTCCGTTTTTTTTTCAGCTTGGATCCCGTAGCCTATCTCACAGAAGACCTGCATTTTGCCAGGTAAAATGCCTAGGGTGCAAAGCGATTTTGTGTGTAGCGGTCTATCATTGGAATATTTCTTCGAATCTTATCAGTGCCTACTGCAAACTGCTACTAATATACATACAATCATAATATAACCATTTCTCTTATATTAGGCTAGATAATAAGAATATAAGAGCGATTATAAGATTAACGGTGCCCAATGCCCTGAGAATAGCCGAAGACAGAGAGGCGTAGAAGCAGTTCGTAAGTGACTCCGTAAAATAATTCTAAGACGCTCACGATCTTGAGATATGAAGACAACGTATAAGAAGAGAAAGAACAAGAAGACGAACCTACAAAGTGTTATGCTTTATGAGTGATCCAGATTCTCCATAAACATTAAATCAATCACTTGCAGTTCAACCGATGTAGCTGAGTAACAATATTTTGCATGGAGTGATTGCTTTTAGTCCAGGCTTGAATAACCCAGTTCTTTGGACACGTGCCCTGATAAGGCAACTACACTATTGAGCGGCTGGTAGGATGCAAGGAAGAGGAACCAGAGTGCGTGGCAGGTCGCATGGGATGGCTTCGCATCGTGCGGCGCCCAAAGTCGCACTGCAACATGAAGACCACGACTACTCTGGCAATAGTGTAACCACGGAGAAGAAGATCACCTATCTGACTGGGTAGCACGCCCCCATTGGTAAGACTGCTGTCTGAATTCTTTACAAAAACACAACTCCTTTCATTTACAAATACTATACACAATTTAATAGTTCTAATCTTTTGTGTGTGTGTTTTGTTATTAGTATAACAAAATAAACTTACATACAAAGGGAAGAGGGAAAAGGGCTCATTGCGCAAAAAAAAATCATTCATATCTATGTCAATGGGAAACGTGCCCAGAACGCTGGCAGCATTGCCACATTGAATGCCAATGCTGATTATCTTGCTAAAGAAAAGGCCAGTCCTCTGGTCACGCGAACATTCGACTAACCGTTTACTTATGTCTCGAAACACTTGATGAGCACTCGGACCCCATGAACCTAATGTCTCAACCCCAAATGGATCATATAACTGCCGTTGAGGAGGAGAGGAGGTAAATGTTGTTATATTTGCGCCGTTTGAGGTTTCCTGCACCAGCAGCTGCTGCCCCGTGCTAAGAAGATGGAATGGCGCTAGGGTATCGACACAAGTTGCATCCCATACCAAAGGCCTACCCAACTTCCAAGGCATTATGGTCATCCAATCCGGTCTCTTTCCAAATATTATTATTTTTCTGTACAAACATTATTTTCTTGAAAATATATCACGATTTAATACAAGGGGTGTTCGAAATCAGCCGTCGTGCTCATCCGAGCGTTGTTTCATCTAGAATGTTCGCCGAAGCGAACGACAGATGGATTAACTTCTAACAGCTCCTGTTAATTGCACTCCAATGATTTTTACGCTTTTAAAGTAGGTTTTAGGTTATATGAAAGTTGATTTGTACTTTATGATGTGCTAAAAAGTTGTGAAGAGTTTATCAGTTGATACGCATCTCAGTTTTCAAGAAAATCTCTTAAATCATAGACCACGTTATCGTTTAAAAGAATGGCTAGAAAAATATGACCTAACAGTTTTCAATGGGATTCTAATAGAAGGACACTGCAAAAGACATATACGAAATGAAATCAATTAATAAAGTTTATGATAGTATCAAAATAAGTACAAAATTATGTACACTCTTCAGGAACGGGAGCATTCTTTCGTGAGCATTTGTACACAAACAATCGTAGGCGAGCAACAAATACTGCCCAGCGAACCCAGCATTCACTTTCGAGCAAAACTATGAACGTTCGAGTCGAACATTCCCTTGCGAGCTTGGAGCATTCGAATACGATCTTGTTAAAAAGTGTCATTCATTTCAAAATGCTGGATAGAGCGATCGGTCACTCAAGATCAAGGAACTGTTCCTCTCTTTACAATTGGACAGTAATATTCCTACATACATACTCAATCATTTCATTATCTGCGTACCTACTCGCTTTCGAGCTTTTTATTTGCGTGAAAATTCGAATGCGAGATCCGCGAAAATCGTTGCGACGTCCACACCGGCCGAAGTTCGCTTGCGTGTAAGCTTTGTAACGCACGGCTCAACGTCCACACCACTCGAATATTCTACGGCGAATGCTCATTACACGTGAATGCTCTCAGTGTATGAGTTCGCAAAATAACTCAGTCATGTACTTAACGTTAAGTAAGTGTATTGCAATATTAAATATGTATAGGACTATCCCTTGAGATGCGCTTAGTTGCTAAAACTCAGAGGCAACACCGGTGCGTTTCACATAAAATGCAAACAGCTCACCGTATTTGCACCGAAGACAGTCACAGGAGAATTCTAACATTAAAAAATCCTCAACATCAAATAACATCTCAGATTTGTATAAAAAATGCAAATAAACGACGCCACTCATCTTTTAATTAAATAGTGCCCCAGAGACTTATGGTGAGTAAATCTTTCAACAAATAGTTTTGCAGACCGTACCAAGCTTTGCTGACTTAATTGAAGCGTATAAAAATTATATGTTCATTTTGAAATGCAAATACGTAGCTGTAGAAGGGAATGAAACAGAAATCATACAGATTGGGACTAATTTTATGTAAATATGTTTCAACTTTAGTGTTTATTTTTTTAATGAATTCATAAGCTGCAGAGACTTCAATTATAATCTAACAAAATATGAAATACAATACTGTGATCTAGAAATTTGAAAATTACACCGTGTGGAGATATAAAACAAAGGTATTTATTTTATTCAGGCATATAAACAGCTGCAGCCAAACCTCAGGTGGCAAGCTCTCCAGGAGAGGATCCAGGCTAGGAAAATGAAGCAACCAGGTGGTTTTTGCTCGCACAATGCCTTCTAACTTGCACATCTCTGGTAAAAAAGCACCATTAAAAGCAAAAATTCATAATTACAAAACATTCTCTTCATAATTTTCACCAGTATTTAACCGTCCCTTTTTCAATTCACCCCATTGTTTTCGCAACACCCTTCTAAAATGTTAATCCTTCATTAATTATTTAAAATATTTCCTTAATCCCGAAACAAACACTTCAATTAATAGACGAGTGACTTTACAGGATTAGTCGGGAAACTCCCGAAACCGGGGATTTGGGAAGATTAGTAAGTAGCTTGAGACAACATTATGGCATTACCACTGTAAGGCGATGGCCAAATCTGTTCAAGACAACAGATTCACTTAAACGATATTGATATTCTCATAAATTTTATTTAATTGAGGAAAATGTTTGTTTTGGTTTTAATAGGTTAGTTTACTGAGAATTGGTTTTTTGTCCGTCAGGTAGATTAATAAAAAATATTCGACACATATTTTTTCTTTCGACACGTAAACTTAAAGGGCCAACGATATAATGCGTTGAAATGACGTGTGACGTCACGCAGCTAGTACACTTTATACTGCCTTAGTGACGTCACAAGTCTCCACTCCTGAACTTTGATGCGCTTGACTTTGTCAATTTTTATTGATTTAGTAAAGCAGAAAATCCGTGTCCAATATTATTTGATAATCTCACTGACGGACTAAATAGAATTAACATTTTTCTACCTTGGATACATTCCCATTGATATTTTTCTAAGAAGTACGTACCTACTTGTTTGTTGACCGATCACGACCCTTAGCATATTTTCAATAAACTGAAAATCAAGTATTGTCTCGTTGTTCTAGTATTTGCAACTTCCTACTTCTTGTAAGGATGTGTTTGTGGGTTCAATTCCCGAATCATTGTTCTTTTTCTATCAGCCTTATTTTTGGTTGAATAAGTGCTCATGCATAATGCGGGTAGATAGCGCAGTTATGTGGGACTCCAACCCACTAGGTGGCCTGCCTCATTTGCGATGTTGCCTAAGCGGCACCGCAACCTACTTGTTGGCCGCTGCGTCATCGGTTTAATCGGCAAAAGCCATGACGACGGGTCCCTCCTCGGGGTTCCTCTGCGTTTCACCGTGGGTGACCAAGCCACGGCTACTGGACAGTGAGGGAACCCACCGAGGGACTTTTCAGCAATTGCCTGGAGTCTCTTAACAAGTTTGTGACCGGTTGGTGGCTATACGCACGATCCCTAATATAAAATATATATGACGATGTAGGTGAACTACACTCTAAGAACACCTCTACCGTACCCTCCGGATAATGTAAGCGTGATGTTATGTTTTTTCAGTTAAAGTTCTTTATACCTAGAACTACTGTGTTCTCTAACAACAGTTTGTGAAACCTTGTCGTGTTAAATATGAAAATCGATCAGGACAAACGTAACGAAGCAGGCTTATCTGCTTTGTCATATCAAGTAGGATACTACCTTCTACCCTCCCGAAAAAGACTGCAATGCAAAAAGAACCTCATTCTCTTGATAACTCACCCTTATTCTCAATACCTGTAAAGGTTAACATAATCTGCGGTTAACGGTCTGCTATCTTGGAATCCGTCGGTTAGCGGCCGAACATGAGATAAGCTTACACGAGGCATTAATTACACGTATCTCTTTAGCGGTGTAGTCGTTAGCCCTTGCTATTTGCTAGTGGTATATTGGCCCTTTAGTGGAATAAGGGGTGGAGGTTTTTGATGGTAAACTTGAGAATATGGTTGTTTTTTAACTAATGTGTATTTTTCAATAACTTGCAAGGATTAAAACTGTAAGTGCCAAGGAAGGAAGGATATTAAAAATAGTCTTCGAGACGCCTTGATAGCCACTGCTAGAGTCAGCATTTACGAAACTTTCAAAAACAAATAAAGCGTGTTAGTGAGCGTAACCGTTTACTCATATAAATTGACAGCACCAAACAATTGAGACTTTGGCTAAGATAGCCGAACCTTGTTCTTTTGTTTGTGTTGTGGGACTTGTGCCTGCATTGGCACCCTCACCATAACGACCTACACAACACACTATAATGACCTCCAAACTCACCATAACGACCTCCACACCACACCATAACGACCTCCACACCACACTATAACAACCTGCACACCACACTATTACTACCTACACACCACAAAATAATGACTTCCACATCACACCATAACTACTTCTACACCACACTATAATGACCTCCACACCACAGCATATCGGACTCCACACCACACCATAACGGCCTCCACACTACACCATAACGACCTACACACCACACCATAACGCCCTCCACACCACACCATAACAACCTGCACACCACACTATTACTACCTACACACCACAAAATAACGACCGCCACATCACACCATAACTACTTCTACACCACACCATAATGACCTCCACATCACACCATATCGGAATCCACACCACACCATAACGATCTCCAAACCCCCTACATACCACACCGTAATGCCCTCCACACCACACTATAACATCCTCCACACCACACTATAACTACATACACACCACAAAATAACGACCTCGAAAAATCGACGAAATTGACGGCACCAAACAATTCTGATTATGGCTAAGGTCCAGGCCAAACCTTGTTCTTTTGGTTGTGTTGTGGGACTTGAGCCTGCATTAGCATCCTCACCATAACGATCTCCACACTAAATTATAATGACCTCCAAACTCACCATAAAGACCTCCACACCACACCATAACGACCTCCACCCCACACCATCACGGCCTCCACACCACACCATATCGACCTCCACACCACACTATAACAACCTCCAGACCACACTATTACTACCTAAACACCACAAAATAACGACCTCCACTTCACACCATAACTACTTCTACACCACACCATAACGACCAACACACCACACAGTAACGTCTCCACACCAACACGACCTCCTCACGGTTAACAAATTATTTAGGTTATTTATTACATTCGCACAAATTTTTCATTCCACATTCTGAATATAAAGAAAATTCTGGAGAATACGGTACTAATCTGAATTTCCTCAGTTTTCACAACTAGGTACTTACATATACTTACATAAGCCAGGTATTTTATTTATGTCAATATACATGTATAACTTTACAGGTCATACCTAAGGCGTTATACAATGCAAATATCACTCAATCAAATTTTAAGTAAAATTATATATGTAGGAAAACATCGTGAGGAAACTGGCATGTCCTAGAACCAAAAATTCGAAGACATGTGACATCCCGCACTGGGCCCGCGTGGTGGATAACGGCCCATTTCCTCTCAAAGAGAGGAGGCCTGTGTCCCAGCAGTGGGAACATTAAAAGGCTGATTAAGAAATCTATATACGAACTAGATTTTTCTTTTTCTGATTTTCGGCAAAAACAATACAGCATCAATACTTCTGTAAGGCTTTTTCTGTTTTTTTTTATTATTCTTCTAAGTTTTTTTCTTATATCATAATTATGTGTAAGGAAATATATAAATAAAACACATACAATATACGACCGAAATCCCGACGGCTCAAAGATCATTTGTCGAAACCATAGACAGACGAAAGAACGCGCGAGCGCAGGCAGAAATCTATGATCGCCTGTCAAAAAGACAAAAAATGCTAAGAATCAAGAAATTTCTGTAAATAAACAAAGCGAAAATATTGCTAGTATGGGCACTTGGGGCACTCTATCATAATTATGTATCATATTATTCTGAATACAGAAGCACCGCGCCACTGACGCTGCAATTGGCGTGGCTACTAGTATTGGGCTCATATTATTTGAAGAGCTTTCTATCAACTTGAAAAGAAAAAGAAGTATTCGTGGAAACATAGTTTATTGCTCAAAAATCCAATTAAAACTAAAGATTCAGACAACGAACCTCCTACTTTTACTGAAGTTAGTTAAATATTGTTGATGGGCATTTTCATCAATCTTATCATGAATTTGTACAGTAATCTTTTGGCTTCACCCACTAGATTCTTTCTGTCAAATTTTTAAACAATCTCATTAATCTAAATGCTCACGTTCAGGTTCGAATCGTCATGATGACTGCATTTTTAGCCAATCACCGTTTATCATCCCGCCATCTTCAGTTAAGACCAGAGATATTATATTCGCAGACGCTCTTGCACACTAAGGGCCGATTTTTCAATAGTCTGATAACTTATAACAGAGGAATCAAAATCACCGTTTCACATATTATCGATACAAAAGCTGCAACCGCCATTTTTATTCCTTAGTTAAAAGTTATCAGACTATTGAAAAATCGGGCCGTAGTTATATAAAACCTTAGACTTTTCCAAAGGAAAAACTAAGTCCATTCAGAAAAAAGAAACTGTTCTTTCTTGATATTCTTATTAAGACCTTTCCATGTAGGCCTTATATTGTTACAAAAAAAAGCTAATTCACGGCCACCTACTCATGAAACTTGTGATATATCTTACTAAGTTCGTCGTACACGCAGTAAATTTACAATACCATTAAACTTTCTCTCCACTTGCTATACAGTTTCAACAGTGATCTATTTAATAATTATAATGCTTAACTTATTCTACAAATTTTGTTAACCAAAACCAAGATACACCTACACTTGGTAAAAATATTCTGACTCCCTATCACGATGGGCTAAGGTTTATTCCTGTTTGGTAGTGGTCTTAATCAACTGTAAAAGTAAGTTGGTAAAACCTGGCGGAAGAGACAAGTCTGAAATTACACGTTTCTCAAAGTTTATTAGTTAGAGTGTTGGGTTGGGGAGTTTTAATCGAACTTCTCACCTGGGTCTATTGACTTTCCACTTAATTTTGATTGGCCCAGAACAAGTATCGCGTAACCATTTATCTTGGTAACCTTGAAAAGCTGTCATGTGATCAGGGTTGTTTTTAATGCCGGACAGATTTTCCTGTTGGTAGGCGAGCGGTTCAGCCTTTTCTGACATATTGCGCTCTCCTAAGCATAGTATAGAATCGCTCATGATACTGGGCCCGGAGGAAGAAAAACGCGCCAAAGGCAGAGCACCGACAAGATCATGATCCTTCTCTCTGTGAGAGGGAAAGGGCCGTAATACACCACGCGGGCCCATTGTGGGTTGGTGGATGTCCAACAAGATGGTCAGACGCAATAAAGAATGCGAAAAACTTGAAAATGACAAGCAGTGAGAGAACGACGAAGAAGAAAAAGATGGGGGGCAAGGGTTTTGTGTTTTATCTTTAATGTGGAAGTAACGCCTCCAAACAATCAAAACTAAATAACTGAAATAAACACTAATAACACAATTTCAATCCACCAGCAAGAATAAAATCAATAAACAATGATTCAATAAATTATTACAAGTCTGTTCAAGTTTGATACTTAAAGATAACACTCGATAAAGTATTGATGAAAATTTATTCAGTCCTGAGTTGAATATTAACTAGTGGGTGTGGAAATTGTATAGTTTCTATAGAAACACAATTTTGTGGGGCATTGTAGACGGTTTGATTTGATTTGGTACACCAGGAAAATGCTGGTCATCATTTACTTATACCTGCCCAATTTCCTGCTACTTGATGGTAAGCGATGTGATCCATGATAGAGGACGCATGAAGCAAATCTTTATCGCACTTGTTGTCACACGCTTTTTTTTTAGCTTTGGTAAATGCTAATGCATACTTCACTACTACGGGGAGATAGTGCAGTTATGTGGGACACCAACCCACTTAAACTCCACGGTGTCCTCTTGTGCCGCGTAGGCGGGAACACGGATACGCGTTAGCACTCATCGCGAACCCGCCTCGGCTGATCGTCACCGGACCCTCTTCTGGGGAGTACACCGCATCACCGGTACACCAGAACACACTGTACGCCATGACCACCCCGGGGATCAATCGCAGCCCACCTCAGTTGCGATGTCGCCTGTTACCATGCGGCACCGCAACCTACTAGTTGGCCGCTACGTCGTCAGCTTAAACGGCAATAGCCCTGACGGGCTGCCCCTCCTCGGGTTCCTCTTTGTTTCACCGTGGGTGATCAAGCCACGGCATTTGAGACCCCCCACCTCGACAATACGGGAACCCACTGGGGCCCGGCCCCCCCCGTCGGTTCCCGCATTGTAGAGGTTGTTTAAAGACCCCTAGAATATTGCTATCAGTTTTTCACTCAAACTGACTCCGGCAAGGAATTCCACTCCTTAGATGTGCGCAAAATAAAAGTATTTCAAAAATCATAATCATCATCTACCTGTTATAATCGATTGCCGAACATAGGTGTCTTCAATTCCAATTCCAACTCAGTATTTGGCAGCTAATCTATCTGCTACCACCACCCAACGAAGATTGTTGCTTTAGCTACTATACGTATGAATCATTTGTTTCCTCCATAGCTTTGACTCTTGCAAGGCAGCAATGCTGTTTTGATTTAAAGCAATTACATGAAAATGCAACCTAGGATTGCAAATCATCACCAATCTCCACTTGTAGGTTATCAAAAGGCAGCCATTACACCTCTCTCTCTCTCTCTTAAATATTCAATCCCAGTCTTGCCTAGGCGCTCTTATCGTCTTAACGTCTCAACTTGATTTCAAAGCTAAACACGAAAACCATTTTAGTGGTTTTTCTCACCAACTTGTTATTGCGATAGGTCGAATTTCATAAATGACATTGCTGTCTTCGTTGTGGTCTACGAAATATTCTAGTTTTGTACAAAGCTTCGATTTTGAGCTCATAAAGAAAATGAAAACCTGTGCAGTCAGGCAGTTTAAACGACCTTTGCTTTTAAAACCTTTCCGTTTTCTTAAACAGTAAACGCGTTACAAGACAATTGCTTCAGGCGCTTCTTAGAAAGAAAAGAGTAGGTGTACAGAAAAGAAGAATTAATTTAATAAATAGTACATTACTGCAGCGGCCAGCAAAAGAGGCATTGATGGACGAACGTACACACATACATAAGTCCATCAATGCCTAGTTGTGAGCAAGGCTTGTATAGTGCTTTTCTCAAATAATGCGCGGCAATTAAAACTATGTAGTACCTAGAACTCATGTTGTCAAATACAATTACTTTTTAAAATCAATGACGAACAACAAACAACAATAATTATTGCCGCGTTAGGCTTAGCACGCACTGTGATTTTTATTCGCGCGATTTTTTTCGCCCATTCTGCGGCCTATGGAATTGTATGAAGCGTTGCGGTAAAAAAAATCACGCGGGAATAATACTACAAATTTGGGGGGGGGGATTTACGAGTAATTGATATAACCCAAAGAGATTTTACTTTAGCTTCCTACATAGGACCTAAGAACTTACAACTTTATTTTTATCACTGAATATGTTATACTCGTAAGATCACAGAGATATAAATAGAACCCCGTTGTCAGAAAGAGATAAACATACTGTTCAAATGTACGTTCGTGTTGCGGCCAGATGCAAGTAGGACTGAGTTCACTCAAGCTGGTCAGCTTGTGTTTGAATTGCCGCGCAGACGTCTGTAAATCGTATCTACCTTTGTATGTATATATATATATAATAATAATAATATGATTGATATAACCTAACTGCGGACTGACGTTTGCAAGTGTTAATAAACCTTGAAGATAAACCTGCTTGGTATGGAGGGAAGTGAAAATTTGTATTTTTTCCTACTCCTCCGTTATTATTTTCTGATTAATTTCGTTGTGGGATCCAAGACAGCTAAAATTCATTCTCCGGGATTTCATCGAGCTTCATTGCCTCGGCGTTTTTCTGGTGATTGCCACTGTTGATTCTGGCTTTCAGGAGTTGCAGTGGTTTGGGAATAGTGCGGTGGGATTGTCACAAAAATAAAAAAAAATACTTGATGATTGACCCACGCAGTTTACCTATAATATTATTTAACCAGGAGTTCCAGTACAGTATTCACATCAAAAAATAGGAAATTAAACGATGTAAAAATCAGCGTTCTAACCGCTCGTCTGCTCAAAATAATCTGCTAACTAACTTGGCACTAGGCTACCGCGACTGTTTCTTGTTCTAAACTTGGTTAAACAGTTTTGACAGAATTAAACCCCAGTTACCGACTCTAGATACGATTACTAAGTAGCTTTACATCAGGTGAAATTAGTCTAACGTTAATGTTCGCAGAAATTGCCGTGTATGTGGCATGTGGGTTTGTTCTAATATAACATTAGACACTGATATTAATACTGAGTTTAAAAGTTCAAAGGTTAATTGGGTTTGTAATTAGTTCGGTTTTGATGCGTTAAAAAATAGAAACATTCGGTTTGAGAACCTCCTACTTTGTGGAAAGTGGTAGAGTACCTTTATTTTTAAAATTTGTGTCTATTTGTTTCAATCCGTTACGGGGTCATCAGAACCCCGGAATTCTGACCACTAGTCTTGCCAAGACCACAGATAATATAGTACTAGCATACAGATGCCTCATCCCATACAAAGAAACCGTGCCGACTTAACTAGCGTGTTTCGTCTGATTTAAACTGATTTTTTATTTTACATGGATGGCGTTCGGTTCCGTTCCACGGCGATAGATAGATGGTGTTAGCAGCGACTTACAAGAAACAGTGTTTACTCGGTTCGTGATTATTTTTTCCATAAATACATTGACGATTTGTTTTAAAGTATTTTTTTTGCACGTTTTTTCAGTTTAATTGCACCAATATCTGTTACAATACAAATTTAAACAACCAAGTACCAATAATGCCTCAGAAATTTAAAACCGCGCCATCTATTGGCATCAATTTTAAATTATCCGTTCAAATAATAATTGAAATGTGCATTTAGCGCCGAATATCCCATAATTTTATGCTTAGGAGAGTTGATTAAAAGAGAACATAAAATTGTTATGTTCAATTCCAGAAAATGTTAATTTTACACACAATTCAATACGAAATCGGTGCATATCGCGCCATCTAGTGATATTAATTTGAACTAAATTTTCTTTCTTAGCGCTGGAATCCTGTGCCATGACATATCTTGTAACCCAGCTACTTTTTTGTGAAGGACAGAAAGTATAAAACTCGTATTCAGCTGCATCCGATTCGCAAATAATAATAATCTTTATTTATATAAAAACAGATTGCAGTAGGTACATGTAACAGTTTTACAAAGTAGGTAGTTGTAAACTTCTGACAATCAACTGGGTGACGTGCTGTGCTCCTTGCTAGGCTATGAAATAGCCTGTATTAAGAATTTCACAAACTTTCTACTAACAAATTGTGGATCATATGGTCCGAAATAAATGATTGATTGATATTTGGAAAATGGCTAGGAACGGTAGTTGGACGGTAAACAACGCTTCTATAAACGAAAGCGTCAATCGAATTTTAAAACCCCCGATACAAATACCTCCTTAAACTACTAATAATATCTAGTAAGTAGTAAACACGCTTCGTAAAAAACTATATCTTGTGAAAATACAATTCAAAGAGTCAAATGCGCACAACTTTTGTAGCTAAGAACGCTCTGGTTAAAGACACCTTTAAAACAAACTAAATCAAAAGCGGTTCATCCGTTTAGGAGCTATGATGCCACAGACATACACACAAATACATAAGAACACAAGTCAAGCTTATAACACTCCTCTTTTTCCGTCGGGTTTAAAATATATGGGATTGTCCAGTGCTATTGAAATGTTACTTTATCAATCCCTTAATTTTGGACGCCACTATCGCTGATGCAATGACACTTTTATCCAGACCCTCAGGTAGACACACGCTTGACTGTAATCAGCTGTGTTCTTTAATTATTATGATTCATCTAAAGGTGAGTATAGACTTGAGTATTTACGTGTAACAGACCCTGATTGTGATTGTGATTGGACGTTTTCGGTACGAAGTGCGTTTTTTTTTTTAAACATGCTTTTTTCGTATTCTTCTCAGCAAACCCTTTCCTTTGATACCCATATCATGTCAGCGCATGAAAAATAACCAGTCCGTCATCTTGCGCCGTCCACCATATTGGATTTAGAATGACGTCACTTAGCTTACCATGCATTGTCATCCAAACTAAACCTTTATACAAAATTAATTTTAATCGATGGAGGATAACTGCTTGTAAAATTCAGTTGCAAGATTTGACCCGAACACATTTACATACATGCATTGCTAGTTAAATAAAAGCTTGTAAAAAGGCTATTGATTTATGTTCTTTTTCAAATAAAGGATTCATGTGCGAATATTACCTGAACATAGCATCTATGACAGCAATACTAATCACTGAAGCCAAACTAGTTACGCGTGTAGGTACTAATGTGTGTGGGTCACCACAAAAGCTCAGTAGAGCATGTCTGACTGACGACCACTTAGCCACCGGTGAGCCTTAGCCGTTTGATTTAACTAGGGGTTAGATGGGTAGTTAGTTGATCATAATTTTAAATAGGTTTGCAACTACAAGCACTATCCCTCAGTTTCTGAGTTAAGAATTTGAAGTTGCGTATTGGTTTAACTCTACTTCAGACTGAAAACGAACGAGTACAGAACGAGTTAAACGCCATATGATTTAGTTTCGTTCTAAATCATCACTTGATACACTCGGTGTAAATCACTTGATATTACACCCGGTTACCAAATTGAGAATTTGAAGCAAAGGTGGAATGGAACGTGTGCCTTTAACTGAACTACAACTAGAAATGTGACGGAGTGTATCTTTCCGGAGGCAGATGCAACTGCATCGTGGATTTTCTTGCGGGAGTTCCGCACTTGCGGCAGAGGGGAAGAAGTTCTGTATCAATTAAAACTATAGTTACAATAACCTTGAATCAATGATGCTACAAAATAGATAAGTGTGGTGTTAATATTTTCCGGAATCATCGATTTCAGACCTCCATTTTCTCTTCAAAGTCAAAGTCAAATATATTTATTTCAACTAGGCTATTAAGCGGCACTTTTGAAAGTCAACAATAAAAATTTACAAGTAATAGAAATTGATTCTACCGTGCATTCGGAAAAGTAGCTTGTTATGGAGAAGAACGCACAAGAAACTCCATACTTACTGATTTAAAAAAATAAGTGTTTTGCAATTTTTACATAAGTACATTAATAAATTCATATACGTGAGGACGATGCACCCAGCACTACTATACTACATAAAGGTATAAAGTATTACAAGCCCTAACAGATAAATTCTTTCACTTGATAAATAGGAACATGGTTCTCACATACTTACAAATATTGCAAAATTCCAACTTCCAACTTCCGCATGGACACCTAATAATGACCTTTCAAATTTTACTGGACGTACTCACCCTTCAAGTCCTCCAAAGCTTTATTCAGCCCACGCAAGAGCCAAATTTTAAGCACCTACTTAACCTGTCAAATTCCACCGTAAAACCAATTTTCGTCCAAAAAGTTCGCACAACACCTATTTGGATGCGTAATTAGATTTCTGCGACCCATCGGGCACCCGGATTATTAATTTTATTTTTATGAAAATTTCACGAAACTTTCTAAATCCCTTAAGAGATCCATTATTATAATGGAGTTAGTTACTAATTCACACGCTTTGAGACTCAAAACATCGTAAAGGCGCGTTTATATGAGATGAAACTCGTTACAGCAAAATATGCTCTATTTATTTGACGGCTAAGATTTAAATTTATAAAGCAAAAATCAACACACATTAAACAAATGCACGTCGCGCTCGGTTTAGACGACGCGAAGTCTTCTTCGGATGTCGCGCGGCACCCGCGCGGTTACGGTTTTCCGAGGAATTTGAATGTTTTCATTTAATTAAATAGAATATACATTAACATGTCGTTAAATGCTGCGAACAGCCGTTTCAAGAAACCTTTGACGTCGTCTAACTGAGATTGGTTTATTTATTTATACTTTATTGTACACCACAAAAAACATACAGGACAATTGTTCAAATATACAAGTGTACAATGGGCGGTGTTATCGCACTAGGCAATCTCTTACAGACAACCTTTGGATGGACTGAAAGATCGGCGATATCATATTTTTCAACCAATAACAGTTCTCCTATAAGTCATATTTTAATGGATGGAAGATTTTGAGCCTTGAATATTGTGTATTTAACAGGGTGAATATTGGTCGGACTTAAATGGGCTTTGGGTGAGGCAGAATAAACTGGGTTAGGTCAGGTCTCGGTTAAGCTGTGGATAGACGTCGATCAATTTGTTAAGGCGCTTTTAGATTTCGTCTTTGATGTCGAATATTGACGAATGTCATAAAAAATTGTTCGTAGGTTTTCAAATCAATCGGATTTTTAAGATGCGTCCACTTAGTTTTGCATATATTGGACAAACTTTTGAAAATCTTGGCACTATAATTCAGAGGTTTGTAACAAACTTTATTAGCACCTTATAATAATATTTATTTGATTACGTCTAGCCCTTTCTATCATCGGACAACTAGACGTACGGCAATGCGCCACCGGTACATGATAGACATCCCAACCATACATACAAAGCGTTTTGCGAATAATTTCATTGTACGCACAGGTAAAGAAGTGTAATTCCCTGCCGGAGTCTTTGTTTCCTGATAGCTACAACATTGGGGTCTTTAAGTCAAGAGTGAATAGGTTACTTCTAGGCAGCGTGCTTCACCGTCGACCACATCATCGCTTACCATCAGGCGAGATAGTGGTCAAACGCGAGCTTATCATTCTGAGTTATGGTTATATACGAAAAAATAAGTTAGAAACTTTATATATTATTTTCTGAAAATCTTACTACTACTTACAATCAAAATATAATTCAAAACCGATGCCAATAAAACCCAAACTTAATTGCCTTCATAGCCCACAGACCCATAAAATCGCCCTCAGCCAATTCCGATGGAAAACTTCCCTTCCGACGCCATTCTCAGAAGCTGCCACAATCATAATATTGATGAAACTGTGCCGATCGTTATTGCGTCTTTGTGTGTCTGTATATCCTAGATATTAATAATAACAACGTCAACACATTCGGTGTTCATCACATGCCGTAACATTGGTAGAGGAACGCTCGAACGCAATCGGTATGACGTTTTGAAGTTACGTGACGCGAGCGATTCGGATATGTTTAGAAAAGATTTCAAGTTAGAACTATCTTGCTGATATTTTTTTCTATGTAACGTTATAGCTATTTTATTAAAGATAGGTATTAATGTCATCATCATCATATCAGCCGAAAGACGTCCACTGCTGGACATAGGCCTCCCGCAAGCGTCGCCACATTGACCGGTCCCGTGCGTCCCGCATCCAGCGGATCCCCGCAACCTTCACCAGGTCATCGGTCCATTTGGTGGGAGGCCTTCCATCGCAACGTCTTTCAGTTCACGGACTCCAGAACTTTTCTGCCCCATCGGCCATCCGTTCTGCGAGCAATGTGCCCTGCCCACTGCCACTTAAGTTTTGCAATTCTTCGGGCTATGTCGGTAACCCTGGTTCTCTTACGGATCTCTAATGTAGACACTATCAATTATAGGACATTTTCCAGCTCTGCTAGTTTCTTAGTGCTTTTCTTATGTGCCAGGAGCATTTTTAGAAATCTGACGTCCCTAGTCCGTACTATGTTTGAACATAGTAGGTACTAACACAACATTATCGTCTATCTATCTAAGAGTTCTAAATATGAATTAAAGAAAACTTTATGTTATTTTCCTTTTTGTTTACTGCCTGACGTTATTGATCTTGTTTTTTTTTCCTTCCTGCTTTTGTTTCTCCTCAAGGAATGTTTCAACATCCTCATAATTGTTGAACATCTTAAATTAAATCGCATACTATCAAACCTACCAATTCCACTTACTTCGTCAAAATATCGTGTGGTATAAGTCTACCTACCCCTTGTACGCGGAATATGTTATAATTATATCGTTATTTGCTTCAAGCGCAGGAAATGAGCCTCTGTGCCGTATCACATTTAGTGAGGGAACTTTCATTTCAGACCTCATATTTGTTTACCTATAAATACATATAGCGCTTTCATTTTCTAAATTAGCATCTGGTATATTTTTAGGATAAATAAATAATTCTGAAAATATATCTCCAGTCTTACGCTAGGCTCTGAAATTGCTTTTCTATGAATATAAATACAAAGTGGTATAATATCTGGAGCAAAATAAGCCATCAAAATCAAAGTGTTTCTCTGTGCTTAGATACAGTAATAGCTGAGCATTTATATAAGAAAATAAGGGCATATTTAGGAATTTTTATTTTTTTATTCTTTCTGTATTGCTAGATCAATATTTTCCGTATAGCCTCCACTCTTACCGATGTGTTACCTTTTCTGACCAAGCCATCGTTAACGCCTCAAACTCATCATGCTAGCGTTTTCTAGGCGTTCCTCGGTTACGGCGCCCATCCTCTGGCCTCCACTGCGTATCGACTCAAGCTCACCTGTTTTGATATATTTTGCATAATATATTATCAAAATCAAAATATATTTTTTTATTTCACATAGGCCTACATGGGCACTTATAAAACGTCGACAAAAGGTGCACGGTTCGGGTTGGTCGTTTCCTATGGAGAAGAACCGGCAAGAAACTCCATGGTTACTCTTTTAAAAATGGTTTGGTTTTACAATATTTCCATGTTACAGCATTAGTACTTAGATATGGGGGGACAACGTAGGCCCGATTTATGACAATAAGTCGTAAGAAATTAAAAAAATAAAATAAAAATATTATATATAAAAAAAGTTAACAAATGTTAACTAGCATCTAGAGGGCCTACAATGTTCACACATTCACAAAACAATCGGTAAAAGAATCTATACAAAGGTAAAAAAAACAAAAATAAGTATAACAAGACTAAATTTAACATGTGGCACAAATTTTGTTATCAGTGCTGTAACTATTCTTAGCAAAGGGCTATAAAGATGATTGAAAACCATTGTAAAAAGTCTCATTAAAAGAAGGAAAGAAAAAATGAGATTGAGAATAGTTAGAGACATCCACATATTTGTGCCGTTTACAAGTTACCAGGGAAGCTGCATGCGCAGAAGGAGCTAAGGCCAAATGTTTTTATCTTCAACATAGTCCTTGATTTTATAATATGCTTTTTTAATAAGGATACGTTTGATGTAGTTTTTGAACTTTCCATCGGTCAGTTCTATAATTGACTTTGGCAACTTGTTATAAAAGCGTATACTGTTTATAAGAAAAGACTTGCCAGTTTCCGTTAATTTGAATTTGGGTATTACAATTTCGTGCTTACTCCGTGTATTTAAATTATGGAAGTCGCTTCTAGTTTTGAAAAGCCCTCGATTTTTACGGACATACAAAATACATTCCAAAATATAAAGTGAAGGTAGAGTCAGTATATCGATCTCTTTAAATTTTTCTCTGAGAGACTCGCGAGGACCCATTTTATAGATTGCGCGGATTGCCCTCTTTTGTAGGATGAAAATTGAGTCAACGTCTGCTGCTGATCCCCACAGCAGAATACCATAAGACATAATACTGTGGAAACAAGCATAGTAAACTAACCTAGCTGTAGCTACATCGGTTAGCTGCCTTATTTTCCTTACTGCATATGCAGCCGAACTTAACCTACCCGAAAGAGTTCTAATGTGCGCGCCCCACTGCAATTTTTAATCGATGGTAATCCCTAAGAATACAGTTTCCGTTATAATTTCAAGATTTTTGCCGTCAAGATTTAAGTTTAGGTCATGTTTTGGTACATTTGGTAAAGAGAAATTTAGACATTTTGTTTTTTTCGCATTCAGTAAAAGATTGTTAGCCGCGAACCATTTTGAGAGAAAAATTAGACTTTCGTTGACATTTAAGACATCCGTATCTTGCCTATCTATTTTAAAAATTAGCGAAGTATCATCAGCAAAAAGAATTATATCCGATAATTTGGCCATCATAAAAGGGAGATCATTAATGTAAACAAGAAAAAGGAAAGGGCCGAGAATTGAACCTTGGGGCACGCCCATCTTGACTAGAGACCCGGAGGACGTCGCCCCATTAACATTTACTTTTTGCTGTCTGTTTGATAAATAGGAAAGCACGAGATCAGCAGATTTTCTACGAATTCCGTAGTGGTGTAATTTACAGATCAGTGTGTTGTGGTCGACGCAGTCGAAAGCTTTTGAGAGATCACAGAAAATGCCAATGGCACCCTGGGACCCCTCCCAAGCCTCCAAGATGTGGCTGATGAGTTTTACTCCCGCATCCGTTGTCGACCTACCTACCGTGAAACCAAACTGTTGACTATGCAGGATCCCATTTGAATTGAAGTGAGACAACATCTGTTCCAGCATGATTTTTTCATAGATTTTACTCAATGCTGGAAGCACGGATATAGGTCTATAATTAGAAGGATCACTCTTACAGACTGATTTGAAAATTGGTACTACTTTACTGTGTTTCATTAAGTCAGGAAAAGTGCCGCTGTCCAAACATTGATTGAATATGCCTGTTAGGACAGGAGCAATTGAGTCAATAATATCTCCAAGAACCCTAACGGATATCCCCCACAAGTCTTCAGTATTTTTTATATTGAGACTTATGAACGCGTTTTAAATTGTATCAATACATATTGGTTTAAATTTAAAGGTTGGTATGTCTTTAGTAAAGTTTTCTTTAAGGAGAGCTTCATCTAATTTAGATGAGGAAGGAAGAGACTTCGTAACCTCTAACGGAATGTTGGTAAAGAAATTTTCTAATGTCTCAGCGATTGCTTGCCTATCAGAAATGGTTTGATTAGTTATTTTCAAAGACAACTCATTCTGATCGCGTTGGTGTATCTTTCCAGTTTCTCTATTAATTGATTGCCACACAGTTTTTATTTTATTATTAGAAACACCAATTTTGTTAATTTTTATTTGAGATTTTGCTTGAGCGCAGACTCTTTCGAATATTTTGGAATAGTTTCTAACATAAGTGTGATAAACTTGATCGGAAGTCAAAGATTTTTCGTAATTATAAATTATATAAGGTATCTCGGCTTTTTCTTATGCCCACAGTGGCCCATTCACTAAATTTCGATTTGGAATTGTTGACTTTAACTGTTTTTACAGGACACGTTTTATTGAATTCTTTGCAAACTGTTGAAAACAACGTGCCGTAATTTATATTGGGGTCGTTTGAATCAAAACCGGCTATACAAAGGTTGCTAAAAACATTATTATTAAAAGAATTTAATTTATTTTTAGTAAGTGGTCTTAATCGAATTGATTTAGCTAGGTTAATTTTTTTATCTGACTCAAAAGATACTAGTTGACCAGTATGGTCTGACCTAACGCCACTAATTAAAAACGAATCTTTTACTTTACAATTAGTGAATACATTATCTATGCAAGAAGCTGAAGTTGCTGTTATTCTTGTTGGTTCATTAAATAAATATTTTAGGTTAAATTATTCAAATAATGAAATGAGCTTACATTTTACAGGCGAGTTGACTAACAGATCTATATTTAAGTCACCACAAACAAAAACTAATTTATTATCTCTGAAAAGTTTACTTAATAATTCTTCCATTGTAATCAAAAACAATGACAAGTTTGATGCTGGTGGTCTGTAAACGCACAAGATAGTATGCCCCTCGACCTCTGCACATGCTACCTCACACAAGCGATCAACAGAGTAAGCAGTGATATCCTTCCTTTCCTTATATTTTAAATGACTATTACAAAGTATCAGAGTACCACCACCCACTGTGGATCTGTTGTACGCGCTGGCAACTGAGAAATTATTTAAATTAAACAACATCCTATCTGGTTTTAACCAAGTTTCACAAAAACATAAGATATCCATGTGGTATTTATCTACTAACAATTCCACGTCTAAAATTTTGCCGGAGAAGCGATTTATATTTTGATGATATAGTAAAATATTACTATTCGACTTCTATTTTGTCGGCTCTAATCGTTTAAAGAATCATCGTTTAAAGTATTATCTGAAAAACTGGATAATACTGTTAAATCACTAAACCTAGTCTCAGTTAAATTATCAATAACTGCGTGTATATTAAAAGCTAACAATGTAGCTAATAAATGTCGACTATTTTTGGGAAGAAACATATGGTTCCCAATCAAAACAAAATCACTAACAAAATTTTTGGTGTCAAACAACAATAAACGGTCACTATGATCTGCCCAATCCCACTTTAGACTTGTTTCCCACATCAGCAATTCCTATATTAGAGCATATCTTGTTATTATATTCCTCTGAGATACCTAGGTATCACCTACATTTCAAAAAACATACCGAGTCTTGTATCTAGTTTGTTAAGGTAGAGTAATCAATAAAATGCCAGTATATTTTATTAATTTATTTATTTCCTGTCTTCTCTAATGATATAACAGATACAATATATTCCCAAGGCGAAACAGTTTTGTCTAATAACTATTTATTTTAGCAAATCTACATCTATTTACTCTATTACATACAATAAATACAACTCAATATGTATATTTTTTATCTTATAAATATTTAATAAAATATTACACACGATTTCCCTTAAGACTAGTCAGGAAGTTATTAATGTTATTATTATTTTTTGAACAATTGTTAATGTTAAAATTATAATAATTACAAGGTTTCTGAATGATTACAAAGCATTTTTTTTATTAAGATTTTTTCTGTTTTTCTTCGACAGGATATCACAGCTATTAAAATTAAATTATATACAATATGTCTTATGTTATGGTTTTGTTAATACAATAGTTCGTTATAGGGCACATAAAATGTTAAAACATCTAAATTTTGGTGTAAAGCTAATTTAAAACTAGTGGCAAACTCTTGTTGGATATTTACAATTAAACAAAAATAAAAACAAATACCAGGAATGTTTAATGATAAATCTATTATATTTAAGTTTATTTAAAATGCACGCATTTCGTCATTTCCCTTTTTAAAAAACAATATTTTTCACTAACCCTTTGTATGCTTTACCACAAATCAATGCCACATAATAGTCAAAATACCACAGCACTCAAGGAGAAATAAACACCAGTAGAGGTCTATATCGATATGATCTTGAAATCTTGCGACTTGTAAAAATAATAGAAGTTAATAAAAATGATATAACAGAAGAAAATGAAAGCACAAAATAAATCTGGTAACAAAGTCAGTAAATAATCTTATAAGTAAGGCAGTAATATTAATTTAAAAATACAATAAAGAGTAGTACAGTTCCAAGCTTACACATCAAAATCATATCGATACATCAATATGCCCCATCAAAGATACCACTATGTAACCTTCGCACAACACTAGATCGACGCTCCAAATCTCCAGTACCGTATTCATAGTCGTTCAGTACCATAATCATAGTCTTTCAGTACCGTATTCACAGGCCGTAGCATCAGTTCCTGGTCAGCATAGGGTTGATCATGATGTTAGCGAGTGCGTTGCGTCGCTTGCGCCAAGCTCCAGCCCCTTGTGCGTGGTATTGTAGCTGACGGTACCAGGTACGCGTACGTGAGTTTTCTTCCGCCTGTAATGAAAAGTAAGTCATGTTATTATAGCACAAAATAAAGAAAAAATGTTAATCAAAATCATAAAACCCGACTGCTTAAAAAGTCGGGGATACATATTCGCGAGCTGGCTGACGAAAACCAGATGTATCCTTCCTGCACAGCATGATCTTCTTCTTGTTTACGTCTTTTTAGTTCGCTTTTTAAGCAGATGTTTTTTAAATCAACTCATAAACCCCTTTATTTTTATGAAAAAAAAAAAACCCCCACAAAATGGCGCTCAAAATCCACAATTTTTTTCTTTTCCAATTTTTATGGAGCCTGTGACACTCGCAGGGTTAAGACGAATCGATTGTCGTTAGAATCATCAAAATCGGCCAACGCGTTTGGTCTCTAGAACGCCACATAGGAACAAACATACATACATAGACTGATAAACACATTACCCTCCTTCGGCAGTCGGGTAAAAAGAGTCACGGGTTGAGAATTAAAGAGTGATTTCAGAAGAAAGATATTAAGGATCCTGTCTGTCTGTCTAGAAGGATTTACGTACCTGGATCTAAGATTCAAATTACCCATATTATTCTAACAAAAGAAAAAGAAAAGATATCTTCAAGAGTAGTGTAAAGAGACCGTGACGGTTTGATGATGTGTGACGTGACGACTTCGCAATTTATATATCTGTCGTTATGATTCGTGTCTCAGACGTATTTTAGAACACTTTGACTGAACACTATTGTCTAGTGGTATTATTCGACTCCTTAACTTCAAATCCGAGCTTAGAATGGAAATCCCCCTATACATTGAACTTTCTCCATGTAAAGTGTTATACCATTGGAATCGAATAAAGCATAAAATAATAATTTAACCTCACCTTAAAAATATAAGAATCCTTAGTAGTAATTTCGTGTACTTCGAAGAAATGTTCGGGTTCATGGTCCGCGGCGACCACGCAGCGATCTAAGAACAGTGGCTCCCTCTGCAGAGTGTACCGTCCCGCTTTCTCCCTCACGAGCAGTAGTGCTGCCTCTCTTACTCCACTGCGAGCGAAGAGAGCTTCTCCCTCTTTCTCTCTCGCCTCTCTGTCTCTTGCTTCCCGCGTCTCTCGGATCTCGTTCGTTTTGTGGGTGATCGTTGGCTGTGGAATATAAATATTCTGATAACGCTTAGATTTAAAACTATCAGTGTGTTGCATATAACGAAGTTTACAATATTTTTTTTGTACATAACAGCTTTTCCTTTGGCATCCAAGTCGTTTTTAAGCCCCGACGGAAATAGAGGGGTGTTATAAGTTTGACGTGTGTTGCTGTGTATCTGTGGCACCATAACGCCTAAACGGATGAACCGATTTTGACTTAGTTTTTTTTTGTTTGAAAGGTGAGATGTCGAGAGTATTCTTAGCTATGTTTGAATAAAAACGGTTCAGCCGTTCAAAAGTTATGGGCGTTTTACTGTTTGAATCGGGGTGTTTTCGCAAGATATCGTGTCATAATTACGTGTTCAATAGATTGCCGATCGAAGCGTATCTACTATGTACTAGATACATTGAAGCACGAAATAAAAATGTGACGGTGGTCACATAAAAAGTCATTCATTTAAACTACTTCCTACTTAAAAAGCACAAGATGCATTAAGCATTCTCTACAAGTCATCGCATGATGATGTGGATATAACAAGGCAGGTGCACCATTTTATGCGTGAAAAACCAACATGAAAATGACCTTCTATGACCTCGACCTTTCATCCCAATCCAACAATTAAATAAAGAAATAAAACTCCGAATTGAAGCAACCTATGTTTACAATCGGAAGTTTCACTAAACCCACACGTGGTATCCCGCACACAAAATAAAAATCAGCAAAACTCACCTTTCCGTTAGTTACCAAAAGAGCGTTGATTGGCGTCAACTTGATGGTGCGTCCTTTCCGCCAGTTGTTGTCGTTGGGCTGAGTGAACAGCAGCTTGCCCTCCATTGCGAACCTTATAAACAAGAAGAGAAAGTCCAAAATTGATCAGCAGTTCTTTTAAGTGTTCGTAGGATTTTGTCGTCATTTTATTTGTACAAGGTACGTCAATTTGGTGGAATAAGGTCGATTGGGCTCCACGTCACTTCAGACTGACTTGGCCTGTGTTATGGGTGCGTAAAAATCTGGCCTTATAAAAGGTTAAATCGGGTGTAGAACATATAGCCTGCCTTACTGAGATGCCAAAATTTACACGACTATTTTATTCCTTAGTGCGTAAGTTCAACCCTTTTGTATTTTCCTAGCAGCGTATTCACGCTTTGTCAAGTATCATTTTCCTTGTTGTAAATGAGGATAAATGAAAGGCATTTCACGTGAGTTTGTAAAAGAAAGCTAACAGGATCAATATATATATCGTATACTCTATATATATCCGCCTACTGACATTCAACTGCACAAATCTGTTTGTCAAGCGAGTGTTTACGCCTTTCATAAAAGCTCTATTGCTACATACATACCAAAGTCGACTTTTAAATTGAGAAGATGACCAGCACTATCTATTACTATTATTTTAAAAAAACTTTTTTGCAAAAAAATACAACCGACTTCCAAACACAAAACTACAAAGTGAAAAATAACTTTATTTGTTGAAGTCGGAGTCCATAACGCAAAAAAAATGGTACCTACGAAAGACACTTCAAAAAAGAGACTTCAAAAAATAAAGTTTTTGTATTTTCCACTTTTTAGTTGTACCTACGTAATAGGCAAGTTAGTAAGGTAACTATAAAGCCAGAATAGATTTCATGAAACTTGAACATAACCGGTGAAATGAGAGATCTGCGTACCCCTTAAGAGCGTACTGGCGTGATGTTATGGTATGAAATGGTATAAACAATAAACAGACATGCGATTGCAGCAATCCCGAGAGATTTGCCGTTATTTATTGAAGAGTTCTGTTGTATATCTGCGAATTTCTTCATCAGATCTTCACCAAATTAAAATGGGACCAATTTCGAAACATACTTTTTCAAAAAAAAAAACAAATATAATGTCGAACATAGAACCTCCTCCTTTTTGGGAAGTCGGTTAAAAAGGAGATAATGTTGCCTTCGGCCTTTGCCCTGCTGTAAGAAAGTAACAAACTGGTTTTATTATTTTTATTGTAATGTTGCCTTAAATATTTCCGGCGATTACAAATCCACATGTTAGGTTTAGTAATATTGCGGTTACTATATTCTTCTTTTCTTCTTTAAAGAAACGTTTCGTAGGATTTTTCCTGTATCGTGGGTACCTTTACAAACATTTAAATTCAACACAAACACTCAGAACCGAAATAACTATCTGTAGGACATACAAAATATTTGTTCCGTGGGGGAATCGTGAACTAATTTACTAATTCACGCTGTTTGAGTCACGTTTCTAACCGACTTCAAAAAGGAATAGGTTTTCAATTAGGTTGAAGGTATATTCGTCTAATTTTTGATTATGTTACTGTTTTTACTTAAAACATTGTCTACCTTCTCAAATAATTTTATAAGCTCTCTTCTATCTGTGAAAATTTTTAATTGGCCTTATTTTTGTTACTCTCATGTGTTAAATTGTTTGGCTGTAAGTTTTCCTAAAACTGGCAAATAAAATGTAAAATCGTGTCGTGGACACGCAGTGCAGCAGCCAATCACTCTACTACTGGTACAGCCATGTCTTTATTTATTTATTTAATATATACTTTATTGTACACCACAAAAAAAACATACAGGACAAACATTCACAATAACAAGTGTACAATGGGCGGTCTTATCGCACTAGGCAATCTCTTACAGACAACCTTTGGATGGACTGAGCAATAGGAGAAGAATTTAGGGCTGTCAGTGTACAAATTAACATAAATAATACACTACTTAGACATAATAACATAAAATACAAAAATACAATATATAAAATATACTAATATATATCAAATGTAACAGAGACAGGAGAAGAATAAAAATTATAGTGAAAGGTAATGCTCCTTCACCATTTTCTTAAATATTGGCAGTGTTTGAGCACGTCTTATTTCAATAGGTAATGCATTCCACAACCGAGCTGCTTGAATCGTGAAAGATTTGTCAAAGAAGGAAGTGGAATGCATACGGATACTTAATTATAGATTTTCCGATGATCTCAAGGACCTAGAATGGGTGTCACAGAGGAACTGAAAGCGTTCTTTGAGATAAAAAGGAGTAAAAGGATTAAATAGCACATTATAAAGTATAGAAAGTATGTGGGCATTCCGGCGAAGGCGAATAGGAAGCCATTTGAGCTTAGTACGAAATTCAGAAACGTGATCATATTTACGCAAGCCAAATATGAACCTGATACAGAGATTTTGAAGTCGCTCAAGCTTATCCAATTGGTCTTGGGTGAGATCAAGATAGCTGGCATCAGCATAGTCTAAGATAGGGAGAAGAAGAGATTGTGCTATCGCAATTTTAGTGGTTATGGGAAGAAAATTACGAAGCCGTCTTAGGGAGCCCGCAGACGCAAACAGTTTTCGACTGACTTCCTGCAGTTGTTTGGTCCAGGATAGAGTGCTGTCGATATAAATCCCCAAGTTCTTTACAATGTGATTTAAAGGGATAATGGTATTATTTAAAGAAACCTGGGGAAGGGTCGACCAATCGATCCTAGAGACAGTCCGGGTACTACCAACAACCATCACTTGAGTCTTCGTTGGATTGATTTTCAGCCCGAACTCAGTGCTCCAGTCACCTATTCGAGCCAGGTCCATATTAATTGTCCCAATGGCATCAGATAACTCTCCGAGAGGGGCTTGGGTATAAATTTGAAGATCATCAGCGTACAGGTGGTAGAAAGAAGAAAGTCGTTGAGTGATAGCATTAATAAAGAGTGCGAAGAGAAGAGGAGATAAAACGCCACCCTGCGGCACACCGGCAGAGGTGTGACACCAAGAAGAGAAAATATCATCAGTGCAAATACGCTGCCGGCGGCCAAACAGGTAACTATGAAACCAGTCAACTACCGGAGGAGATATGTTAAAAGAGTTTAGGACGCCAAGCAAAATATCGAAGTCAACAGCATTGAAGGCATTGCTAAAGTCAAGCAGAGCAAGTACTGTTAACTTTTCCACCTCCATTCCTGACCTGATATCGTCCGTGATGTGCACAAGTGCTGAGGTAGTGCTGTGTCCACGCCGAAAACCAGATTGGAAAGGATTTAACAGATTGTGTTTGGAAAGGAACGTACTGAGCTGATGGTGGACAAGCTTTTCAAGGACTTTGGATAGGAAAGGAAGAATAGATATGGGACGATATTCAGAGAAAGATGCAGGATGTGGTTTTATGGGTAAAGGAATAATTTGGGCATCTTTCCAGGCTTGTGGGAAGACACCACTAGAAACAGAGAAGTTGAGGATGTAAAGGATGACAGGAAGAATGTTATCAAGGATGGGGATGATCATCTTACGGCTGACACAGTCACTACCAACAGCATTGGATGTAATCGATAGAATACTCTTTTTAACATCACAATCAGTGAATTGACTTAAAACAAAAGGGGAATAATTAGGTATCGGAAGATTTGAAAGATAACTAAGCGTAGTAGCTTTGATGGCCCTATCCAATACGGGCGAAGTAGAAAAATGACTGTTAAGTAAGTTGAAGTCCATGTCTTTAGGAATCGAGTCATGAGACTTTTTTCCGATACCTAATGTTTTAAGAAATTTCCAGACCTTAGCTGGATCACCGTTTTGAACTGAATTATGAATATGTTGGCGTTGTGCGTTCCTACACACCTTGTTGCATTGATTTCTAATTGACACGTATTTTTCCCTGTTGACATCGTTAGGCCGAATTTTTAACCTAAACTTTGCAGCTGCTTTTTTGATTAGTAAAATTTTAATGTCGCCATGGCGCTGGCAGATGCTTAACTCTCACGGCTCGAATAGGTGCATGTGTGTCGTAAAGCTGGATGAGGGTAGAAGACAAGATTTCAACTTGTTCGTCGACGGACGAGGATGTAACCAACGGCGTCCAGTCAATTTTACTGGCATCCTCCTGAAGACGATCAATGTCCATATCATCAAAATTGCGAAGCAGAAGAGTTTTAAACTTATGCTTAGGAGGTCGAATCTTATAGGAAGTGTAAATTAGATCATGATAGGAAAAGGCGTCAGCTAAACATTGACAATGTTTAGCGACGTGATTGTAGGATGAGACAACAATAAGATCAAGAAGCGTGGGAACAGAGTTAGGAAAACGGTGAGTGGCACCAAGATCGAGAATAGAAAGATTGACAGAATCAATAACATGACGAAGAGAAGAAGAGCGGGTGTCTTTTTTAAGAAGACATGTATTAAAGTCGCCCATTATGATGCTATGACTGTAAGAAGGAATTAAAGTTTCTAAAATACGTTCGAAAGAAGAGAAGAAATTAATACGAAGAGAAGGGCAATAGTAGACCCCAAGGAGAATCTTAGAATGATGCAGTTCAACTTCCAGGAAAAGATGTTCACCGGCGCTCGGCGGGGGCGGCTGAGTGAATGTTAACAATAGAAAAGGGAATGTAATTACGCAGATATATGGCCACCCCACCACCACCACCGACCGCGCGATCATTCCTAATAAGCTTAAAACCTGGCAGAGAGTAGGAGGAAGAGGGAAGACAAGGTTTTAACCATGATTCAGAAACAAGAATCGCATGAATATTCTTACAGTCAAAGCTTGCCAGCATATCGGGAAAGTGGGCCGGAATGATGCAGTTCAACTTCCAGGAAAAGATGTTCACCGGCGCTCGGCGGGGGCGGCTGAGTGAATGTTAACAATAGAAAAGGGAATGTAATTACGCAGATATATGGCCACCCCACCACCACCACCGACCGCGCGATCATTCCTAATAAGCTTAAAACCTGGCAGAGAGTAGGAGGAAGAGGGAAGACAAGGTTTTAACCATGATTCAGAAACAAGAATCGCATGAATATTCTTACAGTCAAAGCTTGCCAGCATATCGGGAAAGTGGGCCGGAATACTCTGGGCATTTATGTGGACTACATTAATGTTCCTGGAGACATCGGAAAAAAGTGAAACAAGAGTGTCGGCTAGAGATGGAACACTTGCAAAACTTTCATCATCACTATCCAACGAATAAAAAGTATCGGAATTACTGCTACAACCAGGGCTGAGCATAAATATAAATAAATATCTACTTGTACAAAAACAATAACAAAAAACGCGGTAAACAATATTCTGTCCACCTGCCAGTTGTGCTAATCTCGAGAGTACAAAAAATGTCTTCAATGTTGCCTGATTACTAGTCCACGTAGTAAGTTAGTGATATTGCTGGCACCTCATTATATCTTACTACATAAAAGATTTCACACCAAAACACAAACTTCAGATCCCATTATTAACTTCACATTCCCCCTCACATCAGAACCACAGCAACACATCTGAAATTATTTCATCTCCAGCTTAATTCTAACTGTTCCCAACATCGCAATGTATTATGGCGTGTGACGTCACAACAACGTTTCATGTTCCACGGTCGTGATAAATTCCGCACCAGCTAAAACATTAATTTCATTCCAGTGTATTACTTGCTAAATGAGATATATGTCTGGCATTCGTCCCGTTTTAATTAGCATTATTCGATGTTGTGGTTTTGGAGATTATTAAACTTGGATTTGCGATGTGGTTGGCCTTTTTCGGGATGTTATTGTGTTTGATTTGTATATCATCACTTCTCTATGAAAATTGTCTTTAGATTCTAGACTCAACCTACAAAAATTGATAAATTGACTTTTAGTTACTGTGGCATTATCAAATCTTAGAACATTTTTCAATATTATAATGTTACTTTCTTCTCAAAATGAAGGGTACAGGCAAAGAACAGGGAATATCACAAGTTTTCATTTTTCTATGTTTTATATGCAAGCAAATCTTGATCTATAGTAGTTTTATTCCTAATCACTAACTTTTCAAATAATTAACGTGCGCCAGAAAGACGTTTTTGTTTATGACCGAAGCGTAAAAGACCGGAAATGTCCATGACATACCGGTACATACAGGTAAAGAAGAAGGATAAAAATTGCATACTTCTAAACTTTTAACTGCGTTTTACTCAATATCTATTAATTAGGACACACTGTACTCTTCAAATATTCTATCAAATAATTTATACAGTTTGACTTTCACTACTTGATTGGAAGTACCTTCAACTTTACAACTTTTATTCCAACAGATATCTCACGACTTTACTAGTATTTAGATTTACTCATAAAATAACGTATTCAGGTTTACCCTAGGCGTAAGTTACATTGCAAGACCCATTAAAGTACGTTCAGTAGTTACAAAGTTGCGCGCAACAAAATTGCAAAAACGGTTGCTTTACTCGAAGTGATTTCTAATAGCTCCTGAAATTGTTTTTCCATAAACCTCTTCAATGGATATACGTGACTTTTTTGTAAATTGAGATAAATGTATGAAAAATAATACAATGTATGTTCTTTCTGAGTATTTAAATAAGGAGGAAAATGGATTTTCCATTACAAATATTTGATTTGGTTGCACTTTATCTTCGTTATACTAACAGAATACTTCCGCCCTTTATAACATCGGACTACAAAACGTACAGCTATGCGCCATTGACACCTAGTGGACATCCCTATTCTAATTTTAATATTGTATCTTATTTTTATTTAAAATACCTATTTCGTAGTCCTAATCTGTGGGTGCTGTGCATTTCTAAAACTGACCTGTTTGCACAGTAATATCTATTAAATTTCAGTCTATAAAATGTAATTGTGAATAGGTTGTTGGCGTGCCTTGTTATAAATAAAAAAATCCTACCCACACTCACTAAACGATTTGGGAATACTTTCATTGTCCGCACAACTAAGGAGTGGAATTTCCAGTCGGAGTTTGTGTTTCCTGTTGGCTACAACCTGGGGGTAGGTATGTCAAAAGTAAATAGGGTACTTCTATGCAAGCGTGTTTCATCTTCGACCACATCAACGCTCACCACCAATTTTGATAGTAGTCTAACTCGAGCCTATCTTACTCTTACTAATATTATAAATGTGAAAGTTTGGATGTATGTATGGATGTATGTTTGTTACTCAATCACGCCAGTACGGTTGAACGGATCTGGATAAAATTTAGCACATACATAAATTTTAGTCTGGAATAGAACATCGGCTACTTTTCATTTCGTTATAATGTTCCGTTGGGATAAGAAAACACTATAAGCGAGCGAGCGAGCGAAGCCACTGGCTGAAGCCAGTTAACAATAAAAATCACATTATTTTATTTTTACTTTATTTCTATATAATTAATTTAACTGTAAATGCTAATTTTTCCCCACATAAAAAATATCTATATTCTTTCTTTCTTTTCTTTTTCTTTTTTTAAAAAAACGTTGCCCCACACTAGGAATTTCTTCCTGTATCGTGGGTGCGTTTACAAACATATAAACTCACATACACAACACCCAGAGCCAGAACAACTATCTGTAGGTCATACAAATATTTGTTCCGTGCGGGAATCGAACCCGCGACACGCAGCGCAGCAGTCAATCGCTCAACCACTGCGCCAACCGTGCGCCCAAACTACTAACTACTAATAATACTACTACTAATTTACTTTTACAGTTCAAAATCGCAATCAAGAATCAATCGACCGAAAATCAGATCGCCCAATTCGATTGGAATGACAACATTGATTACCGCTTCAAGACCGAAACTCCTATTTGAAGTTAGCGTATTCGAGCACATTCCCCTATAAACATTTTAAATCACATAAAACACTGGAGTTGCGTGGCCTATAAAACCCTTCCGATAATGCTCTTCCAGGCTACGAGATCGTTTAGGCCTCGTAAAACCGTAAGCTTAAATTTCCGGGACTTGCCAAAGATTCTGCTAACTTTTAACCGTTAGGTTAGCATGTTTTTCAATTAAAAACAAAATTACTTAAAACTCATTTTATCCCTGTATAATTACCATGTATTTGTGAAAGTCGTCGTAAAAAGCCCAGTTGAATAGCACTTGTCGCTGTTAGTGCCACTAAAGCAACGATTATCAGCTTTATGGTGCAAGTAATACGAGTTAAGCGATGATAAAAGTATGAAAGTGATTGCTGGTATTTTTATTTTTAATAGTGAGTTATGAGAAACGTTTTGAAAATTTTATGAAACTGTTTTAAAGTTAGGAATTTATTTTATTCTCCTTTTTGAACATATTTCATCCAATTAACAGTAGATATATATTATTTTAAGGTAGCTTATTGAAGCAGTATCTATAATTATTAAAATCTACCCGTCAAATCAAGAAGAATATTTCATCAAACAGGTCATTTAAATTTTCCGTCTCAAGACTTATGTAAACCAATATCAACACTTTCCACAGTCTCCAGATAGGTACACTCAACGAAAAGAGGCATCTAAAATTTAATCAAAGTTTACAACTTAGACCGTCAAACGGACCTGCGTCCCACAATGGATCTAGTAATGGGATCATTTGTACCATCCACCAATAGAACTAAATGTGCCAAGGCTACATTTTGCCGAAACATCTCCAATTATACAAGGACTAAGGCTAATGTTTATCTTTATGAAAAAGTTTTCCCTGAAAATCTTTGACATTTGCTAAAACATTTCTAGACGCTTTCATTGTTACCTACGTAAGTGGCTGTTCAAGAAAACGGTGGACAATTTAAATATCATAAAATATGGACGCGTAATTTTGCCATCGTAATGACGTCGTGTGATGGGCGAAATTTTGGCAAGTGGTAATTTTGTAAATGTCTCAATTATCTGTAAACGAATGTTATGAAAAAAAAACTGCTCAGCGTAGCTCTAATAGGTCCTTGTTGTGTGAAACATAATTTATGTTGTCGTCACTCAATTCATTTACTAATTCCTGATGAGTTCGTTCTTGACCTCGATTTCGCTTGATGGCAACCGATAAATGAGGTCTATGATGGAGCGAGCTAGTACAGGAGATGTCTGTTGTACTCAAAAGGTATGCTGTTAGATAGTTTCACACTTTGGCTGAGCGTATAATAAATGTGGAAGAGAAATTACTACAACAAATTGGTTACTCACTAAACATTCTTCACCTCTCAGCCTCTTAAAATCAGTCACCTACCTGGCGTCATCATGATTCCAATCCAGAACATCAACGGCCATCTTCCTTAGCTTGATGTCAGCTACATGAAGGTCGTGTGCAGTTCTACGTGCAACAGCGAGTCGTCTCCACAGCGGCACGTCTCTCGCTGCAGCGGCAGCGGCTGCAGCTGCTGCGTTGATTTCTTCCAGCCTGCATTCTACGCAACGCTGGGCAGACTTCACGTCTTCCCGCTCAGTTGCGCACGCGGCTGTAGCGCGATGCAGCCGGGAGAGAAGGAGGGGATATTTTGTCACGCGTTGTACTGGCACCTGGAATTTAAGTAAGTATTTTTTTAAATAAAATTTGTCATAACAATGGTGCACGCATTAGCACACATACATAACATTTTCTGTTTTAGAATACGACCACAAATGATACAAACTCTTACCATGAGAAATGAGTTTAGATTCATCCTCCTCAAAACAGTGTTTTCCATCTGCGAGACGCGCAAGAATATCCTCAGGAGTTCCTTCTCCTTCTCGAGACCAGCCAGCAGAAGGGCAGCACCAGCTTGCTTCACGCAATATGACTGGAACGCTGTTAGCATACCTGAACACTCCAGCAGGATTTTACCAACGTTCACAGTCAAGAGATCCTGGATAAAAATAAAATATTATGTCAAGTAAGATCTTACAATTAAATAGCTAAATGAATGGTGTGGCAACAATTTTCGTTTTAAAAATGAAGTATGTTAGTATTATTACCTCATCTCCTTGGTCCACCGCGATTTCGAGTCCGTCTCTTAACTTCTCCGATAGAACTTGGTTGTTCTCAATAAGCTCTTCAACATTCAAGAAAATTGCGCTTAGCTGTTCCTGGTTTAGTAAACCAGCTACCAGCATCGGTTTGTAAAACTCTTCAAGAATGATTTGCAAATCTCTGCCGTACTTTTCTTCAGTTTCTACTATTTCCGTGATTATCTCTTTTCTCTCTGCTCGTTTCTTGGCACACTTTCTGCATACTAATGGTGCGTATATTGAACCTGAAATCGTTACAAAAGATTAACAAAAAACCTCTTTGTAAAGAATTAATTGTCTGCAACAGAAGATTGACTTACCTTGCTCTGTCAATTGAGTTTCTACTGCAGTGTCACAATCTTCACAGAGATGTATAGGCGTATCTTTATCGTGTATCATATTACAAGGAGACGTTTTACCTTGAAGTCTACTTCTTGAAGACTTACTTGTCTCTGAACCAACGCCAGAGTCATTCCTTTCAATTTCAGCCGATGTCTTTTTGCAAAGTACAGCTTTCTCCAATGTTTCATGATTAATAATAAGCGAGTTATCTTCACTTGAATCTGATCCGTTTGACAACTGACTCGTGTTACTACTATGATGTGTATCAATTATTTCACTGTTATTAGTTTTATCTTTTGATTCTTCCATATTCGATGAATTGTTATGAGTAGCGTAACTAGTTATGTAAGTTTCTTCATCATCAATACCTCTTTCTTTAGCATCTACCAAATACGACAAAATGTCGTACTTCGACGCGCCTTCGAATATTGAACGTGATCCACTACGTTTCTCATCATCTAATATCATAAGAGAATTCGGAGGTGGGTTAACAGGTAAAGGCGGTGGCATGTCTCCAATCTCTTCGTAAATAGGATCACTGTTCAAACGTATCGATTCGTAATGATGATCGTCGTCAGTATTATTTGAAATTTCAATATCACACAACGCGGCGTCGACCAACATTTGATAAAATTTCGATCTCGTTGAATTCGTATCGTCTTCGGTGGACAACTCACTCGCCGAAGCATTATAGCAGTCCGACATTGGCTCGAGATCAGAAAAAACTCCATTAGCACCGCTCTCATACTCCATACTTTCATAGGGAGCAGAGCAGCTATTATCTTCATTCTCTGGGCAGTTGGACGAGTCGATTATATTTTGTTTATTCGACGCATCATCTTTGCCACTATCCTCATTCTTTGGTTTCACTTCCTCTTTCTTTTCTCCTTCCTTCACACTCTCTTCTTTTAAATTTTTCAACGAACTTTCTATAAGCTTTTCAATAGTTATTTCACTGCTGTCTGTCCCTTCTGAGTTCTTAGTTTCTTGGAGTTTTATCAAAGAGTTTTCTATTAACTTTTTAACTAAATCTGAATCCAAACCTTCGGCAAGATGAGCAAAGAAAGGATCATCGAAAAGTTTTGTGACAACATTGCCAGTATTTGGTTGAATATCGAGAGATTGTTGGCAATCAGAATAATTATCTTTTTTACCACAGACGTGTGGAATTAAATTTCTCCTAACAGCTTCGACAGGGTCGTTTAATATTGAAGATAGATCATTTGAAGTGTTCTGATCTCGGGAGCCATAGCTTTCATTTTTGTTTTTATCAGCATAATATTCTTCATAGGTGTTAGCTTCAAAATTATTTTCAGCTTGTTGAGAGAGCACAGCACCTATGTATATTTGACTTTTTGATTTCTTTATTTCTTTTTGTGGAGTTCCAACACTTATTGTAACAGTGGTACCTGTCTGGTAGGTATTGCATGTGTTTCCATAATCATCATTTACCACGACCGAGGATAAGTAAATAGGTTGGTCACTGCTCACATTCATAGTTGAGTAGCACTCGTTTCCATTAATTTGTATGGAAGTTTTTCTAGGCTCGTTTTCTGAGGACCTCAAAATACCAGAAGCAGTTTTGGGCTCATCAGTATCAGAATCGAATTGTTTTACTCGTAAAATAGTTTTTTGTTCATAATCATTGGCATCTGACCACTCATCACTAGTGGAGCTAGAAGAGTTGTTACGAACAAATCGTGTTTTGACATAATTATGCTTCTTAGATTTTGTACGTTCCTTTGATTTTAGCCGAGGTGGTGGTTCAGGTGATTCTGATATTCCACGGCGTAAGTTGTTCAAAATTGTTCGTGTAATATCACTACTGTCACTGAGGTTCCCAGATTCAATATTGTCATTGTATTGAATCGTTGTCATTGGTGGGGTAACCTCTGGACTCATCGGTGGCTGGCTAATCACATACTGATTTGGACTGCATATTTCATTTTCTATGACAGACGTTAAAAAGACTTGGCTTGTGTGTCCATGTTTACTTTTTGGTCGCAAAGCCATCGTGTCTAAGAACTTTGGCGGCGCAATTGAAATAGTTGGAGGAATACGTTCAGATTCAGACCGACGCAGCACTGGTATTCTTGGAATGTTATTATCTGAAAATAGAAATAAATATGAATAAAATAATATAATTGAAATTGACATAGTAAAGTTCTATAACAAATGCTGACCAGTCAAAACTTTACCTTCTTTATTGATATTGTTTTCAATTACAACGCTCGTAGTTTCATGCGGAACTTCTGCTGTAGGCGCAACAATTTCTTCGCCGACTGTTTCAAATGTATTATTATTCATTATTACATGTTCATAAACTTCGTTATCATTTTGTGTTACAGTTTGGCTAATCAATTCCGACAACTTTTCACTCGATTCGTCTAAGCTATGGCTTACAATATCACCTTCAGCTACTACATCTTCTTCAGTTTCAATACTTGAAGTAAGTACTTCAGGAGGAACTTCTTTCGTGATATTCTGTTCAAGGTTAAACTCTGCAGTAAATATAACTTTTGTTTCTTCATTTTCAACCTCTAGGAACTGAACTCGTTTCCTGTGTAGCATGTTGTTGGAATTAATAGCCACCTTGTCTTTAGGCTTAGGAAGATAAAACAAGGATGTGTTCACTCTTTTGCTATCAAACGTTTCGTTGGTGATTTCTAATTTCGGAGTAGATTCAACGGTGTCATAATTTCTAGGCTTTTTCAAAATGGATTTTATTGTATCCGTATTCTGATTCTTAAGCTTGTTACGAGAGTGATTGTCAGGTTTTCTGTTTGAATTTCTCTCTGTCAACCTTTGATTATCACTCTCGCTGTCATCGTCATTTTTCATGTTTCTCATTCTTCTCGGTGGTCGTTTCGGAGAAACGCTTTTTTGCTTTGTACGGTTTGATGTAGATATACTTAACATTTTCTTACTCGTACTCTTACTTACTGATGGTGATTTCTTGTTTTCATTTTTAATATTTGGCAATGACAAAGTCGGAGATATCTCTTGAGATTTTGATTCGTAGGTTTTGAGATCATAGTCAACGGGATCATATATGTCGTCTATATTATTTGATTTCGACTCGTCAGAAACTCTTATTCTTTGACCACTTATAGCTTTTACACTTGAATCTGATTTAGATTTACTTGAGGAATTAAGGTTTTTGTTTTTCATAGATTCTTGAAACACGTGTCCAAAATCGTCTTCAAATTCAATTTCTACTAAAGATTTTGAAGTGCCATTCGATTTCACTAAGTCATAGGGATTGATATCACACGACAATATGGACTTCTTGGAGTCATTACTTGTGTTAGCGTCCTCTTCAACCCATATTTCGTTTACTCGACTCACAGATTTACTTCTATTTTTGCGAACAGTCTCTGGACTTGTCGGTTTTTTAGTCTTCACTCTGCATGGGCTTATACTTTTGGCTCGTAATCGTGTTGTCGAAAACTGGCTTCCTATACGAGCTTCATGTGGAGGAGCCAATCTATTCCGTCTCATCAAGTCATAGGGGTCCGTATCTCCATTAGATTTAAGTATAGTAGGGCGCGCCTTCGATCCTTGTACTCTAACTGTCCCAGCTCTCAGCAAGCCAGATTCACGGCTAACTTGAGGGCCTCTTACCGTTCCCCCGACTAACAACTGCGGGCTATCAGCTATAGTTAATGGCAAACGAGATCCCTTGCATTTCTTACAAATACTGACTTTGGTTGAGCTGGTTTTCTTTGTACCATTCAGGTACTCATGACAGGAACATAGTATGACAGCATAGTTGTGTGGTGTAGGTTTTTGAGGAGTGCTTATAAGAACAGGACCAGAGACTTCTGGGTAAGCGGAGAAGACGCTAGGTCGCATAGGTGGGGTTTGGGTCCTTACGGACCCATAAAGCCAGGTCTCAGCGTACTTCATTGATTTAGATAGCGCTGATCCTCCTGGTCCACTGATAGTTCCGTACATGTACGGGCTTTCTGGAGACTTTTCTGATGTCTTGGAGCTTCCTGATGTATTCAGCTTCAACTTCGATGACCATTTCTTCGGCCGCGTATTCTCTGTCGTATCGTATATCTGAAATAGAAATAAAAACCATTATTAAATTAACTGAATCGTATTATTACTTCACACACATTAAGTCAAGGGCAAACTACAAAACGTAATTGCGTAACTAAATTGAATGAATTAATTTTACTATACCAAAAGATTCAATGTAATTTGAAACAGATCTATTTCAATTTCAATATACTATAAAATACTCTTGAATAAGAATAGAAATGGAAATAGAACGTGGCACAATAGGAACAAAATGTCAAATCCCTCTCCACAAATGGGCCTACGAATAATTGTTATAGTAGCGTACTCAAAATGTTGTTTTACAATAATGCCATTGAATTCTAAGCTCTGGAAACGTGTAAACAAATGATAATATAAATATAAAGAAACATTTCCGATTGTCTTACCATCCATTTTGTTCTAATAAATATGATCGTTTATTCAAGTCTATTGGCTGTCTACGTTTTATTGGTGTGTCATTGTCTAGACTGAATATTTGAATACTGTCTATAATAAATAAAATGTAGCTATGTATTGTATGAAATATGATAATATTGATAAAAGGGAGTGAATGAGCACGACAGTCGACATGGGAAAACTCTAAGAAGAACATAGAATAAGGACAGAACAAAGAACCTTTTAGTTAAAGCATAGTCCTCAAAGCAAGACTGAATTCTGGTCAAAAGACATAATATAATTAGAAATCATCGATATGAACAGACATCTTCCATTGCTTTCATTAAGGCGAGTTCGGTCAAGAATCTCAGTATCAAAAAAAGAAGGGTAGGTGATATTATAGGTTGAAATATTTATTCAAAATAATTCTGGATCATCATCTAGCTCTCACAGCCTAACAACTACCAGTTTACTAAGCACGTTTTCACATAACTTCTGCTCATAAATATCGTCTTCATCCAAAGGCATTTTGTTTACTAACTCTCCAAAGCTGAGAGCTTTTTCATGCAAATATTTTTAGCCTATTTACAAAGTCGAATCGATACTTGACAGTTAAAGCCTGTTATAGATAGGACCATTACAATTTGTCGTAACTTTCTAAGCAAGCTTAAAATATTTATGAAACCTGATTTTGTGTTGAATATTTTCATAAAAAAATATGCAAAAATATTTTTTTGTTTATGTCCTTTGATATAATACAGACAGTTGTATATATCTCGAGGTACTGTAATGGCGCCTAAGTATGCCTAGTGCACTGCTGGTCTATTGTTTTATAGAAACCTTTAACGTATTCCAACTATTTAACCTCTTAAAATACTGTTGCAAATTCCGATACATTCTACAAATCCAATGGATAGCATGTGTTTGAATTACTCTGATAGAAACTTGTAGTCAAAATGTTTTCATCATCATACTCCGACACCGTAATATCATTTTTTTCCGGTTTGTGTACCTTGGCTTCTTCTTCAATAAATATCTATTATCCGCAATTTCAAAAAAAATATTTATAATAAATAAATTCCTAGATAATAATGATGGTTGACTGGTAGAGAATGCCTTGTGGCATTAAGTCCGCCTATGTACCACTATTGTACATGAAGTTTAAATAAATAAATAAATGATAATAAGCTTACCAAAATAGGTATAATTTTCTTTTTCTCATTCTTCCCCACATAGATTTTGCGTCCGAATTACAGATTATTTTTATTTTTACTTTTAATGACCAAAAAAACTGTGGAATTAGTTGACCTTTTCACAGAATCGATAACATCAAAATAGTAGCCGAAATAATTCCTAAGAAGGAAAAATCAATATTTTTAGCACGACCTCGAGCTCACCTTACCCAATCGTATTCTAATTATCTTTTGACTCCAAAATCAAATACTAATTAAGAAAAAAGTACTGAAGTTATTCACCCATCCAGCCATTCGCCCATTCGCCCGGGAGAATGTTTTCATTACTCGTTTAAATGAGTCTATACCTTGGGAAGGTTAATTGTCCACTTTAAGTTTAGTTGGACGAATTTTCTGCGACATTTTGATTGCTTATTTTGTTTTCTTGTTAAACATTGTTTGGGTCTGTTTATTTTTGCTATTTCTTAATCTGAGACAGCCAGCAGCTTTTAATCTATTTTAAACTAGTACTTTACAAGCTCTTACTTAACTTGCTTTAGTTAGTGGTATGTTACGTGTGGGTTAAATCTTGCAACTGTATTTTTAAACATTTGTCCTTAACCGATTGAGAATAAATGTTTGTTTGATGAAGATCATGGGTTGGGATGGCCTGGATAAAGATAAATCAGAACAGCTCGAACTTCATACAAATGTATTTTCTTTGAATTCTCAAATTAGAGACTTAAAACCTATTTATATAAAGTTTGTTGATTAAGTATATATTTTAAGATACGTTTTGCATATCTGCGATGCATGGATACTATTTCTTATGTTAGCTAAACATTCGAGTACCATACCATAATACTAAACTTAATTAGGTATATATCCCATATTTTGCAAATAAATCATTTGATTTGATACTATTTTAAATTCAAAGAAAGACCATATTTTTCCACATGACGACAGTGACTCTGGTTGAAAATGATTGAAAAGGAATTTAAGAAAAACATGTTCCATATACGCTTCAGTTCAATTTAAACGATTTCTAGCTATTTCATGTTTTCACAAAGAAGTTTCGTGTTATTTTTGAAGAAACAGAAAACGCTTTTGAAGATTTTTCTAGAAATAGATTCCTTTAAAAATTTCACGTATTTTGCTTTTAGTACGTATACAGATTCAATTTTCTTAGTAACAAAAAATATGTTTGAAATGTAGTTTAAAATTTTAAAGTATATATTATATGTTTTCAATAAAACTCATATGAATAAATTTTGGGAATCCGAACCAGTGGAAGTCTCTGTACGTAAATGAATTTTAAGTCGTTCGGAGAAACATTATGGAAAATATAATTATGTGGAAATGTATGAAAGTAACTTCTATATTAAATTTTATTTCAGTAAAGTTTTTATTTTTATTAAATCTTGAAGAAATGTATATATGTTTTCCAAGAAAACTCATATGAATACATTCTAAGAATCCGAACCAGTGGAAGTCTCTGACGTAAATGAATTTTAAGTCGTTCGGAGAAACATTATGGAAAATAAAATTATGTGGAAATGTATGAAAGTAACTTCTCTATTAAAACTTATTTCAGTGTAGTTTTTATTTTTATTACGAAAGAAATAACTTTATATTGACTCTATGTATTCGTGTCTACGGTTGAATCTTGCCGATTTTATTTCCTATGTAAAATATGACATCTAAAATACGAAATAATATGTCTTCTATATTATTTTAGAAGACATGTTTTTTCGAAAAATCTCAAAAACTGACAAGCTACATGAAACCTTCCCACACATATTTGAATATTTTAGAAGACAATTCCATATTCAAATATGTGTGGGAAGGTTTCATAGCTTGTTGAAAAGAACTGACTGCTTCTTTTTGAATTTGTTCAAAATTCTAGTTGTCATGTTTTTTTCTTACCATATCCAGAAAACAAAAATACACAAATTTAATTAAAATATTTTGTTTTATATATTTATTCCATCCAATGTCAAGTTGCACTAGCTTAATCAAATTACAATTGTTGATCCCTTCAAATTGTTTAAATCAAGTTTTTTAATATCAAAAATTTGAGAGCTTCACTACGATTCCAAAGATAAAATAATCAATTTGTTTCTTAATTGGATTCCATTTAGCATAATACTTTAAGAATATTCATTGGTTTGAGAATATTGAATATCGATTGCATCTCAACCTTTTAATTTTTATATTTCATTTGGAGGTTATTGTTAACTTTCAGTAAATTTGCTTTAGTAGGTGCTACAACATTTTTCATTTTAAAATCGCAGATATTGTACTTCTTTTTCCATTATCCTCTGAAAAGCCTCACGCTATGATAAACTCCTGCTTCTTTCTTATCATTCCTCACTCACTCCATCCAGCATACACTCCAACTCTGTGATACACTTTCAATCACACTAAAGGATTTTGAAGAAAATCCCTAAGCCTTGTTTCAATTGTTTGAAAAGTTCGCCTGCTCGACATCGTCGAATTTTGTTGAATAGTCAAAATATAAGGCAATGCTATTGATATTGTATTAAAATATCAGGCAATCCGCCTCGGGAGTTTCTGAATGTTGTTTAAAAAGATCTTCTTCTTCCACATAGCCACTTTATTAGGGGTCGACTTTTTTGCAAATGATAAGCATCGTCAGTCGATAAACCTCTTCATGTCCTTCTGGACAGTCGTCATCCAAGAAGTTAGCGGTCTACCTCTCTCTCTCTTTGGTTTCTTCATGGAAACGCACTTAGTAGGTATTTAAAAAGAAGAGACCCTAATATAGAGAAAATCGTAATAGCCCACAAAAACACGACTAATTCCAAAGACCCGATATAAAGCCGGCTTGCGCACCGAATTAGGGTGTCCACGCTTTAGGCTCCTAAACCCGATTGTCCTGCTCCTAATTACAAGTCCCGGGCTAAGCCGACGCGTGCTTTGTGAGGCGACCACACGGGACCTCTGTCCCGGATAGTTTGATTACGCATACGTTTGGCTTTTGATTTGTCAATGCCCGTCATTGAAAGATTAGACGGCAGGTAGGCTTTTAATATAATTCCAATCGACGGTTCAAGCTAAAGGGATATTGCGATGGATCCAGTTTTATTTGATTTGTGTGTGTTTGTTAGTTGAGCACGGAATGAATTTTATGAAAATCTCTATGTTCAAATTTCAGATGAAGCAAACGGTGATCTGAGAAGTTTTCTACCAGAAAGAGGAATGATTTTTTCACATCCGTCAAACACATCATCGCTAACTATCAGGGAGCTATATAGTGGCCAACCGCAAGAAAATCATAACAAATAAAAAAAATACGTGGTATGGCTTTTTATAAAACCAGAATCATAAAGAAGAATCAAAGAAGATGTGATCGGCGAAGACTGCGATGAATTTGGAACACCAGAAAAGTATGCATAGGAATTCTATAGACATCCTATGCTTAACTGATTCGAGAAGGGAATATCTACCTATATATATTGGTAAGTCAGAAAAACTTTCACAATCCAAACAGGATAATTAACCCGTCTCCAGCTACCTGAAAATCAACTGGACCTGTTATAATAACCCCGGTTATCTGTCACCAAGCGTAATAGTCGCCCGCATCGCTAACTCTGAAAGGGTTAGCTCGGGTTATCGTAAACAAGCTATATTGTTACTCTAAATAGTGCAGTTACGTACCGTTGCGTGGTTTTCAATTTACTATAACAATAGCCTACACGGATACTCCCCTGATTTGAATAATCGATCGGCGGGATCGCGTGGTTTCGCCAGAGATAGGGTGTAAAATTTAAGTATTTTTGGACTATCGGAGATTGTAGTTATATAGCTATTGGATAGAGATAGAATTTTAAACCGCCCCGGGCATTATCCTACACATAGTCTCTTAAGTCCACAATTAATATAGGCTTTAAAAGAGACTCATCTGTGTGTTTGTTACGGTGTTTCTTTTCAGAGTAGTTGTCTAGAAAACACTATAATCGAGACAATCGTAAAAAATATGATGCATACATAAAATTTATTTTAATTTAAATAATAAAAAAATTATCAAGGAATAAAAATTCTTTACCAACCAGTAGGCTGTAAAAAGTTATTGTTATACAGAAAAAATACCTACTGTGAAATCTGTATTCCTGGTATCTAATAAGAAGGAATATTAAGTTTACAGGAGGATAAAATATACGAAAATATTTTTATCAGATTATAATCTATGTGTTCAAAGATTTTTCGTTAATTTATACGAAAAATCTTTGAACACATCAATAGATTTTTTTTAGAGTTGTACATTTATTTCACACCTTAAAATTGGTGTTGAAACCAGCACTTGAAATAAAAGCAGTAAAACAATTAATAGTACAACTTTCGCAAACGTTAAACGACATACAGCCTATTCAGTTTTAAGGTGCGCTTACGCAAGATTCGGTCACGATCAATTACTTATTGTTCGGGTACCAGAGCAATGTGCAACCGTTGGGCGGCTTTCTACGATATTGGTAAAGTTTGTAAATGTTACTAAAAGCCCAAGGGGCTTTATTCAGTAGTAGTCAGGGTAGTTACACAATGCCTTATGGTGTCGTAAAGAAAGAAAGAAAACAAATTTATTTGTGACCCGCACAGGCGACACGAGATAAGTAAAACCACAAAAATAAACAATAATAAAAAACAAAAAACCCCGTGCGAGACCAAAACGGCTAGTATCTCAGCATGTGCAGAAATATTTAAAGGAAAATAACGCTGCGATGGTATTCTGATAAGGCCCACATGTCCATGCCACGGACATTCACGGAAACGGAATATACAATATTTAAAAAAGAATAAAATAAATAATAACAAAGAAGTATAAACACAGAAGGTGAGTCAAAGTCAGAATAGAGAGATTATAATACACATAGTTCAATATACATATTTTATTATTTGTATTCAAATGGTAATAGGTATTGTAGTTGGAATGGAAGCTTAGTACTATGCGACTAAACTATGCAGTGAAGCTTTGACATGTTGTTGGCTAGAAAACAAATTGTAATAAACGTATTGTAGTTGCTGTATGCCAGCTAGGATGAAATGCCCACCCATAAAGAAAAGCATAGACATACGACTGACTTGCAACCGGATAACGAGTCTGTAGTCTGTACCTTCATCTTCTCTATCATTATTTATTATTATTATTATTTATTTGTTTACCCTCGCACTGGAACGCCTTGCAGCAATTACACCAATGGAGCACAAATATACAAATACTGAGTACAAGTGCAGGTTTCCTCACGATGTTTTCCTTCACCGTAGTCAGCGATGTCCAAGATAAACTTAGAAAGTACTCGTACCATCTAAATCATGAAGCCATCAAGTGGATCTCATTTACATTTGTTTCATTTTCATTAATTAAACATACACAGTTATAACAGATTACATTTATGTAGTAAGATATTAAACCTAGCAACTAACAATGACCTTGATATGTTATCAATGGGTCCTAAACTAGGCACAACCTGTATCTTGGTGACTCAGCTAGGATCTATAATACACTTGTGCCTAATTAAATAATCAATATCCACTAAAGATATAATAATGACCTGAATGCGAAAGAAGAGCCGAAGAGCCTTAAAGAAAACAAACCTAATAAAATTGGACTATCTCCTGAAAATTATTTACCTTCGCTGAAAAGACAAAGTGACAATGTTTCAGAATGTCATGTGTCAAATACAAATATTTTTTACATATGAAAATTATCTTTGCGGATTAAAAGTCATTACCTATGAATACAGCCTAAAAGCCACTATTAAGTACTGCAAATCCTTTGCATAAAATCCAAAAAATAACGTGCAAACTGCACAAAAGCCCCACACACACAGTTACACAGTCACATTAATTCTCACTCAAGTGTGGTTTGTAACTCAAAACTAAAGGGATCGGGTGACATTTGCACGGACATTCAACACCCGTCCTTCCTACGTAACCTAGTTACTGCTGGAGAGACCTAACACGGGCAGTGTAGGATTACCTAGTATTAAAGATTGAGGAGAAAAGTACCTACGAGAATGTAATTTGTGGATTTTTTTTTAATTGGTGAGACAAAAATATTTTAGCAGTTTTAAAGAAAGAAAAAGACTGATGCGATAAACGGAGAATTGGTTTTCCCCTTTGATTTAGTATTTTAGCCTTTCATTTGACTGTCATCAAAAAGACAAGAACATTGATAATTTATCGTGGGCTATAAAACTGAAGCTGTTTGGTTTAAAATAAACAAGTTCAATGTCTCTTTTATATTTTATTGCTTCTATACCAAAGTCGGATCTTCAATCAAACAGCATTAATACAAACCATTATTTCTTTATTGACAAAGTGTTTCATGTACATGTTAAATGAGAACCAGGGTTACCGACATAGCCCGAAGAATGACTAAACTTAAGTAGCAGTGGGCAGGGCACATTGCTCTCAGAACGGATGGCCGATGGGGCAGAATAGTTCTGGAGTGGTGACCGCGAACCGGAAGACGTTGCGTTGGAAGATCGCCCACCAGGTGGACCGATGACCTGGTGAAGGTTGCGGGGATCCTCTGAAGACGCATAGGACTGGTCAATGTGGAGACGCTTGGGACAGGCCTATGTCCAGCGGTGTACATCTTTCAGCTGATATGATGATGAAAGTGTTTCATTCGACACTGGGCAGTTTGAAAAACGCCCAATATAAGAGAGCAATTTATTTGTTGAAATAATTGAACTGCCTGGGCAATTGGGTATTGTACCAACCTTAAAAGATATTCATCACACTAATATTATAAAGGCAAAAGTTTGTAAGTGTCTGTGTGTGTGTGTGTTTGTATGTTCTTCACGCTCAAACGGCTGGACGGATATGGATGAAATTTGGCACAGAGATATAGATTATAGTCTGGAATAGCACATATGCTACTTTTCATCCCGGCATAATGCTCCCTTGGTATAAGAAAACATTTACCACAAGGGCACAAGGGCTAAGCCGATTTTTGAAGCTAGTATGTAAATAAATCTCAACTTTTAGTCAAATACACCCACTACTAGGTAACTAAGCAACACATAACTTTTTCTCAATGTTACAATTAACTACCGCCCACTCCTATTTTGCTGAACTCAATAACATAAGGAAAGTTATGGTCATAAAAACTTTTAATTATGTCTATCGCTCGCCTCCAATTAATACGAGTAAGTATCCAATAACACGAAAACAACTTGCTAATAGCGTCCCTAACAAAAAAGTATCCAATTACGCAAAAATATCTATAATATTTCGAAATATTACATAAAATATTTTATTTTTCATTCATTTTAGTATCAAAGTGTGGGAAGAAAATATATTTTTAATGATCTTACTATTGGATTAAAGATGCCCACGTTCGTAAAAAAACCCTGGCTTTCGTAGAAATTTATTAATATTGTGTAAATTTTGTAAGGTGAAAAAGCGGCGAATTATTTACAAGGAGGATAAAGTCTGAAATTTTTGTGTTGCACGGACTGTAGTGTATTTTTACTTTAATATATGTAGAGTATTATTCTCTAAACTTTGGAGAAAGAAAACAACAACGAGTAAATCGGTTGCACAAAAGACAAAAAAATCGAAGACATGTGACATCCACCAGTGGGTGTGCATGGAGATAAATTATATAGGCGCATTCGCTCTCACAGAGAGTTTGAAAACAACAAAATTAAAATAAACCAACTGACATACAATACACAACGCGCATGCGCCAAAACTTTTATTGTTTCCCAGTCTTTATTATTATAAATAGAAACACCGAATATACTAAAACAAACAGAAACCCATTACTGATAGCTAAAGTATATCATTTTCGCGGGCGTATAACAAAATATCAATTATAACGTACTTCGGGAACTTTGCCACAATAGTATGAGATCCCACTGCAAAAAACTACAAAGATATGGTTTTTGATAAAACTTGATTTTTACGAATGTGTTTTGTTGATAGTAGAATAGATTACTACAAGTCTGCCAGGCCGCATCTAGCCGCAACTACTTATGTTTATTTTTTAATTTGCCTTGCACTCGAAATTGTTCCTGTATTGTGGGTGCATATATTCCAGGTTCAGCAGGCAAATTGGCAACCCACAAATTGCGGCTAACTGAGAGCTGGTAACCTTATTTTTTCCATTTTTCGACACCACTTTCTTTGGCGTCGGATTCACATGAAAACTTGTATGTTGGGGGTTAACCATATATTTTAATTAATTTAATTAAGGTAATAGTGGCTAGATATTTCCTGGCAACCCTGCAGCAATCTATTCAAGAATCAAGTATCATTCATGACATTTAAATTTAATAAAGCACAATATTAACTGCAGATTTTCGCAGTGGGATCTTAGGCTACAACGTGCCCAAGCGTAGGAACAAGTTCTATTCATCTTTGGTGAAGAAAATGTATCAGTATTTTTGTTTGAAACTCGATAACAGGGTACTTGCTGAAGTTTGTTAAAAGGTTACCCGATGCCTCTGTTTGAACCCGTGTGTCTGTTTTGCAGTAGTTTATCGGCAGATTCCCATCGGTTTGGAAATATGCTGCTGGCGTACGAAAATTTTACCGGGATAACAAAATAAGTCGCCTGGTTGAACGTTTGCGGGCTTAGAAGCTGTGCCATATTCAACAAGCAGATAATTATTTGTGTACTTAGTGACTGTAACTTTAATTTTCATTGTACTCAACAAAAATTCTGAAAACATTCAAATAAAAAAAAAGAATCATCAAGGGTTCTAGGTGAAGTAAAAAGTTTGGTAATAAAACAAAAAAAAACTTTCAAATTGGGCAATTTGTAGTCTTATCTCGAAAACTTTTTGTAGTTGGTTAAAAATAGCCTATGTTACTCCGGAATAATGTAGCTTTCTACTGGTGAAAGAATCCATACATGATTCAATTCTTAAACCAATACAATACAAGACACAGTGAGGCCAAACAAAACACAAAACATGAGACCACCTTTCAAAAAAGTCCTTCATCACTTAAACGCTCTATAAACTGACCAACAAAACAAAAGCCTCGAACAATAGGCTTGCAATCGAAACGCAAACGAGCTAGTCTATAAATAAACAAAGCATAGTTTCCAGTCTCATTCCCTTTACTTTCGAATGCGATTTCCCGGCGTCGCGTTACCATAACCCTATAGATAGCGTTAGCCGAGCCGGTTTATACACTCGTATCGTGTTCACCGCAATGACATATTTTTTGCTGAAGCTACACTTAGCTGGGGTGAGTATTGCCAAGGATTTGGGGAGATAATTTATTTATGAATCAGGGATACAGGCTGAAAATAACCGTTAAGTGTGAAAGAAGAAAGGAAAAAGGAACTCTTATTTAGATGTTTCTGGAGTTAGATGTTTAACTAGTGAGAAAGAAAGACTTGAGGCGTATATATTCCCCAATGTTAACGCAGTACTAGCCGTACCCACTTGGAGACAGAATATCAATATTGAACCTCCTTTTGGACAGTTTTGTTTGCAAAATATTCTTTAATTTACATATTATATAGTTAGCCACAATTTTTATGTGTAATAATATTTCTAAACATCCAAGTCGTTTTGGAGGAGAATCCAAAAGTAACGAAAAAATATCTTGTTTGTAAATTATTTTTTGAAAGCAAAACTTTTAGCTACACGAAAAATCCATGTTTCATAATCAATAATAAATATATATATTTTTGAAACCTTTTAACCTAGCCGTTACTAAGGAGTATGCTTTAAGAAGTAACCGTTTTACAAAGCGGTGGAAGGAAGACCCTTAAACCGTAAGCCACCACGTCTACGCTAGTGTAGATACAACTTTCAATTCCGACAACTTATATTATGTTCAATACACAAAACAAATCCAAAAACCATGAGACATTTCTCTGGCAATCCAAATCACAAGTAATAAAAAATTTAAGAATATTGCCAACATACGGTGACACGAACCGTCATCATATCTCTAGGGTGTAGCCAATACTGATCCGTAGCTTGCACCGCTCGAGATTAGAATCAAAATCCAACATTGGCCTTTTACGCTGGAAAATAGGTGGTGACTTGTTTATTTCAAGATGCTGCCCACTCTCAAGCCTATATTGCAATACCACAAATTCATGTTAATAAATAAAGAAAAACATCATGACACTTCACTAAGAAAAATCACACGTTCACTAAGTTCTTATGAAAATCCACGCGACAAGTAAATACATAAAAACTTTTTCTCAAAAAAAATTACCGACTTCAAAAGCAAAACACTAAAAAGTGCAAAATAAACTTTCGTTTCGGAAGTCGGTGTCTTTGGTACCTAACGAATTTTAATTGGATTGAATTGAATAATAATAAAAATCTTAAAAATCACTATTTGGAATTGAATTGAACAATAATAATAATCTTAATAAATTGCTATTTAGAATTGATTTTTTTTTTTAGAATTGAAATGAATTATTGATTTAGAATTGAATTGATTTATATACTTAGAGTTGATTTTAATTATTTATTTAGAATTAAATTTAATTTTAAATTTAAAAAAAATGTATATTTGCATGTTTTTCTATGAAAAATTACTGTAAGTCGTGGAATAAAAGGCTTTTCTATTTCTATTCTATTTCTATACATCACTTTAAAATTGAGCAAGTTCTATAATATGGTACCAAAAGAATTAAAAATGCCTATAATAACTCAATTTACACATTTGTGCTGTTTGTCGCTAAGGAGTTCGGTTACATGTACCATATCTTCAAAACTACTAAACCGATTTTAATTAAACCTGCACTATGTCCTAAGTTCGCAAATACTTAATCCATTAAAACAGAATTATCACGATCCGATAATTAGTTTTGGAGAAATACGTGTACAAACATACATACATACAAAAATACATACAAACAAACATACATACGTTTTTCTCCATAACATGCTACTTTTCCGAAAACGCGGTAGAATTAATTTTAAAATATTACGTGTAAATTTTAATTGTTGACATTCAAAAGTGCCGCTTAGTGGCTTAGTTGAAATAAATATTTTTGACTTTGACTTTACATACACACATACAAATATACATACATACAATTTAGCACACATGTTTATTTACCCACTTAGAGTTACATATGTGAATATTGTGCAATTACAACAATATTACATACATACGTATCGAATTGATAAACTCCTTTTTATTAAAGTCGGTAAAAATAAACCTACATTTCCAACATACGATGACACGTACTGCGTCACTATAATATCTCTAGGGTATCACCACATCATCTGTTCCGAAGCTTGGCAGCGTGCCCTTCGAGATTAGTAAGTGAAATATTTTAATGGAGATCGTGGATGACATTCACAAATGATGGGGAATATTTAGAATTCTCCATGTTTTGGATTATGCAGGTTTTAATAGTGTTGGAGACAGGTTCAGAGTTCAGATTCAAAGAGCAACTGTGGGACTTTACACACAGTTCCGCATACCTTCAAACAGCTGTGGCCTAAGTAATACTGGTACTCAATTTCTGAAATAATTTCCTGTTGGTGATGCAATTTTAAGTGGAGGAGGTCGCAGCTAAATAATAACAGCCGCACGGGTCGATCTTCAAGGTTAAGCAACGCTTGCCCAGGTCGGTCAGTGGATGCATACATTTCAACATACCGAAATTCCTCCGTGCCTCGAAAAGCACGTTAAGCCGTTGGTCCCGGTTGTCATTTGAAGAACTTTGACAGTCGATACGGGTAGTCAGAAGCCTGAATCTGACACCAGTCTTGCCAAGTGGTATCGTGTTACCCATTTACTGGGTTGTGGAGGTCAGATAGGCAGTCGCTTCATATAAAACACTGGTACTCAGCTGAATCCAGTAAGACTGGAAGCCAACCCCAACATAATTGGGAAAAGGCTAGGCAGATTTGATTGATGCAATTTTAAGTGTTTTTTTGCTTTTCAAGAATATTTTTATGAAGCTGTATGGTGCGTTATTTCATCTCTATCTGTCTGTTTATAGCTATATTACTTTGCTCAAATTTTTGCCAGCGCCTTCCCGCAACTTTTTCATACGATCAGCGATCATGAAAATTCGAAAATCTAATACCCTTAAAAGAGCAATTCTTGTATATTTATGTATGTATAAATATAATCTGAATCTTGGAAACGGCTCCAACGATTTTCATGAAATTTAGTATGAAGGCGGTTTCAGGGGCGATAAATCGATCTAGCTGGGTTTCACTTTTAGAAAACGTCGTTTTCTCTATTTTCACCCGAGCAGAGCTCGGTCGCCCAGGTACTTCTAATTATAAGAGTATGACCACGCAGCATTTCGCAAGCGAATAGCAATCCCTTCAATTTTGGAGTTATTGAAAAAAGTTATCTCTGGTGGAATGTATCTTTATTTAGAGCCACAGGAATGAATATTTGCAAAAAATCTAAATCGTTGATTGCAAAAACTATGATTGCTCTACACTATATTTTTCCAGCGTTCTCCATTTAAAGCTAGATTCCGTTACAGCGAACGCTTTCGGCACATCAATACACACATCATGTCACCAACACCACAAATAAATAGTGTTGAATAAAACATCGAAAAAGTCGAAAACATTTTTTAAATCCATTTCCAAATAATCATATTTATATTCAAGAGTCGCTTACCCTTTGCAGCATTTTTCTTTAGGAATAAGTACTACTACTCTACCCTATTTCCAAACCATCACAGCAACTAAAACCTAGATTCAACAGGGACGAGTCTCCGAAAAAGATTTCACTATTTTGGATCCCGCAGTGAAAATTCGTAACAAACAACGACCTTGGGCTGTATGTTTCTTGCAAAAGACTAATAGAGGAGTAAGCAAAAAAAAACATAATTTTCACTCCCTAAAAACCGTGAGACATTTCTCTGGCAATTCAAATCACAAGTAAATAAAAAATTTAAGAATATTGCCAACATACGGTGACACGAACCGTCATCATATCTCTAGGGTGTAGCCAATTCTGATCCGTAGCTTGCACCGCTCGAGATTAGAATCAAAATCCAACATTGGCCTTTTACGCTGGAAAATAGGTGGTGACTTGTTTATTTCAAGATGCTGCCCACTCTCAAGCCTATATTGCAATACCACAAATTCATGTTAATAAATAAAGAAAAACATAATGAGACTTCACTAAGCAAAATCACACGTTCACTAAGTTCTTATGAAAATCCACGTCGCAAGTAAATACATAATGACTTTTTCACAAGAAAAATAACCGATTTCAAAAGAAAAACACTAAAAAGTGCAAAATAAACTTTCGTTTCGGAAGTCGGTGTCTTTGGTACCTCATGTTTTTATCTTTTTGTGACACCGACTTCCGAAACGAAAGATTATTTTGCACTTTTAGAGTTTTGCTTTTGAATTCGGTTATTTTATTGCGATTTTTTTTATATCTCTCTTTTTAATTTTATTACACCATCACTTTAAAATTGAGCAAGTTCTATAATATGGTACCAAAAGAATTGAAAACTGCCTATAATAACTCAATTTACACATTCGTGCTGTTTGTCGCTAAGGAGTTCGGTTAGATTTTCCATATCTTCAAAACTACTAGACCGATTTTATTAAACTTGCAATATGTCCTAAGTTGGCAAATACTTAATCCATTAAAACAGAATGATCACGATCCGATGATTAGTTTTGGAGAAATACGTATACAAACATACATTTATACAAAAATACTTACAAACAAACATACATACGTTTTTCTCCATAACATGCTACTTTTCCGAAAGCGCAGTAGAATTAATTTGATTATATTTCGTGTAAATTTTAATTGTTGACATTCAAAAGTGCCGCTTAGTGGCTTAGTTGAAATAAATATTTCTTACTTTGACTTTACATACATACAAACATACATACAATTTAGCGTGTGCTGTTTAGAAACCCACATAGAGTATATGTTACTCTATGTGGTGTTAATATTTATTACATACATACGTATCGAATCGAAAAACTCCTTTTTATTGAAGTCGGTAAAAATAAACCTACATTTCCAACATACGATGACACGTACTGCGTCACCATAATATCTCTAGGGTGTCAGCACATCATCTGTTCCGAAGCTTGGCAGCGTGCCCCTCGAGATTAGTAAGTGAAATATTTTAATGGAGATCGTGGATGACATTCACAAATGATGGGAAATATTTAGAATTCTCCATGTTTTGGATTGTGCAGGTGGTAATGTAGTTGGAGACAGGTTCAAAGTTCAGATTCAAAGAGCAACTGTGGGACTTTACACACAGTTCCGCATACCTTCAAACAGCTGTGGCCTAAGCTGTTTAGAAAACTTAGACTACTTACATTAACTGGTATTTATATTGAGGAAGTATGTAAATTTACCAAATCTCACCCTGAAATGTTTGAAAAATTGGGAGATAAATGTAACTTTAAAACCAGATATCCTAATAGATTAATAAATCCTACAAGAATAAAAACGGAACTATATAGGCGAAGTTGTTATCCTATGTGTATTCAGATCTATAACAAGATTCCTAACCAAATTAAAGAACTTCCAATGGTCCGCTTCAAAAGGGCTTTACGCAGGTGGTTAATTGAGCATCCCTTCTATAATATAAAAGAATTTCTTGATTATAAATTAAATTAATGTTCGAATTCTACCTATACCAAAAATTTGCATGTCATTATGTTATGATTGAATATGTTAAGCTACTAATACTACCATTGTAAGAACTTTTGTAACCATATTTATCTGCAAATAAATCTTTGACTTTGACTTTGACTAAGTAATACTGGTACTCAATTTCTGAAATAATTTCCTGTTGGTGATGCAATTTTTAAGTGGAGGAGGTCGCGGCTAAATAATAACAGCCGCACGGGTCGATCTTCAAGGTTAAGCAACGCTTGCCCAGGTCGGTCAGTGGATGGGTGACCATTTCAACATACCGAGATTCCTCCGTGCCTCGAAAAGCACGTTAAGCCGTTGGTCCCGGTTGTCATTTGAAGAACTTTGACAGTCGATACGGGTAGTCAGAAGCCTGAATCTGAAACCAGTCTTGCCAAGTGGTATCGTGTTACCCATTTACTGGGTTGTGGAGGTCAGATAGGCAGTCGCTTCATATAAAACACTGGTACTCAGCTGAATCCAGTAAGACTGGAAGCCAACCCCAACATAATTGGGAAAAGGCTAGGCAGATTTGATTGATGCAATTTTAAGTGTTTTTTTTGCTTTTCAAGAATAATTTTATAAAGCTGTATGGTGCGTTATTTTATCTCTATCTGTCTGTTTATAGCTATATTACTTTGCTCAAATTTTCTTTAACCCCTTTGTTGGGACAAAAGTTGCTCAAGGAGTCTTACGGAATGACCGTTCGTCATACGATCATCATCATCATTATTTCAGCCGAAAGACGTCCACTGCTGGACATAGGCCTCCCCCAGGCGTCGCCACATTGTCCGATCCCGTGCGTCTCGCATCCAGTGCCTTCCCGCAACTTTTTCATACGATCAGCGATCAAGAAAATTCGAAAATCTAATACCCTTAAAAGAGCAATTCTTGTATATTTATGTATGTATATATATAATCTGAATCTTGGAAACGGCTCCAACGATTTTCATGAAATTTAGTATGAAGGCGGTTTCAGGGGCGATAAATCGATCTAGCTAAGTTTCACTTTTAGAAAACGTCGTTTTCTCTATTTTCACCCGAGCAGAGCTCGGTCGCCCAGGTACTTCTAATTATAAGAGTATGACCACGCAGCATTTCGCAAACGAATAGCAATCCCTTCAATTTTGGAGTTATTGAAAAAAGTTATCTCTGGTGGAATGTATCTTTATTTCGAGCCACAGGAATGAATATTTGCAAAAAATCTAAATCGTTGATTGCAAAAACTATGATTGCTCTACACTATATTTTTCCAGCGTTCTCCATTTAAAGCTAGATTCCGTTACAGCGAACGCTTTCGGCACATCAATACACACATCATGTCACCAACACCACAAATAAATATTGTTGAATAAAACATCGAAAAAGTCGAAAACATTTTTTAAATCCATTTCCAAATAATCATATTTATATTCAAGAGTCGCTTACCCTGTGCAGCATTTTTCTTTAGGAATAAGTACTACTACTCTACCCTATTTCCAAACCATCACAGCAACTAAAACCTAGATTCAACAGGGACGAGTCTCCGAAAAAGATTTCACTATTTTGGATCCCGCAGTGAAAATTCGTAATAAACAACGACCTTGGGCTGTATGTTTCTTGCAAAAGACTAATAGAGGAGTAAGCAAAAACATAATTTTCACTCCCTAAAAGCTGATGTTCGATGGGACTGAAAGTTGGATCTGATTAGGGTTGCAGAACTCCGATGGATGCGAGCCACACGGAACCGGTACAAGTGGCTACACTTCTGCGAGTCAGGGTGCTAGTTCAGCAGTGGACGTCTTTTGGCTGAAATGATGATGATGACGATGAAAGCTGTCGGTTCAGCTAACACCTTGTTGACAGCCACAGCATTTCTTGCGTAGAGAAGTAAAAAACTTTGTGGCTACAATCACTTGTGTGGTCGAGTGTATTTATGGCCGTTCCCAATGAGTCTTCGCGGATTATGCGTGATGCGATAACATCGATCCGACCACACGTTCACTTGTGTTTTTACTTTGTAATGAGCCTGTAGGTTTATTTTCGGCATCTTACCTTTCAAGAAGGTACCTAGTTCCATAACGTCAGATACACAAAATGGAAATACATACATACATATATAAACTTACGCCTTTTTCCCATGGGGGTAGGCAGAAACTACAGAACGCCACCTGCTACGATCCTTACATCCTTACAAAATAGAAATGGAATGCATAAATAAACAGATTCCGATTTTCGTCGCTAATGTGCTGGTATGGTGTTAGTCGTTATTCGAATGGAATATCACTCTACGTAATTTTGAAGACCCTGTTTAAAATATTGATTTTATAATGAAAAATAAAACCAATTAGGCATATCAGAGTATCCTACCCGTAAAATGCAAATAATATTATTTAGTGCCGTTCCCTACCTACCTAAAACACAGCCATTAAAAACAAATTAATACATTATAAAACCAGTCTGAATTTTAAGCTCAGGCTATAAATAGTAAACACGAATACAAAACACGATTAAGTAGGTGTCCGATTTAAATGAATCGTCCTTTTTAAATTAAAAAGAGACGAACACTTTTATTCCAGCCTTTATCTTTGTTGGACGTCGGAAATTCTGTTGATATTATTCGTGCTATTTCGCCCAGCGCGGTTTTGTTCAACAAAAAGTCGAGCAGACACGCATGAACGGACTCTGCCCGCTTTTTGTACAATCACCTACACCAGTTTGTTATATCAATACGTTTATGTTCAGTACATTTCCGCCGCTATTTCAACGGAATAAAGCTGAAAATTTCGTGCGTATACGAAAGCTTTGTTACGGATGCTGATAAAATGTACTTTGTTAAATACTCGACGGCAAACTAGTCAGTGTTTTCATTAGCTTTCGGAATATTTTCTGTTCTGTGAAAAATTGTATACAAAATATTTAAAATCCTTTTAGCTCTACAAACATCTCCGACAACGCTCATTATCAACAGTCCACTGCTGGACTTAGGCCTCTCCAATCGCACGCCATTGGTCTCTATTTTCGGCAGCTCTCATCCAGCTGCTACCAGCCACCCTGCGAAGACCGTCGCTCCAACTAGCCTGAGGGCGCCCTACCTTACGTTTGCCCGTTCTCGGTCTCCATGTGCACCTCTTCGGTCATCGGTTTAACGGCTAATATGGCCGACCTACTGCCACTTCTGCTTGCTTATACTATGAACTATGTCGACAACAATATCTATCATACAAGTTTGTCAATCAATAAAGTATAAATTTTATTCCATGAAATGTAATATCTAGCAAACCATTTCAATTGTACAGGATGAATAGAAGAACTACAATAAATCGTACTTTCTATATCACCGCAATTTATTTATATTTAGGTCCAAATAAAATACTGTTAGCAAAATTGTATTTCAACGAAAGCGTTATGATTATAAGAAGTAACAGACTTGTATTAAACTTAAGTTTTATAGCTAGCGGAGACAAAATAAAAAGCTAAACGTCGCATTTTCAAAGGGCTAAAAGTACATCATCATCATTTTAGCCGGAAAACGTCTAATGGAAGACATAAGCCTCCCCTGAAGAAATAAAGAAAAGAAGTTTATTTAGCACAAAACCTAAAAGTGAAGCGTCGCCACATCGAGCAGTCCTTAGCTTCTCGCATTCAGGGGACTCCCGCAGCCCACACCAGGGGATTTATACAAAGTATGATTATCATATCAGCGAGGGCGAAGGTCGAAACGCCAGAATGGAAGGGATTGATCACGTGACATTTCGTTAGCGTTAGCAATTCCATAATTACATTTCACCAATCGCTATCGCAGCCTCTCAGTGTCTCTATGACCAGTGTGAGTTGCCTATGGGACAGAGGCGTGATCGCTCACAATGGGCCTTATCAAAAAGCTTAAAGTCACCCAAAGGGCAATAGAGGGGGCTATGCTCGGAGTTTTCTTGCGTAATCGCATTAAAAATGAGGATATCCGCAGGAGAACCAAAGTTACCGACATAGCCCGAAGAATTGTGAAACTTAAATGGCAGTGGGCAGGGCACATTGCTCGCAGACCGGATGGCCGATGGGGCTGAAAAGTTCTAAAATGGCGACCGCGAACCGGAAGATAACGCGTTGGAAGGCCTCGCACTAGGTGGACTGATCACCTGGTTAAGATTGCGGGAAGGCGCTGAATGCGAGACGCACGGGATCGGTCAATGTGGCGACGCCTGAGAAGCCTATGTCCAGCAGTAGACGTCTTTCGGCTGAAATGATGATGATGATGAATCGCTATCGCGACGCTTTTTGTGATAGAATGTCACTTGTCTAGGGCCTCAGGTTGCAGTCCATCATGTGGATGACCTTTCAATGATACGACGTCACGAGAAAGAAGAATCAACTTAAAGCATAATAAATGGAAATATAGCAAAAGTGAACCAAAAGAGATTTCGATCACTGTCTGAACTCTAAAGATAAACTTTAGGACCGTTTGCAAGTAAAAAGATTCAAGTAACTCTCACTATAAAGTCCAGTTGAAGCACGTCCATCCAATATACAAAGCCTAAGCTGTTTTCCGCCGCCAGTGTAACTGTGGCTTTATATTTAAATAACAATATGACTAAGGCTTGCGAAGTTGTTGTTGTATAAATGCGAAACTTTCAAGTCACGTCCAAGATATTCCATTTCAGACGATTCCTTCATACAATTTATTATATTAAAGACTTATGTGTAGGTACTCGTATAGTCATAAGCAAAAATAGGTGCCTTAGAATTACGTAAAATTTTCTCGCGACATAACGATTATAACTTTGAGAAAAGACATGTCATGGTATGTTTCGAATCCTAATTAATGTTATAAATGCGAATGCGAGTTAGTTTGTTTTGCTTTCACTCCTTAACTACTCGCCCGGCCATCATGAAATTTCGCATACACGTTTTATGGCGGACGCGGTAGGGCCGCAGGAGAGGAGTGCCGGTATTGCGTTGGTCGCTCTCCCTATCCCCTGCGGCCGAAAAAATGGTAGCTGGCGGGGCCATTGACCTTGACCCATCACAGGGGGACCAAGGGTGCCATATACGGGGTCGTCTGGCACCCATGTGCTGGTTTGGTGCCTGGGGTGGTCACGGCGTTCAGTTTATTCTGGTGTGCCGGTCCCTCCCGAGGAGGGTCCGCTGACGGACAGCCGCGGTGAGAGCTAACGCGTGCCCATGTTCCCGCCATAGGCCATAGTGGCACAGGAGGTCACCGTGGAGGCGTACAGAAAAGGATAGAGCACCTTTCATCCAGATAAAAAATCTGTTCCCGGAAATCTACATTAATGCCAGTGAAGCCGCGGGTAAAAACCAGTATTCGACATTTTTAACACCTTTTTTAATTGTTTAGTACAATTCTCTAATATCAATACAATTCTTTAAGATATTTGATTTGAATTTTATGTTATTATCACAATATTTATGCTCGTGACTGTACATAGAATATAATAGAGTGGGGAAATAGATTTTTTTCTTTGAATATAGTTTCGGTAAACGATTTTATTTGTTACCATTAAACGGGAAACCTTTTAGTTTGATATCGTTTCTTGGCAATGATATAGAAGTTGTATGAGAAAAAAAATGGTATCATTTTTCATGATTTACTATTTGTGTTCAACATCGTGAAGTAACTGGCATGTTCTAGAACCAAAAATTCGAAGACGTGTGACATTCACCAACCCGCACTGGGCCCGCGTGGTGGATTACGTCTTATTACCTCTCTTACAGGATGATTATAAGCCTTATGATGACTTTTTATGATTGGAAGATGACATGGAAAACATTATTGACAATAGTAAATCTGTATTTTGGTTCACGATTTACTGTTCATTACTCTAATTTACAAAAAATAATGTGACGGCTGTTTCAAAATCCAGCTGAACATCGCCATTCTTCCGCATTCTAGAACAAACAATTTTAGTTCAAGTTAAATACATTCTCCCCATAAAAAAAAACCATTTACTTCAACAAACCATGTCCAGAATTCAATAAAATTGAAGTTAAGTTAATATAATCACTTCCATAGTCCTCATTTGAAAACACTTTCACTCACATAAAACGCAGTAAAATTGTAGGTACACCATTTTCCATTACTTGAAAGCCATCGAAATATCAGAAAACCTTTGGTTACAATTCATCAACAAATGGATGAACTGGGTCGATCAGAAAGGATAAATCTGAGTACACAAGTAATATATCTTGGCAAATCGTGTTTCTTTTTGTATTGGTATTTCGTTCCAATGCTCTATCTTTGCGAAAAGAAGTTATCGTCTTGGCCTGTGAAGTTCAAGGGTTTTCAATATTACTGAAAACTTTATGTACAGGCTGAAATAACCCACATAATGGGACCAAACAGCACCTAACGACACTCAGGATTGGCCTGCAATAATTATCAGACCACGAAAACTGGAAAGAGGGAGTGGGCGCCTTTGTACTGTTGTGGGACGACGCAGGCTAAACACAAAAAAGGCCGTACACAAAAAATAAGGTCCGTATCCGGAAAAACTTTATCTTCTACTTCTACCTACAACTTTTACTTTTACAAATTCTTAAATGTAAAGCCATGCGCCATAAAATCTGACCCCTACTTTCAATTCAAAACAAACCTTCTCTCTTATAAGAGAGTCACAAGTGTGCAAAGTAGTTGTAAGGGTCACATAAAGTGATATTATTGGATAAGTAACCAAAACTTTTGTCGCGTATGCGGACAACTGAACTTGCAAGATTTAAGTGATAAGCTTTGGGCGTTTTTAGAAACGCTGATTCTATAAACTTCTCGCTGAAAGTTGATGACGTCTATGAACCAGGACAGGAGCTATATTTGACCGTAGTTGACCAATCAGAGCATCAAAGCTTTGCCAATCATTGGCACTGATGATTCGCAACGCTTTGATGCTCTCTCTATGTTTTGGTTACCGCTTCGGGCAATGACCAGGGTCGTAAAAAATAACCGTTTATCAAAAACAAACGGTCCTAGTCTGCAATGAGTTGTGCATCAAATTAAAACAGTTAACCAGTTTAACGCTTTCGAGACACGCGACCGCTTGTGCCCACACATTTTTAAGATGATGCCAACGATTTCTTGTCACGGGCTCTTAAATTTTTTATTGAATGCCTTTTTTATGCGAACATATAAAATTGACTGTAGGTCCTCGTGAGGTGTAAAATCGGTCTATTTTTACGCCCCCAAAAGTCGTAACCGTACGAGTGGATTTTTATTCGAAGGACATTTTTCGAACTGTTTACGTTGGTAGAACCTAGTTTTCGACGATTTTTTTACGTTTCGCATAAAAAATTGAGTTGCTATTTGTAAGTAACGAATTTCATTTTATGTTTACTTCTTAACTTTCGTATTTAGACATTGATGGGGGTATAAAGCGTGTTCCGAATACCTCTATGCGAGACGTACTTAAAGTCCCTCTTTTATTTATTGGCTTACGTTGTGACCGCATTAAACCATTTTAGTGCTAACTTGAAATGGCTTTTAATGGAAAACATTTTAAGAAATCATGTTAAGAAACAATTCCATCAGCAAAATGTTTCATTTACATTATTTTCCTCTTTGAGGTTCGTATTCTTAAATAAGTATTTAGAAATAAGAACGTGTCAAACCTTACTTGCATCCAAAAATATGCCAGGGTTCCAGGCATTAGAGTTTAACAAATATTCTACTTTAATTTCTTAGTCAGGAGGTAATTCATTAAGCTATCATCATAATTGGTTCAGTAGTTTAGCCATTTCCCGCACCTACATACCTAATAAAAAAACAGGCAAACCTGTTTTGTCATTACTGGGTAATAAGTATTTAATAACTCTTATCGAAAGACTTCTAAAGCTTAAGATTGATTTCACTACGAATCCTAGCGATGCTCTTGGCATAAGTAATTGAAGTATTACAATCAATAAGGACACCTAGTGGGCAGTCATTTGAATAGCCATTAATAATTAATTATTGACTAATTAATACTGTTTGGCTGTGCTAATCTAATTTATTAAACTAATCATTGACGGATGAATTAACAGTAATAAATGGTCGGTAATTACTATCATGTTTTCAATTACCTTCAAGTGACTAAAGAAAGCTTCTTATTAATTGTTCAGATGCATGACACTTTCACCACCGCTGGCACCAACTCTGTCTGAACAATGCATAAAAAAGCGCCCGCAGACAGGCGTTAAGCAATAATGCAACAACGAAAATGCTGCGATGAATATCTTGCATATAAATTTTCTACGGGTATATTATCTGTAGAACAATTTCTACGAACCATGGTCGTCAACGGTTGTTGCATTGTCACATCACGCATGTTGCAAGAGCCTTAAGAGACATAAAAACCGGCCAAGTGCGTGTCGTACTTCGCACATTTAGAGTATAGCACCACAGAAAAATCAGATTTGTCAATATATTGGTATTTGTTAGTAAAATATACGTAATAATAAACATTGTCCCCAAATTTCTGTTTAAAAATTCTTCGGAATAAAATTATCTGACAGACGACGGACAGACAGACACGTCATCATCATCATATCAGCCGAAAGACGTCCACTGCTGGACATAGGCCTCCCCCAAGCGTCGCCACTTCGACCGGTCCCGTGCGTCTCGCAACCAGCGTTTCCCTGCAACCCTCACCAGGTCGTCGGTCCACCTGGTGGGAAGCCTTCCAACGCAACGTCTTCCGGTTTGCGGTCGCCACTCCAGAACCTTTCTGCCCCATCGGCCATCCGTTCTGCGAGCAATGTGCCCTGCCCACTGCCACTTAAGTTTGGCAATTCTTCGGGCTATGTCGGTAACCCTGATTCTCTTGCGGGCAGACACGTGAAAGACAGCAATAGGGCTCCGATTGGACCCTTCGGAACGGAACCCTAAAAATCAAAGCACTAGAATTGCGTCTGCGTCCGTTCTTGTCAAAATCAAAATCAAATAGTTTATTTCAAATAAACCTTAGAGGTACTTTTGAATTGTCAAACAAAAAAAAATGCTCTAGTTGCAAATTCACAAGTGTCAGTAGGTCTCAATGGAGAAGAATTTGCAAGAAACTCCACGGACACTCTTTTCCATCAGTTTTAGTTAAAGTTTTTTGGTTACATCATTCTTGTTGAAAAAATACATATAAAATATGTGAGAACAATGTAAAAAGACGTGCACGTAAAGCTTCTAGAGAAACAATGAATTTAAAAAAAAAAGTACAATAACAGGCCGGGGTAAACCATGACCAATCCCAACTGATGGCGCTCGTTCACGAACATGACGCATGGATCGGCACCAATCAGCTCAACCACCATGAACCGAATGATCCAACACATGTGCCACCATCAGAGAGAAATTAGAGAGAGCATGACACAACACAACATGTCTACTATTTATCTGAATAAAGCGCCGCTTTTCAAAATCTTGCAAACGTACTTATATCACCCATCATTATTATCCTGTTTTACACGAAAATAAAACATTTTCCCCATAATTAGTAAGAAAAGGGTCCCATTAAAATATTGAGGCCTTTTCCATTCACATTTATGGAGACAAAGGCTTGACGGATAAAATTACGCTCGTTTTGTGATTCGAACAATGCAAAGATGTTGAGTTTTGTTTAATGACACTTGTATATTAAGGGAATGTTAACGGTCTATTTTTACTCTTTGATTTTGTTTTGTTTTACGAAAATTTATGTTTTTTTTCTTCTTAATTTATAGTATTAAGGCAATCCGTCAAGACTGAGAAGGTACGGTCATGTAGTATGGAAACTTGCCGCCTACTTTTATAAGTGAATTCGGCAAGACAAAGCATTTTGACGCCATCAATCGGCCAATCACATGCGAGAAGAAAGACGCTATGTGGATTTCCGTCTATTTGAATGGTCGATTGATGGCGGTCAAACTCTTGTTGAAAAACGGGTCTTTTTAAACGATACAAAAGAGAGGGGAGACAAGTAGATGTGCGGTCTATCTACTGACGACGTATATCAGTGGAACAAGTGGTGCCTCAGGACTAGGAAAGCCGACCTCGACTAACGGGAGGAGGCGACGTGAAAGAAGATAGTATAAAGGCGGTGACGAATGACAGGACGGAATGGAAAAGAAAGTGTAGCGCCGACCCCCCAGTAACACAAGGGCAAAAAGATGATGATCATGAGTATTACATGTTCCAACCGAGAAAATTTCCTTAATCCACGACACATTTTTATTTCATGCTACACAATTTATCTAGTAGCAGACGTACACGTTTCGATCGACAATCTATTGAACACGTAATTATGACACAATATCTTGCGAAAACGCCCCGATTCAAACAGTAAAACGGTCATAACTTTTGAACGGCTGAACCGATTTACATCAAACGTAGCTAAGAACGCTTTCGATAAAGTCACCTTTTAAACAAAAGAAACTAAATTAAAATCTGTCCATCCGTTTAGGAGCTATGATGCCAAAGACAGATACACAAACACATAGGTAAACACGTCAAACTTATAACACCCTTATTTTTCCGTCGGGGGTTAAAAAGAAGCGAGACCTTCAAATTCAGTCGTCTTTTTATCTAGATAGAAATGTGTGCTTTGGGTTGTAGAAATAGGGGTCAATATGCTATGTAATGTTTTAGATTTGCGTTTTGGCTTTGCGTAAATTTGCCTTGACCCTTACAGGTTAACCCTACCCTTGTCAATGCCTGAAACACAATGATTGTCCTTGTATCACTATCTGCCTAGTCTTTCTCCAACCATATTGTGGTCGGCTGCAGTCAAACTTGATGCGGCCGCATACCAGTATTTTACATGAAAGGCAGATCTAACAAGTCCGCGATTAGACCTGTCGTACTGTAAGGATCAGAATGTTGGGCTATGGCCATATACTATCTGCCTAGTCTTTTTCCAACCATATTGTGGTCGGCTGCAGTCAAACTTGATGCGGCCGCATACCAGTATTTTACATGAAAGGCAGATCTAACAAGTCCGTGATTACACCTGTCGTACTGTTAGGATCAGAATGTTGGGATGTGAAAAAGGTTGGTTGAAAAGAGATTGCATGCAGCAGAGATGAGAATGTTGAGTTGAAGAAAATAATAACCCTCGACCTGGCACGGGAATGAACGAGGCCAGAAGACCACAACAGAGGACAAATGTAAGTTGTGCATACTTGTATCACTTGCCACCTATACGGGGATCGGTATCCCAAAGAACAGACCCCTAGTTACCACTGCTGCCTATCGCGGTTTCGCGGGTATAGACCTTGTAGGATCCAGGAGTGCCAGCATCGGCCCCAGTGCTGCCTCCTGGCTTGGGATCCGCAGACCTGTATTCAACATCTGGTGAATGTTGGAGATAAAGTGAGAACTGAGTATATTAGAGGAAGTTTTAAATTGGCCCCAGTGAGAAAGTTGAAAGGAAACCGTTTGTCCTGGTATGGTCATGTGATGAGGAGGGATGAAACGCATGTCACTAAAAGTGTTATGAAAGAAAAGATGGATGGACTGTGTGAGGAGTGATATGAAAGAAAAGGGAGTCAGTGATAGCGTGGGTACAGGACGGTATGGAAGAAAAACGCTGACCCCAAGTAACATGAGACAAGGGCAGGCAGATGTTGATGACTACCTATCTTACCTCTATAACCCAGATACCAAATAACGCGATACTCTTTGGTAAGGCTGATTGTTAAAAAGCCGCGCATACAAATTCCGCGCACTATACCTAATAATTGTAATAACTATAATCAAAATTCATCAAATGACAGCCAGGATCAACCAATTAGTGAGACACTCATTAATATACGAGTAAAATACCTCACAATAACCTACCAAAATATAGCAAAAACGACAACAGACTTGTCTTAACTAAGTTGTCTTTTTATAATGAGCACAAGGAGGAAATCTCAACAAAAATAGATATCATTCCTGGCTTCTTACTTTTCTTCGTAAATTGGATACCTATCTGTTTCCACGAACGCTTCACGTAATAAGATGACAGTGATCTTTTCACCAACTTACCTGAAACAAAACAAAGAGCAAATTAGGACAAATTGTTACTAGGTATGAAACACTTGGAAAAATATAACAAATAAAAATACGTTATGGTACTCTTTTAATCAAGAAGCATATACGGCATACCCACAATAACTCACTAAGCACAATCGAAATTTAATATAACGGCTCCCTAGATTCATTTTTTATTTCCTAGAATGCTAAAAAATCTCTTGAATATTTTCTTCACACGTGTGTTTTATGACGCTGTTATGAAAATTCTAACAGTGCCAGAACTTTAAAGAAATAGTTTTACGAAATATGGTACAACGAAAACTTTCTTTAATATTTGATGTCTGTCTGCGGGGACCTTAAAGTCTATCCGCATAATTATAACGGATGTTAAAGCAACCACAGCTTGAAGCATATTTTAAACCTGCTGAGACTATTTCGTGTACCTAAGTGCAATATACAATTACACATGCATTTGACCAGGTCGACGCAATTTGACCAATTCAACCTCTCCATTCTGACATCACCCAACTAAGGATATTCGATCGGTTTCTTTTCAACCAATTGTATTATGCAATGTCATTGATGTGAGAGTGAGGTCATCTTGAACATAAATGGTTAAAGGTTACAAACAAGAGAACGCTTTTATACTTTGTATCGGGTTTTTTCCGTACTGACCTTAATACCCGATTTATAATAGGATGTGAGTTTTTGAAAGGCAGCCATATTTTAGGCCATCCTAGATTTCTAAAAGTCAAAATGTAACGAATAGTTTTCGGATCACCTTTAATTTTGATAAGGATTAAAATATCGGTAGATTTTTAACTAGTAAGGTTTAAAAAGTATAAAAGTCGCCCACGGTAAGGCAATATAATAAATAAGTACGAGTACAATTTTGTCACGGGCCTGGCTGTGTAAACCTTAACACGAATCGACTGATATGTGGCTTGTCACAACGCCCTACTGACTCCTCATTAAAAATAAACATTTTCACAAAACGACTCAAAATAACATGATTAAGTCTTTGGCAGCAAAATTTCGTAACAAAAACATTCCTGAGTTACATGATCATATAATTAATATTTCATACCAGGAAATCATAATTTAAAGGCTCTTTTCTCCGTTAACAAGATGTACGAAATAATAACAATCTTTTATAACGAGTAAAACATAAAATCCTTTTGTAAACTTTGGAAATGGCACGAATAATTTTATCTGAAGAGTAATCTTCTTTAGGACATCTGTAATTGTAAGACTTGATTATGTTTTTACTACTTGTTTTATTACGTTTCTGGGTATTACTGAACACGTGTATATTAAATAGTAATTATATTATCATCCAGTTGATTATGCTGATTACTAATAAGCAAGTAACTAACAATGTATATAATTGACATACAGTACGAATCAGAAATGAAGAAATGAGATTCTCAGGAAAACCAAGGTAGTGGATATAGCCCGAATAATTGCTAGACTTGAGCAACAGTACATTGCTTGCAGAATGGATGAGCGATCGGGCAGAAAGGTTCTAGAGTGGTGACCGCGTACCGAAATACACAACGTAAGAAGGTCTCTCACAAGATGGACCAGATGAGGGCCGCAGGACTCCGCTATATGCTAGAATCACCAGCCTTGTCGATGTAGCGACGCTTAGGGAAGCCCTTTATCCAGCAGTCCGTCTTTCTACTAAATTCCAATACCTTATAATCATACCTATTAATAACTAGAGTTTCAACCATAAACTGCATGTGCAGTAAATACAACGTTTCAAGTACACGAAAGTCGTAAAAATAAATTGTAAACTTTATTGGACAGTCACAAAGTATGTACAATAAATACATGTGCAACGTTATTATTGTACCAAAGCAAGTCGTCTTTTATTATTTTATGTAGATTTAATATTTATAATATTCAAATTGTCATAACTGAATATTAAAATTCATTTTCAGTGTTTGTGTTCCGTACTATTTAATATATAACCCTTCCGCCTTTATGGCGTATATATTACCCAATGTTATCGCGGTACTGGCCGTGCGCCTGCTCGGTGCCAGAATATCAATATTAGACCTCCTTTTAGGATAGTTTAGTTTGCAAAACATTTTTTGATTTATATATCCTATGTAGGTTAAGAAGAAATTCTAACCATCAAGTTATCTGTGTAAAAATATTTTTAAACATCCAAGTCGTTTTGAAGGAGTACGCAAAAGAAGCGAAACAAATTTAAGCAAGATTATTAGATATACGATAAAACTATGTTTCAAAATTAATGTACATAAATCAATAATAAATATATTTTTTTTCAAACTTTTTATACTAGCCGTTACTAAGGAGTACGCTTCAGCTAGTAACCGTTGAGTAAGGGCCACAGGCATTTTTGGGGACGCTTGTTTTATCGTTTTTCTCATCCACTGCTTTCCATTAGACAAAAACAGCACTAAACGGGCCACACCCTTCTTAACAAACATTTATTCAACATAGGCGCCACGGACAGCCCACTTTGCAGGGGCTGTTTTAACGCCGAAGAATCAGCCGCCCACGTAATCCTGGAATGCGAGGCCGTGGCTTCTCAACGCGAAGAAACCCTCGGAACAGTGAGGTCGCTCCGTGAAGCCTGTGAAGCTCCCAGGAAGCTTCTGTGCTTTTGGGCGGTTAGGCTGTAGACGGTAGTTGGGCTGGTTATGTTAGCCAGTACCCCTTCGTACAACGGACCAAATGGGAGTCTAAGTGCGGAAAAGGGAGTCCCTACTACTACTACTACTACTACTACTTCCATTAGACAAAATCTAGGTCAACAAGAGCTGGATTATCACATAGAAAAGAGAAAATAAGTTTTAAGACGACAATCATTACTAGTTTGAATTTCGGTTACAAAAGGGCCTAATTTTATTCAACATTTTGTCAAATATAAAAATGCAAAAGTGTGGTTTTTGCTGCGTCTGTTAGATCCCATAATTGTTTTTTTTATATATTACCTATATGTTCATTATGTATGCCACAAAGATTTGAATTTTGGTCAAGTCTAGGCGAAAAGATATAAAATAATAACCCTCCTAAAACTAACACAAACTCGTTATCCTGAAATATTTTCGTTCTAACCTTTTACGTGCCCATTTTCAGGAAAAAATAGGTCAGGCTAGCCCATCCATCAGGCGCCAAGTGCTCTTGGCAAATTAACATCAAATATATACGATATTAAGTGTGTAGGTCTAGTTACCACGTATCTTAATAACACTATTACTTGGGAACTAATTTCGTACTTACGGAGTTAGTGGAGGTAGAAGAAAAATAGTATTGGGGAAGAATAAGTTTTTTCCGCCATACGATAGTGCTGGCATATCAGCAAAAAACGATTTTTATCCTACTGCGGGAGGGTAATGTTTTCGAGCGTATGTATGTCCATTTATATATCATGCTCCACAGCCCAACCGGCTTGACAGATTATGACTTAAATGAAGTGCCGTTGGATTCGTCCCAATTGTGGCAATGACATATGCTATATCATTTTTAACTTTTTTGGCTCCTAAATAGACCATTCCAAAAAAAATATACGTCGTTACACTTTTATGGCACATATTCAAGATAAGTGTAAAATTGATAGCAAAATAAATAATCTTTTACCACATAACTTATTTGGAGAACTTAATAATTTAAAAAAATAAAATTCTGAAATAAAACAAATTATTATAAAAACAAAAATCCGACTGCAAAAAAATAATTAACTGAAAAGAGAAAAACAAGTATTACTTGTATAATCTATACATTCATACATGAAGTGCTGCAGGCGGGAGGCAATCAAAAATGATAGAAAACCCTACTAAAACATCGTTCGTCACCGTTCTCGCAGCACCTAATAACATTTAATGTATAAATTATACTTAAGTTATAATTGTTTCTCTCTTTTCAGTTTATTCTTTTTAGCAGTCAGATTTTTCGTTTTTATAACATATTTTTTTCTTATTCATATTTTCTAACAATGCATTAGTTGCTTATTTACCCAAGTTTTGCACACAGACATACATAAAATCATGCGTTTATATGCGTGCTTAGTCTGGAACTACGGAACGCACACTGCTTTATTTTCAATCACACACACGCACAGATTTAAACCCAAGAAAATAAACGAACAAAATCTTAGTACAGACTGAGGTAGTACATTCTTACAATCTCTTATTGAAAACTCATAAGTTTAACTCCACAATATCGAAGTTGTGCTCAATAGCATCTGCGCTGTTTCTGTGTTTTTCATAAACTAGATGTTCATAAGTATTGTGTATTAAAGTTTGTTAGTTTAAAATTGTTTTAAGTTTAAATTTTATGTCTTTAAAAATTGAGGAAGTTTTTGTTTATATATTTACGCTTTTGCAAAAGTCAGTAAAAGATTTTAATCTTAAAATTATGAAAATTGTGTATTATTTCTGTGAAAATAAGAATAATACCGCGCCCAAGAAATAATCCTTTCAGTTTACGTTGATATTAAATATTTAAATTTTATATCCAAATAAAGTAAATTAAAACATTGTGTATATGTTAAAATATTATTCACAAACAAAATAATTATTTGCAACGGAAATATTTTAATTGCAAACAAATTATTTGTATACAGGAAATACATCGCGACCAATTAATAAACTATGAATACAAATTCAGAAATAACAAGATGCTTAATTGGCATGAGATCTCCATTACCGCAGAACTTGTTTAAATAACCGAAACACATGAATAACGATGTAATTATGTTGCATCACGATATCCATTAATGAAACATACATAAATATATATTTTTTAAATCATATTTCTAACTAAAATCTAGGGGTCTTTAAGTCAAGAGTGTATAGATATTACCTTTAGGCAAACGTCTTCACCGACGACTATAAAAAAAACATATTAATAAAAAATAAAAATATTTTTTTTTCGTGTGTCCGATAGTCGGATGGTTCGGTTAATCAGTATATTTTAGAATTCTGGGTATATTTATTTACGTTAGTCCCTCTGAAAAATACAATAGAAAACAAATCAATACAACAAATCTACATTTTCAGAAAAGATTTCCGTATTTTTCAAAAAACACTGAAAGGTTAAAAATCAGCTGGTTCAATACAACAATATAACAGCTGTTTTTTTATCGCGATTTCAGGGTTTCTTAGCCATAAAAGTTCATATGAATAATATAAAAATACAGTTTTTCAGTCTCACTCGCAAGGTAGCAAGAAACAATAATAAAAAGTAATAAATCAAAATTGCATAAGGAAAGTTGACGAAATCCTCTTTTCCTGAGATGAATTGATCCATAAAGGTTGTCAGGGCTTACAATTATCTGTATTCCCGTAGGATCCACCCCTCGCCCTTAATTACATCGACTGATGAGCATCAGAAACAATGTTTCAGAAGTTCCACTCTCAGGTAGTCAGAGTCATACGTCAAGACTAAATTAATGTGGGATATGTGATAGATCAGTGAGTATTTTTTTTTCTGAATGTATTGCAATAGTGTAGTTGACTGAAAAATAGTTATTTGTTCGTCAGGTAGATTAATAAAAAATATTGGACACGTATTTTTTCCTTTTGACACGTAAACATAAAGTGACGACGATACAGTGCATTGAAATATCGTGTGACGTCACGGTATGCTACACTTTGATGCGCTTTATCTTTGTCAATTTTGATTTATTTGATAAAGCAAAAAATACCGGTCCAATATTATTTGATGATCTCACTGACGGACTAAATAGAATTATCATTTTTTTAACCAGGAAAATCCTTATTCATCATCTTTGCTGCCATTCTCTCATTTTTTTTCCCTAAAATACCTCAATGTTAATTTCTTTCCAGGTAATTTTCTGCGTTTGCAAGTCATATATTGATAAATATGAAAAGAACATCACATCTTATTTTCCCAATAGCGGGTCTATCTGTTTTACCGTTTCTTATTTTGTAAACATTTTGTTTTTTATTGGTTTAACCACCGGTTCTCGTTTAACCTCCTGACGGAAAGTTATTTGACTGAAGATTATCTAAAATAATTTTATCGTATAAATTCTTTCAATGTTACTTTTGATGTTTAATGAGTTTGATCTTCTGCACATTTCTGTTTCAATCCAATACCGATGGATTTCGTATTAAAGGCTCACTTCCCTTTGTACGTCGTTATTTTGTGATTTAAAATGCCTTTTGAAACAGGAATTAAAATGTTAAACTCTTTACTGAACATGTTGATGCAAAATGGAGTATTTATCGAAATAATTGCATTAAATACTGATAATGTTAAGTTTCAATATTTTCTGATCGTTATTGTACTGATTTTTTCTTGATTTGACACGTTTGTAAGTAATTATCATCTTCCTGCCCTTATCCCATGTTACTTGGGGTCGGCGCAACACGTTTTCTTCTTCCATACCGTCCTGTACCCCATCACGCTATCACTGACTCCCTTTTCTTTCATATCACTCCTCACACAGTCCATCCATCTTTTCTTTGGCCTTTCTCTCCCTCTCCATTGGTGAATGAGGTATAACCGCATTTTTATCAAAATAAAAGCTCGTCTTTCTTCAGTTCTTTTTACACAAATATTATTTGTAAACTTTACAGTTTCTTTGTAGGAGATACCTGAACGTTTCATACGTTCGTTCGTTGTTTGGTTGGAATTACGAAAATCTTCCATTGATAGAAAACTACACTCGTAGTGATATGGGCTACTTTTATGTCGAAAAAATGAACGGTTCCTGTGGGATTGACCACAAAAGCAAGTTCTCGGGAAATATCTAGTAAATTGTATCGGTATTTTACCGACAATCAGTACCGTTTATTTTTAGCTCAGTACGGGTTGCTTATTGTGCTACTTGACGGCCATAAAACTTAATGAAGCGTACCTATTTGTATGTTAATCAGCTACAATAATACTTGTGAACGAATCGACAATTACCGAGTATTGCTTTCCTTGTGAACCATAACGATTGCACTTTGTGATACGAAGTTTTTATGAGCATTTGGGTGGTCCTAAAGGAAGAGGATAGATTCTATTCAACTACGGATCATCATCGTTATCATCATTACAGCCTAAATACGCCTACTGCTGGATGGTATCCATATATTATATATATATCCCTACTGGTCTCCCGAAGTGTAGCCATACCGACCGGTCTTGTGCTTCGCGCATTCGAAGGGTAATATTATTCTCATTTGTGTACCAACCTACCTTATTTTTTTATTTTTTTCTGCGGGAAGCCTTCAAAAGGCGCCTGGACCTTTGAGGATAAGACCAGAGAGTGTAGAATTTTTACCTCATTTAACCACCCCGGTGATCACCATCAACACATGGTGGAGGCCCCGTTACCTCATAAAATACCAACTCGGAACCCCATCTGTGCAACGCCTGTTAGGGCACATCCCTGGGGAAACTGCGAAGCGTCTCCCCTGAGCCTCGCTGTGCACGTGACCACTGTGCCACCGTTTTACCTGGAGTCACATGCTGGGCGGACAGAGTCCCCAATTTGGCCGCCCGTGACCCCGGAGTCCCACCTGCCTATGCAGTCGGGGTTACGGCGTTTTAGTCGTCGAGGCGGTTGCCTCCACAACGCCTTCTTCTCCGAGCGGGATCAGCCCTCTCACGATCCCGCTGGCGGCCTCCTTATGGACCATCACGGTCTTAAAGAAGGAGGCCATTTCTCTCCAGTTTTCTATGTCTGCCAGCATAGCCCTCACTACTGTTGCAGATACAGGTCTCACCCGATCCTGGCGACCAGGACGTGCCATTCAGAGGTCACGCAGGGCACTCCTCGAGCGTGTGCTGTGCAGAATACAGGTCGCCTCCACGATGGTGGCAATTTGGCGTGGCCTCTCGCCCAATCCTATTCAGGTACTCACCGAAGCAACCGTGCCCGGTGAGTACCTGAGTGAGCCTATAGGAGATGCGCTCTCCTCTTTTCAGCCAAGCGTCGAAGTGCGGCAGGACGGCTTCGACAACGCGCTTACGTGAAAATTGCTGCTGCTGTAGCCACTTGCGCTCCGCCGCTCCAGCACTTGTCACTGTTCCTGCCGATTCAGCCTTACCACACCTACCTACCTAACGTTTTAATTACTCTAAAAATTTAAAAGGTTGAGTGCAAGTTTTAAAACCTAGTATTGTTGAAAATTTAAATAATGCTCAAACTCAGCCTACACAATCCTTACATGTTTTCTTCACCGAAATATTTTAAAATACATTAACATTACCAGGGCAGCATAAAAGCCAAATACATACTTTTGTCAGTATGAAAATAAACAGTTGAACAATCTGGGCAGAAACCGCTTGAAATGTTAGCGCTTATCACGCAAATGTTAGGAATATTAATCACATGTTATCCTATAGCGTCAACACCATGTTATTTCTGTGACGTTACTGCTTTAAACACTGGTGAAATAGCTGCTGGTTTCTATAATTTACTGGCCTCTAGGTGCCCTGATGCTTGGCATAGGCCTCTTGTCGTACTGAGAAGGTATAAGCTTTTTAATACCATCCTCGCTGAAAACCATGAGATGAGTTATCATAGGTACGAGTATTTCTTATCAAATCTTCTCCATACGAAACTACCTTTTGGAATAGACAACTAGAATCAAAATTGTTTTTTCTTTTTTGCCATTCACAAAGACCTTGTCGAAATAAATGACTTGAATTGGAATTTGAATAGGATATTATGTATGGGAGAAACTATGGACAGAGTTTTCAAAGATATTCTGGCCTGAGAAAGAGGAATAATTTAGAGACCAAGAGATTAAAACATGCAAAAAGTATTTCCTTTAACCTCGGGACAGTCTGGACTATCAACACCGTAGTGACATCACCTCAACTGATCCTGTGCTCTACACATTCAGCGGACCATCAAAATTACAACAGTAAATTATGGGAACATAATTTAACACAGGACTAAAGTAGGTGTACATTATCTTGCAGTTTGCAGCTCGTAAATTTTGCAAAGGAAATGTTTTGATTAATTGCCGGGAAATGATAGTGGTATTCGCAGGGTTGAAATGTTTAAAACAGTGTTTGTTTAAAGCAGTTTAGCATAAATTTAGTATGGAAGACACATCGTTTTGCTTTTATTATTAAGCAGTCTGCCAGAGCTGGGCAAAATACATGCTTAGCTTTAATTAAAATACAAATTACAAAATACTCGCATCGCATCTCACATGTATTTAAAATACCCGATACAAAATATTTTTAAGTCATGTATTTGAAGTATAAAATACAAAATACAGTATTTTAACCATTTTTATTTAAAATATAAGTTATAAAATAAAGTCTGGTGTTAGGTTATGACAAGATACTTAGAGTTGGCAATATACACCTGTACTGTACTTGACGTATAGTACACGTGGAATATTGCCAACTCTAAATATTAATATACATATATATAGTGGTTGCCATTTTACGTACGAAGGCTATCGCGCGCTATTTTCTGCAGAACGCACCCGCACCGCATTAATAAGATCGTTAAATGTATTTATGTTCAAATATTTTTTAAAGCTATAAGTATTTAAAATACTAACTACAAAATACCTCAGCATGTGGTATTTGAAATACCAAATACAAATTAATTTTTAGGGTTCCATACCCAAAGGGTAAAAAGGGACCCGTGTTTTTTTTTGTACTAAGACTCCACTGTCCGTCTGTCTGTCTGTCACCAGGCTGTATCTCATGAACCGTGATAGCTAGATAGTTGAAATTTTCACAGATGATGTTAGTTATTCTGTTGCCGCCATAACAACAAATACAAAAAACAGAATAAAGTAAATATTTAAGCTCCGGTATTCGAATGAATTAAAATTCACAAATAAATCAAATTATGTATCAGTAAAATTAAATATTTTCACTTAGTAAGATAAAATATAAAATAAAATATTGTTGCTAGGCTAAGTAAGATACAATATTAAAAACAAGTAATATTGGATGTGGAATAAAAAAATATATAGCTAAAAGATATACAAAATGTAACAATAAATCTTAATACAGTATAGTCATTTAAACGCCTAATAATTTAAAATACTAATATAATAAAACGATTAAAAATCTTTGAAAATAAAGTCGATTGATAGAAAATATCGATTCGGTACCGCATAAGGTCATCTTTAAATGATTAGTTTTTGAGCTGATAAATGTAATATTACAAGCTGGACAGAGAATAATAAATTATGTGTGTTTGAGCTAAGCCTCCCGGTACACAGCTTACAAAACATCATTGCTTTCTACGTCTGCTTTCTTGCATTTACATTTGCGAATTATTTATTCATTTCACTAAAGACTATTTTTAAAGAGGATTTTTTTTTGTGTTAGACTTTTAACCTAAATAATAATATAAGTATCAAACAAAATGTCATAACGAATACCAAAAGGCCGTATCATACAAGATATATAAGATTGGTTCTTGTTCTTCTAGTTTAAGTTTGTGATGCCCATAAGCCAGCTCGCCATTTACAAATAGAAATTCCATTCATCTCACGTAAGGACTGTATAGTCCTTATGGCCTTGACTGTCAGAATTAGCCCACTATATCAAGGTTGGCCCAAAACCTTACAGTGTAGCAAAAGATGTCATAATCACCATCATTCTTTCTGAAAGACCACGTCCACAGCTGATCAAAGGCCTTGCCCAAGTTTTTCCATATATCCAGGATTCCTTCGGCCTTAACCAGGTCATCGATTCACCAAGAAGGAAGCCTTACAGCACTGTGTCTTCCGGTAAGTGATCGCTACTTAAAGGACACTGCTAAGGATATGCAAGTAGATAAATCTTGATATAAGTAAGATGGTTGTGCTTAAATTGCGGAGATATACAGTTGGAATAAGCACAACAGTTTGTTTTCTACAAACCAGTAGCCAATTGCATCCCTTTGCAAAATCCTTATCAAATTGGTCCAAATAGCAAATACGGTGCTATTTTCCTTGCTCATTACCGAGTCCCGAGAATACCATTCTACTAATTATTTGCGCAGGCCAATAAGAATAATATTTTATGTGACATTTCTGCTTTGAAAGCGTAAATATTTAATTAAAGAACTAGAAATGAAATTGTAACAGTGGAAATAATTAAATGGATCCAAGAAATCTGTGTTTGTACAGGTTAGTTGATCTACAATCTTAGAATTAATTAGTATTAACATTTAAAATCTTGTTGTACTAATTGCGAGCTTAATAACTCATGTTTATTATTTTATAACTACTTAATTATTAAAAGTAAGTTTTTTTTGTTTATTTTCTCTTAATTGATCATTTAGTATTCACACCATGTTTTAATCCACAATCGTGAAAAACCTCTGTAGAAAATAACATTTTCAATTCAATTTGCAACACAGAATTTAACAACTGCGAATATTCAATTTGCATGGGAAAGAAAATGCTGCCTCAAACACTACCATGTCGACCATTCTCATTGTCATGTCATTATTCTACCATTCAAGGAATCATCATCATAAATTCAGCCGAAAGACTGCTGAACATAGGGCACCACCAAGTGTCGCCACATTGACCGGTCTTCTGCGTCTCGCATCCAGCGGATCCTCCAGGTCAACGGTCCACCTAGTGGAAGACCTTCCAACGCAACGTATCGACATTTTGAATCAGTCGCAGCAGGAGCCGGCGAGCGCTTGAGAACTTCTAATCCGTGTTCCGACATTATAATATTCGTTATACAGTACGCTAAATGCTTTCAGTGGACGACAGACTAATGACTAATAGCAATGCGTTCGCAGAGTATGACAATTTCAAATCTACCTACATTTTTTCCAGTCATACCACATATATCAAAATTTGTTCGATATTTTAACGAGTAGGTATTTTAACGTAAATATTGGTTAGGTGTATTAAATGTTGACATTTTGAACATAGGTATAATGACTATCGACATTTTGAATCAGTCGATATTTTAATGACTCGGCATTTTATGCTTAGGTATAACGAATTTCGATAAATATTTATTTCGTCGGATCGTGGAGTCTTAGTAATAGGGTCCCGTTTTTAACCAAAAAACCTCCTCCTTTTTGAACAGAACGGTTAAAATACAATATTTTGCTATTTCTCGCAGACTTTCTGAAATTAAACCTAGCCTACCCATATCTTAAAATATACCCCGTCACCAATAAGTTACAGCATTGCGATAATTCAATCTCTTCACAACCGGTAAAGCAAGCGTTACTAGCCCGCTTTCCCATTATACTTGCATGTGATATGTGGAACCAAGAGCGAGAGTTACAGCTTTCTACGGGGCATTAAGGGCGTGCACACTATGCGATTTTGTTGACAATATCTACCGGATGAGGAGATACGGTGGAGAAATGATAAGTGACATACTGTGTATGTCACTTATAATTTACACCATGGTAATCGTGAACGCTGTGTGTAAAAGTGAAAATATTAAATATAAAAACTGTGTAGAATTTTCCTTTTTTCGTTCTAATTTGTTAAAAGTCCAAAGGGTGAAATCTCCTTTTTAGGGTTCCGTACCGAAAGGTTAAAAACGGCACCCTATTACTAAGATGCCGCGGACCGTCTGTCTGTCTGTCTGTCCGTCTGTCACCAGGCTGTATATCATGAGCCGTGATAGCTAGGCAGTTGAAATATTCACAGATGATGTATTTCTGTTGCCGCTATAACAACAAATACTAAAAACAGAATAAAATAAATATTTTAGTGGGGCTCCCATACAACATACGTGTTTTTTTTACCGTTTTTTGCGATAATTGTACGGAACCCTTCGTGCGCGAGTCCAACTCGCACTTGGCCGGTTTTTAAGTATATTTGCCTTCTGAAAAATCTAAAACAGTCATGTATTTTTTTGATATTTCAGAGCAGATAACAGCCAAAAATCATTAAAACCAGATAATTTATTGTTTTTCATTTCATTTCACATTTCATAGCAAGAATATAATCAACACGGTAGAACTAATTTGAATCACGAAGACTATAGACAAAAATATGGCACCACTTATTATCATCCCTTTTAGTACCGACGTGCTCGATAGATGGCGTTGTACCACCAAACGCTAAAACGTAATCGCGGTATCGTTTTGTTCACTACGCTACGCACACATAAAGGGAAGGTAGAAATTGTTAGCTACATGATACTAGATGGAATAAAGAAAAAAATTGTGCGTATTTTTTTAAAAGTCAGTTTATAATGACTTTATAAAACTAAAATGTATATATATAGTCATATATATTTTTTTTTTTCTAAAAAAAGATACTCAACACATTTCAAATGAGTTTTATACATATAATACATAACTTTAATCTAGAGCTACTTAGGTAGATAGGCGACACAATGCATAAACCGCTAGGGTTTGTATATTTCAGTCACTTTTTTCTCTTATTATTAAAACAGAAGATACTAGATTTTTATTAACTACCAAATAAAACATAATTTCATAAAAAAGAAGTTTGACGCTAAACAAATTCGTGACTTAAAACAATTATCGTATTATAACAAACCGTTGCCTCGTGCTAAGTTTAAACATAGAACATGCATCGTACACTTATAAATCAACATTCTTGAATTTGAAATTGAAATGAAGCGAAAACATGGCGTTTGTCGTGAAGTACGATTTTTCCGGCAACAATGGAACGAATTACGGTTATTTTTAGTTACATGTTGACCGGTGAAAAAAATGTGAATAATTTACTAAAGGCTTGTGTGTTTGGTCATTTGAGACGTACGAATATGGTAAACCATATTAACCTTAACTAATATTACAAAGAGGGAAGATTTTTGATGTGTTTGCGTGGGTGGTAATCTCTGAAAATGGTGATCTAATTTCGAAGATTCTATCACTGATAAAAACATACCTATAAGATATATTTATCCTGAAAGAATACGCCACGGGACCGAAACATTCGGCAAATTCTACTCATGTCTTATGTAGGACTACCCTGCCTTAGGCCTTAGACAAGCGAGATTCTATCAACGTAAGTGTCGAGATTGTGATTGGTAGAATGTCAAAAATGTATGGGATTTCTAACATTTTGGCATTTCGACCGTCTCCTTCGCTTCGCTTCTAGAGCGTCTAGTATTTAACTAATGTCACCTTTTTTTTTGTTTATGTTGGGTTTGCTCTTGACTCTAGTCTAGGTCAGAGGTGACAGACACAAAGTCGACGATGGAGAGAGCTTACCCAAAAGAAGCCTGTTCACTCTAACTTTGAAGAGATTCGGGTTGTATGCGTTCGGAAACACAGACGAAAGCAGTGAGTTCCACTCTTTTGCAGTGCGCATTATGAAGGATGTTTGGAAGCGCTTGGTGCGAATTGGTGGAATGGCAACTATGTGAGGATGGTAACTTGTAGTGCGTCTAGATGTCCGATGGTAGAAGGGGGCCGGCGGGATGAGGTCGTGGAGTTCATGAGCACACTCGCCAAAATACAGTCTGTAGAAGACCGACAAGCAGGCAACCTTACGGCGATGAGCCAAGCTGTGAAGCTTGGCATCTACCAGTTTGACGTCGCCAATTAGTCTCTTAGCTCTGCGTTCCACCGAGTTAAGCTTGGTACCGTACGGCACCTAGTGTCTATCTGTGATCTTTCAAATGTTTTCGCACGTTTTATCTGTTATCGTGTCTACGTATAGGTAGGTACTTACATGCCATGTTATTACAGATTTAGATTAACATCATAATATTTAACATCAACTACTTACTACGAAAATTGTTTTGCGATCTTTAATATAAATGTTAGAAATTTTGCGCAAATACATACGAGTACAACGTTACTCAATTATTCAACAACCCCTTTGATACAATCTATGCAAAACCTATTTGTGTATCTACTTTGTATTTTCCAACATTACTTTCCTTCTCACACGTCAATTTGTAAGACCTCCACGAAATCTCATCGAGAACTGTTTGAGTTTCAAATAAGTTTTCACCTCAAAAGAAAGGAGATAACGATGCAGGCTTTCTCGGTACACCTTGCAGTTATATTATGTTCTTTAATTTTGTTCAGATATTGTCAACAATTCCAGGATAGGTACCATACTCTTTTTGCAAATGATGCGCGATGGTGTTACCTGTTAGGTATTTTTAAAAAACCGACTTCCCAAAAAGGAGGCGGTTTCTCAATTCGACCGCATACAAGTTTTTTTTTATTGTTCGCGGATAACTTCGTCGTTTATGAACCAATTCTGATCATTCTTTTTTTGTTAGAAAGGAGATATCCCAAGAGTACCTAGTAAGTAAACTAGGATCTGATGATGAAATATCCTAGAGAAATCGAGGGACTCCTGAAATATGATGGGCATACACACAGAGATTTTGGTATGTTTATCAACAATGCAATCATTTACACTCAGAAAGTGTCATTTAGTGAAATGGAACTGATGGAGAAGACCACAGTTGGCCACTGGAAATCCTTAATGCTACATATTATATTATTTTGTATTGTACACATAAAACTTCAAATACAATGTCTGCACATATACGAGTATCTACACAGGCGAGCTTAACCCAGAATTAGGTTCAGTATCAGAAAATCTCAATGCAATACTTTTTTTTAAAGGGTTTCTGGCGCTGGCTTATATACAATATAAAATAAAATTATTTCCATTACAAAAATAACACATCTGATAAAAGAACATGCTGCCTTATCCAGCTCTTTTCTACCTCATTTGTTTACTTAATCACGAAGCAAAAAAAAACTAGCAAATAAAAGGTAGTTTATTTTTAATTAGAGATAAGGTTGGACAGTGCAGCGTTGGTTATCTAGCAATGCGGTACGTGATCCCTGTAGTAATTCCCTTTCGGTGTTATCGCGGCATCTGAAGTAAGATTGCACACGTTATGAAATGCTATCAAGCTATCGTTTGTACTTAGGACTGTAATGTTGAAAGAGAGTCTTGGTTTTGGAAGCAAATATGCTAGTTATTGAGACAGATTTTCAACGGTTCACCGATTTTAATAAACGAGAGATAGTTTAGTTCTCTAAACATTACTGTTATAATCACTGTTTTTGTTACGTCGAGAGCTTCATAAATATAGTTCAACCCATAGTGAAAAGATTCACCAGACATGTACTAAAGCGGAGATGATTGTAACTATGATTAGACGCAATTCAATCTAGGACTGAAATCTTAAACAATCGACCAAAATTCATGAATTTTATGAATTCTACGAATTCATTGATGAAAAATATCAAACGTCATTTGCAGATGGTAGCTGAATTCTGTTACGGTCTTCCTGATCAGACTTTGTCCCATTGTCCGTCTAAAAAAACGCTTCGGATGCCGCAATAAACGTTAACTACCTGCAGTACATGCACCGTCAAGACAACAAGAAGAAAAACTCAATCTTAAGACGAAATATTTCTAGAACTTTTGGACACTGCTAATATACATAGAAACCGATTTAGAAAAATACTACAAGAATGAAAAACAACAAAATGTCAAGACCCAAAGACAAACAGCGACCTAATCTAATATAGATAATTTACAAGCTGAAGAAAAAGATCCCTACTAATAAACTCCAAGTGCTCCAAGCAACAAATCTGACCACAGCCTAACAAACATGAACCGTACTAACCAAACAAAATGAAAATATTCAAAGAAAAGTGCGAACAATTCCTGTAGTCAATTCCGGGGCGTAGCATTATTAACACTGCTAGCACAATGAGGAGTTAAGTTACTTTAAGATTTTAGCCACCATCATACAGGTGTAATAGAAAGCTTACTCATTATAATGAGATCATAATATGGTCACCGGATTTATCTAATCACAGAATATCTAATATCATATAGAGAGGAGCTAGTCACAAATGGACCTCATAGCGAGTTAGCGATTGCCTTCGTACTATTGAACAATTACGGTGGTGCCTAGTCTAGAAAGTTCATAAAGTTATTAAAGACTTGTATTAGTGTACCATTTATTTGATTCTTTTAGTAGCCGATAACAGTTAGCATTAGGACAAAGACTAAGATTGCATATTGCGAACTTTTCGCCAGATAACGAATACAGCGATGCTGTTTATCAGCGTGTTAACACATCCTTACCGAGATTGTAATAAGGGTTGGTACCACAGACATAAATCTAACTAGACGACGCAATTGTATGTACTTCCTGTGCCAAAAAACGGAGTAAAGTTACGATAAATGATTTTCATTTAGCAATATCGGCACCGGAAAACCACTGAAATCTAGAAAAAAGGCATTTGCCTTTATATGCCATATTGAGCTGTAATGACTGTATAGAAAAAGTCGGCAGAGGCATTGGAAATGTTTTCTTTCATTGATAAGTAAATTTGTTTTTAAGTTGTGTGTGATAAAGTGGCACGCTTGGTTTTCATACAGATGATGGGACTTGCGTTGTCTAGTTACATTTATGTCTGTGGTTGGTACTGAGTGGCATTTATAAGTCGGCCTAACAATGGAAATTCTGTATGTCTTAATTCTTACTTTGCACGTGAGTTCGTTAAAGTTACGAAGATCGTACCTTAGCTACTTCACTTATTAAATTTCGCTCAAGTAGTGTTCCTATAGCCGAGGCTGAACACCGTATTATCTAACTATGTCAAGATTAATACGTAGAAGACTTGGATTAAATCCGCTTCAAGTAAAGTTGTTAGACTTCAACAGTACTTAGGCTGTGGTCTTCTTTTGTTTGATTGGCATTCTTAGTACGGCTTTGAAGAAGTTGGCTGGAGGATTAGAGATTGCTACAGCCTACTTTGTTCGATCTATTGAAGTTGGTGATTTCTATTTCTAATACAATAAAGGTGAAATCTTTGAATCTAAACGCATGGATAATAGACATCAGCATATCATTTCTATTAGCAAAAGTGCGAGAGATTTGCCTTGTTTATTGAAGAGTTTTGTTGTATATCTCCGATCTTCTTCATCAGATTTTTACCAAATTTAAATAGGACCACCCGAGAAGCACCAGCATTCAAATAAAAGTAATCATCAAAATCGGTTCTCCGAGTAAAAAGTTTTGAGGTGACTTACATAAAAAAAATAGTAGAATTGAGAACCAACCCCTTTTTGAACTCAGTTAAAAATACTTACATTATGATATTTTCTTATATAAAAGTAAGTAGTTTTCTATTCTATTCTTCTTCTTTTTTAATTCTGACATAATTTATTTTTCTTACTACTTCACGTCAACCTCTAATTTAATTCTCACATTTAACAAAAATGTTAACCTAAATAATGTTATCAACGAAAAATCTACGTACAAATGAATTTAGCCCAACTTTAATTCCTGGGATGAAATTCAGGCACTGTGAGAAATCCAGACACGCAAATAAGCGGATAAAGAACACGAAGTACTGGGAGAACAGGGACACAGGTTAACGCTTTGTGCAAACACTTTTTATCTCGAAAAACTTAGCTTGAATTTCATATATATTCAACTGTTGTGTTCCATTTTTTCAGTCGTCGTAATTTACTTTTTATACGGTAAATAAAGACTTGCTTACAGAAATAACTTTTGCAATAATATTTTCTGTGTCGAGACTATGTTCAGAAAAGTTAGCTCTCTTGTTGAGGAGTTTATCTAGAAAATTTAATGATCTCTTTTTTGTGTGTCCGTTAAGTAAATACACCATTTACTAAGGACCCATGTCTACTAGATAAAGAGTTTAATAATTGTTCATGAGCAAATTGAATTGCTGAAAATTTTTAAGTGAAGTTTACATAAGCAACCAAAGTTAAAGATGCTGCCTTACGCAAACAATATTATTCATAACGTTTAAACAATCTCATCATGCTATCGCAAGATATCTAAGCAAGAATTGCTAGTAAAAGTGAATTAAGTAAAACTGTCGAAAAGTCAACTTGTAAAATAAACCTATAAGGGAACTTGTAAAATAGACCGCACTATTCCCAAACCACTGCCACTCCTAAAAGCCAGAACCAACAGTGGCGACCACAAGAATAGCGCCGAGGCAATAAAACTCGACGAAGTCTCGGCGTATTATTCACTGTCTTGTATCCCGTAACGAAATAAACCAGAAAATAATAACGGAGATCTATACGAAAGATGTACACAACGTCAGAAAAAAATCGAATCAATTAGTATGTTGCTAGACAAGAGTTGGAGCAATAATATTGAAGTAGCTATTGACCTGAAATCGAAAAATTCTTCCGAAGTGTTGATTCAGCAAAACCTGCGTGTCGACAATGGATATAACTCTCCTTAACACGTTATCTACAGGGAAAACTCTGTTGAACGGAAAATGAATCTATCGGACGAAATATTTTTGTAGAAAAAGTCTATCCAAGTTTATGTAGTGATTGATTGAGTTAATTCTTTTTTGGACGGTTAATGAACGGAGACATAACATAACATCACGCCGATGTTTCCCTAAAGGTTAAGCAGAGGTGAACGTAAAGTACCTACCTACATCCACATTTTGACAGTTTACGAACGAAGACGTCAAAGTTCTCAATTGAGTCTGCCAACATACTAAAAAACATTATTGTGTAAACATTTTTGCTTGTAAGTTGACAGTTAAGTCTGCTTTTAAAAAAAAAAGGTAGACATGGACAAAATATCTTATGTCATTTGAAAGAAGCTGAAGCTTTCTATGTTTTGCGTAGTTTTGTTTTTTATTTATTTATAAAAAACGTTGCCCCACACTAGACTAGGCACTAATATCTTCCTGTATCGTGGGTGAGTTTTCCAACCATTTAACCTCTCATACACAAGACACCCAGATCTGGAATAACTAAAGGCCATACAAATATTTATTCCGTGCGGGAATTGAACCTGCGACACGCAGCGCAGCAGCCGATCGCTCAACCACTACGTCAACTGCGTCGTCGATAGAGAAGAGAAGAAAATGTAGATAGCCATTGAACCACGTTTTTGCAGAAATACATGAAAATTATGCACTAATGTAAATACTTAATATATTACATTGGCACAATACAAGTTAAGATGTCTATAAGAAAATCTTAAACCACATTAGAAATGACAGTACGCTAGACATATGAAGACATTATGACTAGTAGATCACCCAAAGACCCTGACACTTAAAAGTTAGCAAATATAATTAAACCGGAACTTCACCGACAAGGAAAACTGTCTGTTTTCGTGTGTTGTTTAGTATATAATTTGGATATGTAATCAAATTCAACACATAAAATAATCAGCTATATATCATCATCATCATATCAGCCGAAAGACATCCACTGCTGGACATAGAACTCCCCCAAACGTGACCGGTCCCGTGCGTCGGTTGGGAGGCCTTCCAACACAACGTCTTCCGGTTCGCGGTCGCCACTCCAGAACTTTTCTGCCCCATCAGCCATCCAATAGTAAGTAATTAGCTTTCATAGAAGAAAAAATGCCAGGAACACACATGCAAGTTAGCATACGTTTATGGTGATGATAGGTTGTGCCACAGATAATATATTTCTACAGTATAGCACTGTAGAATTATATTATCTGTATCACCAACTTTTCAAATCAAAATCAAAATTTGTTACAGCATAACCTTCTTTCGCTTTCAGCTTCCAGAAAACTTAAACATAAATTAAAGACCCATGTCCCCCATTTAACCCCAAGAATATTTTACCCTTGAGTTGAGCAATTCGCAAATTCATCAATTAAATATTCACAACAAAATGAGAGACGTCGAGGTCAAAGGGCAAATAACTAAATATTATTTGAAAGGTTACTACGTATCATCAATTTAACCTAACAGCATATAAACTTGTTAAAATGTCAAAGGATAATATTTATTAAGAATAGTGACACGGCAATTAATATCTTAAAAGTAACTAACAAAAACTGCCACCAACCATTAAATAGCTGGCTTTTAGGATAAAAACATAATTCTATGTCTATGCTGTTCATTTTTAACCCATGACGGAAAAAGAGGGGTGTTATCAGTTTGACGTGTGTTGCTGTGTATCTGTGAATCTGTGTATCTGTGTGTCTGTCTGTGGCATCATAGCGCCTCAACAGATGAACCGATTTCGATTTAGTTTTTTTTGTTTGAAATGTGATTGTGTCGACAGTGTTTTTAGCTATAGAATAAAATCGGTTCAGCCGTTCAAAAGTTATGGGCGTTTTACTGTTTGAATCGGGATGTTTTCGCAACATAAATGTGTCGGGGGGTTCTTTAAATTTTGAAATTTTACTTGTTTAAATTTATTTTCAGCCTGTTCTGTTCCACTGCATGGCAAAGGGTTTCTCCTTTCAAATCCTACCATACTATTATAAACCTGAAAGTTTGTGAGGGATACAATCTGTCTACTGAGACTAATAAACATCCATTCGATGTTTGTTAGTCTTTCACGCAAAAACTATTAATCGGATTTTGATGAAAGTTAACAGGAATATAGCTTATACATCAGAATAACAAATAGGCTATAATTTATAAAAATATATAATACTACTAATACCAAGCGAACAATGCCGCGGGCAGCAGCAGGTATAATTATCTATTTTTGGTTAATGGGCCTAGGCATCAAACTAGTTTCACCACCTTCACCTAGGTGGCTTTTCTTAGCTCTGAGCTGAATGAAAAAAGTAGTCGCGGGTACCTTTATACATTCACCGAATTCCGAAAGGAGATATTTTCGTAGGAGCATTTAATAACGAAGATCACTGAAAGCCTCTTAAATTTTAATTTACCTAATCTACCGGAAATCTTTGCAAATTGGCTCGGAATTGTATTAATTTTCATCCATTTTCCCATCGCAAAAGTTGTCTCAAAAAATCCAATTGAAAAAGCCTTTTACCTTAAATGTTACAAAATAATTAGTACATAGGTAAACAAGACTAATGAAATTCCTTTCCATAGAAACGTTTCAATTCAATTAACCCTTTTAATTGAATTGAAGCAATTGGAATCCATCCCCCTGGTTGTTTTTGGGGGGGAACCTGTAAAGTGGGGCATAGAACGTCGGACTTATAACTTAATAATGTTAATAACAATGGAAGTTTCTATGTTGTGGTGTATTAACTAAAGTTTGTTAGTACTGACAAACGAATTACTAAGAATATAATTCAATATTCTTAGTAATTCTTCAGACACCAAAAAAAAACTTATAAGTATTTTGTTCCAACAAATTGTTGTTGGGACAAAATACTTATAAGTTTTTCTTGTAAAACAGATGTGTATAACTTTTATGGTGGTACAATAAAATATATATTCTATTCTATAAGTTCTTTCAAAATTATTGGGAAGTGAACACGCTTGTCTGGTCAAAATATAACGTTTATATTTTCGAAGAAATGAATAGAAAGCTGATAAATATGTACTGAATACCAATCTTATTGCCGTCAAAAGTATTACTTTCTTGAAACAGACAAAATATCAATACCAAACCAACCAATCATAGACATAATATAAGTCTGAAATCGCCAACCCGCATGGGGAACTACGATCACACGGAACATTCTTATTTCTGGATCGTTTTTAACGGATCCGTCGCTACTGAAGGTGATGTTCACACCGCACTTACAGTACCGTTTTAACGGATCCGTCGCTACTGGAGGTTCTCACCACATTTATTCAGTGTAAAACCTACTTTCAAACAAAACGGATCAGTATTTTAATACTGATGTGTGTGTGAACACGCTCATCAACTATTACGTTATTGCCGAATAAAAACGTATACGATAAAGCGGACCTGTAAAACGGACTACTGTGTGAACGAGCCCTTAAGCAAGCGTGTTGACAAGTGCTTGTTTCTTCTCTGTATGACAACAGGCCTTTGCCTTATCGTGGGACAGAAACAGTCTAGTATTATTACCAACCTCAAAAGGTAATAACGATACTAATCGGCAGAATAATATAAAAAAAATCGAAAGGTTGACGATCAAGTTACACGGCTGATATCTCCACTCTCATCATCATTATTGTTAACCTTTTCCCTCACTTCATTCAACTTCCTGTAACTTGATGACACGCAACTATCAAGATTTGTTTCATTCCCCATTCATCTTATATTTTTATCAGCGTGGAAACCAATCAATCAAGTCTTTATCACACGTCAAAATCATCTTCTAAAAATTGTAAGAATGACAAGAAATTTTCTAAATACTTTCACTACTAAAAAGTATTTGAATACAACAAACTTTAACTCTCAATCGACGAGGTATTAAATGGTTGTTATCTAGAAATTTTACCATAGCATAACTGTTTTGCAATAGTATGTAAATTATGAGTGTTGATAAGCATGAAACAGGTTTCTGTGAGAAATGCTTTCCAATTTGTGTCATTCATGTTTCTGTGGTATCTCAGTATTTGCGTATTGAGAGATATTTCATTTACATGCCATTAGAGGTGAAAGAACTAAAAATAGATGTAACAAAATTGCTGTTCGTAAAGAAGATTTATCAGAGAAAACTTTTTTATGGAAAGGCATAAAACAAAAACTTAAACATAGACACCTAAATTAGAACACCAACAACAACAATATAACAAAACAAAAACATGAATTAACAATTGAAAAGAAACAGCACTAAGATTCCAAAAACACACTTAAATATTTCAAGAACATTCGCAGACAGTCAAACGGACTACTAAATCATTAAAATTGCCGTTACAAATCCTCATTACTTTGTATACAACCGTCTTATGCCCTCGAATAATAAAGAAAAATATTCAAAACATTCACCCACCCTTCTTGCATCTCTATAAATAAAACGCTCTCCGTCCGTTTATATGCGCTTATCTCTAAAACTGCAAGACCGATTTTAATAGAGCTTTCGCCACTCTGAACCATGTTTCTGAATCGAGATTGGAAGCAATAAAACTTTATGCTCGCTTCCAGATATTCCAGAAGGCAAAATTGAAGTCAGTCAGATAGCTGTCTCGATAATTCTTCCATACCAACCCGGGTTGCTTTGCTAAAGGAGTATAAAAATCCACGGACAATCTCGGCGAGAAATTTATGGCAACAATAAAATGTGGGATGTTTCCTCGCTCCAGCTAAGAGCTGTACCGGAATTGTTTGAGCCACCATTCGTATAGTTCTTCACAAATATATCTTCTATCACAATGCGGTAGTGTTCAACTTTGTTGGCAAGATTAAAACGCTCCCCGTTAGGGTTTCCTTCTGTCAAAATTGGTGCAACTTTGTACGTGATTTCATCAGCTCAGAACGGCGTAATATCTTTGATGAGTTGGTTTATTTAAAAAAATACTGTTGGTTTACAGCAAGACTTATATTTTATGATGAATAAGGAAGTGGAAATTGGGACTTTTAATACTGGAAGGAAATAAACTGCATAGGTAAAGGTATTTTAAAAAGTCTCTTATTTACTGTTTGACAGATGTAATCACAGAGACAATTATGTTATTATTAAAAATCCTTGGTTTCAAGGCAGTTCCTCGAGCATTACTTTGTGTTTAAAATTTAAAGACACGCTTGCGATCACGCATTTTTTTATGACGAAATAGATCTTTATCTTACTCTATGTAAGTACTAAGGTACTGATACTTACGAAAGACTTAAATGCGCCTTTATTATTTTAGATTGACCAACTATTGGGTAAATACGAAATTTTATATAATAAAAAAATGTTTATCCTGTATGTTTTTGTGGTTTACAATAAAGCATATCCCACGACACAGGGTATCCTAGACTGGGGATCTAGGTTTTATTAAATGCACTTATTATTTGTATTTTCTTGAGTAGGTACCTTTGCTATACTTTTTCCTATTTTATTTTGTTGCTGTGCTTAATTTATCTAAAGAAAGGTGTCCTAATACATTTATCTTTATCTTATATAATAATAATAGATAAATAATAAAAAAAACCGGCCAAGTACGAGATGGACTCGCGCACGAAGGGTTCCGTACCATTATCGCAAAAAACGGCAAAAAATTCACGTTTGTTGTGTGGGAGCCCCCTTATATATTTATTTTATTCTGTTTTTAGTATTGTTATAGCGGCAATAGAAATACATCATCTGTGAAAATTTCAACTGTCTAGCTATCACGGTTCATGAGATACAGCGTGGTGACAGACAGACAGACAGACGGACCGCGGAGTCTTAGTAATAGGGTCCCGTTTTTACCCTTTGGATACGGAACCCTAAAAAGAAAAGCTCACAAGGCTGGATTATAGACCACAAAACTTCATAAATCATAAATCATAAATCATAAATCATTTATTTATCTGCAAACATGGGTAAAAATATACATTGATGTTTTCTGTTCATTAATAAAGTTCTCCATGTTTAACCATCACATGGGTATGCAAATAATGAAAACTAAGTAGGTACAGAATAAAAATTTGATTAAATATGTCAGCCTTATGTAATAATTATGATAATATTTAAATGTCAGAATATGAAAATAAAAAAAAATAAAACAAACAGAAAATTAAATTACATGCAAATATAAGTTAAATTTAACTTTGTTTGTTATAAAACCCTAAGGCTAAGTTTTAGTTTAAAACTGTAGGGTGAAACGATAGGTTTAAACCTTAGGGTCAAACGTTAGGGTGTTACCGTAGGTTAAACCATAATTATGAATAATCCGTACGGTCAAATTCAAGTATTTTAGTATTAAGACTGTTCTTATTTATCTAAAACCTTACAACTCTAATTTGATTACCTCACAAACCAGTCCATGCAAAAAGAACCAAGGCTAAACCATAAAATCGAGCATTTAAAGGTAATTTCTAAATAAATCATTGTATCAGCTACGCGAGAGGGCTATTCATCCAGCGTTCACTTTCGAAATCAGTTTCACTATCTGCTAGTCTCTGCTTGCCTAGTACAACGTCTACTCAGCTGTTGTACGAATTAATGGCCGAAGTTAGTTTGAATTGATAAAATATTAGCACAGAGTATCTAGGAAATTGTCTGTTATGAATTATGGTGATATATTGTTTATGTAAATCTTAGTTTCATTACTTTGGAATAGAGTTGGAGTAATTTTATACGGTTTAGAACGGTTTTGGAATATACTGTTTTGTTATATTCTACGAGTCTTAAAAGCTTAACGTTTCATACATCCGTACTAATATTAAAATGCAAAAGTTACCCTGTCTATCTGCTACGCTTTCAGGCCTAACCACTGAACCAATTTTGATGCATTTTTATATAGAGATTGATTGGAGAAAGACAGGATACATTCTATCCCGGGAGTACGTCGCCTTGGACTAATATCATCACACTATCCTACTAATATTATAAATGCGAAAGCTTGTGAGTGTGTTTGTATGTTTGTTACTCATGCACGCAAAAACTACAGAACGGATCTGGATTAAATTTGAAATACACATAGATTATAGTCTGGAATAGCACAGAGGATACTTTTAATCCAGGGAATATGTTCTTTTGGGATAATTGCCGACATTCACGCGGGTGAAGCCGCTGACAGAAGCTAATTATTCATAAATAATAAATACCACACATAACATCACGCCTGTATTTTTCAAACGGTTGAGCAGAGGTGCACTTTTAGTACGCCTGTTTCGCACTTTTATACCCCAATATTAACGCAGTACTGGTCGTGCGCCCGCCCGGATCCAGAATATCAGAACCTCCTTTTGAACAGTTTTGTTTGCAAAATATTATTTGATTTACTTATGCTATGTTAGTTATGAAGAAATTCTAGCCATCAATTTTTCTGTGTAAAAATATTTTATACATCCAAGTCGTTTTGGAGGAGTTTAGAAATAATTAAAAAAATATAGTGTTGTTAATTATTTTTTTAAAGCAAAACTATTAGTTACATACACGAAAAATCCTTGTGTTCAAAATGTACATGAATCAATATTTTTTTTCAAACCTTTAAACCTAGCCGCTAAGGAGTATGCTTTAGAAAGTTACCGTTTTACGGCACTAAAGCGTATGTAGGCTCTTAACGTTTCATTTATAAAATCACAAATAATGGCTTACAGGTAATTGTTTTGTAATAATTGAATGATAATTTTATGTCATAACAGAACAAGCAAATAATGTCCGATAATATGAATAATTACAGTAAAAAAAACAAAGACACAAACACTTCCTCATTGTTTAAATATCTTAGAAATGTTAAAATAATACTTTGGTCACGACTTTTTTATCCGCATTCGTTGCTGCTACTATAATTTCAATAATATTATGATGTCAATTTTTTACGTGTCCATAAGTAACATTATACTATATCCACTCCATTGAATTGTACCTAATGTATTCAAAATTTAATTTGCAATATTTCATAGTCAAAGTTATTTTAGTGTTCCGCAATCATAGTTTCTATAGAACTGTGCACCTACTTTTACATATTTGTACAAGTGTCTATGATTATGTGTTACAGATATCTATTAAGGTGATATATACGCCCCAATGTAACGCAATACTGGCCGTGCGTCCGCTCGGTGCCAAAATATCAAAATTGAACCTCCTTTTGAACAGTTTTGTTTGCAAAATATTATTTGATTTACATATGCTATGTTAGGTATAAAGTAATTCCAGCCATCAATTTTTCTGTATAAAAATATTTTTAAACATCCAAGTCGTTTTGGAGGAGTTTCCAAAAGTTGCGAAAAAATATCGCGTTTTTAATATTTTTTTTAAAGCAAAACTATTAGTTACACGAAAAAACCTTGTGTTCAAAATTATGTACATGAATCAATAATAAATATATATTTTTTTCAAACCTTTTAACCTAGCTGTTACTGAGGAGTATGCTTTAGAAATTTACCGTTTTACGGCACTAAAGCGTATGTAGGCCCTTAATTTTAAAACGTTGCTCATCCTCTTATTATGCTGACTGTACATGACTAAGAAATACATATTTGCAACCACAGACATAAATCTAACAAGTAAAATTTCAAAATTTAAAAACCTCCCGACACATTTATCTTGCGAAAACAGCCCGATTCAAACAGTAAAATGCCCATAACTTTTGAACGGCTGAGCCGATTTTATTCAAACATAGCTAAGAACGCTCTCGACACAATGACCTTTCAAACAAAAAAAAATCAAAATCAGTTCATCCGTTGAGGCGCTATGATGCCACAGACAGACACACAGATACACAGCAACACATGTCAAACTTATAACACCCCTCTTTTTCCGTCGGGGGTTACAAAAACTAACTAGATGTCGCGATTGTATGTACTCGCGTGCCAAAAAACGGAGTAAAGTTACGATCTACGATCGTAATCTGAACTTTTCATTTATCATTATCGGCATCGGAAATCCACAGAAATCTAGAAAAATACCTTTTTATGCCACATTGAGCTGCAAATAATGTATAGAAAAAGTTGGCCGTTGCATTGGAAATGTTTTCTTTCATTCGTAAGTAAATTTGTATTTAATCTGTGAAAAAGTGGCACGCTTAGTTGCGTTTAGCAGAACTGTTCAGATTATACATAGTAGTTCTACGCTAAATCATATTCTCTGTCATTTAAAATCTGGTTCCATCGCCGTACTGTGACAACCGGCCCCTAAGTGGGCCCTAAGTACAGCCACACATTTGCTCCTCATTATGATAGTGCACGGTCATAAAAATGCACAGACCCACAATTTATTTTTAAATAATAGTTGATAATGACAAGGTTGTATGTTAAAATGTTTATCTTTATTTTTTTAGTCTGTGGTCTAGCCAGGCTATGTTAATGGGCGGTAAAGAATATCTTTTACTTCATACATACTATCTCATTACCGTAAAACGTATGACCAAGGTGTGACCTACTTTTAATTGCAGACAAAGAAAAAGTTTAAACACACATTTATTTCGACATTTACGCACAAGTTTTTAGTAAAAAATTAATGCTTTCGCTTTTAAGTGATTAAATGGGTGTTTTTGCACTCGTATTTATGAAATTAAAAGCCAGATTAAAGTTGCAAAAGATCAAAATAGGTTATTTTTTAAACGGGGACATACTCGTATGACGATTTGTTTTATTTGTTACTAACGGACGCCTCGCGGTTTCACCCGCGTAGTTCCCGTTCCCGTGAGAATACAGGGATTAAAAGTAAATGGGAAAAAAGACCATGTCATCCGGGGATAGTGTAGCTACCCAACGGTGAAAGAATTTTTGAAATCGGTCCAGTAGTTTTTAAGTTTATTTGTTACATACAAAAACACAAATCTTTCCTCTTTATAATATTAGTTATCCTTTCCTTACATAGTATAAAACAAAGTCGCTTCCCGCTGTCTGTACATACGAGTATGTATGCTTAGATCTTTAAAACTACGCAACGGATTTTGAAGCGGTTTTGTTTTAATAGATAGAGCGATTCAAGAGGAAGGTTTATAGGAATAATACACTCGGGCGAAGCCGGTGCCAGAAGCTAGTTTGTTTTTATAATAAATTACTACTCGAATACTACATTGTATAAGAAAACAAAAAGACATCTTAATCTTCACACATCGCTTAAACAAACGTTATTCTATAAACACATGTAATGTTGTGGGTCACCGATAGATGGCGCTTTTACAAGATGGCCGACATTTGCGCTATAGGCGCGAATGCATTGCAGTATCGCAACGGGATGAAATTAATGAATACTCTTTAGCACATCATTGGAATGAGACCAGCGGATATGTTAACGACCTGTAAGTTGTTTCTTATAATAAATATCATGTTTATGACGGAACGGTAATAATATTGACTTTAGTGCTTTAAAGAAGTGTTTAGTATAATTTGTATCGTCCTGTGCTTTATTTAGCGAGAGTTTTACATGATTTATTTTGCAAAATAGTGTCACAGATCACGAAGGATGAACTGGGTAGGTTCCGTCCAACTTAGTAAAACGCTGGGGCTTGTGTAAAAGTAACAAGTGAAGGGAACCCTTTGCTCTGAAGTGGGACAGCAACGGCTGTCAAAAAATTTAGGTAATGTGGAAGGCAAATATACCGTTATTTAACAGCTTATTTTTTTATTAAGATGCATGTAATTTTTATTAAAAACCTAACCCCGCCAGTAATTTATTAATTATTTAAATGAAAAATGATATCAGTACAGTCGCGAACAAAAAACTTAAACACACATAGGTAATGACATTTTATTATTCTATTTTTTGCGATTCATTCAATTACATTAATCAATCACCGAACGACGGGTTCAAAGAGTAATTATTTTGAGTGTATTGAATAATTTTCGTTAAGTCAATAAATCATGAATATATTTAAACGAAGTAACTAGTTAATTTGATGAATTACCTTGATTCGACTTTTCAAAGAGTTTGTTGCGTTATATTTCAAAGCTGTCAAAAGTATATTTTGTAAGTGATCTTGCTTTCAAAATCACTTCAGTTTTAATTCAAAATTAATTAATGATTCTTAACCACGCTATATTTCTAAGAAAGGACCTAAAGCCGTTCTTACTTAGTAGGTAGAGCTAGTGAAATATTAAGATAATAATAGCATTGAAAGTTCACCCAACGGGCAATGGAGAGGACTATGCTCGGGGTATCCATGCGTGATCGAATCAGAAATGTAGAAATCCGCAAGAGAATCAGGGTTACCGACATAGCTCGAAGAATTGCCAAACTTGAGTGGCAGTGGGCAGGGCAAATTGCTCGCAGAACGGATTTCCGATGGGGCAGAAAAGTTCTGGAGTGGCGACCGCGAACCGGCAGACGTAGCGTTGGAAGACCTCCCACAAGGTGGACCGATGACGTGGTGAAGGTTGCAGGGATCCGTTGGATACGGGACGCACGGATCCGGTCAATGTGACGACGCTCAGGGGAGGCCTATGTCCAGCAGTGGACGTCTTTCGGCTGATATGATGATGATGATCGAAAGTTCCAAGTGTATTTTTTTTTGTATGTAATGTACACATTAAGGTGATATTAGTTACCTATTTATCTATGTATTGACATAACATCTAAGTTTTAAGTTAAGCTGATCACACTGACCACAGATATCATCAACACACTAGCTTGAAACGCCCGCAGGGAGAGAAGGCGTTGCTAATCTTTATCGATATCATCTACTCAATTATCACCTATAAAATATTTAAAACTCCACCCAGCTAGTGTTTTATGCTGGCAAAACCTGATTAGTGCCCGTTAAAAAACGGCAATGAATATTAAGTAGAAATACATAGTCAGACACATTCCAAATTAAAAACAAGTCTAAGACTATTCTGACCAGCGCACCATGTTTTCTTGTTCCATACCTATCTGTTAATCGTCATCTTTTGGAGGTATGGTATTTGGTGTAAACTTCCGCAACATCCATTGAAAAGGAAGGATTTGTGCCTTTTTTTAGTCTTGAGAAATGCTCATGCATACTACGCTACCACGAGGAGATAATGCAGTTATGTGGGACTCCAACCCACTAAAACTTCACGGCGTCCTCCTGTGCCGTTTATGGCGTGAACACGGGCACGCGTTAGCACTCACCGCGAACCTGCCGCGGCTGGTCGTCATCGGACCCTCCTCTGGGGAGTACCCCCCATCACCGGCGCACCAGAACACACTGTCCGTCTTGACCACCCGAGGGACCAAACCAGTAAACGGGTGCCAGACGACCCCGTGTATAGCACCCTTGGTCCCCTTGTGATGGTCAATGGCCCCGCCACCTACTATTTTTCGGCCACAGGGGATAGGGAAAGCGGTCAACGCTATACCAACACTCCTCCTCCCCTGCGGCCCTACCGTGTGCACCATCAGACGGTGTCGACTGATGGTGCACACGGCGACACGACGTCCAGGCCGCAAAAGTCGGGAGATGCGCGCACCGGAATACCGGCACTCCTCTCCCGCCGACGGGTTGTGTGCCTGTCCCGGCCATCTGTCGGACGGTTGTTTTCGGGCTGTTGTATGTGTTCAAGTCTCGCCGAAAACTCTTCTTACGCGATGCAGGATTTTATGTGACGTCATGTCATTCGTTAGTGTGTGTCAGCATACATGCCGCCGCCACTTGCGACCGTTCTCAATAGACACCCCCAACTCAGGTCATCTTTCATACAGCCCATTTTTTGACCACCAGAAACCAGTTCAAGACAAACTAATGACAATACCGTACAGAATATTAGGCTCCATACGTCACGGAGACCCTTCAAAACCTTTCTAATTTTCATCTGCTCTCGTTGTGGTTACCGAACTCCATTGCGTGCTATAAATTCCCATAATAATAGGGTAATTTTGAGCCAAAACCAAACTTCATTATTTTCACCATACACCTCCGGAAATTATTATACTTTCGTCGCTCACTCATGACGGATGCCATAATCGTCCATTTCATATTTAAATCCATCACGAAACCAGTTTACTGCGGTTTCGTAACCTGATTGGTTTTCAAAGGATTCTCGACCTTATTGCGAACGAAGAAGGTTTGCTGGAAAAGAGTTTGTTATGTCACTTACGATGTTGTCTGTTGACTAGGTAAATATGGGAAAGCAGTGTAAAATAATTTGTTTTACTTATTGATAATCGTAAAATTAGAATTCGATTTTGATCGAAGTGTAAATTAGTTCTCGTTTATACGTGATGGCGTCACAGCAAAAAGTAATTGACTAGAGAGTTAATTTTCTTTTAATTTAAGAAATTACCGAGGAAACCAACAAAGATCTGTGTTAATTAGTATAATAAATGTAAACAATTTACATAGGCGTATTTTATACATCTAATTGGCGTTTCGGAACCAATTACACCAATACTCATTCGCGTAACATACAAATACCATTTGATTCCAAAGATTTCGAACTAACTGTTGAACTAAATTGAACCTTCACTCTCCAATTATAAGGTCATATTCTGATTGGAGTAGGAAATACAGAAAGTAGAGTGTTAAAACTTTATAGTCTTGGGAAGTGTAATAGGTATCATTGAGCACGCGTCGATTTGCTAAACGGATGATTGCTATTATTAACAATTATCATTTTATGAAACTCTACGGTTGTTTTTATTGATATCGGCTCTTATAATTTGGACTGGGTCAGGTCCAATTGGTCACTACACACACACATTTACCTATATCATTTTTTTTTTTTCGATTTATCTTACACATATTATAAGTGGTAAAATCCGCCATGTTTGTTTTTTTAACGTCACCTATTTAATAACACTGGTCAAGACGCATCTACCGATGTCTAAATTAAATAAAAGAGGTAATAAAGAAAACTTACAAGATACGCGCGAAAAACTAACCCTTTCCTCGCAAATAGGTAAAAAATATTCCTGACTATTGTTTTGTATAGTCACGTTCATAAAGCACTAAAATTTTCTAGCATTTTTTTCAATTTAAATATAGAATCAATACCACACGAAACGCTCGAGGCATATTGGAACGCGATCACATTATTTTAACGGCGGCATTAGCGAAACCCACCTGATTGCAAATGGCGGCCGCGGCGCTTAATACATCGCTGCAATTTGTAAAATAATTAAAGAAGCCTCAGGCATTCTGCTGTTATACGATAACATGTTAGGTAACCAATGTTATGTAGAATTAGATAACACGCGTTTTTGTATGAATAATTTTGCTAGAAAACTCGCAAAATTATGAGGAGGCGGGGTTCTGTCAATTAGATTTAAGCTTTAGCCTGGTTTTTAAATATTATGTAAGAAAATGCCTAACTTTTAACTTCGTCCATATTACGTTGTTTCTATAGGATTATTTTTCTTAAAAATTGACGACAACACGGTGTCTAAGGAGGATTTGTATTTTCTTTTTTATTAAATACGAATATACCCTATTAAATTGTTCAAGTTTGTTCAAGTGTTTGCATAACAGGAAGTCTATGAAATGTTACTAAATATCAATTAAAAACCACTCACTATGTTTTTTTTTACTAAATGTTACAGCTACGCCGAGTGTTTACCAAACAAGCAAAAGGCTTTATTTTGTAAGAAAAAAGTAAGAAAACGAATGCTTGACTCAACCTTTTGTCTCTGTTCGTTGTTAAGTAACTTGAGCGAATAAACTATTTATACACAAAGCCTTTAGGGAAATTGGCTTTTCACACAAAATGCCGAAGTGTTTATTACGTGAACTAAATTATATATTGTTGTTACAATATTGGCGAAGTTTGTTTTATAAAAAAACGCTTTTCTTATTGACTGTACTTTTTGCGCTATTTGATCCGTAATGCTTTCGTTTTACTTAACTAAGGCGCAGGCCACATAGAAATGGCGTGGGATGTGGACATGGCACGGGCGGCTTCCTATTCCATTCAAATTTCATACAAAATGGATGGAAATAAAGCGTAATTTGATAAGGCGCGGACGCCGAAATGGCGCGTCATAACCACGTCCGAGCAACGACATACCGTGTGTCCTAAATTGCGCTTTATTGCGTGAAAAATCGGTCCTAAATAACGAACGAGCTTAGGATAAAAACACAGAAAAACAGGCGACTTCGACTCAAACAAAAAACACAATGTGCCAGAAAAAACGACCCACTAAGAAAACTGCCCCTTAATCACATCTCGCTAATTACGTACAAACGAAATCCATTCCTTATCTTTTTGATATGGGAATACACTTATCATTCCCTCCTTATAATTTCCTCTTCCGTGACAACGGAATGAGTCAGCTGCTCCAATTTCTATACAGTGTAATTAATCTTGGGCTAAATTGATTCGTGTGTAGTGAGAAAAAGTGGGCGAGTGTAATTAGGGCTTGTCTAAGTGAAATCTTTGTAGGATTATTTGTTTTTTGGAAGATTATTTTTTGTATATGGGTTCAGGAAAAGATTGTTTATTAAACTCTACTCTGATTTCGTACTACGTTAGGTACGGAAAATTTGAGGGAATTAATATTATGACAGAGTAAGATTGAAGTTCTATAGAGCACATCTTCTAGATAAAAGATTTCCTCTTGAATCATTATGAACTTCGAATTGAATTAGTGAAATGTGACCTCTGCTTAACCCTTCAAGAAAATCAAGCACAAAGCTTTAGCCGTAAGGTCCCGCCCATAAGCACAAAGCGTATTAGGAATTCTTTCATTGTGCTTACAGCTAAGGAGTGGAATTCCCTGCCGTAGTCTTGTTTCATGATAACTACAACCATATGTTACTACTAGACAAGCATGTTTCACCGTAAGTAAGTAAGTCACCCAAAGGGCAATGGAGAGGGCTATGCTCGGAGTTTCCTTGCGTGATCGAATCAGAAATGAAGACTTCCGCAAGAGAACCAAGGTTACCGATATAGCCCGAAGAATTGCCAAACTTAAGTGGCAGTGGGCCCGTTGCTCGCAGAACGGATGGCCGTTGGGGCCGAAAAGTTCTAGAGTGGCGACCGCGTACCGGAAAACGCAGCGTTGGTAGGCCTCCCTCCAGGTGGAGCGACGACCTGGTCAAGGCTGCGGGCGTTCGGTGGATGCGAAACGCACAGGACCGATCAGTGTGGCGACGCTTGGGGGAGGCCTATGTCCAGCAGTGGACGTCTTTCGGCTGAAATGATGATATGTTGCTTCACCGTCGACCACATCATCGCTTACCATCACGTGCGAGCCTATCGATAATAAAAAGAGAGATCCACCAATGATTGCAGAGACATTCTTCCTTTGTAATACTTGCATCTATCATTGACATTTCAAATATTGTGTCAACATTTTTTCGACACTCACTATTTTCTCCGCGATTTCCGCATGACGTCAACTGTCATCATAACCTGTCAAAAGGTCGTTGATCTCTCATAGCATTGTGTGCAACGTTTAAGCTGACTCTAACTGGCCAGTAGCATGCAACTTGCGTATTGGCAAATCGGTATTTTCTAGGCAATATAGTAATCAACTTCGAGTGTATTGCCTAAGTGGTCTGTAGTTTATGCAAATAAAATACATATAAAAACGAAACAAATATTGACAAAGGTACCCAAATGTGTTTTGCAAAAAAACGGGTAATCATGGCATGGATTTAAATCTGCCGCAATAATAATTAAAACACTATATATGTATCGTGGCTAAACACATCTTCCATTTGACCTCTCCTTCGAATTTTGACCCTCTTTGAATTAAATAAATGGTAAAAAATAACCGCCACATTGACGGTTACAATCGTTAAGCGACATGTGGTCAACCTTAATGTCCCGTATATTTTGTACATACAAGTGCATTTGCCGAATCTTAACAGACAAGCCCTAAAAACCGGTTTTAGCGACAATCATCTGACACTGATCAACACTTGAATCATAAGAAAGAAAAGTGCAGAAAGCTCACTTCAGAAAACCCGAGAAACTTATGACGAACTAGCTTCTGCCAGTGGCTTCACCCGCGTAATATTCGAAATTATCGCACGGGAATATATTACCGGGTTAAAAAGCAGCCATTCGCATGTGCTATTCCAGACTAAAATCTATCACTGTGCCAAATTTCAACTAGATCAGATCAGTAACAAACATACACACACATCTATCCAAATTTCGCATTTATAAAATCAATCTGCCTAGCCTTTTCCCAAATTCATTGGAATCGGATTCCGCTAAGATTCAGCTAAGTACCAGTGTTTTACATGGAGCGACTGCCTATCTGACCTCCACAACCCAGTAACTGGGTAACACGATACATCTTGGCTGAGACTGGTGTCAGATCTAAGGCTTCTGACTACCTGCAACGACTGTCAAAGATCTTCAAATGACAGCCGGGACCAACGCCTTAACGTACTTTCCGAGGCACGGAGGAAACTCGGTATGTTGAAATGGTCACTCATCCACGGACCGATCTCATCAAGCGTTGCTTAACATTGATGATCGACCAGTGCGGCTGTTATTATTTAACCACGAGCTTCATTCTTCAAAATTTCTCATTTATACTATAACTTAAAATATGTTTAAAGAAGGCAGAGCAATAAGCACTCCAATGATTCTCTCTTTCTTCCACTACGTGTTCCAAAAGTAGACTATCAAACGGTTTCTGGAAGTCTCATCATGTCTTTGCATCAACCCAGTTATTCTTACTCTGTTAAAATACTAGTAGCCAATCAAATTCATGATCTTTCAGAAGTACATACATGCCTTCAGCCTGCATAAATCTAAACACAGAATCTTGTGACGTCATACATGAATTAACCATAGGTAGACTAAAAGACGACCACATGATTCAATGGCGTTAATTATAATACCTAGTATAAACCTTCTGCTCTTAACTATTTCGCATACAAAATTGGAAAGCGATTGGGCGATAAACGCCGCGCGCGCACCTGCGCCTTTCACGCCATCTGTTGCGTAAGCTAGGTATGCGCGCTTTTGTGTCCAGCGTTTATTGATATTTATTACTGGGTGGGTATCTACATGTGTCTTCTGTTATTGAATGTTATGTCATTCGATTGATTACCGCTGTTTGTGTAAGACGCGTAAGAGGTTTACGTTTGTCGGTTTGTGGAGTCGTTGTTGTGGCTTTGTGATTGCGGTGGTGGCCATTTTATAATGGATTACCATTATGGAGCATGTCAATCTCTTTGGGTAGGTTACAGAACTCTTCACCTAGGCTCAGTTGCCGGATCAAAACATTTATGACGTGACAAATTTTCAAAAGCGTGTAGCTACTGGGATTGGTTGAATTAAGTTTCAACAGACAATGTTATCACTAACTTGAGTGGTTTTTCATTTGTGTTGCGTCGATAATTCACTTCCAGAAATGAATGAAAATGTTTCAGTTTGATGGCTAAAAACTTTGATACTCAAAGATAATTTTTGTAGCATAAAAATGTACAAAATATTAACATCGAATAGAAACATAAAAAGTCATTACAATTGTAACCACAGTTATTACAATTGTAACTACAATTGTTTACATTTAACTATTGCCCTGATAGGGCAAAAGTTAAATGTAAACAAACACAACAACGTTAACACCAATTAAAAATCTAAACCAACCATTCCATTTGATTCACTAAACCGATTTCCATTTGAAAATAACTGAATCGTAATTGAACCATGGCAAAAGCTGGAATTATTTAGAATTTATTCACACGCGTTGTACTAGGATCAATAATAAGTGTTCAGTCGATTTTATATTGCTTAACCACACTTATATTGAATATCACTTGTACGTCATAGCATGCTAAGATGCCCTAGATAAAGTGGCTATCAGCAATAGGTACCGATTATCAAAAAGTTCGACTTTAATGGGATTAGCTATTGCGATGCCAAATGTCACGTATGCAACCTATACCAACATTAAGACTTCACTAGACTCTAGACTATAAGATAAAGAATTGATCTGGCGGGGATCGCGGGCGTCTGCTGGATACGAGAAGTACCAGGACTCGTCGCTGTGGTGACGTTTGGGGAGGTTTATGTCCAGTAGTGGATGCGTTTGGGATGAAATGATGATGCGATGATGAAGTAAGTGGCTAAAGTTTCAATAGACTGGGTGTTTTTGCCAAAGTGGTAAGTAATGTAATTATGTAATGTTGTGGTCACCGATCGTAACTGACCCATTTCAGTTAAATCGAATTACAATAAATTATTCAGCTGAACTAGCAAGTCTACGTGTATCGAAATGAGATAGATCATTATGATTTTAATGTTCAGTAACCTGATACCATTGTTGGATATTGTGGAGCTGGTTACATTTTTGTTGAGATTTAATGTTTAAATTTAAATTTGAGTGGGAAATAATTTATTACTAGCTTTTACTACTGGCAGCGGCTTCGCCCGAGTGAAAATTCCAAGAGAACATTACCTACTCCTGAGACAAAAGTATTCTATGTTTTGATACTGGACATGGTCTAACCGTGTGTAGTTTCAGCGAAATCCTTTCAATCGTTAAGCCGTGAAAGGTAACAAACCGACAACCGGAGTTACTTTCGTATTTATAATATTAAATACTAGTGGATGCCTCGCGTTTTCACCCACTTAGTTCCCGTTCCCGTGGGAATACAGGGTAAAAATAGCCTATGTCACCCGGGGATAGTGTAGCTTCCCAACGGTGAAAGAATTTTTGAAATCCGTATTGTAGTTTTTAAGTTTATTCGTTACATACTAAAATAAAAATCTTTCCTTTTAATAATATTAGTATAGATATAGATTAGTATAAGTACAGATGGATTAATTAAGTATAGGCGATAAAGTATTTATTCCCAAGCCTCTGTACGTAGGTATACATGTGAGTTTAGTTCAACAAACGCATTACGATACCTGCAAGTGAAATCCGAGGTTAAGATATTAGATTTCTCACCACACCCTAACTTCAGGTCAGCTACTGGCCTGTTAGGGTGTGTACATGGTTAACCTTGGCCTACTAGCTAAGCTCATTTACCATTACATGGCCGTTACAATAAGGACATGCAACATTTTTCTAAATAAGAAAAATGATTAAAGGACAATAGTGACGGATATGTACAACATAGTAATGTACAGAATCGCCATACCAACTGATGTCCTAGTTTCTCTGGCAAGCGATGGATCCGTATGTCAGTGTTCAGTGAAATCTGTTAAGAAACGTTCAACTGGATGTATCATGAAAGAAAGCATGGCTCAAACAACCGACAAGAAAGTGCCCTTTGACAGGGTAACATCAAATGTTGGTGCTTTCTTTAGTCAAAATAGATACTCGAAGATAAAGATGGATCGCACTTTTTTTCTGAATATTTGTGAAATCATACTTAGCACCAAACAGTTTTTTTATTTGAAATTAGTTAGCTCTTGACTCTAGTCTAGATAAGAGGTGACAGAGACAGAGTCGATGATTGAGTGAGCTTACCAAGAAGAAGCCTGTTCACTTACTTTGACGATCTTTAAAAAGTCTAGGTAATGAAATAATCTACTTCAAAGCTAGAAATTATTTTTCAGTTTCTTGAAGATATGTCTAAAATCAATCAGACAATTCAAACAAAACTAAACAGTCGAAAGCAAAACAAAAAAGAGTTTTCTCAAGACTTCTACTGCAATATGTCAAAAAAATGCAACTGTTGCCAAACAAATTGTTCTTATTTGAGTCTTGCCAAACATCGCCACAAATTCCACTAGGATATCATCTTCCACTAATTTATTTACCAACATACTTCTACTGCCATCAATTTCCATCAACACCTTCTTCAATGTTAATTACAAACTCAGCTCAGATTTCAGCACCCAGTCTTGGTAGCCGCCATAGACGGCATTCCGAGAGGAAAGTGAATTCCTTGTAACATGCCAGTTTGTTATGCAAGTATGCAGTTAATTTGCCAAGTGACCCTAGGCACTACTACTGGTTAGTGGGTAGATTATGTGATCGTGATTAATGGTTATTATAAAACTGAGGGATACTAGAGCTTGGTAAATTCGTACGTGACACTTCCATGGTCTGCGGGTGCGGTGTACGAAAGGCATGGGGGGTGAAAATAAAATAAAACGTGCGCGCGGACGGGCTTCACCTGTCGGGAAATTCGTCGCGTCATCAAACCACCACGTCATTGGCTAGTAACGTGGAGACCATGGTATAATAATATATACTCCGCCTGGTATTCTCTTCCCATGACAGCTGGGCCACGTGATTAACCAAAGAATACGTCAGCAGTTGCGATGCGCTAATAATTCAATATATAAATTAATTTTAAACAAAATAGATGTATCACACGAGTTACTAAGTAATGAAGCTAGTTAGTAATTTATTATATTTTGATTAACTTAATGAGAAAGTACCTAAATTTACTGAATAGGTCATTCTTGGTAACACTTATCATGACATAGTCTTATGCCATCGTAGGAAGAGAATTCCAGGCGGAGTATATTATTATTATACCATGGTGGGGACCATCGAAGAGTCATGTACGAATTTGCCAAGCTTTAATTTCTAATAGACAGTCCTTTGTCCTTTGTTTCAAATGAGGCTATGTGGACTTGCTTGTCGAAACAGACTGTTAAAAATTTTCAGGTTGTAAGTGTTGTCATGAAATATTTGAAAACAAGAACGCCTCGAAAACATCTTTGTGTAGTCTTGCTTCGTGAAGAGTTTGTATCTACTCAGATCGTACTATATCTTGACGTACTCTTTTCAGTTAAATATAATCTTTTGAGATATAGAGCTAAGAGATTGCGTTACACGGGTGACTAGTTCATTGAAATAGGGCTGAAAATAATACCTTGTGGCGATACTCAAGAAATTAAATTAGTTACTATCTGATTTGATTTGTGATATTGATACATGGTAATGAATTATGGTACTAATCACAACAATAATTAGTATCAAACAATCTGTATTTACATCTTAAAAAAAGATCTTAATTGATTAATTGATACAACAATCTGTAAAGCCATGCAACGAAACGCAACCTTGCCTCACCGCTCCAAATCCATTTCAAAGTTCTCAATAGCGATTTCTGATCGAGAATCCTTTGTAACTCTGACCTCATTTAAAACTAGACAAGTCGTGATGTTAAAATAAACGGCTCAACACAGAACGGTATTGAGATATAATCGAAAGTAAGGCCAAGATAGGTAATCGTATTCGTTGTTATAATGTATCGATGTTATGCATATCTACGGGTACTTTGCGTTAGATCAGTAGCCAATCGATTTACAAGAATCGAGTCTGATGATTGAAGTATAGTTAAAGATATAAAAGGTCTGTTAATAGTAGAAGTAACTTAAATGAACACAAGTAAACTTTCAAAATTTAAATAACCCACGACACATTTTTATTTAATGCTACATAATTTATCTAGAACATAGTAAATACGCTTCGATCGGCAATCTATTGAACACGTAATTATGACACGATATCTTGCGAAAACACCCCGATTCAAACATTAAATAACCCAGCCCATAACTTTTGAACGGCTGATCCAATTGTATTCAAACATAGCTAAGAATACTCTCTACAAAATCACCTTTAAAAAAAACTAAATCGAAATCGTTTTATGCGTTTAGGAGCTATACACAGCATATGCACAGCAACACGCGTCAAACTTATAACACGCCTCTTTTTCCGTCGAGCAACACACGTCTAACTTATAACACCCCTCTTTTTCCGTCGGGGGTTAGAAATAAGAGTGAATATGGGATTATAGTCATAATTGAAAAGAAATGAATAAATATGTATCTTCTAATATGTGCCTTATATTGCCAATGTTTGATCACAAGATTTGCAATTAATAAGCTTACCCCTCCCTCCCTTTGATTCCGGAAAACCAAGAGTGGGCGAATTGTAAAGGTTCTTAGGTTATCTCTCTAATATATCTCCTATTAAGTTCGTCAGTCAAAAGTTTTCAAAACAAATCGTTTTCAAACTGATTTTCGAAGTTTTTCACAGTGTAAAAGTATATCTTTCCCAATGAATGCCCCAAAAAGTCAAAACAAGAGAGAGACATCTAACCCAGTCCGAAATGAAAATGAACTCGCCTCCAGGCAAGCTCACGAAAAACAACATGCGTTAAATATTTATCCTCAATACGTGACGTCATAAAGTTTAAACGTTGCAAATTAAATATTCGACCGCCATTATTAAAATTTAAACGTTTCAAGCGTGACTTTAATGCGAGAAACCGTCAACAGATATGTGATGTAGCACACGAGATTTGCTGGAAATTCATATTTTATGCAGTGCATTATTTTTTGAATAATATTCCGTTTAATATTGGCTGTTTTGTCATCATCACCTTGTAGGAAAGAAGATGACAATAACTATGGTCTGACTTGATAAAGTACTTCCGAAAATAATTACAAAACTCATGACGATGTGAAACACATTGTTTCAAGATTTTGGTTGTTGATGCCTTTAGCAAGAAGTAAATAATGAAAACACTTTTTCAAGGTATATTTTATACCTAAAAACATAAATATTTTAATAAGTAATTTTCCATCGAGTCGTAAAGAAAACGTAACAGACAAGTCAAGTCTTCGTTCTGTTAATAACAGGTCAAAACATGTATTATTCCTTGAAAGCAGTTTACCGTAAAATAGTGCAGTAAATTAAAGGATATAACGCACTAAGTCTAGGCATTAATGATGCCGCATTTTACCGCAGTGGCCGGTATAAAGTGCTGTAGTACGGTAAATGTATTGTGCGTTGAAAAGAGGAATGTCTACGTTGGCTCCTATTATCTTACAGCTAACTGTCTTCTTTTACTTAAGGCAGCATTTGAAACTAGAACATGTAAGCGAGCCCTTGCATTATCATCCTACTTCCTGCTCCGTATTATCCCGTATTATTTCTAGATGCTTTCTTCTTCCGAACAGCTGTATTTTCCGTCACCTCCTCCCTAGCCAAATAAGTTATCTTTCACGCAATCCATACATCGTTTCTTTAAATCTGCCTCATCTCTTATAAACCGCCACTCTTACTCATAGTCACACCAGCGAAATGAAATACAATTTGCAAACCTGTTGAAGCTAATGAAAACTAAGCCCAAAACAGCCAAGCGCTTAGCCATCGAAATGGACATTTAAATCTTAACAAGCCACTAAAAGACAAAACCAATTTGTAGTTTACCGTCGCGAAATCACTTACCTACCTACACATTGACAGACAACGGTGAAAGTGCGATAACAAGTAACAACACAACACATACTCCACAGCTTTTTCTGTGCCCATTTTACTTACGATTAGAAAATTTTCACTTTTCTTTCAATTGAAAATTTTTGCATTCATTACAGATGTTCGCACGATATTATACTTATCTGCGAGATCTGTCTTAGTCTTTAACTAGATAATTGCAGAACAGTTACAATAGAGCTGTCGTAGATGCGTTTATGACACGTTTCTTTGCGTGGTGTGATTTTATTTATTGCTACTTGGCTGGCTTTCGCCTTTGCTGATTGAAGATTGATTGTTGTTTTTGATCTGAGTGTTTGTTTAACTAGTCTGGTATTAGCGATGTGAGTATGATGGTCTTAGCATCTTTGTTGTTACTTTGTAATATAATGTATGTCTTGTGTTTTGGGTTCGGCTTTCAGCGGATATAAGATTTATTCAGATTCTTGAAGATTAATAACCACATTTTAAAACATCAACATAGCGGAGTTTCCTTGCGTGATCGAATCAGAAATGAAGACTGGCTGACCAAAACCAGATTTAAGGTCTATCCAAATATATCAGGGACGTGCCCGGGACGTGACAGGGCCGGGCCCAATCATTAAAGCTTCATTAAAGTTCATATAAAATGTACACAACGATATTTTTTGAGCCCCTGACGGGGCACGGTCCGTCCACGTCCCGGGCACGGCCCTGATATGTGTGGATGGACCTTTATCCTCCTTTTATTTATAACTTATCAGTTAACATCTTTTTTTTGTCGAATTCGGTTCATTTTAACATATGTGTTATATATTTTTGAAATCACCGTTTAAAACCCTTTATATTGATAAAAATTGGACTCCACAATATGGCGCCCAAAAGCCGCCATTTTTCTGGTTTGCAATTTTAATGTAGCCAGTGACACCAGTGCCGACGGTGATTTTAATGCAGCCAGTGGCAAGGTTAAGACGAATCGATTGACGTAAGAATCATAAAAATCGGCCTAAGCGTTTGGTCTCTAGAACGCCACATAGGAACAAACATACATACATATACAGACTGATAAACACATTACCCTCCTTCGGCAGTCGGGTAAAAAACTACTTATTATTGAAACAAATACTCTAAAACAAAGTAAACACCCTTAAATACACGCGATTTCACCAGCCAGCACACATACACATTACCTTTGGACCTAAGAACCAACTTGAAAAGTTAATGGATATGAAAATCGTCAATACTCTGAAGGTGTAAAGCCTCTGAGTTCAAGTCTTGGCCCGAGTAACGGCAATTACACGTGCATTATGGCATGATGGCGGGACAAACATCCGCCATGTTGGTTAGTGAAACGTCACAGGGTACAACAAGAAGCGGGGTGCCTAAAATGGTTCATTATTAGAATAGAATATACTTAACTGTACATCAAAATAATTACACATCTCTTTTACAAAAAAAGGAACATAATCTGTTATATGGTGTTTTTGTTTTTAAAGGTTAAATTTGAAAGGAACAGAAGCTCGTGGCTAAATAATAACAGCACGGGTCGATCTTCAAGGTTAAGCAACGCTGGACGAGGTCAGTCCGTGGATGGGTGACCATTTCAACATACTGAATTTCCTCCGTGCCTCGGAAAACACGTTAAAGGTATATCCACCCATATCAGGGCAGTGCCCGGGACGTGACAGGGCTGGGCCCAATCATTAAAGACGTGTGTGAACGAGTTCATATAAAATGTATACAACGATATTTTTTGAGCCCCTGACGGGGCACGGTCCGTCCACGTCCCGGGCACGGCCCTGATATGTGTGGATAGACCTTAAGCCGTTGGTCCCGGCTGTCATTTGAAGATCTTTGACAGTCGTTACGAGTAGTCAGAAGCTTGAGATCTGACACCAGTCTAGCCAAGGGGTATCGTGTTATCCAGTAACTGGGTTGTGGAGGTCAGATAGACAGGCGGATTTACCTGAGTACCATGTAAAACACTGGTACTCAGCTGAATCCGGTTAGACTGGAAACCGACCACAACATAGTTGGGAAAAGGCTAGGCAGATTGATTGAAAGGTTAAATTTGAAACTGAAATTAATGACAAATTGTAATAATATTTTACACTAAGTGGAATTTAGCATAATTGTTCTATAGCTGTAGATACCTACTGAAACTTTTCAGAGATAGGATAGTAGCCCAGTAAAAATCGACTACGTACTTATTACAAGAATAACATCAACCAATTTAGCCTTGCCAAATTATCAACATTCTGTTACCGCAGAAGCTAATGACAGCTGCAACTGAACAAGGCTTTGTAAACAATCCTTGAGAACCTAAAATGTGCGGTTGTCATTTTGCGGTTAAGTAAGTATTAGATGCAATGATAATAGGTAACTGCGACTAGGCTCTTTATATACTATGAGCTAATATAAAACTTTAGGTCAAGGATGAAATATACCAAATTCAAGTCATTATTGTATATAACATTTTCTTATAAGAAAAATACGTGAAATAAAACATAACATTTTACCTATATTTATAAGAGTTCAAATAAATTAAAATAAAACAAAAAATAAAGTAGATACTTAAAAATGTCCTTAAACGCTTTCTAAACAAAACGACGGATCGTCATTCTTTCACCAACAAAAAAAAACATCAGAGCATCGTTTTAGGCATCCTTGTTGACTTATGCAGAACGGTTATGTCAGCTAATGCTGATACGCTGAAGAGTCGGTTGAAAAAACAATGTGTATTTGCAAAAATACGGAGTGGGAAGAGGAAAGTACACCGGTTTGTTTGTAAAAGGACGTTCTTGAGCAAATAGCAGTTTTAATATTAAAGCATTTTTGGTGCAGCAAAACAAATATGTTATGAATTTATGTTCTTTGGTTGAAGTCAGGAAACTTTTTTAGGAATGTAATGTTTTTTTTTTATGAAGTTTATTTCAAAGAAGGCATTCATTAACTAGGGGTCCTATATAATACTGCATTGAATTTCCCTCAGATAATACTATGAGTACTGAAGCACTAGTAGGTACTGCAATTAAACGTTTTGTCTACGACTTTCAATGAAGAAATAGATATTAAATACATGAATAAAAAAACTGACGCAGACTCGCAAATCTGCCATTAACGCCTTTTTAGTCATTTATAACTACATAGCTTGTTATTTTGAATTCATCTAGGTATCCGGAACTTCCGGTAGCCGGAAATATCATAATAACAAGATTATAATGACAGTTCTACGTATTTCTTCATAACCGACGTGTTTGAACAGCATTCCTACTTATTTGCATTGTTAAATTAGGTAAATCTTACATTAGAAATTACAATAATCATCCGGTGGTGGAACCAGCAAAATTCCGTCCACAATAATACATAGCCAAAGGCAGTTTTTCTCCTCCAATGAACTAAATACAGTGTTAAAAGTCAAGTCATTAAAACACGCAAAGGTTAAACGTCAAAACCATACTTCTGAAAGTATTGCTCTATTTCCAATTTATCATTTAACTAGCTTTTGTTCGCGACTTCGTCTGCGTAGCAATAGTACTTCATATAGCCTATTCTTTATATCCCGCAATAATATTTTAGGTGTGAGGGCTGCCAAACTTTGATTCCACCATACAAACTTCCACCCTAATTACCTCTAAGGAAATCATCCTTAAGGGTGTGGTAAGTAACTTTCGCATTTCTAATATTATTAGCTTCTGCCAGAGGCTTCGCCCGCTAGAAAAGTGTTTTCTTATCTCAAGGGAACATTTTATCGGGTTGAAAAGCAGGAAGTGCTATTCCAGACTATAATCTATGTCTGCGCCAAATTTTATCTAGATCCTTTCAGCCATTCTAGCGTTATTAAGTAACAAACATACATCTACACACATCCATCCAAACTTTCACATTTGTAATATGATATAATATTAATATAAGTATGGATTGTACAGGAACATAAAAACAATTTTGTAAGTCTTTAAAACAGCGCCATCTATGATCTAATAGCGGAACTTACCCGTTGCGTGGCATAGCAGGAGGGGTCGAGACCGCCCCCGGGTCGGAACATCGCCGCGCTGACTGCTGCCATCTGCCGGCTACCTCAGTATACCCTTCCACCGCGACATCGCTCTGAAACAATGGAACCTTCTTTGAGTAAGGAACTAAGGAAGTGGAGCTCGTGTTATTAGCTTACTAGATGCCACCGGTATTACGAAAGTTTGTAGAGGTGGACTTTTTTAGGCACAGAAAACATTAATTTGAACATAATCCGAGTACCGATTTTTAGTGAAGAATACGTAATTTAGGTCAAAATAATTATGATGAAATCAGAAACAAATATTTAAATTCTAGTATAAATCTATTTCTAATAACTTATAGCTTAACTGCTTTGCTATATTGCACGCTAAAACACCATCATTATCAGCCTGTTAATGTGCCCACTGCTGGGACACCGGCCTCCTCCCTGTGAGAGGGGATGGGCCGTAATCAACCACGCGGGCCCAATGCGGGTTGGTGGATGTCACCATGTCTTCGAATTGTTGGTTCTAGGACATGCCGGTTTCCTCACGATGTTTTCCATCACCGTTTTGAGAGCAGTGGTGATGAAATAATTTACACAAAGTAAAGGGCCTGCCTGGGTTTGAACCCACGGCCAACAACTTGTAAGTCGCGGCCAATACCACTGGGCCACCACTGCTAAAACATAATATTATGTTAACTTCACCTAACCAAGGTGAAGTTAACACCTTCTGAATCTCCAGAATCATCAAGAACAGTGCAGCAGCGAACATTTAAAAGTTACCCTATGTCACTATCCCCAACTCCATACAACAAGGACAAAATCTTGTTCACAAGAGTTCCAACAGCCAAACAACCATTTTAACCAAATTACAGCCCATAAAGTCACTACCAACACATTACTCCAAGCAAATATCGCACGTTTAATAACAACCCGTTTTGCGCATAAGGACAGTTGTTCCGTGCCCACCGGTAAATTAGTATGGCGTACAACGGGAAGTATGACTCACAGACCAGGGTCCAATCGAACGGAAATGGAGCCAATGACCTTAAAGGGATTACAGAATGAGAAATTGGTATTGGTCATCTATTGGCTCTGGCGAATTGTATCAAACGGTTCTATGTTCAAAATGTTTTGGGGATGACTGGACTAAAGCAGCTGTTCCTAATTTGAATATGCCTTTATTTATAATAATCGCAAATTAAAAATAATCAAATTAGGAACGGCTGTTTTTTGACCTTTTTGCCGGGTCTCGAAAACCGTCTTCTCGTATCCTCTTTGTGAGACCCAAAACGTCAAAAAATTTTTTGAATCTCTAAATCCTTTTTGTATCGCTCAATATTTTGTTGTTGACGCTTGGATAACACTGGCAACACAGAAAAGTAGCGGCAGAAAAACAAGATACAATTAAAAACATCGGTCAAATCGATTTTGTATCATTAACAACGTGTTTACAAACCGCTCCCTACAGTCAATTAGCACTCCAAGTTCAATAAACGAACCTTTAGTACAAAAAAGTCACAACTTCACAAGCCACGATTGTGCAGCGCAAGCGCATCCGTATGACGCGCCGCGTCAGTGCACTCGGGGTCAATGACCCTGCTTCCTAGCAAAGACAATTCCCACACAGGTCGCGGTAATGAGTGTGTCAGTACTTACTAGTGATGTTGCGACTAGACCGGGATTATACCGATAATAACCGGGATCCGGCATTATGTGATGCAAAAATTTCCTGCACCTCAAATTCCATCTGCTGTTTGTTTATAACTTAAGACCAGTGAAGTTCAAGAGGTAACAAAATCAAAAACAAACACTAACAATAAAGAGAAAGGCGTATCGTACGATTTACATATTACTTTGGGTCAATATTAGATAATTGCATTGGATTATTTGCAAATACGGAACATGAAATAGTTCCCTGTGGAATTTCTAATCGTTAATAGTTCGAGAGTTCAGATTATATTACGCTTAAATGTAGAAAATCTAATAGATAATCTCCTTCCTGATTCCTTGGATTTGCCGAGACTGTTGTCATTGGATTTAATATATTATAGACCTTAAGAAGATAGAAGAAAATTCTTATAAATGTAGAAGAAAGAGGAATTGTCAATGACCAAGGAAATTCAAGTGACAAATTCTCAAACCATAGCGCATCTGCTGACAAATATTAAATTCGATAATTTTTAATCAATTTTGGCAAACAATCAGGCAGCCCTAAAACATATTACGACCAAATAAAATCATTTAAATCCAGTTCCCGGAAAACCGGAAATCCTTATCAACACTAGACTAAGGTACAATGGTACATGTTACACAAAGGAATTAGTATACCCCACAATAGAGACATTTAAACTGATTTTGTATATCGTAGGTAGTTATTTATTGACTAGAAATGTTCGTGGAAAGCCTAAGAGAGCACAATACCAAGAGGTTTATTGCCGCAATAAAATCACTAGTTAACACTGATTTCTATTTGCCAATGTATCCGTGAGTACCGATAGATCTTTGCGGAAATGTAGAAGAAAACTCAGACAGTTGGAATTAAGTTTAGCGTGTTCTATTCTAGATTAATAATTTTAGATTAATAGGATTTATAAGTGCGAATAATATTTTGCAGGGTGTTTTTTTTTAACAGAGTGGTCAGAGACCTAAATTTCATTCCGGCCTTCTTTTAGACCTAAATATAAATTCCAATAATTTATATTTCAGTATTACTTTGAATTTGATTAATTCTGATTATTTTTGATTCTGATAGCACCTCCGACGGCGTGAAATTTAAAAATTATATCACAGTAACGTACTTATCATCTGCTGTAATCTATTCTATTCTCAAGAATCATTCATAAAAATCAAGTTTCATCAGATTTTTGCAGTGGGATCTCAGTATACATATTTCATTAGATTTCATTTTTTTTTTTAATCTAATATAGGCTCGCGCTTGACCACTATCTCACCTGATAGCAAGCGATGATGTGGTCGACGGTGGAGCACGCTTGCCTAGAAGTAACCTATTCACTCTTGACTTAAAGACCCCTAGATTGTAGCTATCGGGAAACACAGACTCCGGCAGGGAATACCACTCCTTAGCTGTACACATAATAAAAGTATTCTCAAAACGTTTAGTGCGTATGGGTGGGATGTCTACCATGTACCGATGACGCATCGCCGTACTAGTCCGATGATGGAATGGGCTGGGTGGAATTAAATCATGCAATTCCATCGCATACTCCCCGAAACGTAACCGATAAAAAACCGACAAGCAAACTGACAAGCCGACTCTGGAGCTTTGACTTAACCAGTGCCTCATCGCCGATGAGCCTCTTGGTCCGCTTTTCGATCGACTCTAGGGCATCAAGCTGGTATTTGGCAGATCCGTCCCAGCGATGAGAACAGTACTCCATGCATGATCGAACTTGCGCTTGATACAAGCTGAGCAGCTGTTCTGGCGTGAAGTACGTTCTCACCTTTGCAAGGATCCCCAACTTTTTGGCAGCCAGCTGAGCCTTTACCTCAATGTATGGGTCAAAATTGAGAGTGTGTTTGGCAGGTGTTTGGCCTTCTTCTTCAATGCCAGTACCAACCTGCTATTAGAATCGAATATGTAATTAAATTGACAGTTTTAATTGAGTCCTAGGATCCTAAATAGAAAATACGTTCCTACAGTAAAATCATCTTTAATCAAATTAACTACACACATAATCCCAAGATATAATTTTAATCGTTTCACATTTACCTAGGTTAAGTTTATCATAATTATTGCAGCAGTAATTATAATACATAATCAGACACGCTAGTTTAAACGGCCAATCCCACCTTATGATTATGTCGATGATTCCAGTGGAGCGTGAAAAAATGCATCAACTTCAAACACATGTGATATAATTACACAGAGGTCATGAATAAGTAGTTTGAGTATTAAGTAGTTAGACTCACCTTGCGAATGCCTCATTGCCTTTCTTGTTTATTATTATATTTTTAGAGTTCCTTTCTGCAGAGGTGAGAACCGCAATCAATTTATATTTTATCTTTCTGAGATCTTTAACTTTCTAAAACCATCTGTCATCACTTTATTAAGTTTTATCAACTAATTTTCCATTTGCATTATTATCTATTTTTTATTGCTCGTTTCATTTCCTAAGCTTGTTCCTTCAAAAAGATTTTCATTCTTATATTCATCTATTGGATTTGCCTTGTTTTCATATAAATATTTAATGCGAACATGGTCAGCAATTTAGTAAACAATACCACTGCAAATGACTTACGTCTCGCGCATGGCTAGTTTTTTTTAAATAATTGTTGAATGATCACCTTCACATGTGTCGTAATTTCTTCCCTGTACTATTATGACGGCTAAAGGATGTTATTATTAATGGTATATCATTATTTCTTTAGTTTTGTTGTTATGTCTTATCTATTGTAGGCTATTTTGTCGTAACTTGAATTGATGTGGTCACCTAGTTATTTTTAAAGGACACATCGTTTAAAGTGTAGGTATACTTAAGCTTTTCTCTATCAATATTCCATTGACTGTTATATGTTTTTTGAGTATACGCCTAACTGGACCATAAACCTAAATTAAGTGCGTTATTTCAAACCACTTCACGACCTAAATTCGTATGAGAAACAGACCACAACTAAATGTTCCAAAAAAGCCACACACTTAATCCTATTGTCAAACTGTGTCCATGAAAAAAACAACAAGGCACAGTAACGTTTCGGGGGTAATGACATAATTGTGACCTCGAAAGAAATGCCCCAATGACATAAAGATGGCTAGCGAAAGTCGCACTTATGCGTCATTATTGTCGAAACCAAGAGTGGACAATTTTGACACAATCACAACACTATTGTGGACGAAATGACTTGCGAATTTGATGGCATGTTTGAAAATGGAAGTAGGTACTTGAACTCTGGACAACGATAGGGCTGATAAAAAAAGAATGACGTTCTTATTTTAAACACAAAAGGATGATCGAATGATTTTCCAGAAAACTGAAGAAACGTCAAAACAGGATGTAACATAGCCAGTCTTGCAAACTTTGCTGTTGAGTGAAATCCAGAACACCTATAAAATGAGACATCTACAGAAAAGTTTTTCTTTCGTTCTAGATACACAAGAACATCTTTCTGCAGTGATTGTCCGCTTATGAACTCTACAAAAACTACATACTTCGCCCAATTATTTAGTAACCCCAGCTGACTTAATAATGTTGAATGATGATGATGAGAAGTTTTCAGCAAAAAATATGAATCGTTGACCGTCACTATTCATTGTTTACTCCACGGTTTAGTATTACCTCCATCAAATAAATGGGAATATAGTTGTGTGTTAGTTTGTACATCGTTTTGTAAATTGTCTAAGTTTCACTGTTTTTAAAGTGGAACAGTAGAACGTGATTGTTAAGTTTTACTTCTTTGTTCGACTTTTCGCTCTATTTATCTGACTTTTTACGGATATAAGACCGTTTTTCTTATTTTTAGTTTCGAGTCAAGTGTCATATTTATTTTTGGACTTGGCTTCACGTTTCATTTGTGATCAATAAAATGGGTCATTAAAAATATTAGGATGTGTTACAAAACCCAACATAATATATTTTTAAGATAGAGTGCCTAGCTAGAACGAATTTAATATGCAACTAAGAGAATCAATCATAAAAATAATATCTTGGCTTTGCATTTAGACAAAGGTACGCTCCTATAACCTTCGCACTTATCACACTAAAAACTATAGTGATACAAGGTAAAACCAATTATTCGAGAATATTACGCTCATAGCTTTGTTTGCGACACAAAAATAATTTACTTTTCCATGTATCTGGTGTAGAACTATATTGTATCGCAACAATGTTGCCAAATGGTGTGTTTTCTAGAACATGACCTTATCGAATCGACGTGACGAGCTCGAGATATGGCCAGTTCACGTAATTGCGAGCTGACGTAGTGTGACCTACACCATGATAGACATTGAAACACTTGGAATTGCGTCGGCAGTGTAAAAAGTATGATAACGACAGATACCGTACCTTCGTTCAGAAAAGGATTTGAAAGAAAGAAGAAGAAAGAAAAAGGGTTTATTTGCGCCAGGTATGACACATAAAAAACGGTAATAATAAAAAAAAAAAATTAAATGGGAAAATACGAGCCTGCAAACAAGAAAATGATTGAATGTACTCGTATCTCCCGTTTTTCCTTGATTATACATTTTTTTGTTCCTGATATTGCGGAGAATTATTGCTTTGCTGCAGTAGCTCCACAGACTCTACATAAACCATCACTATAAAGCGTTTCTACTTCAGTCAAAAAATTTGATTTACAATTCGGTCGTCATCTCATCATAATATTGGTCCTTCGAGCCGGATATCGTTGAAATGTAAGTCCGGGACCCCGTAGTTCCATGGGTTCTCGCAAATATAAAGCATAATGATACCGTTTGGTGATGACGTAGGGACTAATAAACTTCCAGATGTGCATAAGAGGTTAATCAAGAGGTTTCTTTAAACAACCAGATGTACAATTTCTTGCTAACCTTGTGCACTTTTATCAAGATATTTCTTTCGAACGTGGCTCTAACTACTACATCACGATATATGAGCACATTGAACGTGACATTAATGTGAATTATTTATCAGTTTACATTTACTATATCGGGATTACGCCATCTTTCATCATTTTGAGAAAGGTGATGCAATTTTTCTTTGTACTTTAGAGGCCGCCTATACGTCAATGTCTTCGTCATACGTCATTAAACAGTTTTAAACCTAGTAGACGTTAAAATGACAATGACCATTTTATACCTGGGTACTGATTCTCAGTGAATCCGACTAACTTTTTTGCAATTGGCATTTTAAAGACGTCTACTATTGTTGATTTAACTTAAAACCAAACACTTTGTTTGGCAGAAAACGCGTTACTACCAACAACGCTCACTGCAACCCACTTTCAACCCACTCCATCTCTGAATTACACCAGTTTACACACAAAACATGCTCTATATTTAAATTCACAACCAATATAACCCATTAGTCAAAGACATCAAGTTCAGCCTACCACAATAATAGGATTTTAGTCATTCGTGTCCTCTAGGCGTCATTACCGACGTCATCGCCTCACCAAATTCATTGTGTTACTTTCCGATGCACCTCATTTTCTATTGTGCTCTAATGACCGTTGCCTATTGACATACTATCGTCAAGTTAATGACATTGTCCTACTTAACTTCCCAAATTGTTCAGAAAAAGAAATTGTAACAAGCACAACAAAAAAAAACATTCAGAAGAATTTAGAACCTCTTCCTTTTTTGATGTTGGTTAAAATATTAACGTGCTCAGTTGTTGCCTGTCTCTAAAAAACTTTTAAAGGAACATTACCTGTCTCTGTGATCCTGTCCTTGTTTAAGCTGTATTGTTTTCTTGTTTGTTTATTTAGATGAATGTATGTATTAATGTATCTATTTTAGTAGTTTGTTTTTAGGACCTAATTGTACTTAGTAAGTACTTATACCTGTATGATTTGAAATTGGCACCAAGTGCAACCCCATGTCGTGTCCAGGCTATCTCTATCCATTCCATTCAAGGTTGCCTGGCAGAAATCGCAGAGCGCGATAAGGCCGCCTGTTGTATGTTTGTTTTAATTTTAATGTTTCTTTTTGTATTGTCTTATCTTTGTGTACAATAAAGTATATAAATAAAAATGTGAGTGAAATCTGCCAATAAAAGCCATAAGTGGATATGCATGTCGATGTGAAATCATCGACCAATAACAAAAGCTTGAGGATTGAGCCATAAAAGTAAGCCCTTATTTGGAACAAGTGGGTGCAACAGAAGTCCAAAAGCAATTTATTAAGAGTGACTCAATAGCTGTTTAATAAAACTCCAAAAACTGTAACAGGCGTAGGTCTAAAGTAACAATAAAACCACAGTGAAATTAGACCAGTAGACGAACTATGGCCAAACGTTCAAGGGCAAGTTTCTTAACAAATCAAAATAACAAAGAAAGTTTGAGTGATATTTGACACAAAAATCACAGAGAACCGGTACAAAGTGAAGTCGGTTAAAAATTTAAACGCCACATAGATAAACTATGCTTATTGAAGGAATTAACTACATACATAAGTTCGGTGTTTCTTAATAGTAGTGATTTTCAGTCATATCTTATAACTAGTTTCTATTTATTGGTTAGAATGATCTACTATTAAAGGCATAATATGATCTGGCAAGTATGAGCATGCTTGCCAGATGGGTGACGGTTGATTGTGACTTGATTCCCAAGGATACAAAACTCAAAAAGAAGTAACTCATCGCGATGGTAGAGCCCAACTGGTCCTTCTTTACTTTCTTACAAAACGTGCCACTTTCTTGCAGCCTACATTGTTTTATCTCGTGCAATATCGACGCACGCGCGCTGTACATGACAATTTAAATTGTAACATACTGCTACGTAGTTTGTGATGCAAGATATTATTGTACTATTATAAAAAATGTTATCCAATTCCATTAGTAGGTACACATCATACGAAACCTTGTTATTAAGTAATTATATATTTTCCAATGGTGTTTAATTGTTATGATCAGGCAAGTATCTAATTAAGTTACAGACATTTAGAAACTAGCTTTTTCTAAAACCTTCACCTGCGTATTAGTCGAAAATTATCGCACGGCATAAAAAATATCCTTTTAACTAATCCAGTAGCTGAGGTATGATTTAACTAACATCTAACCTTCAAAACTCAAAACATACAGAATCTTAGTAGGATATCATTCCTTGCTCATAAACAGTAAACTTTGCAAAAGGAAATCATGTCTCACGAAGCTATATACAACTGTAGTCTTAGTGTTACATGCATGTTCGATACACCAGTTTTCCGTATGCATAGACCGGTGACCAATGTCGGCCAATCAGGGGGGCGCGCCCACCAGCGAGCAGTGAAATGCACAAAAGACTGCGTTTTACATGTTGTGTTGTACTGTGTTTACGTTGCATGAGCGAGCGAGTTCATTAAGGCAAAGATTTTTAAGTCAACACCTATGAAATATGTGTGTATGAATAGATGTATGAACTTACTCGTAAATGAAGCTATAGGAGTATGGAGTATGTAAGGATCGTAGCAGGAGGCTTTCTGTAGTTTAGGCCTGAGTTAATCGAAGCTTGAAAAGTTTTCAGGATACAGTAGAGGTTGACAAATACTCAACACCAAATGATTAATTATGTAATTGGGGCATAAAATACTTAAGTTCTACATAATTATCTAACAGTATTATCTAAGCCCAATTTTAAGTTTTTGCTCGAAGGAAACACAATTTGCCGTACCTAAAAAAGGCTGTGCCTGGTTTCAAATATGTTTTCATAGTGCAGTATTGTGTGCCCTGTATCCATGTCAGACGGGCTACGATCCTTTCATACTCCGATGTAAGGATCGTAGCAGGAGGCTTTCTGTAGTTTAGGCCTGAGTTAATCGAAGCTTGAAAAGTTTTCAGGATACAGTAGAGGTTGACAAATACTCAACATCAAATGATTAATTATGAAATTGGGGCATAAAATACTTAAGTTTTACATAATTATCTAACAGTATTATCTAAGTCCAATTTTAAGTTTTTGCTCGAAGGAAACACAATTTGCCGTACCTAAAAACGGCTGTGCCTGGTTACAAAAATGTTTTCATATTGCAGTATCGTGTGCCCTGTCCATGTCAGACGTTCTTTAGAGATTAAGTCTGTGCATTTTCTGTCTGTAAGTCATCCTTTTCTATATCGTGTAGGGACCTATAATCCCTCCTACACGTGTCTGAACTATCGATCGAACCTATTTGTCTCTGATATACATACCTACTTATGTATGTAAATCTACTGTTTGATGACCTACCGCCTTTTCGTGTCATACATCGGCACAAATATTTGTGTGACCTAAACACAGATGTTTTGAGTGTTTGTATGTTTGTACACGTGATTCGTTTGTTAAGTTGCCAAACGGAAGGCATATCTACTTTACGCTACTGATCCGGTCGGTTCTATGCAAAAGGATAATTAAAAATCTCTAAAGTTAAGGCATTTCATTTTGCAACTGACTAACAATAGAAAGTTGACAACAAATTTATATTGGTGTCAGGATAGTTGCCAAGGTTCCCCGACCGGTAGAAGATACTAGTCCACTGTTGGTAGGAGACGGTGGCAAGATGAGTAGCTATAATATAATATAAGTTTATTAATACTTAAAAAACAACAACACAGTACATAGCATATAGAAACAGTGGGTTGTATTGTACTACCAAGTTTAAAATTATTATCACCTTTCTGGGCTCCTAAATTAGGTACGCAGATCTGTGTCTTATAGGAGTCGGAGATTTTGCGACTTCAATTTTTTTAATACAATACAACCGTGACTTTTCTGCTTGTTTACAGTGGTTATTAACACAGCAAATGGAATGAAATATTGTGATTAAAACTACACTCATAAACATGTGTGTATATGAGTGTAGTTTGTTTGTAGGGAGGTGTGTGTTTGTGTGAAATTGAGTGTTTAATAAGCTTTCTTACAAGGTTGGTTTGATAAAGTTATTTATTTATTTTTATTTATAAGGTCTACCAACAATTGTTTACACTAATCTACAAACAAAAATAAAACATGCGTATAAACTCTTCACAGTTAACACTCAGTTAAGTTATGATTCTATAGCCAATATATTTTCTGTTTCATCATTTATGTTAAGGATAAAATCCATTTTTTTTACTTCTTGTAAGTTATATCTTTACTACGGAACAAATTTTATTTATTCTAAAATGGCTGACACATTATGATTTCAAAATAGCAGCTATAGATTGCCTATCGAGAGCTAAATATAATTATGTAGTTTACCCTGCTTCCAAACCAATATAATAATAAGAAACTATTATATTGCAATGACTGTCTAACCTAGTGTAAATCTAATAAAAGTGTAGCTCTTTATAAGGACAAAGATACTATTCAACAGCTCTCAATGATAACGCAATCTAATTGCAATTTTCATCTATTTTCAACCTCCATTACAACTTAAAAGTCTAACTTAGCTTTTGTTTTTTTTCTGTGCTTGATTGCCATCATTTCATTCTATTCTTGTTTTAGCTGATACTCAAATAATCTCTTACAAAATCTTTTTTCGCCTCTTACAGTAGCATTTTCACACACTCAATGCGACATCATAAAAACACTATCACTATTTTATGAAGAGAAGATTACTCGCTCATAATTCCACGTTTTCTCCTTCATGTTACGAACAAAGTATCGTCGCTAAGTATCTTAAAGGTAATGCATAGCTTGACTTTATGTGGTCGCGACCTTACATGAAAGTAGGTATCTATATACGATATACTAATAAACAGTTTTATTATTCCGGCAATCAAAATTAATACAACATCATGATTATGACGCGTACACTAGGATGTCCATACTTCTACGAAAATGTTTGATCTTATGATAATTTATTTATTACATACTGTTTTGTACACCACTTAAATAATAATTAATAAAAATAAATATAATCAAACCTGAAATCTGGCACTTTCAGTCAGCAGTTGAAAGTGCTAGATTGAAGTATTAAATAAAAAAATAAAAGAGGCATTATATGCTAGATATTATGTCAAGTTGTGCCACCACCATATTAACTATTTTATTATTCACTGATCAGTAATTTGTAAAGCAATAAAATAAACTAATCATAGAACTCTCCAAACTATTTAAAGGAATTTTGCAATTTGTAAAAGAAAGAAAGAAAATATATTTATTTGTGACCCGCACAGGAGACACCAGGTAGGCAAAACACCATCAGCAAAACACAAACGATAATCAAAAATAAAAACAAATGACCCCGTGCGAGAACAAAAAGGCTAAAATCAAACAAGGTTAATCATAATAAGTTTTTGTAAGTACTCAAATCTCTGTTAAATCCTTTTGGGCTTGTATAACTTACTTTATATCCGTTATAAACAAAACAATGATTAGCAATCATTTCAGATTAGTAGTTGAAATATAGGGTTATTCAGATCTATGATCTGAATAACCCTATATTTCACAGTGCGAACATTCAAGTATCCCTATATTTCAGTATGAATATTCGAGTAAGCTCTTAATCATTTCAGTTTATCCGTCTGTCACCTCATAATATATTTAATTATTCAAAATTCTCATTCCAGTTTCAATCCAAGCCAATTGTAATCATTCTTTCTGAGTTAAGTCATAAAATGATCTACTAACAATATTTCAGAGTTGTCATTTTTTTTAATTAAAATCCTGTATTGAAAACGTCGTATGATACACGGGTGCGTAGGTTATTGCAAACTCGTGTCATTAAAAACCCTCGCCTTCGGCTCGGGCTACTCATCAACAGCATATGTTTATGTGTGTAAATGAAGAGAGCAGTTCAATATGAACTGCCAAGCTGTTCAGTATGATTTTGCGATGTTGAACCACATGCGGTTGTTAGGTTATATTATGAGGTGACAGACGGATAAACTGAAATGATTAAGGGCTTACTCGAATATTCATACTGAAATATAGGGATACTTGAATGTTCGCACTGTGAAATATAGGGTTATTCAGATCTATGATCTATGATCTGAATACCCTATATTTCAACTACTCAGATTCTTAGTAGATCGCTCACATTTTCCCCCCATTTCTGGGACAAGCAATTTTTCAAATGACAGACTTCAATTCTTGCGCGTACGCAGTGGTCCTGCCACATAAAGTCTAGTGTAACTAGAAATAGGTAGTTAAAAGTATGTAACGAGGCTTAACCACCGATAGATTACTGTTTAATCAGTTTGAGGACTTGTTATAATTGAGTTCCGTCATTATAAAGACTTTGATCTCTGGGCTGCCAATATGTCAGTCCATAAAATCATTGCTGTATAGGAATTTCTTAATAGAATAAAGCGTGATTATGGATTATACTTTTACACGAAACATTTATAAACATTGAACAATAATTGACATCCTACTCTTTTAAAAGCACAGACCAAGGAGTCTGTGTTTTTGAAATACTGACAATAATAATATCCCTAAAACTTTTTTCGTATAGGTAACCGATAGAAAGATTGGCTGGCAACTCAACAGCGATGTTGAAGTCTTTAGAACTTTTATTTGGCCAGTGAGCCACTTTGTTCTTTCTAAATAAGAAATTTCGATTCAAGTGCATGAACCTTATAGCATGTAAGGAATATGAAGTACTTTGAGGTAATAGGGATTTCTTCGGTGCTATTGCTAATAAATATTAAGTCCTCATAATGTCCAAATAGAGAGTTGTAAGTGTGTGTACCTTGGATAAAGTTACAAAGCTTTTAGCTTAAACTCATTAAAAAAATATTTTGAAAAATTTGTTTGATAATTTAATCATAACAAAAAGAAAAAAAATATTTTAATTTTTTTGGTAAATTTGTTTAGTAACTGCAAGACAACTCGGAATATTATAATTCATTAAAGTAGCAGCAATATATATACTTCGAATGGGAAATATCAGAAACCGGGCAAAGCAAGTAAAATTCCTCGTATTCGAGATGAAATGCCTTTAGGCGTATGGTTATTGAATGTATAATGACCTAAAGAATCATACAAAAGTAGACAAAACAGATATGAATATTCAAACACACCAGAGGGAACTTTAAACAAACACCAGTAAGCAGATACAGAATAATTATTTCCTTACATTGTTTGAACAAAATATTTAAAGAACCTCGTGTATGTAGAAATCGAAATTATCTTTTACTTAGAAAGTAAAAAGTCTGACAAAGACATTGAAACAGGGACAACCAAGGTTAACCTAACCTTCGATAAACATAAAACATCGATTTTAAATAAAACACACAGTCCACCCATCCAATTTGCGTCCTTAGCAACAGACGTTTAATCACACAAAATACTTCATAATCCTCAATCAATATTCCAATCTTAAACTGGGTCAGCAAAGGGTCTAAACACCGGAACAGACCAGTAACTGCAAGAAACAATTTTCTAAAAACTGCATTAATAGTCAAGGTACAACAAGTGCTACTTTCTATAGAAAACGTGTAGAGACAAGTTAATGCCTTGACGTGTTGACGCATATGCCTATTAGGCAATATTGGACATGGTAGCTATGGCTGCCTCGTTCACTTTGAGCTAGTCCACTTGATTGGCTACTCGGAGTTGAAAACTTTTACTGTCATTGTAATTAGGTTGGTAGACTCATTAGAAAGCCCTTTAATCTTATTGAAAACTAAAAATAAGCAGCTATTAAACTCATGCCCCCTTATTAATAAACACGGAATAAAGTTAAACCAGGAATAACCATACATTTTCATAGGTTTATACTTGGTATAACTTTATTCAGTGTTTATTAATAAGGGGATTGTGTTAAGTAAGTTGTGAGCAATAACTTGTGATAGGAATGTAAAACGTAAACGTGAAAAAGTGAAATTTTATTAGCCTCCGTCAATTCACATGCAAAATCAATAAATTAAATTCTAAGAAAGACAGTCAAACAATAGTGTTATTTTATATTCCGCACAAAATACGTGATTCGAATAAGAAAGATTCCATTGGCCGTTTACAACCATAATCATATTCACATTTAAATCAAACAAGTATTATCGAGAAAGAATAAACCCGTCAACTTGACTTATCAATCAAGAAATCTAAACGCGGCTAAGAAATCCAACTAAGGTTAAAAAAAATCACAATCGTCTATAAGTTTTTATCGCAAAAGACAAGACATATGTCTAATGGAGAGACAGCTGCTAACTGAAGCACAAAGACACTGCAGATTAATAATATTTCTTATTTGTTTTCTACAAACAGATTGAAATCAGTTTCCGTAGTTGGCTAACCTTTTTCTCTGTATATGGAATCTGTGATTATTTTATGATATTGTGAGAGTTTATTAAGGAACTGGAAGCAATAGTTGTACTTATAAATTTTACAAGTTAAATATCGGAAACAAGCAATAACTATAATAGAAATAGTATCTGTTAAGTTAGTAAGTAGTTAAGCCGTTTTAACTTCCAGCGAAGTATTTTTACCGGGTTGTATGTGGCATTCATTCGTTTTCTATCTTGATTGTTGTAACTGGCTTTTAACCGTGTTATGTTAAAATAAATAAATAAATTGATGATTTTAGTAACTACAAAATTTTACTAGAAACAGCAATATTTTCGGTATCTACCTATTCACTCAATTTTTTTATGAATGGTCAATTTCCAAAAAAAATAATTTCACAAGTGTCACAAAATGTAAACTAAAAATACCTTTTTTTGAGTTTTCTTTTAGCGTGGAGAAATAGCGTGGTAGCGTGCATACTACGCTACCACGGGGAAATAGCGCAGTTATGTGGGACTCAAACCCACTAAAACTCCACGGTGTCCTCCTATGCCGCTTATGGCGGGAAGACGGGCACGCGTTAGCACTCACCGCGATCCCGCCGTGCCTTTCCATCACCGGACCCTCCTCTGGGGAGTATCACTCATCACCGGCTCACCAGAACACACCTGTATCATCAGTTAGCACAACCGGTTCCTACTTTCATCCTAATAAACGTTTCCCACGTGCAAACCCAGCAAAGCCGGTACCATTAAGTGAACGAAACTATCCCACAACTGCATAACTCCACCATATTATAACATCATACGATTCTTTCATATTAATTCACTACAAGATTCTATCAGCGATAAAACGCATCGCGGAACTCAGCCGGCTGTATATAATTTTGTACCGAAGATTTATTTATTGTAACTATCTATACTACAAAATATCAATTTCATGATCGTAATGAAATTGATATTTTGTAGTGTCAATTCCTATTGACGAAGTGAAAAGTTGCAATATTACTTATATTTTATCAAATTGCATTTTGCAGTTGCAAAGATTGAAAAATTACACAGATGTTCAAATCGCTTTTTATTAAAGAAATATGGAATTACACAAAGTGACAGACTCGAAAAAAGAAATATATTGGACGCAATCAACTGGAGCAAGTTACTGGCATAATGTAAACGGGCAAAAAATAGTCGATCGCTTCCGTACTCAGTTTTTTATCAAAATATTATCGCATTTCATATGCAATGTTTTAAACACGTCTTTTATCAAGTTATCGTATTACAAAAAAAAACTGTTATAAACCAATCATTAAACTTACTTTGCAAAATAAATTACATAAGACATGTTACATGTTTTATGGAATGCAGACGGTAATAAAATCAAGTTACAATATCACCACCACTTGTTTTAACCCTGGTAATGTATTTTCTAATGTCAACAAATTGTCGGCATTGCGATATTCTGTTTCTTTTTAATCAAGGTCCTTTTTAGGTAAACGGTATTAAAACGGTAACTTAAATAAAGGTAACATGTTTCTTCTTCTTAGGTTACCCAGACAGCGGTTACTTTATTCGTAGAGGTAACCAAAATTCATCGATATTTGTACCGTAATTTATAAAGATTTTCCGTCCCTGGTTTTAAACTTATGCTTAGCATTCCAACTCAATATGGGTAACTACCTCTGACAGACGTACGATACGTCTCACAGAGGTACGATACGTCTCTCAGACATACGCTGGGAAAGTTAATCCAGAATCAATTCCGATTCAATTCCGGAAGTAGCACCGCCTACTCGAGAACTGTTTAATGTGCCGCCGACGTGATCATCATGACATGTGGGAAGGTGAATGTTGATCAAGATTAGATGTCGTTTCCGCGATAATCTGGGAAAACGCACTTGACACGTACCTATGTGATTTCGTTTCTTTCTCGTTTGTGGGATTATCGTGAATGGGAAGTTCTTAGATGAATTAATGACTCCTCATTCCACAACACAGCACTGTTTGAAATGTTAAACAGTTCCTATAGTTGTATGTGGGTACTAAATGATTTAGACTACTAAACTATTTTAACAATCAAATCTTAATTCTATCAGTGCCCGTAAAGAATCTTATTCCGTACCGTTTATGGATTGGAATCATAATGCTTACAAACATTATATCATGGTAAAAAAAACGGTCAAGTGCGAGTCGGACTCGCCCACGAAGGGTTCCGCACCATTATCGCAAAAACGCCAAAAACATCACGTTTGTTGTATAGGAGCCCCACTTAATTATTCTGTTATATTATATGTTATTCTGTTTTTAGTATTTGTTGTATAGTGGCAACAGAAATACATTATCTTCGAAATTTTCAACTGTCAAGCTATCACGGTTCATGAAATACAGCCTGGTGGCAGACAGACAGGCAGACAGACAGACGGACAGTTGAGTCTTAGTAATAGAGTCCCATTTTTACCCTTTGGGTACGGAATCCTAAAAACCACACATTTTGCAAACCAATTGTCCAATAAAAACATCAATATTCAAGATGCTTAGAAACAAGAAAAATTTCAAAATTTAAAAAAACCCCCGGCACATTTTTCTTGCGAAAACATCCCGATTCAAACAGTAAAACGCACATAACTTTTGAACGACTGAACCGATTTTATTCACGATTTTATAGCTAAGAACACTCTACACACCATCACCTTTCAAACAAAAAAAAACTAAATCAAAATCGGTTCATCCGTTGAGGCGCTATGATGCTACAGACAGACACACAGATACACAGCAACACACGTCAAACTTATAACACCCCTCTTTTTCCGTCGGGGTTTAATAAAACAAGATCGATTAACAGCGGTATGACATTAACATTTATCATTCCGGTAAAACCCCTAATAAATATATCCAACGGGTTTTCTTCACGTTTGATAGTCCGTTCGTTTTTGCAACCATATTGAACTGGTGTAATAAAAATTACTTTTTGTTTACTATTGCTGTGTAAACAAAGTTATAAACCGAATTTTATTTAAAACTCCTTTTAATTTAACGTTTTAATGAAGTACTTAATTTTAGTGTAGCGATAAAAAGATTCGTTCATTTCAAAACATTTTAAAAGCCGTTGTCCTTTAGAGCTGTTGTATGTTTTGACGTCACAACATTTGTTTTTAAACAAATTATTTAAATATTCGGTACTCAATTAGCAGTCTTTTATTTAACTCAAGCAAAGCATGACCAATTTGAGCACGTTTTCCTGAAACGTTTTCAGTTTGCTATAATAAAACATTTATTGTTTTATAATTTAATTTTAAATGCCTGTCATACTAAAGCATAGAAAAGACGATATGACGACACTGTCACATGTATGGCCAAGTGACACTATAGACATGTCACTTGACGCCTCTATGGTATCTATTAATATGGCAGAACAACTAAATGAAAAGAATTAACCAAAACTAAGTTTGGGCAACATAATCGATTTTCCTAAACTGACGTATTCAAATTTTTATTTTGATGGAAGGCAAATAGAATAGGTACTACTCACGAAACATGAATTTTAAAATGTATAAATACAAACTTTACGCAAACAGAACAAACCCGGAACTTTCAAAATCAAGATCTTACCAAAACCAACTTAAGATCTAGACACTACTTAAAAATATTATGTAGTTACTAAAGCACATTACAACAAGGCTAAACACATGAACTACTTAAAACATCTTAATTGTCGCTTCAAAACTACTTAACACACTTTGGAGCCATGTGTGTGATATCTGACGACACGGAAAGATGTGAAAGATTATGTTTAGTTAGAGATTGTGAACATGTCAAAATAAAACGTGCTAATAGTGACATGTTCCCGTTTTACGCTCGTTCGTCACGTTTGAAAGAAGAAGAATGGAGATGCTCAACTGTTTTAGGTTTTCACTGTTCTACGCAGTAATGTAAGTACGAAATACCAACGCTGATAATTTTGAAAATGGGAAAAGACATTTACTACAGATCCCTTAAAGGACCATCTTACAAGCACAAATAAATTAGTCTAAAGAAATTGAAATTGACAAACGGTAAGATAAGCTTTATTATATAGCTCAAAAAAGTTAGAGGATATTTATAGTTTTGATCAGTCAGTTCGCGAATATGTATCCTCCGACTGCACAGCATGATTTTCTTCTTGTTTACATCTTTGCAGTCGGGTTTTTTGATTTCATTAACTTTTTTTATTTACATATTTTTAGTTATAAGTTTTTCCAATGACTTTTAAACATATAAGTGGTATATATTTTTGTAATCACCTCTAAAAACCCTTCATTTTGATACCCCACTCGAAGGGTTTAGAAGAAAATAAAAATTGCAACCGCCACAATATGGCGCACAAAATCCGCCATGTTCCTTTTTTTTAAACAGCACCTATCTAAGAACACTTGGGCGGACAAGACCTATCCAACGATGTCTTAATTATAAAAATGCGTCAAGTGGTTTGAAAGATACGAGGTAATAAAGAATATTACATACATACAAACAAACAAACATACATACATACAACAAACATACATACAAGATACACGCGAAAAACATAACCTTTTCCTTGCAGCCGGGTAATAATACGTAAGGTAAGTTATGGGTAGCTACGTTAGTGTAATCGCAGCAAGATATCGCCTTTTCACAAAAATTCAAATGATCAAGTTCTGTCTAGGAAAATTCACTGTATTTTCCTAGACAGACCATGATTGAAATTTGCCTGTTGCTTGGAATTTTACCCGATTGCAAGGAAAGGGTTAACTTTTTCGCGCGTATCTTGTATGTTTGTTTGTATGTACGAATATTTAATATTCTTTATTACCTCATATATTTCAAATAGCTAGACGGAAATATAAAATTAAGACATCGTTAGATACGTCTTGACCACCCAAGTGTTCTTAGATAGGTGAAGTTAAAAAAACATACATGGCGGATTTTGGGCGCGATATATTTATTTATTTATTTATTAAAACTTCATACAACGTAAAAGTACATAGGCGGATTTAATGCCTGAGGCATTCTCTTCCAGTCAACCAAGGGCGGTGAAGAGATAGCATGGCAGGTGCATAAAATAGAAATAATAATATTATAAACGCAAAATTACTACAAAAGTATTTAGTTAAGATAAACATACTTAAATATGTCCTATAATAAATACTATATATAAAATAATATATATATATATATATATAAATTAATAGAAAGGTGCATAATTCGACGACTCTGCTGATATAGTGTGAGTCCCAACTTTATTTTCTTCTAAAGCCGTCGAGTGGTATCAAAATGAAAGGTTTTAAGAGGTGATTACAAACATATAAACCATTTATATGTTTAAAACCAATCCGAAGAAAAAAATATAACGTAAATTACAATTTTAAATAAAAAAAGTTATTCAGTAAAAAGTAAAATCAAAAACCCAACTGTTTAAGAAGCGAACTAAAAAGCTGTAAACAAGAAAAGATCATGCTGTGCAGTCCGAGGATCAGGGTGTCAGCCAATTCGCGAATATGTATCCTCTGACTGCACATCATGATATTCAGTTCGCTTCTCAAACAGCCGGGTTTTTTAATTTTAAAATAACCTGTTTCCATAAGAAAACTGTAAGTATAATGATACTCGAGACTGCATTAGAAAACTCTAAGCAGCAATCCTGAAAAAAATCTTTGGTCCCTTAACAACACGTGACATAATGTTAAGGACCTCTGTCATAAACACTCCTCTTCCATACAAAAAGGCAAAAGAAAATATAACCACGGGTTACCAGTTGCCACCATGGTTTATTTTAATCACGTTTCCAAGTCGACACTTTTACGACATTGCGCCATGTTTCCCACGTTAGTAGATTACTATATCGTGCGTGGAACTCTAGTTGTACAGGGAATCGTGCCCACAACTACTTGCCAAAGTTCTTGGGTAACTGTAAAAGTGATTCACACTGTCTACCGAAGTACTCTTGTTAACACGATCTAACTGCTATAAATGGTCTCGAAACTTGGGAAAGAATTTTCATTCATAATGCAGAAGAACTACAGTTTTAAGGTACAGGAACAATGATCAATGGACTGTTTGAACCTACTTTATTCCTAATCTTTCGAGGCCTCATCAATTAAATTATGTCCCTGTTCCAGCGATTTCAAAACATAATAATACACAGCTAACTTTCAACACATTGAAGCAATAAAAACATTACAATAATAAAACAAAGTATATCAGCATAGAGCGCTGCATTGCATACAAAATAAAAACACCGGAACAGACATTTAATATGCAAGCCTGAAGTCAAAACTTGCAACATTTTAACACATATTACTTCATACATATCATTACATCACGCCCTTACGAGTTAGGCAGAAGACATTTAATTTTCGTTAGGTATGTTTAAGTCCAATTTAATAGGGGGTGAATAGTGCCTATATCCATCAACCCAGTAAAAACCTAGACTCTGGGCAACTATTGAGAAATTCCAGACATAAAAAAAGACTAGTGGTACATAATGGAAAAGTTCTATAGTAAGGTACCCTTAATGTCCACAGTGATGCCAGAATACATTACACGAATAACATGTAACTTGAACATAACCAGTGGGATGAGAGTCTACCAGGGTGAACTGTACACATTTGCGTACCCGTTTAGAGCATACCTGCGTGATAGTATTTTATGAAATGGTGTAAACAATAAACAGACATTCCCAAGAGATTTGCCGCCATTTATTGAAGAGTAATGTTGTATATCTCCGAAGTTCTTCATCAGATCTTTACCAAATTAAAATGGGACCATTTCGGCATAAATTTCTTTCGAACAAAAAAATAATTTTGAAAATCCGTTTATATATGACGGAATTATGCCAATTATGAAAATTTCAATAGCGCCCGTCCTGGGGAACGAACCCAAAACTTCAGACTCAGCAGTAGCTCTTTCGACTATTACCTACAAACAAGATTACTACACTTTAACATATATACTACAATGCATTTTTAACTACGCGATATTTTACGTTAGCATTCAAATCGGATACATACGGCTGACACAATGAATTACGCAATGTAAACTAAGTAATTGTCGAAATAAGTAGAGTGAAACGTTCACACACGATGCCTTTACGTTAACGATTAACGTGAGTAATTATACAAAAGTTTTTATCAGTTTTATTGGGCTTAATAGCCCTTTTTCGGTTATGTGAAATAGGTCACTGAAAGAGTTTGAATGTTTGAACAAATATTAGCAATTCAAAGCTTAATTTTATGGAAACGGATCCCTGAATCGAAAAATAGTTTTCACCGACCCGTAATATTTTTGAGTAGCATATCCAATGATCACACCATGGAATAGACGACAAAAAACATGCACTCTTTACGTGTAGAGGAGGTAATATTATTTTTTTGATTTTGTTTTAACACTTTGTCGGCGTGATGTATATCCATGCCAAATTATAGTTTCCTAGTACTAACAGTCTCTAAGCTAAGCTGCGGACGGACAGACGGACATGGCAATTCTATAACGGTTCCTTTTTGACTACGGAAATCAAAAATGTGAGCTAGTAACACAAAAAATTGTTCAGAACCAAAGTAAAGTTTTTAAACTACACAATGTTTTTAGAATCAAACAAAACTTGCAGAGTCACACTTACATAAAAAATCCTTCCGATCTTGTTAAATCCATAGTTGAACGTCTCAAAAGTAGAACAATTAAAAAGTTCGCTCTCAATACAATCGGCCAATAAATCAAATGAAAATAATGATGCCCAAATTCGAAGAACAATAGCAAATCGATAACACCACAAGTGATCATTATGTTTAACCGATTATTAAACGATATCCGATCAATCAAAGATTAATCGGTCGAGTAACGGTTAACGCGTTAAGCTGAACCCGGTTCTCTGTTATTAAAACCGAAAGACCACTTCGTAATTATCAATTTATTCCGACATTAATACGATCGTAACTTTGTACTGAAAATGAGAAAATTTACGAACCTATAAAATATGCGCCGAAAAAAGTATTTAAATATAGGTTGTTCGTTCTTTGTAATAAAATATCATGCGAAAGGAATCGTATCAGGAACTGTCAATCGTAAAGAACCCGAAAAATAAGCTCCTTGTAAAAACGGAACGAAAATAACTTGATGAGCTTAATAAACATGCGAATCCTATAATGGTTTTTACATGCAATTGCTGAGTTTTAATTCGATGTACTGATTAATCGAGTACCAGTCTTAAAATATGCTCGAGACTTCAGATCACATAAAAGGAAGTCTATGACCATAATAACAAACATCATTAAATTAATAGGGAAGCTAATAAAAGCCGAGAACCAAATAATATGTTAAGTTCCATATACATGGCCATATTTTCATTAGCAAATCATTCTTACCACATCTTCCCCAGAAGAAGCATAGGTAGAGGCATAATGTTTTAGTAAAGGTACGAATAAAAGATAAAAAAAAAAAACTAAAATACTCTCCACATGAAACAGATCTATTGTTCCGTCCCGATCATTGGTATTTACTTGGCTGTCAACGATTTTGACAGCTGACACTTAACAGTCGAAAGAAAAAGCTTATAACGTGAGCACACGCTGAAGTCGGGTCTTGTAGAAACATATCTAATCGAGATGTGTTTCACCCATTGTATTTGTTAATCGCGCCCGCCGTTCGCAATCGGCGTTGTGGGGCGCCCCTAAAGTGGGTTTAGAGTATATTTTCACGCGCAGCGAAGTGCTTTTGCGGGAAACGTGCTGCCTGGTGGACGCCGGCCGGATTCTTCGGTCCAGACAGCCGTCAGTCTATCCCTTATTGTCCTTTATTATATGTATATATATTCTCCTATCCCTAACCTCACGGCACGAGATCGATCGACGCCCAGGAGTCTACCGCAGGAATCTAAGGTAAGTCATATTGACTTTACTATTACCGGCCAACCTTTGTGCCACCTGTGAGATAGGTACCAGTATCTCTCCCAATGGGGAGCAAATCCCTAGCTTTCCACTGCTGCGTTACGGCAGTTTCGTAGGTACAGGTTCAGACAGGGTCCAGGTGTTCCCAACGCTGCTATGGGCCCCAGCGTTAGCTCCTGGCTTGGGACCAGAAGACCTATATTTAACATCTATACTTCATAAAAGATAGCTTGATCTCTGCGACAGCTGTCAGTAACAATAGCGCTTGACAGGCTAACAATACCGTAACATTATCGTATACGTCAGTTTGACATAGTCGCAGAGATCAAGCTATCTTTTATAAAGTATAGGTAAAAAACAAAAACAAGTCACGCTAGGGAAAGGTAAAGAAAACTCCAACAAGAAACGTCAAAGTCTGAGTGATTTTCTTACAGAGAACAGTAAATCAGCTGCTGTTTTCCCCGAAGCGGCAATGGGTCAGTGTAATCCATAGACGCAAAGCGGAGCCATTAGCGGTGGATAACTGTACGCCACCGGTAGTCGGCTGCAAAAAATGTGAGATGTGGTACAAGGTGCAAGCGGTGGGAGTGTTGGGGGTTAGGTGAAAAACAAATGACGGTGCTAATGAGTTTCTTGTTGAGATCGAGTTGATTAGATTGTTGATTACAGACCAATGTATTAACTATGGCAATAGGGTAGTTGACAAATATCTATAACCTAAAAATATTGGAAGCGTATTTTTCTTATGCCATGTAATCAAAAAATGACGACGATACAGTGCATTGAAATATCGTGTGACGTCACGGTGTGCTACACTTTATACTGACAAAGTGACATCACAAGCCCCCACTCCTGAACTTCGATGCGCTTTATTTTTGTCCTCCTCCTCGCGTCGATTCCCTAATGCTGGGGGTCGTGACCACATTATGGTTTCAGAACTTTCTCTTTTATGATGTTTCTCCACCTGCTCCTATTCTCCGCAACATGCACGGCTTCCGAGGCTTTGATGTTCTGCGAGGCTCGGATTTGGTCTGACCAGCGTTTAGCATTTCTGCCTCTTGGCCGTTTGCCCTCGACTTTACCAGTGACAATTACCTTGAGTAAGTAGTCACCAGGTTTACGGGAAATATGGCCATAGTAGTCAAATACCTTGCGGAGGCACACGTTCGACAATCTAGGCCTTTTTTTCAATTTTGAGGTCCTGCAATATCGAGATGTTCGTCCTGTGCGCCGTCCATGAGATACGCAGCATCTTCCTGTAACACCACATCTCAAAAGCCTCGATGCGTTTGCGATCAGCGGCTTTTAGAGTCCACTATTTTTGTAAATTATTATTTATTTGATAAAGCAAAACATACTGGTCCAATATTATTTGATAATCTCACTGACTGACTAAATAGAATTATCATTTTTTCTACCTAGAAAACATCTCTATTACTCTTCTATAGATATATATATCGATTGTTCAGGATATTACATGAAGAAAGAACGTGTCTTCGAAAGTTGGAAAGGCCAATACCAACGCAATCAAAAAAAAATTGTGACCAACTGATTACATGACAGAATAACAAGCCATGAAAGGTAGCTCTACTCAAACTTCTGATGCCAGAAAAACAAATTGAAAAAAATTAAGAGTGTGATTTACGATTACACGAAATGAAAATGCGTTAAATGACAAACAAAGGGAGTGACTGATAAACAATATATCACGGCAATTTAACGCGATGATATATGATGTATTTTTTTCCTGTTGATATATTGTTTTTCAATTTTGACGCGAGAGTTTTAAAGTTAGTAAAGGGAGTGACAACGATAGTGGTAATTTGCTAAAAGTGGGGTATCAAAGAAGAAAATTGCTTTGATCCCAAAGTAAGTTAGGCCAAAGGGATGACGATATGAGGCGTAGGTACGTAAAAAGACTGAAAACTCTTACCCCTCATAACATACACCCTTCATATACCAGCTCGATACTTCGGCACAGTTTCTAATTAATGTGATGTGACTGACTAGTGACACCTGATGTTAGGGCGTGCCATACTCGATAAGGTTTGTCTAACTTAATTACTCTACCGCTACTCCTAAAGTAATTTAAATTAACATAAGAACGTACGGATAGACGCTTATGTCAGCAGTTAATGTGGTGTAAATATGGGTGTCTCATTCAGTAAAAAGTACTGTTTTAGATTTTGGTTAATGAATCTTGCTTCTGCATTTGTCGAAGAGTTGGGTAAATTTTTGGTTAGGGAATGACGCATGAATTGGGAGGTTCGAAGCACAGAATGTGAATTTGTTAGAACGACTTTTCTGATACAAGAAAAAACGTAATTTTTAGTAGTATTCATGAGTCACACCATAGAAAAGGTAGAACGAGTTGTGTTGTGTTGATATGTGAGTCTAACGAATTTACAAGCCGTATCTACTCCTAATATTTTGACTGCAACTATTACTACTATTACTATTGACAACAGAACCTTCCGGTGATTAAATTATAATTAATAAATCAGCAGACGTGGCTCTGTAAATAATTCATCTTGACAAAACTAATAAAGCTACCAACAAGTTAGACCATTTTTTTGTATTTAAACATGAGAAGGTCAACCAGCTTCCTTACTACACTGAAAAAACCAAACAGAACTTAGAAACTAATTAAAAACATAATTTTCTGACGTCACCGTAGATTGATACCAGTATCGCGCTGTTTCAGTGCGTTTAGCAAAAAGTTGTCAATCCGTGAAGGTTGACTAAAAATAAAGTAGGAACTGTTTTTGTCGTAACTAAGACGTGAAACGGTTAACGTCAAATTTGAAAACAAAAAGAAGAAGCCGTCTGACTTTGGTACTAAGTTTTGTTATACTGAAAATCAAGAATCCTTATGTGCGAAAGAATGAAGACAGGAATTGTTTTAGAGTGAATTGTTTATTTCGTTAGTTGTTTATATTTTTGTTACTTTTTAACAATATGTTTTACAATTTAAGACCCTGTTTCTAGTAAACTTATCAGAACAGTGGCTAACCGACGAAAAGAACTCATATTATTGATTGCCTGTGATTAAATGACTGAGATAAAAACAGCCAAACAACCATTATTATATTTATGAGTAAAACAGAACCTTTTGGAAAACGGGTGTACATTTAAAATAATATGATTCAGCATAGCTATAAAAAGAACTCAAGCATCCAAAAAATACCTTGCAGATGCATTGCATGTTTACTACACCCAAATCATTCACTCCCATATCGCTTACCCATTTCTTCATCCGCCGACAAACAATTAAATACATTTCCAGTCTTTAAAAACGACTTAATTAGTATTTACTTTGAAATTTATCGCATAGTTGTACAATACGTAACGCGGTGTGCCCGCGGTTGAGCATTGTTCCCGTGCTCACTCCACTTGCCAATTGGAGCATGCTCGTCTCATGTTTACATTTGTATATTTTATTACTGAGTGTGAAGTTGCACTGAAAATGGCCTTGAAATTATGGTGAATGACAGATGTTTTTTGAGATTTTTTATAAATCCGCAGATCCAAAACAATTTCATCTAAAGACCTAATAAATTTCCTTTGCGAGGCATCGTTGGAGTGTCTTGAGGACCTGGAAAAAGTACGAGGTGAAGATTGACGAAAAGTCCAAAAATTATGGAAACTATCGACGCTACCAAAATGACACGGGTTTTTTGAATGAGAAACCATTGGTTAACAGTCTTTATAGCTAATATAATTTCATATCATTTTGTCTAGGTCCTTTGTAGATTCATTCCGTATCAAGGCCACCTATTCGCGAAACGTCCTATCAGCCAAACGGCGTTGTATTGTCTCGTCCTTTAATTATAAACAAACAACAAAAGGTCAATAAAAAAATATGTGAAGGTTATCTATCAGCAGAATCTGGCCAAAAACTTCATACGGAAGAGACAAAACACACTTACACCAACACCCATACTTACCAACTATTAGCAAACTGAGATATCAACTCCAATCTTCACAACAGCGTATAACATTTACCTGAAACAAGCAACAAATAAATAAATTACCAAAGTGTTTCAACAGACACCACTATTATTTTAAATGAACGCCTGACCCTCTTGTAACAATTAATGTATTACAAGATAGCCAGTGATTGTTAGACTTTCACAGTTCTGTTGATTGATTAGATAATTGGTCACCGCCTTCTTGCCGCATGACAAATAAAATTTTGAAGACTGAATTGTTGTAAAGTTTATAGTCTTTGATGTGGCCAGCCCACAATTCTTATGTCATACATAATATGGGATTGTAGTAAATCGTTAGTGAAGTATTAGTTTCTGCTTAATTTATTCAGTTGAATTTTGAACATAACATCACGCCTGTTTTGCCCAAAGGATTGGGCAGAGGTGCACCTATTACAATTACATTTCACCTGTTATGTTTAAAATTTCCGATTTCCCATTACCGTTAACCGAGAACAAAGCCAGAATCCGGGGCGCTTTTGCTACGAATAACATTTAAATTATTTTAAAGCATTTTTATTTTACTTCTAAGTTTTTATATTATTATTTTTATTAATGATATGCTCGCGTAAGACCACTATCTCATCTGATGGTAAGCGATGATGAGGTCGACGATGGGGCACGTTTGTCTAGAAGTAACATATTGACTCTTGAATTAAAGAAGCCCAGGTTGTAGCTATCAGGAAATACAGACTCCAGCAGGAAATTCCACTTCTTAGATGTACGCACAATAAAAGTAGGCCCAAAACGCTGTGCGTACGGGTGGGATGTCCACCATATTCCTTCCCCGAAATGTAACCGATAAAAAACCGACAGGTTGGAAACTCTGCGTCGACGTTAAAGGCTCTGGAGCCAAGGCTCAAGGACTCAACCAGTGTCTCATTGCCGATGAGCCTCTTGGCCGGTTTTTCTATCCACTCAAGTGCATCAAGCTGATATTTGGCAGAAACCTCTAATCCAGCTATATAAAACCTTGGTATCAAATAGTATATACGGATACTCTCATTCTCAATGTAGACTAATGACTAGACCCAGGAAATAGGACTCAGATTTCTATTCTAAAAACTAGCAGCAAGAAACTTCAAAGGACATGAAACACCTTTGCTGATTAATTTGAAAGCAAACCAAAGATAAATAAATTAAGTTCAAAAAGGACTTCTTAATGATTCTTATATGATTTATCACTGTCGCCTTGAATTTTCTAACATTTATTTATTTATTTTCTTATGGATGGAAAACTCTTGAAATATTTGGGCACAATAGGTGGCCACGTTAATATGTAACCTCAAAAAGTAAACTGATGTATAGATAAAACAGATATAAAACACAAACATTCCCCAAAAAGCTTTGACACACTTCAACAGTAATTTGAACATTATGCAAAACGATAATAATCACTCAGATTCGCAGACGGAGCCACAGGCGTCATCCAGCTAAACAAACACATAATTATATGTTTATATCACAATGCCGGCCATTACACCTCTTACATAACGTTATATACTGCAACTTTTTCTTTTACACTGACAGAAATGGTTTTACAATATTATTATGATTGTCGGTATTATGTAAATTGGCGGTTTTGGTGAAATACGATAGGTTTTATCTTGATGTTTGTTAAGCTGTGTGTTTGTCATTTAGAATGAGACGATTTATTGTGATGAATGCTTTTGCACCATCGATTTCCTATCGATATTTTGTGGGAGCCGATATTTCTAGTGCCAGTGGTTACCTTTGATATTCGTCAATATCCACAGCCTCTTTTTCCAGCTCCCTTTTCTTATGCATATCCTCAGATTCCTTTGCCAACCTCGTCCAGGTTCTGCCCCCTTCGATCTGGGTTCCAGTAAATTTTCTAAAATGTCGTGCGTAGGTTGCTTTAAGTAAACACAGGAAAACTGCCTAAGCAATTAGCAACAATATGCGGCCAACTCATTACCTACGCGCATGATAAGGATCCGTTTCACTCCGATGCCTTGCCAACATTAAATGTGGGTTACTTTGGTACTCTTGTTTTTTCCTTCGCCGATATAAATGGAAATTTATTCCACGGCCGTTATCTCCAAAATACTGCAAAACATAAGTTCAATGGCTTCCGTAAGTACAATGACTTGTATATCGGTTAACGAATTGATAAAAACAAAACATTTGTGAAAACATGAAGGAGGTACCACTAGTACCTACTTCATTTTAATGTTCAAACAGTTTTCTTTGCCAATTTATCGAATACTTACAACTTAAAAAAAGCTACAAAAGAAAAACACGAAGAACTTATTACCATTGACAAGTAGACAAACCAAGGAGTTGAGAGCCTTCTAAACATCAAGTGCCAAGCTGCTGTGGTGCTTAATACAAAGAAATAAGGATGGAAGCTGATCTGTTCGTTGGCATTGTTTAAAAAGAAAATTCGAGATAATAATATGCTAACGACACACTATCCCTCACGCGACGTCGATGCAAAAATAGTAACGTTTGTATAACTGAGTGAATCCACGCAATGAGAGGTATAAAATTATAAGAGGTAGGTATATATCCGGCAGGGAATTTCACTCCTTAGCTGTACGCACAATAAAAGTATTACCAAAACGTTCTGTGCGTACGCGTGGGACGTCCACCATATACCGATGACGCATCGCCATCTTGTAGTCCGATGATGGAAAGGGCTATGCGGAATTAAATTGTGCAGTTCCATTGCACATTCCCCGAAACGTAACCTCTTTTGGTTGGCAATATTTCCTTTTATGTAGATATGACATACTTATTGCTTTTCTTTGTGTAGGCTGTGTGCATAGTATTTTATCGTGTTTACGCCTACGGAGCTATCGATGTGAACACAATGTACTTGTGTATATTTATCGCATCATGTATGGCTGTAAATCTATCACGCGTGATCTGTGGTCGCATTTCTATCTGCGGAATTGTGTTCGAATCAAAACTGTTTGACAGTCTTCTAGTCTCTGCATTGCTTTTATTTTACTTCAATCTGTAAAGCAATATACCTAAATCACACATAACTATGCCTATTGAGGAAAATTTAGAAGATGAAAACAAAGAGCAAAATAGCATGTAAAGCAGCTAGGATTGGGCGAGCAAAATGCTAAATATAATTTTAAGCATGTTTATCCATTGATGATATTGCAGAAACACTCCAATCGTGAGTCTTCATAGTAAACGGATAAACACACACTATTTTCTCGCATGAAGTTCTTCACTACTCTGCTCTGCTACTCTGCTCTTCTACTCTGCATAAAGCAATTTCCTTGAAATCTGGTTAACGACTTCAATTGTCTAAGAAACTTGGCTACAAGTTTTCCAGATACCTAAAATACCATTCTATACCGACTTTCACCGTTTAAAGTTGCATAAAACCCTTCATCAACTTTCCATCAATTCAGAACAATTGTTCCGAAAATTTGAATATCGAAGTCGGCGCGTGCACGGTGCTTGCGCAGACCTTATGCAAGCTGTATGTAGGTCGGCCACAGACGCCGGGGCAACGTTATCTCGATCGTAGTAAGTTAATGCTGGTATACAAACTGTAAATAACTGTATTTTATATACATCATAAGCTGTTTCGTTTATAATTTCTGTGAAGATCTCTTGGAATTAAGTAAGACCATTGTGAGATTGAAGATTGTTGCTTGAGATCGATAAAATGATGGGTATTAAATGGCGTTTTGTGCTTCTAAAAGTCGCATAAAGCCCTATGATAAGTGTAATTTTTGGTTGTGATTCTATATTGTTCAAACTATTACATAATACCTTTTTTATGCGTATCTTCCACATAAAATCACTGTGTAAAATTTATGATCCCATAACCTTTTTGTTCTTAGTTGTACTTTATGCCACCAATATTATGTTCATAATAAAAATAAACATAAAATAATACATTATATTCATGTTATATGAGCTACATTGAACCCCCATAGAAATCCCTTGCCAAGGTTGAGTGTTACATGTGTTATATCAAGATAATAATATCAATATTATATTGACATGATATTTTCGGAGCTCGTTTCGCATTAGCACGCACTTTTTCATGTTTAGCAAACAATACCTACTTGAATTTATTCAAAAGCTATTTTAGTTTGTTCATATTTTTCCCCGAATTGACGTCCTTCATACCTCTTGCGTGGTTTTTGACATTTCCACTTTGACTTTCTGACCTCAGATTTTTTTAGGCTTTTCTATATATATTATATATATTCTTAACAAAGTTCCAAACTTAGACAAGATTGGCATTTCCATTGTAGTTGCAATGTGGCCGCTCATACTTTCCAACTACTTCTCAAAACTGGCAATATCATAATCATTAAATCACTAAATATAATGGAAGACATTCAATATCAAACCTGTTTCAATTAGTCATAGATGCTAGATTTTGCCACCCACGTAGACAAATTATGTATTCAATAGATAGAGATATCAAACAAAATGAAGTTATAACATTTGAGAGACATTTACAACAAGGAAGAGAGCCTTAATTGGAATTAGAATACACGTTTCCTAATATATTGCAAGTCTGAGACAGTTGACGGCAATTAAATGGCAGCGATAGATAAGTCTTATCATAATTATAAGGAGAAGCCTTTGGAGACTACGACCTGACTGTCTTTTTATGGTTGTATCAGTAGTCGGTAAAATTGAAAGTAATTTGTGGCGAATTGTAGGTATGAGGTAGATGACGTAACACAGGTGGTAGATATAAGGGTACTAAAATAAAGCCAAGCGATGGATATACAGACGTTTACATAATCAATAAGCTGGATTTAACTTACGAACAGCCGTCAAGAGAAAGATGAAAATAAAATACGATTAATATCGTTGAAGAAATTAATAACATGAGTAAGTATGATTATGATTATTAATTTTGCTATATTAATAGTGACCGGTTCTCTTGCATCAAAGTAGTTGTAATATAAATCGTTAAACTCCCGTTGTACTATAGTAGATACAAGCTGTTGCTTCCACAAAGTTGCTATCACTGTTCATAAACACTATATCTTTATAGCTCATAAAGTCATACCATAATCTATATTTTCTTCTTTGTATGAACCATGATTGACATTGTGACGGAATTATTGCTGCAAACAAACTTTAGAATTGAAACTGATTGCCATCGAACCATTTCATTATATACCCTTTACACAATAACAAAGCTTAGGATTCGCAGCATAGATTTCAGCGATTAAAAGGTGAAAAATGTTAACCTTGAAAACCGATACCACCAGAAAAAGCTACAATTAATAAAGTAACTGCCCAACCTTACTTTTCAATACAAATAGATAATACGTATATAACAGAATTGCAACAGTTTACCCACGAAACAAGCCATTCAATTACAAATTGAAATAATTGCCTGAGAACGCTAAGCGAGCTGTATCGAATGATCGACTATATTAAATAGAACAAGCACTTCGCACTAATAGCAACTAACGAAATTTCACGCCCTACTGAACTTGATAAGTTTCAAACTTCCCAGTTTCGGACTTGAGAAGCAAAATTCGGTTGGGTAGGGTTGTCTGAGATATTGAATATAAGATTGGGCTCAAAATTACGAATGTGAAGGAAGTATAGATGTGAATCAGCGAGGTATTGGAAGATAATCGCGGTAGAAAAAAGACTAAGTTCTTATATCTGCTCAATCAGATACAACAGTCTGTTACTGTCCCACTGCCTGCAGTGCCTGCAGTGGGACAGTAGTAAAGGCCTCTCCTCATGCGAAAAATGCACTAGCATTGATAAATCATGGATCAATCAGAATCATCAGTCCCATAAAACAATAAAAAAAATATATATATAAAAAAATAAGTATCAATTATGCTATTCAAATTATGGTTTAAGATCTTTCTTTTAATTTGTTACAAATAAAATAGTTCGTACTCGTATTCAAAGTAGATTCATGAAATTTTTCCAACATTCCTATCTATTTACGGACTAGCATAAATTAATTCGAAAGGACATTCAACTTTGATACATTTACCTGCCTCACTGATAACAGTTATATACAAAACGTGATCAAGCAATTGCCACATTTCGCCTCGGGTCTCCGTTTACTTAACCAGCTCTCCAAGTTTACATTTTATACCGGCGACTTTTTATCTAGAAATCTTATTCTATCCTACTAAGGTTTTCTAGCTTTTATTGCCTTTGTCTGTTAAAACGAAAGGAGTTTTATTACCTTTTAGATTTATTCGAGTCTTTAGTGTGTTATCTTCATGAAACTTTATTTTTGCATTTTGAAGAAAGGCTTTGTCATGCGGAAGCGTAACTAAATTGTCACATGACACATTTATGGTTTCTTTTCGTCAAAAGATTTATAAAATGGCAGTAAACTGGTATCAAGTCCTTATTTAGCTCTCAACAGAATCGGACAAAGCGAAGAAAGTTACCAACTTAGAGCTGCCATTCGATACTTAAATTAACTTAACATGACAACAGAAATAAACCCGCAGCAAATCTCTCTTAAACAAACAATTAAACTTTCGTTCACAACATCAATTAATTTCAAACAACTTTCAATTAATATCTTAACTTCAGTCAGCCCTGAACAAAACAGATATCAAACGATTTCTAAGTTCTCATTGCTTTCACTAAACACTTACTAAGTTTGTTCTTAATAGAATACTGCTTAAAACTACAGACTGGAGACTGGTGGAAAAAAACAAAAATAGTTTTCATTATTGTATATACTTTTACTATATATACTTTTCAATGGAATAGTGCTATTTCCCGACATGGTGGTGGTTTTTTTACCTCGTTTATATGGATATGGCTGTATGTAGTTGAATAGAATACGTGGTACTAAACAGTAAATTGAATAGTTTCTTTTACAAGTTCTTTTGGTAATGGTATTGCAGCATGTGTAAAAACTTATTCAGAACTGTAGTGTGTTAAGTGATCACAGCTGTTATGACTAAACTCAACCTGTTGAATAGATTACTAGAGGTCATATATGAAATAAACGTAGGTAACTTTAGGAACCCAAAAATAACTTTACAATCATCATCAAGCACCGGAAAACATAAAACTGAAGTGAAATTAATCAGAGATGAAACTAAAATGAGTAGGCGTAGCAACTATTAGTAACAAGAGTTGCATAACAACATCTAATGATTGTTGCACACAAACTAAAGACATTATAACTAATCGTCTCATTTACAAGTTATACCTAATGCAAAATGTTCACTCGTATTTCTAAAGATGAAAAAAGAAATATGAATCTCACATTATAGAAGGAACAAGGCAAGAAAATTTTGAAAAGGAAACAGTTGAATATAGTAAATTATCTTAGAATTTGGCTGATGATGAGACAATAATAAGGATGGTTACAGCATTAACATTAGATGATGGTTTAAGCATTAACATAAAATAAAAATAACATATTTACAAACTTTACTAATCAACCAGAAAAATTGAGATGATTGCCCAATAGCAGTTTGTCCCGCGATTACAAGATCACAAATCTCGAAAACAATACAGACTTCACCGCAAAACAATCTTGCTAAACTTTTCTCATAATTTGCAACATTACCAAACAATTTTCTCGCGGTAAACAGAAAACATATACGTATCCAAAACGAAAGTACTTCGTCCATTCATTGGAGCATTAAAAAGGCATTCACATAATGACAGGTTACAAATTGACGAAAGTAAGAATTCTATTGTATGTATGTTCGTTGTTCTCGTTTCCTGGGTCTTTGTGGTTCTCGTGTAGGAGGCTTTTGAATGAAATGAGCTCAGTTTTGGACTGATTGAATTAGCGTAGGCTTGTTAAGTGTTTTTGTTTATTAGGTCTAATTGGGAAGAGCGGTCTAATTTGCTGTATGGAAATTTTTGGTCTGTGTTTATGGTTTATAAGGTCTATTTTAGGGATTGTGTGTTCATTGATTAGTGTCATACCTTTTCTTTTGGGCCTTCGCAGTCCTAAAAACACTAGGTTTACCGTGAAAGAAACCAGTATAGTCTCAGCACACGTTGCGTACTTCAAACATTCAACCCAATTAAAACATAACGAATCACAAACAAGAAAATATGAACAGCCATATCCTCCTCATCGTTCATTAAATGACTAATTACACAGAAAACACTGACGTATGTATGCGATTAAAAGCACTGGATTAGATAAGGGCAGTTACAAACGAGATGCAATTCGTAGACGACGGAAAGATTCACGCTTCCTACGATCCTGGGGCAGATTATAGTGTGTAAGCGACGTTTAAATAAATATGCACCGGATAGGATCTCGTGACGAAAACCGATGATTTTAATGTTACTATAATAGCACTTTATTAAATAGACTAAGCGAGTTTA